>JAWNMR010000362.1:8599375-9800000 GCA_035043845.1 Drosophila picticornis
TTAACTTTTTACATTTTATTTTTAACTTTGATTTCTTAAAGTTTTAATTTATAAGATCAATATAATAACTAATGTTTCCACAGCATTACGAAAGAGGAGAAATCCCTGGAAATTGTGGAACGTTATGAGTGTTTAATGGCCAAGTTGGGCGCCTGTAAGACGCAATTCTTTGACGATTGGTCCGTGCAACTGGCGGACCAAATTGAGGAGGATCTTAAGAAGTCGCTCATTGGACGCGATCAGCACAGCCATTCGTTGATCCTCAACTTCAGCACCACACTCTTTTCCATACTGCGCGAGGTGCACTATATGCAGCAAATGAAAATTGATGGGATACCAGAGATAGCCATCGAGTTTGCAGAGAAGAGCGATGTGTTCCGCTCGTATACACTAAATCTGGAGAAGACCATCGATTGGTACAACAGCATACAGGAGGGCAGCTCAACGGTTGAGCTCAAACTGATTGAGTCTGAGATTAAAATGATTGATGATCTGGTTAAAATCGGTGTTGAAAATCTTGTGTGGAATTCAGCAGGTGAGCGCAGTCAAGCGTGACATCGGTAATTCAATCAAATATTATAATTGTAATCCATTTCAGACATTATGGACTACCTGGAGAAGCTACGCAAGCCTGTGGCTGAATTGCGCAATCGCGTGAATCACACACAGGAGAATCTGCGACAAGTACGCAAAATAATGGAGGTGTGGGCCAAGCAGCCCCTCTTTGAGCGTCGTGACTGCAAAAAAGACTCGGTGCTGTCTCTAGATGAGCGACCCGATCGCACGGCCAAGCGTTATGCAGAGATTCAGGCGGCTTCATTAGAGATACATAAACTTCTTCAAGATAACATGCTGCAGTTTGACATGGAGCAGAAGCAAAACGATGACGTTTGGTTGAGCTACGTGGACTTTGTTGATAACATTGTCTATGAGAACATACTGCGCACTGTGGGCGTCAGTGTTGGCTATTTGGCTGAGAACATGGATCCGGACAACAATTATGCACCACTCTTTGAATCGCGACTGGAACTTGTGGAACCTAACTTAGTATTTGTGCCTTCGCTGGAACCCGAAGATCCCATGGGCTTCAACAATATGCTGATTGAGCTGATGCGGGATATAATGAAGATGGGTTCACTTATAAAGCGACTCAAGCCCAATGAGAAGCGCAACTATGTGGAGCTGATCAAGGAGAATCAGGACATTATTGACATGCGTCGCGAGATACTCAATGGCGTTGATCTGGTCATGGAGGAAGCATCCCGCTTCTGTCGGCAATTCGAACGATACTCGTATTTGTGGTTAGACGATCGTGAGGAGTGCATGGAATACTTTCTGGAATATGGACGCATGCTGGATCCAGATGAAATAGAACTAATTCAGATGAATGATCCGACAGCACCACCACCACCAGAACCCTGTCAACCGACAATTGAGGCCTTTCGGGAGCAGATTGACAATTACGAATCGCTCTTCAGCGAGATTGAGGACATACCAGCATTTCAGGTATTTAGCTCCTGGTTCCAAGTGGATGTGCGACCCTTTCGACAGGCCCTGCTCAACACCGTCTGCAAGTGGGGCAACATGTTTAAAGAGCATCTAGTGACGACTGTCACATCAAGTCTGATGGATCTCAGTCATTTTATACGCAAGGCCGATGAGGGCCTCTTGCAGACTGTCAAAGAGAAGGACTATGAGGGATTGGTCAGCATAATGGCCTACCTGATGCAGGTGAAGGAGCGTGCAGCCAACACGGATGAGATGTTTGAGCCAATGCAGGAGACCATACAGCTACTCAAATACTATGACATGGACATACCCGAGGAGGTGAACGTGCTGCTGCAGGAGCTGCCCGAACAGTGGGCAAACACCAAGAAGATTGCCACAACGGTGAAGCAGCAGGTTTCCCCACTTCAAGCTACTGAAGTGGTTAGCATTAGGAATAAAATAACGGTATTCGAAGCGCACATACAACTCTTCCGGGAGGTCTTCAAGCAATACGATTTCTTTCGCTTCGATTGCTATAAGCCTTACTTACTCATGGATCGCATCAACGATGACATGTTCCTCTGCGAGCGGGAAATGGGCGAGATACAGAAGTCGGGCAGTCTCTTTGAAGTGAATATACCGGAGTTTAAGGTGCTCAAGCAATGCCGTAAGGAGCTGCGCATGCTGAAGGTATATATTGAAAGGTTTCCTTTGTGATCGCGGCTTTTGCATGTTTTCTATAATCAATTTACTAAATTTTTTACAAAACATATTTATATACTGCATGCCACATGTGGAATTTTAAGCTTTTACTTTTTACCTAGCTTTACCTAAACTTTTTACTAATCCCGAAAATAATTGCCTTTTTTAACTTTTACTAAATCAATGACATTTATTAATTAACCACAGCAACTCTGGGATTATGTGAATATAGTTCAGACCTGCATTGAGGATTGGAAGACGACGCCCTGGCGCAAAGTCGATGTGGAGAATATGGATATTGAGTGCAAGAAATTTGCCAAGGATATACGACTCTTGGATAAGGAGATGCGCGTCTGGGACACGTTCATTAATCTCGAGTCGACGGTGAAGAATATGTTGACCTCCCTTCGTGCCGTCGGCGAGCTACAGAATCCGGCGATTCGCGAGCGTCACTGGAATCAGCTGATGAACTCCACCAAGGTCTATTTTTTGTGCTTTTTCTTAACATTTTCCTAATGCGGACAATTTGGCATTTTGTAAATAATACCCATGGAACCAATCTTTTTAACTCCTTTCCCAGCACCAAAGCTGAAAGATGCTCAATTGTATAGCAAAGCCGTTGTAATCTCTATTTTCCTTTTGATTATTCCAAAACTTTATTTTGAAAGAGGCCGATGTATGTGTATATATATTTATATAGTTGTGCCTCGACTGTACAGTTCTTGTAAATACCATTTCATTCCAGAGTCTGGCCGCCTTGCCCAAGGAAGTGACCGTAAGTGCAATGCATGTTGTAACTGAACTCAAGTAGAAAGTGTAGTAATATATATTAGAAAGTCCATTTCCATATATATAACATAAATATTTACAATTTTTAATCTAATATTTCAGGTGAAATTCATAATGGATCATGAGACAACGCTTGCGGAACTATTAGGCCTAAATCTGCACGAATGCGAGGAGGAGGTGAAAAATATTGTGGATAAAGCCGTTAAGGAGATGTCAATGGAGAAGATATTGCGTGACTTGAATTCCACATGGTCGGCCATGGAGTTCGACAATGAGCTGCACCCGCGCACTGGCTGTAAACTCCTTAAGACATCGGAAGAACTCATAGAGACGCTTGAAGAGAATCAGGTGTGCCTACAAAATTTAATAACATCCAAGTACATCGCCCATTTCCTCGAGGAAGTTTCAACTTGGCAAAATAAATTAATGGTTGCTGATCAAGTGATTACCGTTTGGTTTGAGGTGCAACGCACTTGGACCCATCTTGAGAGTATCTTCATGAGTTCGGAAGACATACGCAAACAGCTCCCCGTCGATTCGGAACGTTTCGATAATATAGATGCCGAATTCCGTATACTCATGGATGAGATGTCCCTCTCATCGAATGTGGTGGCATCAACGAATCGAGCTGGCCTGATCGAACGTCTGGAGCATTTGCAAAAGGAGCTGACGCTGTGCGAGAAGGCACTGGCAGAGTATTTGGAAACAAAACGTTTGGCTTTTCCTCGTTTCTATTTTGTATCATCGGCCGATCTGCTCGATGTACTCAGCAATGGCATCCAACCCGAAATGGTTACCAAACATCTGACCAAACTATTCGATTCAATTGCACGGCTCAAATTCAATCGCGATGCGGCTAATGAGATAGAGACAGCTTCCGGCATGTATGCCAAAGACGGCGAATACGTTGAATTCAATGAACTGGCCAGTATACGCGGCCCGGTTGAAGTGTGGCTAAATCGCATACAAGCGGCGATGCGTGCCTCACTGCGTCATTATGTCACCGAAGCTGTCGTCGCTTATGAGGAAAAGCAACGTGAACAATGGTTATTCGATTATCCTGCACAGGTCTCGCTATGCGGCTCACAAATCTGGTGGTCCACCGAGGTAAACATTGCGTTCAGTCGTTTGGAGGAGGGCTACGACAATGCCATCAAGGATTATTACAAAAAACAAATTTCACAGCTCAGTTTACTCATTACACTGCTGCTCGGCGAGCTGACCAAGGGGGATCGTCAGAAAATTATGACGATATGCACGATTGATGTGCATTCGAGAGATGTGGTCGCTAAGATGATTCAGGCCAAATTGGATTCAGGTTCGGCTTTTATGTGGCAATCGCAGTTGCGGCATCGTTTTGACGATGTTGAGAAAGATTGCTTTGCCAATATTTGCGACGCTGAGTTCCAGTATTGTCACGAATACTTAGGCAATACACCACGCCTGGTCATCACGCCGCTCACAGATCGCTGTTACATAACACTCACACAGAGCTTACACTTGGTAATGGGTGGCGGACCAGCTGGTCCAGCGGGCACCGGTAAAACGGAGACTACTAAAGATCTGGGACGTGCCTTGGGCATCATGGTCTACGTGTTTAATTGCTCCGAACAAATGGATTATCAATCATGTGGTAACATTTACAAGGGTTTGGCTCAAACGGGCGCCTGGGGCTGCTTCGATGAATTTAACCGGATTACGGTGGAGGTGCTGTCCGTTGTGGCGGTGCAGGTTAAGTCCGTACAGGACGCCATACGCGACAAAAAGGACAAATTCAACTTTATGGGCGAGTTCATTACCTGTGTGCCCACCGTGGGCATATTCATAACCATGAATCCCGGATATGCCGGACGCACAGAGCTGCCGGAGAATCTAAAGGCACTGTTTCGTCCCTGCGCCATGGTTGTACCCGACTTTGAGCTCATATGCGAAATAATGTTGGTCGCCGAGGGATTCCAGGATGCGCGTGTCCTGGCCCGCAAATTCATCACACTCTACACGCTGTGCAAGGAGCTGCTATCCAAGCAGGATCACTACGACTGGGGCTTGCGTGCCATCAAGTCGGTGCTGGTCGTCGCCGGCTCACTTAAGGTGCGTGCCATAACTAAAAATAATTCCAAATATATTTTAATTTGGTTGTAGAATTTAAAGTGGATAGAAGAGATTAATTAAGTAAATTTGGAAATAATTTATTTTCGATTTTATTCGTATTGTTTTTGAGTTGTTTTGTCATCCTTGTTAAACGTATTTTGAACTGTTGCTTGCAGCGCGGCGATCCTGGTCGACCGGAGGAAGAGGTGCTGATGCGCGCATTGCGCGACTTCAATATACCGAAAATTGTCACAGATGACATGCCCGTGTTCATGGGGCTCATCAGCGATTTATTTCCCGCTTTGGATGTGCCTCGCAAACGTGATCAGGACTTTGAACGCACCGTAAAACAAGCTGCCTCCGATTTGCTACTACAACCGGAAGATAATTTCATATTGAAAGTAGTGCAACTGGAGGAACTGTTGGAGGTACGTCATTCTGTATTCATTGTTGGCAATGCTGGCACCGGTAAAACCCAAGTGTGGAAGACGCTGCTGCGCACCTATCAGAACATTAAACGGAAACCCATATTCAATGACTTGAATCCAAAAGCGGTGACCAATGATGAACTTTTCGGCATTATCAACCCGGCGACACGCGAATGGAAGGATGGCCTGTTCTCAGTGCTAATGCGGGACCAAGCAAACATAACGGGTGATCAACCCAAGTGGATTGTGCTCGATGGCGACATCGATCCCATGTGGATCGAGAGCTTAAATACCGTTATGGATGACAACAAAGTCTTAACTTTGGCCAGCAATGAGCGCATTGCGTTAACACCTTCGATGCGTTTGCTCTTTGAGATCTCCAACCTGAGAACAGCGACACCGGCAACCGTATCCAGAGCTGGCATACTGTACATAAATCCCCAGGACTTGGGTTGGAATCCGTGAGTATATATGTATTATGCACTAACCAACGTTAGTCGGGCAATGTCGATTAGCAGCCAATATATATAAATTCCATATTAATCAACATAACTTTGTTGCAGCTATGTGACCAGTTGGGTTGAAACGCGCAAAATTCCAGCCGAAAAGTCCAATTTGGTCATGTTATTCGATAAGTACATACCGCCCTCATTGGAGACGATACGCGTGCGTTTCAAAAAGATCACGCCTGTCGCTGAAATGGCCCACATACAAATGCTGTGCCATCTGCTAAACTGTTTTCTAATCCCAGCGAATACGCCGGCCGATTGCCCAAAAGAATGGCACGAATTGTACTTTGTTTTTGCCTGTATTTGGGCATTTGGTTCGGCCATGTTCCAGGATCAAGCCATTGACTATCGCGTGGAATTCAGCAAATGGTGGGTAAATGAGTTCAAAACTGTTAAGTTTCCATCGGGTGAGTGGCAAAATCGATGTGGTTTTTACAACAAGACACATTTGTAATAAAAAACTTCTCTTCATTCCAATCCATCCGCTAAAAAAAAATAGGTGGAACAGTTTTCGATTATTTTTTGGATAGCGATACAAAGACTTTTATGCTGTGGACGGAGAAGATACCAAAGTTTGAGCTGGATTCGGATCTACCATTACAAGCTGTGCTTGTGCACACCTCCGAGTCAATACGACTGCGCTTTTTCCTGGATATACTGATGGATAAGAAGCACCCGGTGATGCTAGTGGGCAATGCCGGTTGCGGCAAGACCGTACTGGTCAATGAGAAGCTTCAATCGCTTTCTGAGAATTACGCTGTCACCACAACACCATTCAATTACTATACAACGTCCGAAATGTTGCAAAAGATCCTTGAGAAGCCGCTAGAAAAGAAGGCGGGTCGCAACTACGGACCGCCCGGCAACAAGACCTTGATCTACTTTATTGACGATATAAACATGCCCGAGGTGGACTGCTACGGCACCGTCCAGCCGCACACCCTAATGCGACAGCATCTGGACTATGGCCATTGGTATGATCGCAACAAGCTGACCCTCAAGGATATACATAACTGTCAGTATGTGGCCTGCATGAATCCCACCTCGGGCAGCTTCACCATCAATCCACGTCTGCAGCGACACTTCTGCGTCTTGGCCGTCAGCTTTCCCGCGGCAGACTCTATCACGCTCATGTATTCGGCCATCTTGGCACAGCACTTTGCCAATGCCGAGCAGAAGTTTATGCCGATTGTCACGCGGATGACACCCAACATTGTTGCAGCCACAATTGCGCTGCATAACAAATGCCTACAGGTGTTCTTACCCACGGCTGTTAAATCGCATTATATCTTCAATCTGCGCGATATCAGCAATGTTTTTCAAGTGAGTATAAATAGATATATATTTTATACATCAAACTAAATGTTTCTTGAATTTTAGGGTCTACTTTTTAGTTCGACGGATTGTTTGACGGGCCCAACAGATCTTATACGTTTGTGGCAACATGAGACACAGCGTGTGTACTCGGATAAGCTGATCGATGATAAGGATATTGATAGCTTTACTAAAATGCAGCATGACATTGTCAAGAAGTCATTCGAAGAAATTGACGAATCCGTGATATTCGACAAGCCGAATATTTACTGTCATTTCGCTGGAGGAATTGGTGATCCTAAGTACATGCCAATCAAGGCCTGGCCTGAGCTTCACAAACTCCTTCAGGAAGCAATGTCATCGTATAATGATCTGGTCGCTGCCATGAATCTGGTGTTATTCGAGGATGCGATGATGCATGTGTGCAGGTAAAAATTAAACTTTCAACTTTGATCAAATCCAAAGACAATTGTAAATATTTTTAACATAACTATTTACATTTTTCAGAATCAATCGCATATTAGAATCGCCACGTGGCAGCGCGTTATTGGTTGGTGTTGGTGGCAGTGGAAAACAATCTCTAGCGCGCTTGGCAGCATTCATATCCAGCTTGGAGGTTGTGCAGATACAGCTCAAAAAGGGATACGGTGTCAACGATTTAAAGGTCAGTTTAATCCGTTCAAATCGATCATTACTTAAACCGATTCTTTTGCTTTAACACATGACGCAGTGCGAGTTTTCCGGCTTGTATTTGAAAGCTGGATTGAAAAACGTTAGCATCATGTTTTTAATGACGGATGCTCAAATACCGAGCGAGGATTTTCTTGTCTTAATCAACGATTTGTTAGCCACTGGCGAGATTCCAGATCTATTTCCGGATGACGAAATCGAGAATATAATCGCTGGCGTGCGTAATGAGGTCAAAGGTGCGGGACTGGTTGATACGCGTGAAAACTGCTGGAAATTCTTCATCGATCGTGTGCGCAAACAACTGAAGATAGTTCTGTGTTTTTCACCAGTGGGTTCAACATTGCGTGTTCGGTCGAGAAAATTCCCTGCCATCATCAATGCAACTTCCATCAATTGGTTCCACGAATGGCCTCAGGAGGCACTCATATCGGTTGCTATGAATTTCCTCGCACAGAACAAAGTGCTGCCAGAGAATCATCGCGATTCTGTGGCCAAGTTCATGGCCTATGTACATACGTCGGTCAACACGACGTCCAAGGTTTACTTACAGAACGAACGCCGCTACAACTACACCACACCCAAGAGCTATCTCGAACAGATCAATCTATATCTGAAGCTACTCAATCACAAGCATGACGATTTGCAGAGCAAAATCGAGCGATTGGAGAATGGGCTGGAGAAGCTGCGCTCCACCGCTGTCCAGGTGGCAGATCTCAAGGTCAAACTGGCCGTACAAGAGGTGGAGCTGAAGGAGAAGAACGATGCGGCTGATGCCTTGATCGAAATTGTGGGCATTGAAACGGAGAAGGTGCAAACGGAAAAAGCCGTGGCCGATGAGGAGGAAATGAAGGTTGCCTTGATAGCCGACGAAGTGAGCAAAAAGCAGCGAGATTGCGAGGAGGATCTCCTCAAAGCCGAGCCAGCTTTATTAGCCGCTCAAGAGGCTCTGAATACCCTCAACAAAGCTAACTTAACCGAACTTAAAAGCTTTGGTTCTCCGCCGGGCGCGGTTACCAATGTGACGGCTGCTGTTATGGTGCTCCTGGCACCTGGCGGCAAGCTGCCCAAAGATCGCTCCTGGAAGGCAGCCAAAATCTCCATGGCCAAGGTAGATGCCTTTCTGGATGGGCTGATCACCTACGACAAGGAAAACATACATCCCGAAATCATCAAAGCCATCCAACCCTATCTCAAGGATCCCGAATTCGAGCCTGAGTTTGTGCGCTCCAAATCCGGCGCAGCAGCAGGACTCTGCGCCTGGGTCATCAACATAATCAAGTTCTATGAGGTCTACTGCGATGTGGAGCCGAAGCGCAAGGCTCTTGCCGCAGCCAACGCAGAGCTGGCAGCCGCCCAGGATAAACTGTCCGGCATCAAACGCAAAGTGATGGTAGGTGGTAAATTAAACTTATGAAACATAAAGGTTAATATGATAAATAATTTGTAAGTTTTTTGTTAGTTTTAAAGATGTAGGGTTTGTTAAGTCGGGCAACCCCAAGTGATATATATATTTCTGTTCTCTCTTAAAATAGAGCCTTGAGGAACAGCTGGCCAAGCTTACAGCGGACTTTGAGACGGCTATTGCCGATAAATTGCGTTGTCAACAGGAAGCGGATGCCACACAAGCGACCATCGCGCTGGCCAATCGTCTGGTGGGCGGCTTGGCCAGTGAAAACGTGCGCTGGGCTGAGGCAGTCAATAAGTGAGTAGTCATCATCAACACGATGGGGATCAGCATTTTGTAATCAAAATTTTGCTCACCTTGCAGCTTCGTCAAGCAGGGAATTACGTTACCCGGCGATATACTACTCATAACCGCCTTCATTTCCTATGTCGGCTGTTTCACGAAAGGCTTTCGCATTGATCTATTGCTAAAGATGTGGACACCCTTTCTGAAGAGCATTGATCCGCCCATACCCACAACCGAGAATCTCGATCCACTGACGCTGCTTACGGATGACACGACCATCGCCATTTGGACAAATGAGGGACTCCCTAGCGATCGCATGTCCATTGAGAACGCTACAATTCTGTCCAATTCGGATCGTTGGCCACTCATGATTGATCCTCAGTTGCAGGGCGTCAAGTGGATTAAGCAGAAATATGGCGAGGAGCTAAAGGTCATACGACTAGGCCAACGCAACTATTTGGATATCATTGAGAAGTCCATTAATACCGGCATCACGGTCCTGATCGAGAACATTGACGAAAATCTGGACCCCGTTTTAGACTCATTGCTCGGACGTAATCTTATTAAGAAGGGCAAGTAAGTTGGTCACATACCATATAAATCTTTTAGTTCCCTTACGATCTTTTCCTTTACAGAGCCATTAAGATAGGCGACAAGGAGATCGAGTACAATTCCACTTTCCGTTTGATCCTGCACACAAAACTAGCTAATCCGCACTATAAGCCAGAGATGCAAGCACAGACAACACTTATTAATTTTACCGTTACACGCGATGGCCTCGAGGATCAGCTGCTCGCTGAAGTTGTCAAAGCGGAACGACCCGATCTGGAGGATCTCAAGGCCGAATTAACCAAACAACAGAATGACTTTAAGATCATGCTAAAGAAGCTGGAGGATGATCTACTCTCGCGTCTTTCGTCGGCGGGTGAGAATATTTTAGGTGATACTGCACTGGTGGAGAATCTGGAGACAACGAAGAGCACTGCCTCCGATATTGAGGAAAAAGTGGCGGAGGCAAAGATCACATCCAAGGAAATCGATAAGGCTAGAGAGTATTACAGACCGGCAGCGGCCCGAGCAAGTCTCTTATATTTTATACTCAACGAATTGAACACAATAAATCCAATCTATCAGTTTTCACTGAAGGTGAGCTCCGTAATCTCCATAAGCTATCCCATATCTAATGGTTGATTCTTACAGGCGTTTAGCGTAGTGTTCCAAAAGGCCATAGCCAAGGCTGAACCGGGCGAAACTTTGGATTTGCGTGTTGCAAATCTGATCGATTGCATTACGTATTCGGTCTTTCAGTATACTTCGCGTGGTCTTTTCGAATGCGACAAGCTCATCTTTGCCTCGCAAATGACTTTTCAGGTAAGTCCAAAATTCGAACTTAACATTTGAAGAATTGTTCTTAATTTTCATTGAAATTTGCTGGTAAAGATACTGTTGATGAACGAGGAGGTCTCATCTGCGGAACTGGACTTCCTACTCCGCTTCCCGATCAAGCCACATGTCACAAGTCCTGTGGACTTTTTGAGTAATCAATCGTGGGGCGGAATTTGCAGTCTAGCGTCCAAAGATGAGTTTCGGAACTTGGACCGGGACATTGAGACATCATCGAAACGCTGGAAAAAGCTCGTGGAGTCGGAGCTGCCGGAGAAGGAGAAATTTCCACAGGAATGGAAGAATAAAACCGCACTGCAGCGCCTCTGTATGATCAGAGCCCTGAGACCAGATCGCATGACCTATGCGCTTGCGTGAGTTTTAAAAATAGTGATGTGAAATACTTAAGGTTAAAAATCTCACTTTGCAGTGATTTTATTGAGGAGAAACTGGGCTCCAAATATGTTGAGAATCGTGCCATGGAATTCGCTAAGTCCTACGAGGAAGCTAGTCCTTCCACGCCCATTTTCTTTATACTCTCGCCGGGCGTGAATCCCCTAAAGGATGTTGAAGCCCTGGGCAAACAGTTGGGCTTCTCCTTGGATCTGGCCAACTTTCACAATGTATCCTTGGGTCAAGGCCAGGAATCGATTGCGGAAACAGCTATGGATACGGCGGCTAAAAACGGACACTGGGTCGTCCTGCAGAACATACATTTGGTGCGCAAATGGCTGCCAGTACTGGAGAAGAAGTTGGAGCACTACGCAGATGGCTCACATTCAGATTATCGTATGTTCCTGAGCGCGGAGCCAGCCTCAACGCCGTCAGCACATATTATACCACAGGTGAGTGTAGCAATCGAATTGATTGGTTAACCAGAACTAAGAGTTGCCCACAAATCATTACTTAATATAGTAAACGAAGAATCTTCTCAGGTCTAAAGCATTATAGTTTTCTCACTTGATTTGTATTTTTGTCTTTAGGGCATCCTGGAGTCATCAATAAAAATCACGAATGAGCCGCCAACAGGCATGTTGGCTAACCTGCACAAGGCATTGGATAATTTTACACAGGAAACTCTGGAAATGTCTGGCAAGGAAGCTGAATTTAAGGCCATACTCTTCTCCTTGTGCTACTTTCACGCTGTAGTCGCTGAACGACGCAAATTTGGTCCACAAGGTTGGAACAAAATCTATCCCTTCAACGTGGGCGACTTGAATATAAGCGTTTCGGTACTTTATAACTATTTGGAGGCGAATGCCAAAGTGCCTTGGGAGGACTTGCGTTATCTGTTTGGTGAGATCATGTATGGCGGTCATATAACCGATGACTGGGACAGACGTTTGTGCATTACATATTTGGAGGAGTATATGCAACCGGATCTGGTCGATGGCGAATTGTTTTTGGCACCCTCGTTTCCAGCTCCGCCCAACACCGACTATGTGGGCTATCACACGTATGTGGATGAAATGATGCCAGCCGAGTCTCCCTATCTATATGGACTGCATCCCAATGCGGAGGTCGGTTTCCTCACCACACGAGCGGAAATCATATTTCGCACCGTTTTCGAAATGCAGCCAAGGGATGCGGGCGCAGGAGGTGGTGCCACAGTTACACGCGAGGACAAAGTTAAACAAATTGTGGATGAGATTATTGAGAAGCTGCCGGAGGAGTTTAACATGGTAGAGATTATGAACAAAGTCGAGGAGCGTACGCCGTATGTGATTGTGGCGTTTCAGGAATGCGAACGCATGAATTACCTAACCAGCGAAATGAAGCGTAGCCTGAAGGAGCTCGACCTGGGCTTGAAGGGTGAATTGACCATCACATCGGATATGGAGGTGCTTGAGAATTCATTGTTTCTGGATCAAGTGCCGCCGATATGGGCACAACGTGCCTATCCCTCGCTGCTGGGTCTTAACAATTGGTTCATCGATTTATGTCTGCGACTGCGTGAGTTGGAAACGTGGTCCACCGATTTTGTGGTATGCTGCAACCAACCAGACCAACCAGTTTGTGCAAACATTTATGTTTCGTTTCTTTGTTTTTCTGTTTTTTGTTTTTGTGCTGTCGCCGGTGCAGCTACCCTCCTGCGTCTGGCTGGCGGGCTTCTTTAACCCCCAATCGCTGCTAACGGCCATCATGCAGAGCACGGCGCGACGCAACGAGCTGCCACTGGACAAGATGTGCCTGCAGTGTGACGTGACTAAGAAGCAGAAGGAGGAATTTACGTAAGTGAGCCGACTACAAACCAATTTAAAACGCAATTTTAACTCACTTTTGGCGTTGACCCCAAACTACACACAAAAAAATATGTGTACACTTGCGAATATTGATTTTCAACCCGTTGTTTAAAATTGTACAGGGGCTATTGTCAGCTATTTGTCAGTATTTAATATTGAGGCGTGCATTAAAAGCGAAAATTATTTTCACATAGCCTAATCAACTTAATAAACAGCTCTGTCTGACTCGAAAGCAGCTAGCTGCGCAGCACAGCCAACCCAATTATGTGGCATATGTGCACACACACACACACTCACACACACGTACATATATATATAAATGTAGTCATTTCAGACACAGAAGTGTGCGATAAATGATTAATAGCTAACTATAAATGCAGAACATTTATATATATTTGCTCAATATAAATATAAATTAGCACTTCTATGAAATTCACTCATTGCTAAAATATCTGACCAAGACCGGATTCAACAAATATCGAGAATGTTAGACTATTATATATAATATTTTAAACTGTCCGACTCAAAGCCAATTGGGATTAATCATTTGTTAACAACAGAAAAAGAGAACAGGTTTAAAAAACATACTGAGATATATTCATATTGTGTGTATTCAATTTATGTTGTTAAGTCATCCTTAGTCCTACTTTTTAGCAGCTCAAAGTCGTGCTGTGTTCGTGTCACGCCAAACCAAACCTAGACACGCGCCCAGCACTTTTTGTCATATCAACTAGTAGTAATAGCTATGTAAATCCGCATGACTTGCGTCAACGCTTACACACTGGAAGATAGTGTAAGCAGCGGCTCAACGGCCAACGGCTTCAAGCTGCGTCTAATAATAGCCGCAATGCTATTTCATGGGAGCTAAATTTAAAACAACTCATAAATACATACGTATGTATGTATGTGCATACGAGTGTGTCTATAAATAGCAATTATTAATGGCATTCAATTAACAATTGTCTATTCGCTGATGCTTGATCGTTGATTCTTAATTCCTGATTGCTTATTGCTTATTAAGTGGCGCCCAGTTTCTCGCGATGGACGACAAATCGTCGCACGATTCGATTTGGCGTCACTTTAAACCAAACAATAGGCGAGACTCAGACGCCTCACTAACTAGCCGGCTTAGAGAACAATCGAAGATTATTGATATAAATTGCATAAATATATATATATTTATATATTTCTATGTATATGTTTAATTACAGTACGGCACCGCGGGACGGCTGCTGTGTGCATGGCATCTATATGGAGGGCGCCAGATGGGATATACAGCAGGGTATTATTATGGAATCACGTCTCAAAGAACTTTATCCATCAATGCCAGTGATCAATATTCGAGTGAGTTTTTGTTTGTAATGCAAATGGCCAAAGCGAATTCTGATGAATAACTTTGAATTTGGTACGAATCTGTGGCGTCTAAAGTACGGCGCATGTTTGCATAAATCTACTATTTTAAAGCTCGCACGTTTCTATTTTGCTGCCTTTCTTGTTTGATTATTTGTTTTGCAGGCCATTACCCAAGACAAGCAGGACTTGAGAAACATGTACGAGTGCCCCGTTTATAAGACACGCACCCGTGGTCCGACCTACGTGTGGACCTTCAATTTGAAGACCAAAGATAAGCCAGGCAAATGGACGCTGGCGGGCGTGGCGCTCCTCTTACAGACCTAGACAATTTTAGAAATCTTTTCAACTATGAATAGTTTTTTTTCATTGATTATTAATGTTATAGAATATTTTAATGTGGTATTTTCTTCTTCCACATAGTCAAAATTAACGAATTTTCCACTTATTATTACACTAGATTGACAAATTAATGTTTATACTATTCAACAAACTCCTAAGTAGAAAATTTTAAAAATAATATTTATTAACTTGATTATATTACACGAATTTTTTCCTACTCTACGCACACGTTTTTCCAATAAAAATCACCTTCTTGGTAGACTTGCCTTAGGCGCACTAGCATAAAACCGAAAAAAGAACGCTGCTCCTTTATTTTATTGGGTCTCTGTGGATTTGGACTTTCATCTTTATACCCCCAAAAATAATGAACCTATCAAAAAACCATTTTTGAGCATTTAAACAAATATGTTGATTGTTTATATTTTCAATAAGCGGTGTAATCCCTGGAAAAACCACGATTAGTCAGAGTATTTTGATAATACGTAAAACAATTTAAAAGAATTATGAGATAATCATTATATATGCATGGTCCATGAGTATAAGTAAGCTGATAAGCAAAATGAAAAAAAGGCATGAGCAGACACACCATTAACGTGAATCTAAATCAAAATTCAAATGCGTCGTTCTGCGATAAATAACGATCTGCACATACATTTAATAAAATTGAAAGAAGAAATATTTGATCATCAAAGGAAATTCATAGACGACGCTGATGTTGAGTGGAGTGAACTCGTGGCCGTCGCCAAAAACCAAACAACACAAATTTGAAAATAAAACAATTTTAAATATTTCTTTTCTGACGAAATTTGAAAGATGTCGAGCTGCGGCCGCAGCAGCAGTCTGACCGAACAGTATCAAGCGAAACGTGAACGTGAACCAATTAACGAAAAAGCGGAGCATAATTTTTAGCAAAAAAAAAAGCGACGAGAAAAAAATCTCAAAAATTTCAGATGTGACGACTGACTGCATAAAATACATAAATAATTCATATATATATATATATATAAGGGAACTAAGGGGCTGGACAACGTGACGCGTGACCCGCCTACAGAGCTATCGATCAAGCGATCAAACGACCGATCGATCGACAGACCAAACGACCAGCCGACCGAGCCGATGTACCAGCCAAGCTAACAGCACACAGTACATACACTCACACACTCTCATACACACACACACACACACACACACACAAAAGAGATGAAAAAACAACAGCAGCAGCAACAACAATAAATAAAGTAAAATAAAATAAAGGCAAAATGTACAAAGCAAACGAAAAGAAAACTGAAGACGACGACACGAGCGTAAATCAATTTTAGCATGGAAAAAATTCTATAAAACTAACAGACACTGTGTGGTCGCACATCATTCGTGTGCGCTACGACGAGGCAGCCCAAAGCCAAAGGCAAAGCCAAGATAGCCAGCCAGATATCCAGCCATCCAGCCAGCCAGCGAGCCAGCCAGCCAGCCAGCGAGCCAATCAGTTAGTCAGTCAACCATTCAACCAGTCAGTTAGTCAGTCAGTCAGTTGGGCAGTCCACTGATTTTGATTGATTATTGAACCCCAAACTCGAAACTGAAAATTCAAACGTGCTCTTCTTGTCGTTGTTGTGTGTGTGTTTGTGTGTGTGTTTGTGTTTGTGTATGTGCGTGTGTGAGTGTGTGTGTGTGTGTGTACACATACTTATTTGAGTTATCTGTATCTGTATCTAACAGCGGCCGGCAGACAGCATCAGCAGCAGCAGCAATCGGCGAGACCATCCCAGCACAGCAGCATCGCATCCAGCGTCCAGTCTCAGTCTCATCAGTCAATCCCAGAGTCGATAGTCAGAGTTAGAGTCAGAGTCAGAGCTCACTCTACCCGCTGGCTGGAGGATATCTTTGCGCTTGGCGCTTTAGTTTCAGTTCGCATTTGGACGCGTGCTGTTGCGGCCACGCCGAGAGTGTAATCGGAATCCAGTGCGCGAATACTTATAGCAGCGAGCGAATGTGTCGCGTGTACAACAATCAATTTTAAATCAAAACTCACATACATATACACATATATATATATATATATATATTTATTTTTTTTTTATATATACATATATATATATGTTCGTATACATATAGCACATATAGCTATACACGTGTCTGAAGTTCAGTGACAAGCCGCAATCTTACACAAATAATAAATAGCACAACATAAATGCTTATACAGTACAAACATATGAATACACACAACAAATGTGCATAGTAATCGTGTAAAAATTTGATCAACGAAATAATTACTACACGATTCTGACCCGCAAAGTTCACGCATCGCATTTTCAATAAATATAAATAAATTATTGTGCGACCGAGTTTTTGGTTGTTGGTGTGATAGATCACAGCGAACAAATTTTTATAGACACAACGCAAAAAACCCACAAATTGAATTCACATTACAACGAAATGAAGCTGTTTGCAGTATTCTTGGCATGTACGTACACATTTTATTATTTTATTGTATTTTACAAAATTGAGTAAGCTTTCTTAAAATTAATCAGAACTTGTTTTCTATAAATTTCCTGGTAAAATGTGTCTCACCAACAGGTTTTATTTATGAAATCCCAGAATTGGCAATTTAGGTCTGTTTCAGTGCTACATACATTTGCAATATATGGAATATATTTAATTAAAAGTATACAACTTATATTATAGAAGATATTCAAACTGTCAAGAAAGCAAATCATTTTTTTTATTTTCTGTCCCATAAATGTTGATTGCTTAGTGCTGTGATTCACTTATTTGTGTACAATAACAATTTTTTGCACTCAATAAATACTATATAGATGAGATTTTAATTGCAAAATCAACAAACAACAGAACTGACCTATTTAATTATTGACACTGAATGCATGCAGTAGTAAATAAACAAAATTTAAAAATTTCCAAAACAAAAAAAAAAAAAACAGAAAGGAAAGTTCGAAAGAAAGAATAATTAATATTTCCCCCAATAACATTTATCAATGAACTGCATTTACTTATACAATTTAGGAAAGTTTCTAAATGTATTAGACATGAATAGTAATGTTTTCATTGTATTAATTAAATGGTAATTGCCTATGTTGTCAATACCCAGTCCAGCAGTCCACCAGTTTAATGCCCACCAGCAACGAACGAGAGACGGCTGTGCCTGGTTCAAGTATTATATTAAAACTTTCCGGCCGGCCAATGACATGCCAGACACGCTGGCGTCTAGAAACGATGGGCGTACGATTTGAACGATGGACTATACAGATTGAGAGTGTTCAGTTGTTGGTTGTTGTTGCAATTGGTGATATCATATTGGGTTGGATTGATCATCGGTCGCCATTTAGTTAATATGCAGGGCATGTTGCCAGGCAGAGAGTTATTTTGCACGCCTCCAGCTTAAGTAACTAACTCACTACATACATATTGATGTGTCTATTTATAGTGACGTTGTATGCGCTGACCCTGGTGCAGTGCCTCAGCCTGCCCGATCCCAATGTGAAGTGTGCCATGGAGTGTGATACGCAGGAGAACAAATACATATGCGCTGCGGATGACAAAGG
Source organism: Drosophila picticornis (assembly GCA_035043845.1). NCBI lineage: Eukaryota > Metazoa > Arthropoda > Insecta > Diptera > Drosophilidae > Drosophila > Drosophila picticornis. Next base: position 8,617,952 of record JAWNMR010000362.1, read on the forward strand.
CACCACTAAAACGTATCGCAATGTTTGCATAATGAAGACGGAGAATTGCCTGCAGAATGCAAGTGAGTTTAATTCGACTGTACAGTATATATACATATATATATATATATACATATTTATATTCACCATATAATTATATTTATACCTTGCTTAGACTTTCAAAAGATCAGCGATAAAGAGTGTCCATAGATGCTGGACTCGAATCCATTTTCTTGACAGTGCGCAAATCTAGAGAACGATGGGAAACTTAAGCTTGGTGAAGATTTGGGCAGAGACGTCGCTAAGTTTGTTGGATTCTTTTCTTGCGTGGTATTTGTGTGTGATATTTTTAAGTTGTGCTTCTGCAGAATACAAAACACGCCCCAAACCCCCAACCCCACCCAAAACCCAAAACCCTATCCCCCTTGCAAATCCACAAAAATATGTAATACATAATGATAATATATTTTGTAATTATTAATTTTAAATATTTAATAAAGTAATATACATACATACAGTAAAACGTATACAATCTATTTATTTGGTTAGCTATGGAATTTCATTTCGACTACACAGATAGTGTGTCCAGTCATCTAACTGAGTATATATATAGGATTCGCTTACAACGCCTCTGATCTATTTAAATTGATGACTTCATCTCTTTTCACCCCAACACATCAGCTTTTTTCTAATCTCTGCTGTGCGCTGTGCCAACTATTTTGAACTATAGCACTGAAAATTCAATTAAAACATCTGCCTTGTTTAGCAAATCAGTTACTGATAATCCCCAGCATATTTATACATTATGTTCCTACGCATCAAGTGCTGAAAATAACTGAATGAAATCAACGTCAGAGTTTTCTATTGAACTCCAAAGTCGCAATCAATAAGCGAATTGTTCGTCTAATTAGTTCTTTTATACATATAAGATTCACTTTTCACATTAATTAATTAGTTACGTCAATGAATACGTTTGGTAGTAAGCAAACCGTTCTTTAATTATATTTTATTTATCGCATATATTTTTTGTAAAATTCATAGTACCTACTTAAATTGGAAGCAAATAACAATCCTTACGATAAAAATACCAAGTTTTAGATTATGTGCTTTAAATAAAATGCAGTAACTTAATAACAGACTTAACTTCAAATAAAAAGAATCTAAAAAATTGTTTTCTTTATCGCTAATAAGACAATTGCTTTCAGATATAATTACTAAATTAATATAATAATAATAAATAAATATATTTTCGATTCATTTTTAAAACGAATACCAACTGCCACAGCACTTGGACTTTTAACACACCACTAAGCGCAAAGCTTTTGGGGATGGGGGTTGTCAGAAGACCACCCTAAAAGCTCGGCGTATAGTAAAAGCTTCAAGCATTGTGCGTTGATGTTGTTTTCTGTATGTGGTCCATGGGGGAGCGCGCAAAAACTTTTCACATCTTTCACCGACAATGCGAAGTTGTTTGGCAATTTTTTGGTTCATTCATCTGGCAGCCAGCACTGGGCAATCAGTACAACAAATACCGTTAGATGGCACAGACGAAGCAGCGACGGTCGCGCATCGAACAGATCCTGACAACAAGCCAGACGACGACAACGACGTGGACGCGGCATCATTTGCTGCCACATTAATGTGCTTCGACCGGGTTCTATTCGTGCTCCTCTCCCTGTGTGTGCGTGTGTTTGTGCGTGTGTGTGTTAGCACGCTCGTATTACAGTATTAGTGAGCGTGTGTGTGCGTGAATTGGCTGTGTGATTTCGCGCGCTTTTGTGTCGCCTGATTTTTGTGTTTATCTTGGCCACTGCCTTAGCCCCCGGCCCAACGCTCGAGGCGAACAAAGGCGGCGACACAAAGGAAGTCCACCACCATCCTGATAAGACTGCGTGCAGATTTGTGGCCATATTGATCAACTGTTGGCAGTTTATTTCAATTGTAGCATTAATTAAGCATTTAATGCCGTCCAGACGACAAAAGCTCATCAAGATTTAAACCCACAACGGAACGGGGTAAGTGTCGGCCTTAGGCCGACATCAGTTATCAGGTCCATATGCACAAATGCCGTATAAATCAATTATGTCGCTGCTCTAAGCCTGCCAGCTGCCAACTGCCAACTGCCAGCTGCCAGCACATAAATAAATGCGCCTATGCTAAAACGACCTACAACCTGTCCTTTACAGATATTAAAGTGCCATTTTTTCATTGTATTATTTTCTTTCTCTTTTCTTTCCTCATTAACGTTGTTTTTATTGCATGATGTTGCCACGCCGTAGGCTGAAAAGGATTGTAAAAAGCTGTTTACAAATAACAAAGGATGGCACTTTCTATATTATGCTTATCGTTCCGTAGGATGCACATATTTATCATAAATCAGTCAGTCAATCTAACATTATATAATTTTTATTTAAAATCAGTATGAATAAACGAACCAATCGGTTTGCCCTTACGAAGGTCTCGCGAGCTTCGAGCGAAACAGATCCTAAATTAAAGCAGGCTCCTCAAATTAAAGAATTGCTATGATTTTTTTTTTTCAACGAAATGAAAAATATTTATTGTATTATGTAAATATTTGGTTTTGTATATGTAAATAAATAGGATACACATATAAAGTAATGAGATATCAACCCTTTCAGCTGCCCTCGGGCTTAAAACATATGCATATGTTCGGTGTGGATTGCAGCCTTATTTTTAAGTCAATCAGTCACCCTAACGCATTTGTTGAGCTTTCATTACAGTCCCACATCAATCTCCCTCTTCAAATATACTTTTTGCTTTTCAATGCAGGTTAAAGTTCAGGTTGAGGACTTTAAATAACGTTTTGTATTCTTATTTTCACATTTTGGTGAGGACGCAAAGTCCCCTTAAACAATTTTACATAATACCATCAACGCCAGACTTGGGGGATATTTTAAAACATTTAGCATTATTTTTATGACGCCGTATTTGCATAGTATGCAATGAAATGTTTCTGTTTTTTATGATTTACCTTAAAAATGGGGGAAATCCCACCACAAAATAAAAGATTGACACTCTTGAGAACAGTTGATCTATGATAATAATTTAGATATATTATCAAACTTATAATTTTATTAGACTGAGGAACCTTTTAAGGAAATTCAATACTTCTCAGTTTACAAATGGTACTTTATATTTTGTTAGCTTTTACAAGCTTTATTCCTTAAATGCGGTGCAAAATGATACTCTACGTATACTCCACGCTCTTATGAGCAGTGTGGACTGCACTTAATGCATTAAGTTAAGTTAAGTTACTTTCATCTTTATACAATAGTTAAGATCTAGTCCACCTAAAGTTTATGGTTGATTTAGTGCTTTCGCAAGCACACACAACAAAATGCCTCTTTGACCCACAGCGATTTCACACATCAGCAATTAATAAGTTCCCGTATTCTTAAGTCGGACATTAATCCAAAGTGGCAGCTGGAAAAGCTTAAGATCCCCTGTTTTTATAAAGGATTATTTTTAATGGGATGAGCTACAAATGTGTCAAGCAAATAGATGTAGAAAAGTATTAAAACTGGCGTTTATCATTGCTACTTATAACCAACTCAACTGGGTTCAGCCTGAGGACCGAGTTGATGGTGAACTCATTGAGCCAACATGGCCAGCTCAGAGAGCAATTATGCTTAAATGTGTAACTAGCTTTGACAAGTGGAAGATGAAGATTTATTATGGTTGAAGAACTTTAAGAATGCGGAAACTGCTTAATAGACATCCGGCAACACAATTTTCCACAGATAAACAAATATTTATAAAAAAAAATTACTTTTAAATAGTTCTTTAAGTATTAAAAGATATAATTAAGATCAAATATTAGCTGAAATGAAAAGGACATGATTAATATGCTTACCAATATATTTTGATTAATTGCTTATAACCAATAAAAACAATTTATATCTTCAGAAACCATTAGCACATCGACTTACATCCATCTATATTTTAAGTGTATATGTGTAGGTCTAAATGTGTATCTAGTGTGTGTTTGTGTGTGTGTGTGTGTGTGTGTGGACCATTTTTTGTAGCGTTTGCGCGACTGACTTGACTAACAATTAGGGCAATCACAGGGAATCACTGCAGATGACAAACTTGAAGGGAAACGTGAGACTTTAAATTGATGCATTGTTTTTGCATCTTTTGCGCTGATGGCAGATTGAGCTTCTGCGGAAATGTTGTCACAGTAACCGGGTACCGAGTTGAGGGCCAAGCACGCAAATTTAAAGTCAAATGGAAAATTTATGCCGTTGAAAAAATTTCGGCAATGGGCCACTCGTGCGCAAATGCCTGGCCCAAGGAAATAAATGTGAATGGAGATGAGGATGTTTTTGCCATGAAGATACACACTCACACACACGCAGACACTCACACTTCACAGCGAGTCGGAGCTAAAATAGACAAAACATAGCGGCGACAAGTTTAGTGTTATTTTATCTCTTTGTTTTTGCCACACACCACTTGGGCGTTATATGGGAATGTAAGTGGAAGACCAGCCATAGGACAATAAAAGCATCTCTGTAACTCTTGACCCACACTCCCAAGCACACCGAGCACTTGGGTGTCTGTTGAGTGTATAATGCTGTGCTGTGTTCAACACATGTCGACACTTTGCATTGATCACACACACCTCAACCGCATTCAGGTTGAGCATATCTGACATGTGCCCAAAAAAAAAAAAAAAATAATCGCACACAGAAAAATTTGTTATAGTCAAAAGTCCGAAAACAGAACCGAGCTCGAGCAAATTTGAAGTGTGGGCAGTCGGGCGCGTGTGCGCTGTTCTGCGTCGTTTTAACTGGCCTCAAGGACCCGTCAGAGTTGCCAACTAAGTGGAGCAGATTGAACCCACTGGTAGGCATCATGCGAGCATGGTTGTGCACCGAGCATGGGACCTGCCCACGAGTCCAACCACAGCACAGCTGTCTGCATTCCCAGTCTGAAATTGGCATGTGAGACGCATGGCAAAAAGTTCTGGTAATGTTTTTAAGAAGTTTTGGGCAGCGATTTTTATTTGTGCTTTAATCAAACAATTCCACTTTGTCACTTACATTCTTTTTTTTATTTTTGAAAAAAATGCAAGGTAATGATTGGATAAATAGCACAGATTAATTTTACTTATTGATATTCGAAATGACAGCACACAAAAAGAAAAAAATTGCTGTTCAATATATGAACAAAATATTATCACATTAATACAACATTACTTTATCTTTAAAGTCTCGATATGTAGTTGAAGATTTAATATACATTTTCTATACTTTCCAATTCGCAAAGAATTTCTTATTGCTTTCTTGTCCTTTTTTCCAGGAGTCAAGCTGTCAAGTGTGTGAAAATCCTCACACATATGGAACGATAAACTTTTATTAGAATTTGCTGGTATGCCAGCAAGTATATATGTATGTACATAATATATGTATGTACATAATATATGTATGTATAAATTTCAAGGTGCAAGAAGTATTTACGTCTTGTGCGAGTAATTGAGTTTCTTCGAATACGTGCAAAATTTACAAATTACCAATATTTATTTACTGTGAGCTGCAATTGGTTGCGTTGGAAAGTACGCTCAATCAGCTAGCTCGTTTATAATACTATTTTAAATTAAAGATTTGAACAAGTTTTGTTGGTATACCCAACCGGTAATAAATCTGTTTAATATGAGCAATTAATGTTCATGGCAAAACTTTTCAAGTGAGTTATGCAAGAACTTTGAAACTTTGTCACTGTCACCTCGCAACATAGAAGAGGAAAATATTTAAACACTTAGCAGTTATAAATTATCTGTTGATTCAGATTTTGGCCGCATAGTTAAACGGTGAAACTTGTTAATATGCATTAACATTTTGAGCACAGAAAACTAGGCAATATGGTTTGAATTGTAGCTCAATTTAAATTTAAAAGAGCAATAAAATATATTCAAACAATAGTCAATTGTGATAATATGCAAAATGTGTAGCTAGTCTAAAGTAAGATAGTATTTTATATTTAAATACCGTGATGATGTATTCGATTCGCATTGATTTTTCTAAATTATTTATTCCACACACTGATTGCTTGGACAAAATTTATTGAATAATTTGCCATACAATTCGACAAAGTGCAGGTAAACATATTTAAGCCTACGCTTTAGTTGACGAAACACGTATGAAAGTGGTTCTATTTCACATGCAAAGCTGTCACTCATTAAAATTGCAACGCCTGAAGGCACTGGCAATGCGGTTGGCTCGAATAGAGCGCAAAAGGTACACAAATGCAGTACTCGACACTTGTACAAGCCACAAAGACTTTGGGTGTGAGTTTGGACGTTTTTCAAGCACACAAGCACTAAACAGCCAAAGCTACTTACCCTAATTACGCAAATTGAACGAAATTTATTGTTGCTCTCCTTTGCACAATTTGCGTGAAGCTTGCTGCTCTTGCAACGCTCTGTATGTGGTAGCAATTTCGTTAATATTATATAGGAATATTAATTAGATGCATAATTACACAGCAAGGTCGTCAAATGTGTGACAGTGTGTGTGTGTGTGTGTGTGTGTGTGTGTGTGTGTGTGGCGATGAGCGGCAATATTAAAACGCGGCTGTCGTTGCGTATACGTAACGTGACTTTTGCAATTTCCGCGAGCTCGCCTGCTGGCGTTTCATGCTGTGATTTTATGTGTTGTAATTGAACTCACACAACACATTTACATTCATATACAAGCACACTCGAGTAGCTTATGTATGTGCTTGTAACATTAATTTTACGCTGATATTTTTTGTTTCTTCTTTCTTTTCCAGAGCGCATAACACAGGCATAAACATAACCATAACCATAAACAAAAACATAAGCGGATCTGAGTTGCGTTCCTTTGAATACTTGATCGTTTCGTGGGCCACAGTTTGATTGACCGGAAGTTGCATTAACAACACGCGCCAAACGGAACAAAGCAATACAATAAGATGGCTGGCGGCGGCAGGACAGCCGGCAAATACGGTTATTCCGACAACAATTATTACAGCAGTAAGTAGCTTCACGCACACTTACACAACCATTAACAGTTTCAGGCGAGTGCACAAATATGTTGGCAACATCATTAGTTTCGCCAAGGCCTACGGCACAGTGATGCCAAATTAGTTAAGAAAACATTTCAAATTTCTCAAGGAGAACGAAATCTTTTCTGCTACTTCCTTTAAATACATTTAATAGGTTTATCCCCTCTCAGTACAATATTAATCTTCGTTTCATGACTTTCAGGTTGTTCGCCTGTTGCTCAAGTGTTTCATGCTTACTTTTCTTTTCATTTATTTTTAATTTAAATTACTTTCTTCCATATACGAAATGCGCGTATCAACTATTCCTACTCACAACGCTGTCCATTTTCATTGTTTATTATTCATCTGTACTTTATCTTTTTATTTTTATTTATTTTCATATATTATTTTTATTACCATCATTCCCCAAAGTGCTTAAGGTTAAGATTATAAATTATATATTATTTGTATTGTATTGTTATTATAATTATATCTTTTTTTATCTTGTTTCTCGCTCAAACAACTTTTTAAAAGCTTTCTTTAGCTTTATCCTCTTTTTATTTTCATTTTATTTTTTATTATTTTTATGTTGCCTGCCGTCACTTGTCTGTCATGTGTTCCATGCTCAGATCATTCTAGACAAACTGGCTCACATGTATGAGACTTGCGACTGTGGCCATTGTCCTTATTGAGACCATCAACAACCACATTTGGCGGCTTTGGGAGAACTGCCGGCGGCGGCGTCGTCCTGTCGTCTTCGTCCTTGCTGCTGTTGATGAACTACTGTCGCGTCGCATCCTTCATGGTAATCAGTGTAGGAAGCGTGTTTTTTTCGACGTATGCCTTTTGCTCTTACTTTGTTTTGTATTTTCGGCCACTTCCCCAGACGTGTTTTTATTACATTTCTGCTTCGCTGCGTTTCGCATTCATGTAAGTAAACTCGCTTGTGTGTGTGTATCGGGATATACATGTATGTATGTACATACATGTACATGTACATACATTGTATGCATGAATATTACAAGGAGTCTTCACTGTGTTTGTATTTGTGTTTGTATTTGAGATTTTTGTACGTTTTATGCGTCTTTGTGCACTTGAAATCATTCACCATTGGACCAGAAATGGAATCTCACAATTCAAACTAGGACTTGCGGCCTAGAACCTTTCAGACGCATTGACTGAAACCTTAGAGCAAAATATGTAATAGGTAAATTCTGTGAATGAGCGCAAGACAAGACGAGAGCTAAACGTCAAGAGGCTTCTGGTATGCGACTTTTTGCTGTGTTTGCATAAAGTTCTGTTTTCCTTCGACCAAAATGCCCTTAAGTGAGTTTATGCCCTTATGAACGCCTCTGGCATAACTCCCACCGCCCTATCTGCTGGCAAAATACGAAAGTTATTCTGAGACACTTTTGTTGTCCGAAGCTTTGTGCTTTTGAATAACTTTAGCATAGTTTCTGATTGCCACAAATTGTGCGTAAATTATGTATTGTGATATATAAGAAAGTATATATAGCATTTGCCAAACTGCGACGAAACTCACCCGCAAAGGACACCTGCCAGGCCAGGTAATTGCCAAGTAGATTGTGCGGCAAAATATCCTTGTTAAAGTAAGCTCCTGTCCCACGTTCATTGCTCCTTGCCGGGCAGTGTTTGAATAAAGCAGAGAAGTGCCAATAAAACAAGTTTATAGCTTTCTATGGTGTGTGTATCATTGGCTTGTGTTGAATTTGTTTATATTAATTGAAAGCAAATACCTATATCCTTAAGATTCTTGTGCTAATACCATGCTGAACGTATATTGCTTATATTTATATTTATTCACCCAAAAACAAGCTACCAAATAGAATTTGTTTTGATTGGTTACGTTAGAAAGAGTGCTGAAATCATGTTGATTTTATTGTATTTTATTTGAAAGCATTTTAATGGGTGGATGCGCATAAGAAATATGTTTTAACAAAAAGTCAACATATGAATATATGATGCTACAAATTTGGAATATTGTTAGTTGAATGCTAGTGAATTATGCTTGTCAGAGCTTTAGAATCGGAATCCAGAGCCGAGCCGGATACACAACCAAGCCCTAAGCCATTGCATTCAGCCACAGCAGGATAAAAGCCCAAATGTTTGCAATATTCCAGCAACGGCCTAAAATTATGGTAAATATAAAAGCAATTCGAATCTGGTAAAAAACACCATACCAGGTACTTTGTCTTGATGCCCGGAGTGGGTGTGGGTGTAATTTAACAGCGATTGCCTGTGAAAAAGAACGGCTTAGAATTGCGAGGTTTTCTATTAGTCATAATAATATTAACAAATTTAAATACTATCTCACAGAATGCGGGTATTACTATGTTGTTTGTGGCCTCATTAGAGCTGAATGCAATATATACAATATATATACTGATACTGATCGTGATACATGGAGAGGCCCTAAGGTTTTGCCAGTAAATGGCGCTGAAAGCAATTAACACTGTTGGAGCTCGTTAGTAACAAGATATTGTATATAATTCGTTAACGTACGCCCACCACAGCAATACTTGAAAAATGTGTACTGCGTGGGCAGGGCAACAAAAAGAAGCATGACAAAATTACATTAATAATATTTGTTATGTATTCTTACAAAATAATAATTATTTGTAAAGAATCTTAAATTCAGATAAAATCAAAAGAACAAACAAAAGGCGCGCTTACTTGGCATTGATGATATCCGCCCAGCCCTTTATAAAACCCGGCTTGCGACTAACAAGTCCGACAATCATAACTGAAAATACTTTTGAACACATCGATAAGAAGCTGGTTACCAATATCAGTCCAAATTGCAACTTAAAATGATGTTGCCAACACACAAATAGGTCACCTCAACTTCATTCTTACCGTGGCGGACTGCAGCCAATTAACAGAATTGTGCCCAGGGCAAATCGCTTTTGCAGACTGCTGTATTCAATAGCCATCGCCATTATGAGACCCCCCCACAAACAACACCAAAGTATCTGTGAAAAATAATTGGGTTGCCCTTTCGGTACTCTGGAGAAAGGAATCCCAAAATAAAACCAAGTATTATAATTGATGGTTACTCACAATAATGCCAAAAAGCGGCAGAAATACAAACGGACGCATCGATGTTACATAAAGTGGTATACATTCAGTTATCCAGTAGAAGGCCATGACCACAACCAGATACATGTTTCTTTATTCATTTTAGTTTATAAAGCAGTCCAATTAAGTGACTGAGTTGCTTTACTCGCTGGTGCATTATTCCTAATGCCATGGATTAATATCGGCAACGCAAACAGTGAGACGAGAATGGACACCTTTCTCTTCCAATGAAACTTGCAGCATAACTGAAGACTTTCTATAATTGGGTTTTTATCTTTGCTTAGAAATCGAACAGAAGCAAAACATTTGTTCCTAAATTATTTCTTTAACTTTACTTTTTATTTACTCTTCCATTTTAAAATGTACAAAAAGAAAATGCTCGCAATAAATTAATTTAAATATAAATATTTGATAATTATTAATTAGAATGTTGTAACAGAGACAAAGCCAACTCTTTTGTCTTATTTTCGAGCTATACAAATAAATATAAGATGCAAACCTTCTTATTAGGATAATTGTTGTATTTTGTTTATTTAGGCAGCTCGTTCACAATTGGACTATTTTTATCCAATGAGAGGCTGTGGAAAAATACAAGTACGAATGCTGTTGTATATAAAAAATCGTTAAATGGTCAACAACATAAAATATAAAATGAATATTTTACTCGTTTTATATAGCTTGAATATCCTGTGATTTTTTATATAAAGTTATCAGCTGCTTGAGAAATGGCATTGCATTATTAGGCAATACTGACAAAAGTTAGTTTCAGTTTTGATTCCCAATTAAGGAATAACAATTTTATGTTAAGTAGCGTACATTTAGAAGTTGATATACAGCACATAATTCAAATAGCATTTTCGGACTCAAAAGAAAATAACTTTACGCCGCAGCCCAGTCTGGAAATGATTTGCAGTCCGGATACACAACCAGGCCCCAAGTCATTGCGTTGAGCCAGAGCAACAGAAAAGCCCAAATAGTTGGCAAAATCCCAGCAACGGCCTTCAAATATGGTCAAGTTAAAAGTAGTACTCGTTTGGTAAGAAGCACCTCACAGACTTACGAGGTACTTTGTCTTAATGCCAGCATAGCCGCAGATAATAGCATTTGGGGGTGTGCTGACTGGCAAATGATAGGCCGTGTTAATCGCCAGCGCTGAGGGCAATGTCAACAGCAATGGATGTATTTTAACGGCGAAAGCCTGCGTAGACATTCGGAAAAAAAACATTAGAACTTGGCTTATTGTTTGGAACTAGCTGTAGCTACCATCTCACAGAAGATGGGAGTAAGTATGTTGCAAATCGCCACATTCGAGCCGAAAGCGGTGCAGAATAGACTAATTAAAATGGTAATAGCGATAGTAGCAAATATTGGCAGCGCTGAAACAACAGACATTGCCTTGCCCAGCATTCCGGCCATGCCGCTGACCTTGCTGCCCTCCGCCAGTGCAAAGCCGCCACCTAAACAGGGACAACGGTAGTGATTGTACTCTTAAACTTCAATTAATAATTACCCAGCAGAAAGCACAGGCCCCATGGTGTGTTCCTGTGTATATACACCCAGGAGAGGCAAGCGTCCATGGTGCGTCCAGTAAAGGGCGCTAGAGTGTGTATGAGGAGTATGAGGTAAAACCCTTTGGGTTGCAATTCATTAACTTACGTCCACCGCAGCAGTATTTGCAAAATGAGTACTGTGTGGGTAGGGCAAACAACAGGGCCACTGGCAGCATGACAGCTGCCGAGCAACCTATATATCTAAAGTGGAAAATGATTCAAAAATATTGATACACATCGAATTAAAAGTAGCGCTCACTTGGCATTTAAGAAATCACCCCACCCTGTAAAGAAGCCTGGCTCACGGGTGAAGAGTAAGACAATCATGAATACAAAGACGACGATCACCTGAATCTCGTGGCAGCTCCAGGGGCCCAGATCCTTATAGCGTTCCTTAACCACCTTCTTGACCAGATCGCTATTGTCGGAGCCACGCTTAACTTGTTTGGCGATTTCGCTATTGGGACGAAACATGCCCATATGGGTGACTAGCAACGATACGTACAACAATATAATATTAACGATCACGACCAGGGGCATCGAATACAGCATAAATATGGGAAAGTCCAAAGTCTCCTTGGAGTTGGGAAAGCGGCTGCATGAAAATATCAAGTGCCATATGAAAATGTGCAGTTTTATAGACTGATAGAAATTGGTTACGTTTCGTAAAGGCCTTTAAATGTTAAATTTGTGCCGGTGCCGATAAGTGTGCCACAACCACCGATTGTGGCAGCGTAAGCAATACCAAAATAAAATGACAACGATATCATTGACAGATGCGGTGAACTGAAAAAGAGATAGCCTTAAATCTATTTTTATATATATATGTATATACCTACTCGCCGTCCTCAACTGGCTCCTGCTCTTGCGTCATATATACATCAAATATATTTTGCTGCGTAGGACTTACAACTGATTGGAAGGATAAGTGAAATGAAAATTATTTGGCTTACAGAACTCATTTCAAGCAGAATGGCCTTGGCAATGGGACACATCATTGCCGCAGCAGCCGAATTGGATATCCACAGTGATATAAAGCAGGTGACGAAAACCATGCCCAAAAGCAAGCTATAAAATAAATATGTGAATTAACTACTCAGAGCATCAAGATAGTATTGTGGGAACAGTTCGCACCGTCGTGGACTGCAACCGACTATAAGAATTGTGCCCAGGGCGATGCGCAGATGCAAATTGCTGTATTCAACGGCCAATGCAATAAAAAGACCACCCAGAAACATAACCAAAGTGTCTGTGAAATACAGATTGCAAACGGCTTCGGAGCTCTTGATTATATGTATGTGGCATCATTAGTTAATAGACTCATCATATATATATATATATATACACTTTTGTATCTATTCCTCTCACCATAATGCCAAAAAGTGGTAAGAATACAATTGGAAATATTGATGTCAGATAAAGCGGAATGCATTCTGTTATCCAAAAGAAAGCCATACTCACAACCAGATACATGCACTTGTATTCCTATATAAAGTGAATTTTTTTCTTGTATCTGCATCAGAACATAATTCATTTGCAAACTCACTGGTAAGTCTTTGCTTAGGCCATAAATTAAAATCGGCAACGTGATTAACGGTATGAGGAAGCTTGCCTTTCCCCTCCAATGAAAGCCACAACATGTTTTAAGACTTTTGGCCGTTGTCAATTTCGCGTTGCTGATTAGAAATTAGATACATTTTAGCGAAATGATTTGCATATTTAATTGTACTCTTAACATACTCGTCCATTTCAAACTCTGCTCAATTTAGTATTTAAAGTGTGAAGTTTCTATAAGTTGTTTGATAATTTTTGTTTATGTAATAAATTGTGCAAATAAGCCAACGCACACTTTAACATCAGTTTTATAAGCAGGTTGGATAACTTCCAATTTAAATTGTGTTTGATGTTCTACTACTCAATGCCCGCTGTCCTTTCGTTTGGTCACTGTTAATTTAGTTCTCGTTTCTATTGTTGTATATATATATACAAATTTACAATAGTGCCCGACATTGTCCTTGGGCAGATGCATGTCACATGCTAAGCCCGAACACGCTTTGAAGTTATATAATTGACAATTTCCTTTCACACTTCCACTTCATGATAAAGTCAAGCAAAGCACCCTATGTGTATTCCAGAGGTATGGAAATTAAAGCTTTGCTTTGGCTCGCTGACATTAAAGCAAAATGAAGCTGGTGGCGCTGAGGATGGGGACCAGGAGCCAGGCACCTCACTTGCTCGCAATCCAAATTGACTTTTCTTATATACACCATACACACATATGTATATATATATATATATATGTACGATACATGTATAAAATGGATTGCTTGTTTGTATTTAACTTCAATCGCAGAAAATCACAGAAGCGAATCTCTCGAAATTCTTTATTGCTGCTCACAAAGCACTCAAGATGTTGTCCAAAGAAAATAAACTCCCACACACACGCGGACCGAAATAAAGTTATTATATTATGTTTGATACTCCACGTCCATAATAATAATAATAATAATACAAATAGCTTTATTGGCCTTATCTAAAAAACAATAAACGAAATTTAATACACAAATCGCTGCCACGTGCCCCAAGGCATACATGTGTATAAAATGTCGATGCAGCACGTTATCCCCTTTTACTCTCATAAATCTTAATAATTTACGTGTCGGGTTTTCGGGTATTCGAATGCCAATTTTCATTTAGCCTTAAATTTAAAGTTCTTTTTTGCATATAGCTTGCCTTGCACTTAATATTTTTTGTGTGGCACTTTACATTTTGACAGCTCAACTTTTTTTGACAATCACATAAATTATATCGCTTTGTGTGCAGAGCAGCAAGTTTTTCTTCTTACCATAGTTTACCAATTTTCCAAAATACTTTTGGGAGATTTCGTTTGGCTTGCAAAATTAAAACTAAAACAAGAAAATGCTTTAAAATTTCTATTTGCTTTAATAAGCTCATGCAATTCTGAGCAGCACATTCAAGGAATTCAAGAAACCGCAAGTATTTTGATTAACATATTTTTGTATTCCTCTGAAACTGACGGCAACAGTGTCCAATTAAACTTCCTTAAGACCGCAGACTTCAAAAGCGTACATTAAAATTTTAATTAATAATTATTCTGACTTGGTTTCCATGTAGACTTTGGTCATATAACTGTTTAAATTTGTGCGACTTTATTCGGTTATATATCATTTTTTATCTGTGGCTTATAAATAAAGATATGCTTTCACTTAAATTGGAAAAAATATTGTATGTCCCCCTTGCATTTTTTTTTAATCTCTTTAATCTCTTATGCATCATCTCTCTAGGACCAAAAGCATAGCCTACATTTCGGGGCTTTAAAACTTGTACAAAACATTAATCGCACATATTTGATTTCAATTTATATGGTCCTATAGCCAAGAGACCATTAAAAGCTGAATCGAGTTCAACTTAGCGACGTTATTAAAACCATCTAATTAACAAATCCCTTGGCGCCTCATGGCCAACAATAATATGGCGACGAGTTGGCTGCTTGGCTGCTGTAAACACACTTTTAATTTGTCGAAGTTTCCGTTCAAAGACTAAGTCTTCATCGATTATGTGTTAAATTACGCAGAGAGCAAACATCTGGCCAAATGGTACGCATAAAAAACCCTCCATTATCCAAAGGCAACGGCAAAGACAAGGGCAAGAATTGTTTACATATATATATATATATATATATATATATAGATATATACATATATGTGTATTGTATTATGTTTATTAAGCTAATAACGCTGAGGAACATTGGATAAAGCATCACATATGGACAATATTTTGACATGCAAAATTAAAACCAACTTTATTCAATGAAATTTTCGTGAAAATTGTTATTTAGGCAAAACTAAAACCAAATTATTAATCTACATGGAAATTGGTTACATTTTTTGGGTTCAAGTTGTGTGGGAGCACAATTTTAACGGTATGTGCGTATTTGTTGGTTTCATCTGCCACAATAAAAGCGAATTGTGAATCCAAATTTAATTTAATTTTTTATGCTCCTTTTTATGTTTGTGTCGTGTGTTATTTATCTTGAATTGTTATGCGAAACATATGTGTATGCGTAATGTATTTGCTTTTGTGTGCGGGTTTGGGAGTGAATATTGAAGAGCTCTCAGCTCCTATTTTTATTTATAACAATGCATTTGTTAGGATATGTACGGACATATTTTGATGTCGCCGCTGGAAGCGAATCGTTTCAATATGTATGAGCCGCTAACAAACCGAAATGTTTGATAGACAACAGAGCAACCGTAACTGAAATGCCACCAGCAGCTTTTACTCACAAAAAATAAAGACCAAACCCTCACAAAATATAAAATAATGGTTTGTTATTTGTCAGAGGCTTTTCGAAATCTTAATGTGTTTATTTTCTCTATCTTGTCTTGCAGGTCACTCCTACAAAAGCATCAACGATGAAATTATACTGGTCAGCATTATAATGGGCATAACGATCCTGGTACTCATTACAATCGCCCTGTGCTACATTGCGTATGAGAAATGTCACAAGAAGCGTGAATATTTTATTAACGCCTAATAGCTGTTGTCCACATAAAAAATAACACAACAGAAGAAAAAAAACTACAAAAAATAAAAAGTAAAAAATCCGCTGAGTGGCAAGGTCGAATGTCAACCGAGCAGCAACTGCAACAATGTTGACGTTTACGATTTCGTTGGGCAGCAGAGTGGGCGTTGGGAGAATGGCTTGTCGGTTTGTTTTCAAGCCGCTTTGCCAGACCAACACCACAGACCAACACACCACACACACACAGTTTCACCTACATATAAGCAACTGCACTGAAAAATACTGAAGCTGTGCGCTTTTAAAACGATTTCCATTCTTATCCCTTGTGCATTGTGACCAGCTTTTTGGGTTTTCATTTGATTTCATTCAATTTCAAGTGAATAACAAAAAACTGGAGCGCTTTGCCCAAATCGGAATAAACGTATAACTTATTTAGTATGCACAGTGCCACACAATTATTAAGCACACAAGAAACGAAGTTTATTAAATATGTAAATTAATTGTAATGCAATTGAGCTTTATGTCAGATTATGTATTGTTGTCTATAAAATGAGAATATATATTTATAGTTTACACAGGACAATGTTGATGCAGCTTTTCGGCCTTTAGCCTTAATTAACTTCACAGCATTGAAATGCAAATGCCAAAACAATTGATTTTATTTTTGTATCCAGCATAGACCTTCAATTCCAAACTCACAATGCGCCCCACTGCTGTCTGCTGTCGATATTGCTGATGCCGTTGCAGATGCAGTTGCCAATTTCAAGTATTGACAGCGAGGGAGCATTTAACCACCTAAGGACACGTACACACACACACATAGAGAAATACTCACACACACACACACACACAAAGAGCATCCCAAAAAGCTTAAAACCAACAAACACAAAGCGTAAGCTCTCTTCTTTTTTCACTGCTTTTCATATTCCGTTTTTCGGCAGCCGGAGGCTATAATAATAAAAACAGTAGCGTAAACTGAATGCAATGCACACGAACAAGGCGCAAGCAAACAATCAAAAAAGGCTCGCATAACAATTGTTTGAAAATAGAGCGAGAGGTGTGCGCAGATGGAGGCATGGTCCAATGGCCAAATCAACTTGACTTCAAATTAGTGCGAGGGAAATGGCCCGCATTAAAAGATGTTTATTCGACAAAAAAAAAAAAAAGAAGAAAAACACACACGAAACACTAAGCTTGTGGGCACAACCTATTGAAAACAAATGTATTCCATACCACAAACAGCTCACATACCAAAGTAAAGTCACACGCACACACGCTGGCAGACGGAACTAAATGTTAATCAGGTTAGGAGCCTAACAGGCAACGTGGATATATTTTTAGGTCCGATAAACAGGTTTGTCTATCCGAAAGTAGGCAAAAAGTAGATTGTGAGAATAAAAAAAACATTTCCTCCACACACACACATGCGTGCTTTTGGCCAGTGGGCGTTATCCTTCGCATGCTTTCTAAAAATTAAACAACTGATTAATGACAAAGTTTGCCCAAGCACATATTATCGGTCTAACAAATTGGTGCACCCAGATGAGAACTCATCAATTTTTCAGGCACGCATCTTCGCTGTCATTGAGATTATTTGTCGCATTTGTAGAAGAATTTTACCATTTTTGTCGAAGTATTTCGTTATTTTAAGAGCAAAGGTCAAGCGATTGCATAAGTAGGCAAATTGTTCGATTGTAAATGTTATGTTGAAACCATAAATTTTCTATCCTAACCATCAACTATCCTAACCATAGGAATTGATAGATAGATATTGAATGTCTCAATTGACATATAACAATTTTATTATCTATCCACAAATCCACAAAGATACGAATTTGCTCGTTAAAACAATTGGAAAATTACGATGCCAATTTGCATTTGACTATATTTATTGAATCAAACGTGAAATGAAAGCATTAAAATTCCATATAGATACTCTTATGAATACCAATGAAAAGTTCAATTATTGTCATTTCTGACTTTATTTTAACAACTTTAAATGCTATGGTCGGTTAGGTTTTCCAGTTCAGATCTTTTCACAATCCACTTAAAATACATTTGGCAACTGCAGCAAATTTGGGTGCATTAAGAATACAACTTTGCATTAAGAATACAACTTTTCAATGTGGCTTTTAACTTAAATATCAAAAGCGCAATAAACTTTGCATCGTACTCAGATAATGATTCTGTGGAAAATTTTCTGTAAAAAGTTAACGTCGGAAAACTTCACTAATTACGCGTTAAAGAAGAAAATCTGGTATGAAGCTCCGTGCACAAATACAAGCACATACACACACAGACACACACAAACACACATACGTAAGATGTAACAATAAATTTAATGTTGGTCATCAAACGCGTATGGCGAACAGCGCAGTGCAGAGTTAAACAGATTGGTGGAACAAGCAAGAGTAGAAATTATAGCATACGACGTGTCAGGGGAATGCATCCTTAATACTTTCGCTTGAAGGATATTTTTTATTAAAGCATCTTGCAAAATGAATGACTCGTTGAATTTGAAATAGACACACACACACACACACACACACATACATAGAGACAAGCACAAGCATAAGCACCCAGGCACACTCACGTTTTTACACACGCTCACATGTAGAAACTCCTTTTTATATGCAAGTAGTAAATTACACTTTACGTCCAATATAATCGTTTTTTTCGTTTGTGTTTAGTGCTGGTGTCAAAATAATTTCGCCACGCAAGAAACGAACGATAATTAAACGAGAAAAAAATGCATTACTTTATTGTCTTTGAAGTACGTGTGTATTCTTTGCATTTAATCTAATGAAAGTCTATTTAGATGTGACCATTTAAAAGTATTATATATACATATACAAATATATATATTTATTGTACGAGTAGTTTAATTAGAATGCAGCGCACTCTTTTTTCATGAAAAGAGGGACCAACCATACAACATACAAAGAGAAAAATGTGTACTTTATTTTGAAAAGTGAGATCTATAAATGTTAAAAACGATTACTCTTAAATGTTATATACTACCTATATAAAATGTAGCGAAATTGTTAAACATAATATACGATATATTATACTGTGCTACACATTAAAAATCCGTTATTGCAAGGTTAATAAGTTGTGTGTGTTTTATTTTTAATGGAAAGGCAGTTATGCCTGCTATTTTAAAATTGAAGTGCAATGACGCGCCAGTTAGTGCTTCAGTGTTGAATAGCGATAATCCATTGTTATCGATAACTCGTTGGCTCCAACACAAAACTAAACGAAACTGATTGGATTCTAATTAGTTGCGTTTTTAATTAAACAGCCAACTAGAAAAGCTTTAATATTTACAAATAATAATTTTATTAGAGCACTTTTCAGTTTTGTGGTAAAAAACAAGTCTCATCGTCGCTTATTACAGTATTGAATAAATGGTCGCGTTCATAACATTGCTGCAAATGTTGGTGTTCTGTGGCTGCCATGTTAATAACATCTCTGTTTGGCAACAACAACAAAATGTAAAAAGACGGAACTTGTTGCAAAAATTGCTAAAAATTGCTTAAAACTTAGAAAAGGCACGCCACGGCAAGCAAAATACAAAGAGGCAGTGCTTAATAAATGATTAACAAACTAAATGCGCATTAAAATGGATTGTGAAGTGCCCGAGCAACAAAAACAGCAGCTACAACAACAACAGCAGCAACAACAACAA
The DNA here is from genome assembly GCA_035043845.1 of Drosophila picticornis. Classification (NCBI taxonomy): domain Eukaryota; kingdom Metazoa; phylum Arthropoda; class Insecta; order Diptera; family Drosophilidae; genus Drosophila; species Drosophila picticornis. The sequence goes on from JAWNMR010000362.1 coordinate 8,637,843, forward strand.
AGCAACAACAAGTTGTATGCGAGAAAGCCACAGCAGCAACAACAGCAGCAGCAACAACAGCAGCAGCAACAGCAGCAGCAGGAAAGCAGCGACGATGATGATTTGAGCAAAACAGAGCGCAAAAATTTGGAATTTGCACAGAAATTGGGGTACAGCGAGCAGTCGATACACACGGCGCTAACGCGCCTCGGCTCCGAGGCTAAACAGAATGAGCTGCTCGCCGAGCTCATTAAATTAACGGCAGATGCGCCCCGGCCAACAGTCAGCAACAATTGCAATAGCAATAGCAACAGCAACAGCAGTATCAATAACAACAGCAATTGCAACAATAACAATCATGTGCCACCTTCCAGCAGCAGCAATGGTTCGCTGCGTCACATCGTGATCGATGGCAGCAATGTGGCATTGTCGCATGGCAATAACACGATCTTCAGCTGCCGCGGCATACGCATCTGTGTGGATTGGTTCCGGCAGCGTGGACATCGTCACATCACCGCGTTTGTGCCCAATTGGCGCAAGGAGCTGGCCAACAATAATATCACCGAACAGGAGCTACTCTATGAGCTGGAGCATGAACGAGTGTTGGTCTTTACGCCATCGCGCCACTTGGATGGCAAACGCGTCTCGTGCTACGATGATCGTTTCATACTGAAACTGGCCGTGGAAACAGATGGCATTGTGGTGTCCAATGATAACTATCGAGACCTGTTGCTGGAGAGCAACGAGTATCGCAAGGTGGTGCAGGAACGTCTGCTGATGTACTCCTTTGTGGACGATATATTTATGCCGCCCGATGATCCGCTGGGTCGATCGGGACCCACGCTGGACATGCTGCTGCGCGGCCAGCAGACGCAGCAGAAGATGTCCGATGCACAGCAGCAACTGTGTCCCTATGGCAAGAAGTGCACCTACGGCGCAAAGTGCAAGTTTCGCCATCAAACGGCACAGCTGCAACTGCAACGCCTACCGCTGCAGGTCTCGCACAGTGCTCCACTGCACAGCAATGGGGGGCAGCAGTTGCTCTCCAACAACAGCAGCAGCAACAATGCCAAGATGGCAGCGCTGGCGCGCACCAAATCGAATACCATTGAGAAAATCTCGCAGCAGCAACAGCAGCAGCAACAACAACTCTGCCATTCCTTTAATAATCAACTGGAGCTGGATGCAGATGCGTCGCAGCAGCTGAATCGCCACAAGAAACTGCAACGTCAGGCGCCACCGCCCGCCTTTCGCCTGCTGGTGCCACCGGGCAACAACAACAACAGCAGCAACAACTATCAACATCAGTATCTGACACGCACACCATCCGCACCATTGACGGATCAGCATCAGCAGGCGGCCAAGTTATCGCTCTCTATGCCCGCCCACAATTTAGCCCATTTGTCTGCGTCGGATTCACGAATCAACGAGGAGCTGCACACGGCGCAGGCATCGCGTGAGGAGCAGCGACGTCTGATGCGCTATCATTTGAGCAGCCTATTCCCGCAGCATCAGGTGCATGCGGTGCTCCAGCTGTATCCGGATGAGACAGATGCAAAGACCATTTGTGCAGCTATACTTAATTTATTTCCGCATAATTAGACTAAAACTTAGGCTAGACGCGAGAAGATGCGTCCGTAAATTATTTAAATTTTTTGTTACAATTTTAAAGGTCAGATAATTATTAATATATATATATATGTATATAAATATACTTGTATATTTATATAGATCTATTAGTGTATATTTTTTGTATATTTGTATATTTGCATTTACGGCTCCAGTCCGGCCTTGGCCTCTGTATAAACTGGATAAAGATCGTCCACATGGGGATTGACAGCGACCACGCGACGATCGTGGGTGACTCGGTGATTGCGCAGCTTGTACGCCTGCGGAAAACCTTTGCCACAGATTTCGCAACTGTCGAATATGGAGAAAGATAGTGTTACAACGTGCAACATTAATACTCACGACTTGATCGGCACAACGATCCGGTGAATGGATAGTTTCAGACCTAAGGCTTTTATGGAAACAGACAGACTTTGACACAAGACAATATCTAATCTGATGTTAATACTGATCAAGAGCATAAAGTTGAACGGAGGCGTTGAAGAAATTCAAATCTCCACTGAGATTTGTTAACGATATTTGAATGGTTCAACTTACACATGCGGCTTCTCGCCCGTATGAATCATCTTATGGAATTTCAGTGTGTTGGTGTAGGTAAAGGTCTTATTGCACACGTCGCACTTGTATGGACGCTCATTGGTGTGAATTCTGTAAGAAAGCAAACACTACTATAAATATCCAGGTAAACGTAATCTACCAAATTGCTGCTGCTGCAGCTGCTTACCGATGATGCTTGTTGCGGGTGGACAAGTCCGCAAATGCTGCCGGGCAGTAGCTGCACTTGTAGGGCCGATTACCCGTGTGTGTGTTCATGTGCCGGGCCAGCTGTTGTGCCTGGGCAAAGCAATGACCGCAGATTCTACAGGAAATATATAAATACATATATAGGTAATATAATATATGAATGAAAATGAGCTGCTTACTCGCATTCGTGGGGCTTGACGCCGGAATGCACTTTGATGTGCTCGGTGAGGCGACTCTGCGATGGATACATGTTGCCACAAATGTCGCATATATATTTGAATTCTTTTTTGTCGCCGACGAGAATTTTGTGGCCACCTTTGGTTTTGATTCCCTTCGTCTTGCGCACAATTGTCTCACCGAAACTGATGCTCTCGTCGGGATTCACAATGATGTTGGTTACACTACACTTGTCACGCTTAACATTCCCCATTGCCGTTTTATTGGTTGTCACCTTTCGCGTGTTCATCCGCCTCTTGACACCGGCGCCAGCGGAGCGTGTGTTTCGTGTTTTGACGGGCACAAACTCCTCCTCATCCGATGAGTTTTGGACTTCGACATCGTCCTCGTGTGCGCTCTCCGTTAACTGATCCTGATCGAGTTGCTCCAGATACTCAATGTCCGCGGATAGACCTGAGATGGAATGTGCTCCCATTTCCTCGTTGCCCTCGTCTGGGTTGCCCTCCTCATAATTTGCTGGCTGTTCGGTAACAATTTCACCATCGTACGCCTCATACACATCATACAGCTCCTCAATAATGCCATCCTCCTCAACCTGTTCGCTCTTCATGTGCACTAGGCGCTCCTTGACCTCCTCCTCCTCTGTGTGCTCCTCATTGCCAGTTGCACCAATTGTTTCAGCAATTTCTGCGCCCACTGGCTCACTGGGACTCAGCATCACCTGGCCATCTTCCCCCGCCGGTGGTTGCTCCACAACAACGGGCGCTATAAATTGCCGCAGATGCTTGTAGGAGCGTTGGCAAGTGCGGCGAAACTTGTATGCTATGTGTAAACTCTTCGAGCACTTTTCGCATATCTTGTCTGGATAATGATCGAATTTCTTAATCTGCAAATACATATGTATCAATTATTATTATTTTTTTCAATGTTTTTTCTATTTGCATTTACAGGCACGCCGCCGCATTCTAATATCATGTTGGTCATATCTTTGGATGCGTCGTCATTGAAAATGCTGCCCATTGCTTCCTTGGGCTGCTGCAAGCACACTCTACAGACTATCCACTTCTCCGTTGTTGCTGTCGTTGTAGTCGGCATCTTTTTGTTTATCAAATCTTGCAACGGATGCACGGATTGAACAATTATATCTAGACGACGCCAATAATGTTATAAAAATAAGTATTGTAAAAATACAAGCTGTTCCCGCTTTTGTGTGAATGGCAATGGATTAAGGTGACCATTTTCTGATTTGTGCAGTATCCATTATCTGAGACGCTGAAATAATACAATTTTAGTTTATTTATAAATCAAATTTATTTTTATTTCGTGTTTTTATTTATATGCAGCACTAAATAACTTATTTATGATTTAAAAAATCATATCATTCTTATTATTATTGTGTTTGCATCTAATTGCTGATTGGCTAAAAATGAACTAATAAAATACCAAAGATTAAAATACCGTGAACGAGAGTCAGAAAGACGGCAAGGGACGCTTGCAACATTGTTGTAATATTGTCAAAAAATAAGGTTTTGCTTGTATGTGTATGATTTGCGACAATTTGTAATGAAAACCGAATTGAACGAGAAATGGATTGTGTGTCGTGTTTGCCTGAGCAATCCCAACGAGGGCGAGGAACTGCTACAGGACATATTCAGCCAAAATGCGAGCACCCGCCTTGATCAGATGCTGCACATCTGTGCTGGGATACCCGTAAGTAATAACAAATCAAAGAAATTAAAAAAAAAAGAAAATAACTCGATAAATTATGTTTGCAGGTGAGCATAGATGATAATTTTCCGGACAAGATGTGTGCGAAGTGTGTGCGTGTGCTGCGTGTCGCCTACAAATTCCGAATGACTTGCCAGCGATCGCATCAGCACATCGCTGATATGTTATCCGCTGAGCTGAACACTGCACTGGGCGCTGGCGATGATGACGAGGCGCAGGCGGAGGCTGAGGCTGAGGCTATTGCACGCGCATGGGAGGAGCATGCGGCGAAAACGCAGCAGGCTAATGATCAAATCAAACTGGAACGCGATGGAGAAGTTGCCCATGAGGAGTTTCTTAGATATGTGGTTGCTGCCGAGGATGTGGATGCCGAAACGGAAGTGGATACCATCGTCTATGATGCCACGAACACTGTGGATGCTGTTGTTTTCGAAGATGCCACAGTTGTCGAGGTGACTGGCGAGGCTGAGGTGGAAACGGAAACAGATGCCGAAAACTTTGCAGATTACGAGGAACTGGAGATTTTGGCATCCGAATCCCAAGCGCCAAGCAGCACAATAGCGCCGGTCAAAAGAGTCGCACAGCAGCAAGTTGCTTGGAGCCGTGTGCCTGACGACGATATGGATATTTTAAGCTCCGATGACGACAACTATTTGCCAGAGGCTAAACCGCAGCAGCCGCGCCTCCTCAACCGCATCGGGCAGCCGCGCAAGGTGCAACAGCGAGCCAAGGCGACGGCAACCACATCGGGCGGTGGCGTGCACGAGGAGAAGAAAATGGGTCGTAAGCCTCGCGATAAACATTCGAATTACATCTGCGATGTTTGTGGCAACATTTATGCATCCCAGGCACGCCTCACCGAGCACATGAAATTCCACAGTGGCGTCAAGCCACACGAGTGCGAGTAAGTCTCTCATCAAACTGTGAGCCTGGCCAAAATTTACTGATAGCTTTGGCATCTCAAAATCCTTGTCTTCCAGAATCTGTGGTCGTGGCTTTGTGCAGAATCAGCAGCTGGTGCGGCACATGAATACGCATACCGGAAATCGACCGTACAAATGTAATTTCTGCCCAGCCGCCTTTGCCGATCGCTCCACAAAGACCAAGCATCATCGGTATGTCTTCCAACAATCCTCTTTACTTCCACACAAACTCATTTGCAACATAAATCCACAGAATACATACCAAGGAGCGTCCGTATGAGTGTGATGTATGCCTGAAGACGTTTACATATTCGGACAATTTGAAGTTTCACAAAATGATACACACGGGAGAAAAGCCGCACGTGTAAGTGATTTGATCTGTGAGTTAATCTCCATATATCATATATATGTTCTTTTCACAGCTGTGATCTGTGCGGCAAGGGTTTCGTGAAGGCCTACAAAATGCGATTGCATCGAGTGACGCACGAGAAACGTGGAAACTGGAAGCCCGTCGAACTGGATAGAGATCGTATTAAAGATAACATGGCTGAGATCCCAATTAGCATGTTTCCATCGGTCTAGACCTTGTACAAATAATTATAATTATAATTATAGTCTTAGCTTTTATGCGATATTATTAAGTAAGTTGCGTGCTATTTGTTTGTCGAAAGAACTGTGGACGGAAATTGTTTCCATTAGTAAAACAGAAAATATAACCAAATTATTATTGCAAATCAATAATATTAATTAATTTTCCGAATTATAAATGTTAGTTGAATAAAACAAAATGAATTTTGTTTTATTTCCCCCTTACACCTTTTTTCGTAACACGGTCATATCCTTAAGGATCATTGCTATCACCTAACCAAAGGGCATCAAATCGTCCTTGTAGTTTCCGAGTAATCAAAGATTTTGTGAAGATACACTTTTTCAAGTCCTTGGGTTCTTAGACGACCCCACAATCCTTGAATGCAGCTCGATAAAGTTGGTCCTTGTATATTTTGTATTTTTGTTCTACCTAAAAATATGCTTTACAAATTTTGATTTTCGCAATTCCCGAAATTATTTTTCTTGCATGTGTCATCCTAAAATTATGCAACAAATAATTTAAATAGTATGTCTTGCCTAAATTAGGCGTATTGTTAATTCAATATTGAAAACATTTAAATTTATTTCATTCCATTTATTAAAATAATTTAATTTTCATCTCTCATATATATAATTTTCACATCTTTTGTGTAATTCTGTCTTAGAAACAACTTTAATATTTAATTGTACTAGAGAGTGACTTGCTCATACGCTTTTCCTACTCCTCTGTCATTGCAATTTCTGCAATGCCCAGCTCCTCTTTTACCATGTGCGTGCGCTCGTGTGTGTTTTTGTGATGCGCCTGGGAGAAGGGCCGCCCGCAGTATTGGCAGCTGAAGGGTCGTTCGCCCGTATGGGTCTTCAGATGGACATTCAGCACATTGGAGTAGGCGAAAGATTTGGTGCAATACTTGCATTTATATGGCCGTTCATTTGTATGAATCCTACACAAAGAGTGTTGGTTTATGAATGCTGTCTATGCTGTTAAGTGGATTGTCTTACCGTTGATGCTTGATGCGCGTGGAGGGATCTGCGAAGGAGGCGTAACAATAGTGACACTTGTATGGCCGTAATCCAGTGTGTGAGTTCATGTGCCGTGCCAGCTGCGGCGTCTGACGGAAACGCTTGTGACAAATTCTACAAAAAATCAAATAAGTACAAGTTTGATTTATCAATTAAACGAGATTAACGTCGAGCAACTTACTCGCATTCGTGCGGCTTGTGCATGCTGTGTAGCTTAAGATGCATCGTTAGCTTGACCTTTTCGGCATAGACATTGTTGCAGACGTTACACACATACGATATGGCCAGAGGCTTGCTACATTCAGACTCGCCTGTGTTGGTTGTCTTTCCAGCAGCAACGGTGCGTCTGCGGCGCTTGGACTTATGGGCGGGTACAGTTGTGCGTGCTGGATTTGATGGTTTTATTGTGATGCCGTCTGTGCTGCCTGTGATGCTATCCGTTTCCAGTGTCACCTCATAGGAGTCTATGAACTCCGTTAGCATATCACTGCCACTGTCTAACTGCAACTGTTGCTGCTCCTCTGCGGATTTGGTATTTTTTAGCTGCTCCTCCGACCGCTGGCACATCGTTCGCAGCTTGAGAGCAGCTCGCAGCAACAACGCGCAGCTGGTGCATATTTTATTGGGTAAGCGTTCGTCTTGTGTCAACTGCAAGAGCAAAATTCTTAAATTATAATTTGCAGATTTTGCAAACTGGAAATTTCAATTGCTTACCAAAACTCCGGTGCATTGTTCAATTTGTGCAAAGAAATCCGATTCGGTTGGCATAAGTGACTCAGTCTTTGGTTGCAGCAGACAAATCCTGCAAACTGGATCAGCTTCCTCCATAATTGCTAAGTTCAATGCTTATATCAATTAGAAATTCGCAGTCTATCGATAAATGGAATCATACATTTCGATGTATTTCGATAACAATTTATAATTTAATATGCTATAATTTGTCAAAAAAATTAGTTATTAAATTAAAATAGTGCCAGACAATCATTTGAGTATGTTATTTAAATTTTAATTCGAGTTTTTAAATTCGAAAAATACGAAATTCATTTTGCACCGATATTTTGTTGGCACAAACATCGTAAGTATGTCTCACGATATTAGTTTTCAATATGATATTTTTTAAAACATAAACATCGCATTAACAGCTTAAAGGCAGCAACTGAAATTGAACTTCGTTAAGAATGGCCACAACGGAGCTGGTAATGGATATAGCAACCGTGTGTCGGATTTGCCTGCAGGACAGCGATACGCACATGGTCTCCATCTATGAGCGCGACGAGGAGCAACGAGGTGTCTCCATTTGCGAGAAAATTGAAAACTGCACCGGCATCAAGGTGGTTTTCATTAATTTTCCTTTTTAAGTCAATGAAGTTTTTCAACGACTTGAGTACCTGACCTTTTCAGATAGTTCGCACCACAGAACTGCCCAACCGCATATGCCTGAAATGTCGTGCGTTTTTAACGCTAGCCCACAAATTCCGACAGATCTGTCGACACTCAGACGATTTCCTGCGCGAATACATTTGCAAGGAACTGGCCGATGATGATGAGGAGGAGGGTGAGCAGCAGCAACAGCTGTTGAAGGAAGCGCAACCAGCACGTAAATACGAGAAAGTGGAGGTGGAGGTGCTGGAGGACGGCATTTGGAGCAATGACGAACTAATTGAACAAGTGCCAGCTGTTGAAGCAACCGAAGTAACCACAAGTATCGTGGCGGTGCCAGCCGAAGACGCTATTACTACACCCATCGTTGGTGGGAAGCCACATGTCTGCAACATCTGTGGCAATAGCTATCCACGCAAGAGTACGCTGGACACGCACATGCGGCGGCACAACAATGAGCGACCATATGAGTGCGAGTGAGTTGGAATCAAATTCAATAAGTAATAATAATAATAAGTAATGCATAAGGTGCTCTGAATCTCAGCTAAACATAGAAATGATTTAGTTTTAAATATTTTTTAATTTGACTGTATCAGCAAAGAGAAATCTGAGTTTCTTCAAATTGTGTTGCTTTCAGAATCTGCCACAAGTCGTTCCATGTCAATTATCAGCTAATGCGGCACATTCGTCAGCACACTGGTGCCCGGCCCTACAGCTGCGAGAACTGCCAACGCAGTTTCACGGATCGCACATCTCTTGTGAAGCATGAACGGTGAGTGGATGTCTTGTCTGTCTCTTGCCGTGGAGTAATCTTTTTTTCACTTGTAGTACTCATCGCAATGAGCGTCCCTATGCATGTGGCACCTGTGGCAAGTCGTTTACGTATGCCAATGTGCTCAAGGTGCACTATAAGACGCACACCGGCGAGAAGCCGCACACGTGCAGACTGTGCAACAAAAGCTTTGCTCGCAATCACAATCTGATTGCACATCTGCAGACTCAACAGCATGTCAACGATCCCCGCACAGCTGCCTATCTACATACGCTCAAAGCAGTCAGCGCAGGCAGCGCAGGCAGTGGTGTCGCAAATAAAATAAGTAGCTGTTGAATATGTTTGTGTTAAATACAATATTTTTGTGGTAGCTCAATAACTGAAGCTCTTAGTATTAAGCTAAATTAATTCCGAATAACGATGATCCATTCGCAGTCAAGCAGCTATATTTAAATACGATTAAAATAATTTATACGATTTGATCAGTTTTTATTTCATTTATGAGTCGAGCTGTTTTAAATTTGTTTGTTCTTTGTTTTTTTTTTTTGTATTAAGCAAGTTACAAGTTTACAACTTCTTACCTGTTGTATAAAAAATGCCGAAAAATGTAATTGGAAAAGTGCACAAGAATATAATTTGATTGGTGATTATAAGTAGGTGGAGAGGAAGTAAATGGACTCCAGATGGGGCACGGAAATCGCCTTGTTATCCTTGCAGAGGTTAATACCGTTATGTCGTAAAAGTAATATGCAGTTTGCTTTTTTCTATGCGAACAAGTATCTCAGTTTCAAAGCTAGATTGCTGAATCTTAAAATATCGGAATCTTCGATATTTACCTAGAAATCCGCAGCATAAACATTAAATATACATTTGGACAGCTGCATCATAGATTTCATAGGAACAATCGATTCGTTTTCTGTAATGTATTGTCTGCAAGGATATATTATCGTCGGCGTTCCCAGGGCAGCCCTTTCTCTTGTTTAAAATATTAAATAACAAACTGTGTGGGTGATTGAAAGATGTTGCGTTGAAGTCGTGCCAGCAAGCGAGACTTTGCACAGCAAAGTCCGGGCAAATCTATTTTCCGATCATGCGAATTTTGTCTTTTATCAGATTGCGCAGCTCGGTGACCATCAGCTCATGTGACTCTTTAAATGTGGCGGATACATCGCCAATAAGCGTCGCCTCAACCTCCGGCTTGAGAGACATGTCGGCCATAAACGAACTCAGGTCTCGCGGCAAGGCCGGCGCTTTCCAAGTGCCTGCAGAATACATGAGTTAGATTTGATAACAGGTTTAGTTAATTTGCCACTACTCACGTATTGCTGCATCGCAGGCCTCTAGTTTATGTTTCAACTGACGCATCAGCTCGCGCAGCATTTGGCTGCGCTCCTTCTCACTAATGGGCAGCGGGGTATCTTTTGCTTTATTATCACCCGATGGCTTCTTTTTTGTTTTTGTCTTCGCGTTGAACTGCAACTTGTCATTCAGCACCGATAGGAGGAAGGCATAAAGTGAGAGTATCTATAAAAAATCATCGTCATAAAATAATTATGTAAATTTCGGAATGCATTGGGTATTTCGAACTGACCTCCAAGCAGGCGGCAATCTTTTGTTGGTGCTCGCGCCGCTTCCAAAGACCATCGACGGCATTCCATTCATTGCTTTCGGTAATTGTCTGGACGCACAGGTCCATGACAGAGGCGACATTCTCGCTGACTCGCTTGCACTGCACCGTCAGCTGCGGCGCACCACTGTACATGTCAAGCACCATCTGGGCCAAATCATCAAAGAACCTTTCGTACGGCAGTTCGAGCAGCAGGTGAAGGCGTGTGGGCAGCAAATTGACTAGAAAACGTTGAGAGAGTGGCTTATAGTTCATAAGGCGCAGACGCTGATGGAGACCCGTCCACGATTCGCGTAACAGCTCCAGTGTCGCTATATCCTCGCCCGGCGCTGGCGGCGGCGTCTTTGCATTTGACATGGCCAGCTTGGCGGTAGGAGGCGCATGATACAAATCAATGAATGTGGCAAACAATCGGAGCAGCAGCGATCGTAGCTGCAGCACCTCGATCTCCTGATCGTATGACTCCTTGCGCTCCGCATCCGTATTGTCCAGATGCAGGGGATCCCATCGAATGATTGCCTGCAAATCCCGATTGTCGCTCAGCTCATGCCAGGCAATGCGATCGTCAGCGGGCTCAATGCTCATGGCCACATAGGCGGACAGATTCTGTTGTATATTGCCATATAAACTAACCAGATCGCACAGCTGCGCCTCTACCGAGACGGCCACGTAGAGTAAACTATTCGTCAGGCGCTCCTTGAAGTTCATAAACTCCCCCATTTTGGAGAATGTGCAGAAGCGATAGGTAAGCGCTATATACTCCAACCGCTCCTTGTAGCTGTTCGTGAAGAACTTCAATGTGGTGTCGAAGCAATTGCGCACACCTGAGAAGCGTCCGGATAGCGGCAATAGATTGCAGTGCACATAGCCCATCGAGTCTAGCTGGATTTGCTTAATGTCCAAATAGTCGTACATCTCCTGGGCGCCAAGCATGCAGCCAAACATGTGATAGATCTTCAGGCTGAGCAGTTTAACGTGAAAATTGCTGGTGCTGTTCCGCAGCACATATTGCAGCAGACACAGCGCTTCGAATAGTTGATCCGACTTCTGTTCCCGCACGGATATATCATACATAACATTCGCCGCTAGCAGTGCATACGGATCCGAGGGTCCCATTTCTGTGGCCAGCAGCTGTTTGCCAAACGAACTGTGCCCATGCTCATAGTGCAGCTTCAATGCCGTATAAAAGGCCAGCAGATGATCAACGGGCAGCTCAATGTGAGCTCCGCACATGCGCGATATTTGCAGGGCACAAATATGCTTCTGCATGTGCTCCTTCTGCAAAAAAAAAAAAACAAAGTTAGTCAGTGTAAAATAATAATTATCTTCGGCTTGCAGAGCTCTTATCCATGAACTATTTTTAAATCTCGGAGACTGATTTTGAACTTAAGCCATATCGTTGCATTAGGTTGTAATAATACTAACATTCTGTGGCAAGGAGGTCGAAGTAATTCCGCTTTCTTGGAGCAACTTGTTGGCTAATGACTGACGTTGCTCTATGCTGATGGAGGGCAGAAACAGTGCTATGTCGTGGGTGCAGCAGGATTTGTCTCCGAACAGGCGGAAGTACTCAATAATTAGCTCGTCAAAATCACCAATAAGCTGCTCGGCCGGTAGCTGTTTGGCGCGCATGCGTTGATGCAGCTCCAAGCGCGCCAAGTAGGGGCCACGTGTTTTTCGTTCTGAAGAATCAATGATGTGCAGTAGAAAATCATGGCAAGTGCTCAGCATGTAAGCAGGCTTATCTGCGCCCTCCGCGGTGTGTCCATCCAGCAGCTCAAAGCAGCTCTGAATATACTCCTTGTAATAGTCCCAACGATCGCGACTGAGAAAATGCGGGAAAATGTGTTCGTAGATATATTGTGTATGAAAATGTATTTTACATTGTACTCACTCGGCTTCTAGCAGCTTTTGCAAGAGCTCGTTGAGCTCCTGCCAATTGCCCAGCACCTTGAGAAGCTCGAATTTCATGCTAACAGGCGCACCCGGATATAATTTGGCGCACAGTTCGCCGGTAAGGAATTCCCAGGCCTCTTGGTACTTGCTCTGCAGCTTCAAAATGTGCAAATAGAGGAATGCCTCTTGTTCCGTCTCCAGTTTGCCCTCCTTAATGTGCTTGTCGACCATGCGCTGTGCCAGCGCCAGATAAAGTTTACGCTTCTCGGGTATTCCGGACTCGGGTCCACGAATGCCTTGGAAAACTACACTGATAACGGCCCAAAAGTAATAGACATTCTTTGGCTGTGCCTTGTACAGCTGCAGTGCAACCGCCTGCTGTGCCTTGTAATCCTCGACGCGCACATGCGAAACGAATAGATGCGCCAGAAGTTCCTCGTTGCCAGGTGTCTGTTTGACTGCGTGCTTATAAAGCTCAACAATTTTGTCCACTATGATAGAGAAAATGTAATAAGTCATTTGTCAAATTAATAAATAGAGGAAAACCAAGCCGCTGAGAGGCAAGTGATTTGACTGGCCAACATATATTTACTGTTGCCTCAAGGCAACACATGCACACTTTTTTACCGATCAGTTTATTTTCTTGGCACACGCTACGTGCCGCACTTTTGGCCCGCCGCGCCTGTCATGGTTAGTGTCTTAGTCAATTTATGCGCAAATGAAAGCGAGTGAGGAGGCAATTTTAATTGGCCAGCGTTCGTGGGCGCGTGCCAAGAAATATACTTATGTATAAATGAAAAATTAGAAAAATGCTCGACAAACTACGTAGAGATCTTACGTTGCTCCATTTCTCGATAGCAGAAGGAGAGCACCTGCAACGTCGAATCATCGACGGGCTTCTCTTCGGCAACAGTCTGCAGGCAGCCATGGCTCTCCTCGTAACGGCCCAGGCGCAGCAGCGATAGGCCCTAAAATATATACACATATTAACAAACAGTTAATTTATGATAATTATGTTACCTTTAGAGCACGTGCGCATAGCAAATTTGGATGCTTGCGTAGCAGCTTTTCCGATTCCTGCAGTGCCTTGCGATTGTTGCCCACTTCCAGATTGTCTGGCCAAACAATAAGTTAACAATGATTTATCCAATAATATAATATGTAAGGAATTCTAACTCACCGTAGACCGGCCGGAGTCGTCGCTCGAACAACGCCGAATCCATGCCCTGCTGCTGATGTGCCATAGATGGATTTTGATTGATAAGCAGGCTCACTCTAACCAATCAAACTTGCCACACGCTGCTGCCTCTGTTGCTGCTGCTTCTGTTGCTGTTATGCCTGCTGTTGCCCGCCCGACTGTGGTTTCTTTTAACCTAATTACAGCTAGCCACAAGCAACGCGCACGCTTTTTGTATTTTTTTTTCTTTTTTGGTGTTCCCTTAATGCCGCTTGAATTAATTCAGTCACGATTTCCTGTGTGTTGTATTGAGAAATACGCGTACTGCTCTTTTTGGGATTTTGGGGGAAGTGGAAGGCATAAAAAACACATACGAGTACTATTTCACAATTGTTAACAAGCAATTTTTTAAATCAAAAATAAATTTACGGCTCCTTTATGAACTGGGCACTAGAGCAGCATAAGTGGCGATACATCGCTTGTCATTTGCTTACTATCGCACAATCGATAGTATTCGACGCAATCAGCTGTTAAGTGCCTGCTACTGGTGACGGCATTCCTACTCACGACATGCATAGACACGTTTGCACTTTCATGGCCAAACAGTGCTGATTTTAGCTCGCTAACAACATACTGGTAAATAAATATATATACATTTGAGCACGGATAGTGCACAGAGCGCTTGGTTAGCTGTCGTGATTTACTATTGGACACGATATTGGCGGACTGGCACTTCACGCACTCATCCCTAGTTGTTGCCCCCATCTAAGAGAACACAGCGCAAAAATAAAATGCAATTTTTTTAAGTGCCGCCGCGTAGATTACGAAGCCGTTTAAAGTATTAAATTACACAATAAGTTGATTTATTTTAGTGTTCATATTTAGTTTAGTATATAAATTATTGGTTTTAATCACCCAGCCACTAAAACAGCACACAACAAATTTGTTAATTTTTATGTCCATTTTTGGTGAATTTCGAATTGTGCCAATATCGAAAATTAGCACACACGCAGCAAACGCAATGAAATGAAATTTAACTGGCTAAGCGAATACTTGGCCGAAACACTCAACGTTACTGCAATATACGACGCTGTCGCACGTCCATTCGCCGAGTTACGCCTGGAAAATCTGAGCCCGCAAGCCATCTATTGCCGGATTAGGTCAACATCGGCTGAAGCGCTGGAGCATATAGTGATTGCATGTGCGGTATACTTGCTAGTATGCCTGGGTCTATACAAACTCACCTTTTGGCTATCCACTTCATCGACATCGGCACCGTCAGCCCCTGGCGCCCAGCAGAAGAAGGAGAATGGGAATGGCGGTGACACAAAGGTCAGCAACAGCAGCAACATCGGAGGCCTGCGAACCGCTCTCCAGAATGGCCTGCGTTTGCGTAGCGTTCATCTGCCCAAAGCGGCTTTAATGGGTCGCATGCTTTTGGTTATCGCACATCCGGATGACGAGTGCATGTTCTTTGGGCCACTGATCTACTCGCTGACGCAGCGTGACGGCTGTCAGGTTTACGTGCTCTGCCTGTCAAATGGTGAGCACTGATTATACGCCCCATCTTTGCATATGAAATAAATAAACATTCATTTTATTAAATATTTATAATCGTAGGCAACTATGAGCAACAATCGCAATTACGTCGAGAAGAGCTGTTTCGGGCGTGCAAGCGTTTGGGCATTGACGAATCGAATGTTATATTGGTGAATGCCACCAATTTGCCAGATGATCCCAATGTTGAGTGGCGGCCGGATGCGGTTGCCAGCTTTATATTGCATACAGTTGAGAGTCTTGATATACAGGCGATATTCACCTTCGATCGCGATGGGGTCAGCTCGCATCCCAATCATTGTGCTGTGTATTATGCGGCCGCTTCTTTGTGTTTAGCCAATTTATTGCCTAAGGGTGAGTCACATGCTTTGGCAGCAAAACCAACAACAACTGCTGTAACAACAACAGCAACAAGAACCACAGATGCGTTAAAGCGCACTGCACATGCTAATTGTCATGTTAAATGTAGCTGCTTTTGTTGCTCTCACTGTTGTTATTATTGTTGTTGAGAACGTTACGTTTTCTAATTATAGCCGCGATAATATTAATATGTTTTTTCATACGTTTTTTATGTGACCCATTGCAGGCTGTAAGTTTTTCACGCTAGACTCGATCAATTTGGCCCGCAAATATTTGTCAATCTTCGATCTGCTGTGCACGTGCCTCATGTCCACGCATTGGTATGTAACTAGAATATAATATTGGTCGATGGTAGTTAATCTTATGGATTGTTCTATCCAGGTGCATACTCAGCTGGAAGGAGGCGACTGTTGTCAGAGGCGCCATGATGGAGCATCAATCCCAAATGAAATGGTTCCGTTGGCTATATATTTACACATCGCGCTATATGTATATCAATTCGATGCGCGAAATAAACCTTTCGGATGTCGAACTGGAAATGCAAATTCATGATAATTAGAAATGGGCAGCGATTATTACGAAACTGTTTTGTTTTGTTTATTTACTTATTTTTTTTTTTATAAAAAAAAGTGAAATTAATGAATTGTGAAGAAAACACCAAAAGACAAACTACCTTCTTAAATGAGCGCTTGAACTGAGCGTCTAGCCTATTTTATTTATTATTTTTTTGACACTGACGATTCTACTATAATTATATATTATAAATGTTATCATAACTTACTTTATATAGTAAGAGCTTTGATCTAGCCAAATTCAACTGCTTTTTGGTACACACGCAAAAAGTGGTTGAACATGAATGCAATCAAAAACTAACCAGGGAACAAGTACTACATATTTTAACACACATATAAACCGAAAGCAGTCCAGTAATTAGTCACAGATACACACTCACACACACACACACATGCACTCGTACATACCTACATACATATCTTCGGATATTGATTAGTTAGCTGTAAATCTTTGATTTATACACAATATACAAAAAGAGAGAGCGATGTTCCAACAAGCTTGCAGTCCAATTGTGTAAGATTTATACTAATTTCTGCATTATGATGCTAATTGTTTACGATTATGTTATGTTTGGATTCTTATGATTAATTTATATATGTTTTTCGTGTGTACATTCGATTCCTTCCTTAGCATTCAATTAAGTGCACGACTCTCAGCTTAGTTTTTGCGTATGTAAATTTTGTAAAATAGTTTGTTGTAAGCAGCGAAGTACAATAATAATTTTTATATATGTATAACTTACGAACAGGTCGTTAAATAGTCTATATTAAGAGAGATTCATAGATGCTGAGTAAAAAAATGTTAAATTTTATGTATTTTTTAACTTGCATAATTTAAAAAACCAAACTTTTCAATTAAAAATGTTTATGGGCAATTGCAAAACCTAGTAAAATGCAAAGCGATTGGATCTAATTTTTTTTTTTTTAGTTTTTGATTTATTAAGAACAATGCCAATGTGGTTTTTTCTCATATTTGGCATAAAGCTACTCAAGTGAACAACAAATATTTTGATTATTCGGTAAATTTTAGTCTTGAAATCGATGAAATTTTTTTCTTGGTTTGCCATTGACGATAACCTTGCGCAAGCCAACGTTGGACTCGTGCAGCGCACACTGGAAGGCTTCTTCCACATCGCTCCATGCGAATACTTGGCCAATAAATTTGTGCATGGGCGCTCGACCAGATTTCATAAGTTGTAATGCCGTTGGATACCTGCAACATGAAATGCATTCTCATTAACTATTAACTATTAACAGACCCTAAGGCCACTTACATATTGGCTGAACGAAAACTTGGCACGAGTCGAATATTTTTCATGAGTATATCGAGTGCATTGAAGCTGGCACACTCCGACTCGCACTCGGCCAGGACACAGACACTGCATGGCTGAAGTGCCATGACGGCGAGATTCATGGTCATCGGTGTGATTGCACAGTTGATGGCACAATTTGGCCATTCTTGGAACTTGCAGTAGACCGCTTCGAGGACTTCACCAAACAGTGCATTTGCGTCATAATGTATGGTATGGTAGCCCAATTCGCTGTCGATCATCTCCAGCGCGCTGTCCATGGTGCCAGCGATGGTCACCTTTTTAGCGCCCATTGCCATCGCGCACATTGCGGCCGAAACGGCCGTTGGAGTGGTGCCAATAATTAGTACATTGCTCGTGGGCGAGATGTCCGCCTTGAAGCAGGCCTGACAGCCCATCGCAAGCGTTTGGGCGAGTGTGCCCTCATCCATGCCAATGGAGTCGGGCAGGCGATGACACAAATCAGCCGGATGCGTTTGATGGGTAGCCAAGAAACCGTTATAGATCAAATCGGCGCAGATATTATAGAGGCCCCGTTTGCAATAGTCACAAATGCCACAGGATAGCGCCGACTCCATGACAACACGATCACCCACATGCAAATGATGAACACTGCTCCCAACGCGATCCACATACCCAGTTGCATCATGGCCCAGAGTCATGCCCTCAATATCGCGATTGGCATTCTCATACACATGTAAATCGGAGCCAGTGAGTGCAACAGATGCAGTTCTTATGAGCACATCTACAAAAACAGAAAGGAAAAAATGGGATTCATAAAAATAAAAAACAGATAAAGAAAAGAAAACCAGAGTCCAACTGCTCACATATAAATTTAACCGATTGTGGATGCTTAATCTGATCCAGACCTATTTTATAGCATCATCTACACGACTAGAATTATTAGTTCTAAATTTAAATTTTGTACACACCGAAAGGTCCGAGCGCTGGCAGCGTATGTTCCTCTTTCAAGATGTGATAGGATGACGGTATGCGTACGATTTCAGTTTTGGAACATTCGCTTTCCTGCTCCTCCGGCTGCAGCTCAGAAAAGACGGAACTGAAGCGCTTTCTGCTTGTTGCCGTGTCACAATGTTGGCGCGCTTGGTTGAGCATTAGTGGGCCCGTGGCTAGAAGCTCAATTCTTTCTACCTTGGGATACAAGTGGGCAGAGCCCAGTTAATGGAAAAATAATTTAATTGACTTTAAATCCTATATACCTTTAGGTTTTTTGGACTTTCTACTCTTGTGAACCTTCATACAGATGGCGGGCAGCTTCCTCTTGGGCTTCGAGAACTTCCTGAGCTTGGGTCGCTTACTTTTATCGCATTTCTTGCGCGGAAACGGCACCACGCCGCATCGTCGTTTCACGGCCTTGGGACATTCCTCCTGAAATTTGCCATAGCAATCTGTGCGAAGACCCTTACGCGCTTTTATGTCCCTACGCTTGGTTTTGCGTCCTTTGGGTTGGATCGCTGCGCATTTGCTATTTACTTTCTTGCTCTTCTTTTTCTTGCCGTAGCTTCGTTGCACTTGCCTGCGGGCAGCCAGCGACTTGATGCCCCAGGCGTCCATCTGTGTGCTCGAGGGCATGCCGCCGTAATGTCGCCGCATAAGTGTCGAGTAAATCGTAAAGCGCGGCCTCATCTGTTCAGCTTGAGTTGATGTCGACAGCTGACGGGAGTTTGTAATGGAAGTGGCGGCTGTCGAATAGTTTTTCTTGCTAGGATCCTTCTTATCGGCCTTCTTAAACTTGGCGCAGGGGTCCTTCTTTTTGGCACAAGGGTCCTTCTTCTTCTTGGCACAAGGGTCCTTCTTTTTCTTGGCGCAAGGATCGTTCTTCTTTTTGTCGCCACCCTTCTTGAACTTGGCGCAAGGGTCTTTCTTCTTCTTGGCGCATGGGTCCTTTTTCTTCTTGTCGCAAGGGTCCTTCTTCTTCTTGGCACAAGGGTCCTTCTTCTTCTTGGCGCAAGGGTCCTTCTTCTTCTTGGCGCAAGGGTCCTTCTTCTTCTTGGCGCAAGGGTCCTTTTTCTTCTTGGCGCAAGGATCCTCCTTCTTCTTGTCGCAACCCTTCTTGGCAGAAGGATCTTTCTTGCCACAAGGATCACTCTTTTTATCAGAAGCCATTATCTCAGTGCTCTTTACAGCTTTCTTTTGTGGTCGTTTGGGTGGCTTGCAGGGATCTTTCTTGCAGGGATCATCGAGCAGGGGGCACTTTTTAGGGCACTTCTTCTTCTTCTTGATAACTGGATACTTGCAACCGTCTTTCAGCATGGGACTAATCTTCATATGCTTCGCAGTCTTGTGGTGCATCAGTGCCATGCGTAAGTGTGACGGTAATTTGGGTTTGGCCAAGTTGCTTTCGGGCTGCTGCTGTTCGGATGGAAATCCACTCTCTAATGCCGAGCTGCAAATACTGGCGGCAATGGACGTAATATTATCATTATAGGCTGGTAGCTGTTCCTCGGTCAGACTGATCTTGTCCGCATCGATCTGTACCGTGCCCTTCAATAGAGCATTAAAAATCAGTGGCACTGTGTTTTTGGGTGCATAGTCCGGATCAGACTCCACGCGTGTCTCCAGTGAAACCATCGGTTTGCTGCCAAAGGATAGTTCTTCTATGGCCGCACCTTGCTGATCAGCATTCAGCATCGCATCGCGCACATTTGACATGTCCATCTCGAAGGACAGATGCATTGAGGCGATGGACATATCGCTCAGTCGCTGGCTCAGACTATTTGGCACCTCAATGCTAATTTGACTGACCTCCGAGTCAACGGCCGCAGTGTTATCTGCTGCTTTTGGCTCGGCAGTTGCACTGATTTCATTCTCCTTGGGGTCACCCATGGGCAATGTTTTTGGCATTGGTTCTGTTTTTGGTTTGGGCATTGGTTTGGGTTGTGTGCTTGTTGCATGCTTGGGAATTGGTGCAACAGCAGCAGCAGCATTTGAAAGTGGTGCAACTGCCGGCCTCTGCTGTGGCTGCTCTTGCTGCTGCTGCAACTGAGGTTGTCCAGATCCTACGTCGGTTGTGGATGCTGGAGTGCCGACAGCATCGACTTCTTGTACATAGCCCTCCATGAAATTGACTTTCTGCACTCCCTGCTTGTCGACAGTTGGTGCTTGTAGTTTGGAGTCCGACCGATTAAAATCCTCGAGCATGTTGTTGGTGAAGGCATCAATCTCGTTGGCGTGCATGCGCAGCTGATTGAGTGCCTCAAGCGTATGTTGCAGACTCTCCACATCCTGATTGGTCAAGTCGAGCGGCACAATGACAATCTTCAGTTGCTTGCCATCATTGCTCTCTGGCATTATAATGCCAACGGGCACAACATTTGGAGCCAGAGCAGCGTCCTTATTCGGAGTTCCACTGAAACTGATCCGCTTGCGCAGCATATCCACATTGTTCTTTGCATTGAAGACACTCGCTGCTCGCTGCGCATAAAGCTGGACGTGGATCATCGTTGGCACAGCTGGCAGAAGTTCCAGCATCTCCGACGGTTGCCCACAGACGCTACCCGTGCAGAGTTTCTTCCACTGCCTGCAGCTCCCATGGAACAGGCGATGCGGTCGACAGATCGGTGAACGATATCTTAGACATCGGGATATCTGTGATAAATATGGCGCCATTCGTGGTGATCAATTCTATTATTACACTGACAAATTTAGAATTTTTAGAAAGATAAACAAATTTTGATCCGCTTAATTTTGATTTCGAAAAATTTTGCTTACACAAAACGCCACAAACTTAAGAAATGAAAAGAAAAAAAAACGGTGTGTGCCGGTTGGCGTGTAGAATCTGAATGAAATACTCCCAACTTGACAAAGCCTTGTCCAAAATCTCCTGAACTGTATTTCAAAGCACTCTTTGATAGCATTTTCTGATTTTAATGAAACTGTTTTTATTTATTTCATGTATTTTTGATGTATGCAGTGGACGAACACTTAATGATGGTTTTTTATATATCCTGTATTATTTACGCACACAACGATTGAAAATATACTGTAGATGAGTTATTAACAGCCTTTTAGGAGCTTGTACTATTTAAAAATATTGCTAGGACGGAACTATGCATACTCCTTCTGGAACTATGCCAATTCTCTCTTGACACGCCAAGGAAGTTGAGACTGCAATCAGCAAATCACAAATAAGTCCGGACGGACAAGCGGACAAGGCTATATCGATTAGGCATTTGATCCTGATCAAGAATTCATATACCTTATGGGATCGGAGTTTCTTCCATTTGCTTGTTACACACTTTTGTACAAAATTATTATATCCTGTTATCCATTTTCAATGAGTTTAGGGTAAAGTAAAGCACCGCCCAACTGATTAATAACTTACATCAATTTTAAGTACTACTAATTGTCTATGAATTTTTAAAACTATATTTAATCCTATAAGAAAGAAATACCACAAATAGAAAGCCGATTCATATTAATATATTCAGGTATAGACATTGAAAAATATTAAAAACTATGCGAAAATGCTTTTGAAATCAATTTATGGGGAATTCACTGTCAAGTCAAGAAACTACGTATCTCATAAAATAGTAGCAGTAATTGTACTTAAGTACTCACCTGTGGAAATTTAGTAAATCCCGACATAACTTAGATCAATGTATTATATTTAGGTGATTTTTCAAAACTGAAAATTTTAGTCCTTGTGTGTTTAAAAAAATATTGGAAATGTTTATTTATTTTATTTAATCATTACACTAAAAATCTGGAATTTAATTTAATTTTTTTCAGTATGTGTTTTCGGGGAGATGTGTTTTCGGATTGCCATCAAAGATTTTGCTTTTTCAAAAGCCTACTCCGAAAAGCCGCTTTGAACATCAAACACAGAAATTGATTTCGTTTTGATTTTCATATTGCAATTGATAAGCCAAAAATATAAATTACTGGCAGCATAATATAGATTCTCGAATTCAATGGATTTGATTTTTGCAGCAAATTAAATAAATTCGAGAAACAATTGTCTGCACACTTGTCGCATATTAATTATTTTTTTATTGGCTACCTTCAGATTCCACTTTGAGTTATTTTTTTTGGGCTGCCCATTGGCCACTCAGTCAGTCAGTTAGTGCTCAGTTGTCGTTGTAAACGCTTCGGACAGCGTTTTCAATTTGAATCCGAGTTATTTATTTATATATCTAATTATATATATAGTGTATAACATTGACAATGTCGCGATTATCTCGTCCCACATATAAATCATTAAGTATTCTGCTGTTACTGCATGTAAGCGTGTTTTGGCATTGGTTAAAGTATTGACATACTAAAATGGAAATAAAATTTGTATAATATTACAAACAAATAGGCCAACTAAGCTTCATAGAAAAAATCATAATTGATTTGTGATCCAATGAATGAGTTAATAAGCGAGTTTGCTCAATGATTGTCTTGACAACCAGCGCACCAAATGCAAATTGGAAATATTGATTGTTTGTCAATGAAATTTGGACTGTGATAGTTGCATTGAAAATATAATTAATCCTTAAAGATTTTACACTTTTTATTATACATAAAAAAACAGAAGCAGCTACATGATATAGATATGTAAATATAGATATAGGGCCAGTCCAGTCGGTCGTCGAGTTAGGGTAGCAAAAAGACAGGTGCTCTTTTTTCCTTATTTTGTACATCAAATTTTAAATAAGTTGGAGTTCCTAAGTTTCAAGGCTACTTTGATGAAACTTGGCAAATATCCAAATGAAAAGATATAACTGCATCGATCAAGAACATATGCAATTTATGGGGTCGCTGAAGCCTTCTAATTATTCGAAAATATTAATTGTACTACTTTCTACAGGGTATATTATAATGGGACTTCAAAGAGTGTTAATGGGTGTATACAAATATTAAAATTCCTTTTATGTTTGAATTTTCAATTTCATTGTAATTTCCAGCAATTTGCGCACTTTTGCTTTCACAATTAAGATTTTGTTGTCATCATTTGCGTATACTTAATATTTTGAATACTTAGCCTTATCGGGCGTACATTGAGCAATCAGTTTGAAAGACCTTGAATGTTGTTTGCTGGACATTATAGAATCATTTGAGTGTCTGTAGGGGCAGAAAGTCATCTCATTAAGGCACGTCGCGTGTTTTTTTCTATTGTTTTAATTTTTTGGAGAGCGATTGCTCTGGCATATGGATTGGCTAATTATAGAAATTTGTGAATATGCTTTATGGTCAGTCATTAATCTGGAAGTAATAATTGCCATTTTCATTTCATTCCTCATTCCTATGCAGTTCGTGTGGCTGACTATATTGCCAGGAAGCACGGCAAAGCCAGCGGTGTCCCCAACTCAGCCCGGCTCATCGAACACGCACATTGTGAGCTTCGTGAATGGAAAGCGTGGATTGCGTCCACACGATGAGTTCGACTTTGAGCGCAACGAGGCGGAGTCCATCAACTCGGTGCACGTGCAACAGCTCTTCGGCAGTCTGTTGCAGTTGCAGGCTGCAGCCGACAACAACAATACCCTTGACACGGACGATGCGCCAGTGAGTGAGCGCAATACGCTGGACGATGAGCTCAGCCTGGACGCGATGGTCAGTGATGAGCAGCATGAGAGCTCCACGGAATACCCAGATGCCTGGCATCGCATCAAGTTGGCCATACCCGTACTAGAGCCAGTCAAGCATCTCATAAATGCTGTGGGAGGTGGCGATGTGAATGATACGCATGTCCGTACAAATTCGCATCGATTGATTGGCCACATGGGTGTGCACCATGCACCGCACAGCAACAATTCGTCACCGGCCATTGAAACGGAGGAGGATCGCGAAGAGGCCATCGATAGCACCGGCTTCGATCTACTCGAAACTCTGGGCTCAGCGGGCACCGTTCTATGGGGCATGCTGCAGAATCTGCGCAGGTTATTTGCGGCCAGTGCGGGAAATGCGAGCACAGCTTTTTCGGGTGGCGGCGGTGGCGGTGGAGCCGGTGGTGGTGGCGGTGGTGCTGGCCGTGGATGAAATTTGTGAAGCTGCTGCTGGGACTGGGTGTGGTCTTGTGTTCTGTGATTAATATTAGCGCTTAGCTCTGGGCTTTCAATGCTTTATTTTATATAATTACTAATTTGAAATATACGAAAATAAAAAAAAAAAAAAAACCATTTAAAATATTTTTAATTACAAACTTCAATTGCGCTTTCCCAGAATGCTGATGAATTCTTTCATTTGCTTTTGGCGCCAGCGCATATTCAGTTTCACCTGCTCCAAGGCACGTCGCAAGCTGCGGCCCGATCTCTGCTGCAGCTCCTGGTGCGTATTGATGAACACCATCAGCTGGCGATAGCCCATCGCGCAGCTTGTTTGCTGCGCTATTTGGATGAACATGCCGACCAATTCCCTTGTGTTCGAATGGTAGCTTCAAGCAAAAGGATTAGTTGTGATTATTAATTAAAATTAAGTTAAGTGCTAAGCTTGAAAATTAGAATTGTTCATTTTAGAATTGCCGTAGTTAAAGCATTTGAAATTGCTATAGTTTATAAATAGACAGTTGCCTTGATAGGTAGTTCCAAAGGAAAAGACTTGGTACAAATTTCAAACTCAATTAGAGTCACAGTTTACTATTTCCATAGAAGAAATCAGTTATTTCCAGCTATTATTTTCACGTATCAATATTAAAACAGCAAGTTAGACATTCTTGACTCTAAAGTCACTAAATAAAAATCACAGTTCTCTTGGTAGAAATGGTTTTTTCAGCTACTATCACACTTGGTACTGAGGCTTAAAAAGGCTTAACAAGAAGTGTTTTTTAAATTCATTTTGTTACAACCATCTAATTTTCGAGTGATCAATTGAAGTAGGCACATAGATTGTAAAACACTTACTATGCATTGAGTAACTTGAATTTGTGCAAAAAGAAGTCCTTGGTTATGTGAAAGCCCACATGGTTGTGCACAATGGCGCCAAAGATTTGGGAAGCATCCTGTTTGCGTATAAAGGACTTCTCATGGTAGATTATCCTCAGATAGCGCTCGAGCAGGTATGCCTTGTGGCTGCAACCGAGTGCGAGGAGTATCTGCCGCTGCTCACTGGCCACCTCGGTGCTGCGATATCGTTGCCACAGAAAGTTCCAATCCTCGTCATCGCCATGCCGTATGGCAGTGCAGTAGACAACTGATCGCAGATTCTGCGGCACTGGATTTGTCTCGTCTGGTTCGTCGCAGATAAGCCAGCGATGATAGTATCTCAAAGCGTGCTCCACACAATCCTCATGCTTCAAGCGACACGCCCACTTGGTGATCAACGCCTTGTGGGCCACATGGTGATGGCCTTCCCTATCCTTATGCATGCCCTCCAACTGGCCATATATGGGCTCCAGTAAATACTGCATAAATTGCTGGTTTGAATTCGATATTTTAAAAGGATGGAAAAATAAAATGTGGTTTCAAATTATACATTCAGATCTCTGCTCAATTTGAAGGACTCCTCTCACCTGAAATTCCGGAAATTGTTTTGTTTGTCGGACAATGCGATAAATCGCATTTAGTTGATCTAATGCGGCACGCCATGGCATATAATCCGGCTCGTGCCTCAGGTAAGACAACAGCTCCACGACCATCTCATAGGGCAGCAGACCACTCCAGGCGAACGCCATGGAGTCATCTATCAGGTGAGCTCGATTCATGGCGTGAATGCGCTTGATATCTTTACTGAGCAGCGACTTGATGATCAGCTCCCAATTGGCGATGTCGTAGTTGACTCGATATGGTGTTGCCACCTGCACATTGAGGATCAGCCACTCGTTCTCGCCGGGTAGATCCTGGAGTTTCAGTGGCAAAGCCTCGTGCTGCTCGGTGCAACGCAGAAAGGCACGCGACTCGGTTGCAACGAAATTGGATAGACAATCGGTGGCATAGCTGATTGGCACAAGCCAACAGGACTCATCTGTCGCTGGTTGATCTACATTTTCCATTTGAATGAGATATCGTCGCTGGGTTATCGTTGCCGTTCTCATATCATACTGACGCTGCACATTTATTAGGGGTATGCCCTTCTGCAGGGTCCACGTGTCCATCATGGTCTGCACATCGACATCCTCGACAATGCTGCCACACTGATGCGCAGCCTCCGTCAAGGCATGCCACAAATCCTCCTGCCTGGCATTGCCAAAGGCATGCTTGACCAGATAACAATTGAGACCGCGTCGAAATGCCACATCGCCAATGAGCATGTGGATCATTCGTATGATGACTGCACCCTTTCGATACGTGATGGCATCGAAGAGTTCCGGTATTTGACTGGCCCGGTTCACCGCCTGATGGATCGGTCGAGTATTGCAATAGCCATCCGTGCTGAGCACCGCAAGGACATTGTCCAATGACTCCTCCTCGTAGGCATGCCACTTGCGGTATATCTTCTCCATGACCAACGTTGCCATATAGGTGGCGAATCCCTCATTTAGCCAGAGATCATTCCACCATTCCATTGTGACCAGATTGCCAAACCACTGATGAGCCACTTCATGTGCAATTATGCTCGCCACATGATGTCTGTCCAAGTCCGATGAGTCAGCCTCGTCATAAAACAAAGACGCTTCCCGAAACGTGATCAATCCCCAGTTCTCCATGGCGCCCGCATTGAAATCGGGCACAGCCAGCAGATCCATTTTGGGCAACGGATACTCAATGTCAAACATATCCTCAAAATACGACAGTATCCTTGGCCCAATCTCGGCCGCATATCTGCACTGTTTGATGGCAGATGAACGCGACCAGGTCGTGAAACTCAATTGGTACTTCTTGGTCCTCGAGGCATAGCCCTTGAAGTCGTTGATGCTGTACGCCACCAGATAGGTGGACATCAGCTCCGTCTGCTTGAATATGCTCCACACCCAATTCTTGCGTTCACATCTGTAAATCTTAAGCAAATCTATTTCAAAAACACTCGCAAACTCAAAACTCTTTTTACTTATTAAAAATATTCGTAGAAATGCGCATTTCGAAGTGATGAATGTATTCAAAAAACTTATTATTAATTTGCTTGCTGCTTTAAATGATATATTTTACAACTCCAATTTGCTAAGAAATTAAGTTAAAAAGATTTAATGCCCTCAGAAAACGCCTTGTTAATCGACTAATTTATTATATTCATAAAAAATCAAATTTGTTAAGATATTAATATCGATTTTTTGAAAGCAAATGTTGAATGCACTCAGAAAACTAATTATTATTAGCTGCAGTCTACCTTAAAAAAAGTATAAACAAAAATTAGTTGAGAAATTCATTATTCAAAATATGATTGCATTCAGACCAATTATTATTATTGGACTTCAAAATATTTATATAAATACATTTTTTTCAAAATGCTCAATGCATTCGGAAAAGCTCAAAGTAGACTTTTTTATTTAAGTATTCGAAATATTCAATGCATTGTCCATTAATCATTATTCTTCAAAATATTCATTTAAAAACTGCAATCTTCAAAATATGCTATGAAAATTAAAATACTTATCATTCTAAAACTCAAATTTGGTCAGATCTTTGCAATGGCAGCTATATGTTTGCCAGAATTATCCTTGGGTATATTTTATAAGAAATGTCGCTTTTAGTCAATCTCTACTGTACTTACATTGGTATCTTCTGATTGATGGGCATATTGCTGAGTGCATTGTATTTGGAGTGATGGCCCAGAGTTATATTAAAGGTCGCCTTCAAGGCGGGCTCGTCGAAACAGGGAAAAGCCGAACGAGCATCCGCAGGCTCAAATTGAGTAACCGACATGAATCTAAAGAAAAATACGTATATATATAGAGAGATATATAAATAGAGATGTGTGTGTAATGGTTGCTCACTTTTTGGAGCAGTTATCTTGATACGAACTGGCATAGTAAGCGGTCATGGAGCGGCCCAATCTTCCCCAGAATTGTAGGCGCAATACAAAACGTTGTCCTCGCTGCAGATTTGCATCCAAATGAAGTACATAGAAATCGTATCTAAAATTTCGTTCGATATCTCGAATGTCAATCAGTTCGTGGCAATCCGGCTTTATTCGCTTCAAGCGTGTCCCGTTCTTGACAATATTCAAATGGGCTCCGGCGTGCAAAGTGATATTTCCGGTGGATTGCAAAACGTGAATTTGTATTTCGACGTCGCCCGTAAAGAACTGGGGGCTGGCTTCTTCCAGATGTGTCATGATGCGCAGGTTATAGTGTTGCGGTTTGACGGCGCTTGGCAAGCGATAATAATCGTAGCTGGCGTAGCAAAAAGTTGCAAGTAGAACGCTGAATAGCAGAAAACAGCGCATTTCAAGTCTGGCGCTCAACGTATTTTTTTTCGATTTAAAACTCACAGCGGAGCGTTGCCACATTTCTGAATTAAGTACAGTCTCATTTGTTATTGTAACGTTACAGCAACAGCTGCGTGCCAGCTGTTAAATGTAATCGATAATCAATGCCGAGCTACGAACACTGTTAACTAACACTAACAGCTGTGTTAAATGCCAGCAGGTTGGCAGGCCAAGTACGCGCTTATTTGTTTTCCTTTTAGTCAGTTTATCCGCCGCTGTTGCTGAAAACGGATGTATTGGGCGGCATTACGCATGTTGCTGTCATTAAATATAAAAAACATTTATACGCAAGTCGCTTAACAATTTAAACAAATTGCACAACAAATGAATGCGTTAAGTGTTATGCGTATTGTGATTGTGATAAGGTTATGAATTGTGTGTGTAAAACTTACGCGCGCCTTTTTGGCACTTAGTGCGAATGTGTGGCACAAAGCAGAAGACACGCTGAATGAGCGTGCAAACGCTGAGAATATGCAAAAAATGTAAATAAATAAATATAAGCTAGCCGCTAATTGTTTATAATATTAAAGTACGTTTAGCATGGCCAGAAATAAGTGTATTTAGTGAATTAGCCAAGGCAATTGGCCAGCAAAACTGGCAAATTGGCCAAAAAACGATGTTGCAACATGAAAGGCGAACAGCTGTTTTTGCCTGTCTCTCTCGCTCTCGCTCTCGCTTTCACACTCTCCCTCGCTCTGCTTCTTCGACACGTTTGTTTTTGTTGTGTTGTGTTTTAAGTTTATCGCTGTGTGTTTGTTTATAATTTCTTAAATAGTGCCTTATTTTTCCCAATAGAATGTTTTTACATTAGGTTTTGTTTTGTGTGTTTTGGGCACAGCGTGCGGCACTTTTGACGTCAGCCGACAGATGCCGCTGTGACTGCGGCGCCGGCAGAGAAAGTCGTTTACAAGTTGCCCAAGTAATCAGTTAAATAAATAAACAATAATGTTGAGAAAAATTTGGGAATCGTATATGAGAAATAACTTTATATATTCAATGTACTATTAACGGTAACATATTAACTAGAAATATTATTGAGTTATTATTAAATGTTGTCAATTTGATGGGTACAGTTAATTCTTCCAATTAGAAAATTGTAGAATTCGAAAAGAAATGTTTGCCAAATTCAAATGTAAATGTGGTTGGCAACATGCTGCGACGTTTTATTTTTGCAGTTTTTACAGCGCGGGTTGGCGAAACTGCCAACTCATTTTATTTACTTGCTGTTTATTGGCACAACAGCCGCAACAACAACAAGCACAGCTCGTAAACATATGCAAACGCACACACATTTTACATTTGTGCTGAAATTGAGAGCAGCCCACAAGAAGCAAGCTGACGCTGACGTCGCCTGGGCGTCAAACAGACTGCGACTGCAAACGGAGCAGCAGCAGCCTCTTTTTTGCGGCTCCTGTTTAATGTTTTTCCATCGTATTTGTATTGTGTCAATTTTTGTGATTTATACACATTATCTTTGCTCAGATTGTGCCTACACATACATGTATTTATTTATGCGTGTGTGCGCGTGTGTATATTTGATTTCTTGCTTTGCTTAACTGGCCAACAACAAGTTTATTATTTTATATTCTATTTTCCGTATTGAGTTTGTTATGTTAACAAATTGTACTTTTGCCGGCATTTCTTTTTTAAATTTTTTCACTTTTCGCTGATTTGCTTTTGACACTTGTTTATTGCTTGCCAGCTGCTAACAGTTTAGTGTAAATTATTCAGCTGTTTTGTTTACTTTTACTTAACAGACTTGTGTTTATATTATTTATTTACGTTATTCAGTTTTCTTCACTGTTTTTTTTTTTATAGAATTAGTCTTATCAGTCACACGAAAAAGAAATGCTTCTTCTTAATTGGTGTCGTTTGATTTTATTAATATCTTATCAGCTACTGTCTGTGTAGTTTGTGTTTGTTTATGAGAGCGGAAATGCTATGAAAATTAAATAGTATTATAACCAGATTGATACTATCTAAAGCAGTATCTAACTAAAAGCTGGCTTTGCTTAAACTTTAGTCGATAACAGTTCGAAATGTAACTAACAATTCCCAGTGAGTGAGCTTTTGGCTCCCTTATAACTTGAATGACTTGTTTACTGAATTGATTAACTTTTTAGTTGCTGCTAATTTGACAGTTGGTGATAAGAGTTGACTAATTGTGCCACTTTAAGCATGTGGCACATCGCAATTATTCTATTCTTATCTCCTTGGCGCTCATAAATTTCATAGCAGACAATCAAAGTATATGCATAAAAATATTAAAGCACTTATTAAATAAATTATTTCACGAAACTTATTATACATTTTCAGTTTTTTCATTCTCGTTTTTCATTGCAGCTAAACTTTTGATAAGCGGTAAATTATTTGACGCTGTAATGGGCTGCCGCAAATGAGCTGTAGATGGCGTTGGCGTCTTTTCGTATTATCGGACAATGACTGGGCGACATTTGTTGGCGACGAAACGCTTTCGATGTCGTTTTTTAGTGGGCAGGAAATACGTGTAAATTAAAAAAAAAAAAAAAAATAAAAAAAACAAAACAATTGTGGCTCTATGGAACATGCCCGTGGATATGCATAAGAACGTCTCCGTACAAGTTGATAGTGATTTTGCTTTATTACTACCCGGCGGTGTTTATGAGATCAAGAAAATGGAACCACGCTCCAAAATACGAACAATTATTGTGTTTTGCCTATTTTTAGCCATTGCGGGCATCATCGGATTCGGCTACTTCTGTCAAGATCAGGTGAGTGCGTCTTATATCGATTATCGATTGGTATCTAATCGGAATTCCTTCGAAGCACATCCCATAAATTACTTTGTTTCGCTTGTTTTGCTTTTTTTTGTTTTGTTTTTCGTCTGGCGCCAATGCAAATCAGGCAACAACGGTTAAATTTCATAATTTATTTTTCTTTGCATTTAATTAACAATTTTTGTTTGTCACAAAATCGATTCTTGCCATTTTTTATTGTGTCGCCAAAATAAAAAAACACGTTCTGACAAAAAACCAACAATTTATTATTCTCGGTTTCGCTAGCGGATTACACAAATCATGGAAACCATTCTCTCGTTTGAAGCGCTTTTTTGTATTTGTTTTTGTATTAAGCAAAAAAACAAAAAATATTTTGATGTTTACATTGTTTTTGCTTTGGTGTACTTTTGTTTGAGAATATATTGCCACAATAAACTTTCAATTCTTTTGGATATACCCATAAGCCCAAAATTGACCCAAATATTAAAAATTTGAACTCACCACCAGCGATATTTATTGTGTTTTGCGCCATGTATATTCATAGTTTTTAGCTGGTTTAATATTTTCAAATTATTTGCTGCTCGAATTGGTTGTTAATATTTATTGAACAGCTTGATTTGAATATTCCCAAAATGATCGTAAAGTAAAATATCTCGTAATGAACTGTTAACACGGAGATATAATTGATAAGCGTCGGAAGTCATTCAAAAATCTGACGGCCTTCATGATTGAGGCGCTTAGTTCACTGTTCATATTTCATCGAAATCATAGCCCGAGCATCCAAAAGAAAAAAGAATGCATTAAACAGAGCCCCCGGGACGCATACATTCTGAGCTCATATGTGGCTATCCATCAGTTTACGGCTACATAAATGTATCTATGCAGTTAGACGCATGCAGGGGCACGCCTAAATTACCAATTATTCGTCGTGTCAGGTCATCTCTAATATTAGAGTCCATAAATTCATTAGACGAGCTCATAAATTTTGAAATGCCTGCCCATTTTATGCGATGCAATTTCATTAAGTTGACGCACGTCTTTATTTCTTTTCAAAACTGTAGAATGGCATCTGTGGTTACTTAGGAGTCTGCCCCGAATAAAATACACCCGTATCATAAAAGCGCAGATATGTTGACAAAAAGATCGCGTCACTCAAACTTGACGAACATTTCAAAGCTCTGAAATAATTTTCAAATGCACATTTTCGGAAAAACTGAACTGAACAGTGTAATAAAACCGCACCCATACAAACCGTATATGCCCCAAAATACCAAATATACTCATTTAAATAAAAACCAAAATACCTGAACTCATCTGTCTAACATGTCTAAATATATGTGCTATGTGTATAAAATTTAGATCGGTGGGCGCGCGCATGTTTCTTTTTGAAAAATGAGTTCAATGCCAAATAATATGGTTAATTTATTTCAAATTTGATTCCATATCATTTGGTCACCTTTCAATGTTTATCAACGCAATTCTATTTTCGTAGTCTATTTGCGAAAAATATTTGTAGGTTGTGTAGCAATTTTCATTTAACTAATTTGCAATCATGTTCCCAAGAAGCACACATTGGATGTGGATACTCATACACTTAACAAAAATATCACTCTGAATTTTAGAAAATCGCCATACTTTCGGCACAAAGCTTTACTCAGCTTATTATGTTGAATTTCTTACATGTTTCAGAATTACTATTATCTGAATTTCACAAAGGAAAACTCCTTTCTAGAAATTATTCCTAAAAGCAGGAATAATTTTCTAAATTGCAGGGCGACTTTTTTTTTCGAGTGCAGGCAGTTCTTGTAGGACTCATAGAAAAATTGAAATGGTGAGCAAAGTGACATTAATTGGGCACAGCTGCCAGTTGGGGCAAAACATGCGATCTTGAGAACGAACACTCCTGCTATAGTTTTTTGTCATTGTTGTTGTTGTTGTGTGTTGTGTGTTGTCTGTGTAACCAGCGAGACAACATGGCAGACACTGGCCACGCCCAGCACTTGGAAAGAGATATATGCTTTCAAAAATAGCTTAATTAGTGACGCGTTACGACAAATGAAAAGTGTAGCGAAATAAATGAAATGAAAATGAAAATCATGCATTGCGTGGGCGCGTTCCGTGTCCGACAAAAAAAACAAACAATAGCGACACAAATTACTCTTTTCGCATTGTCCATTTTGTGATATCATTTATATTTAGAGATTGCCATTGGATAAGCTATGATTAACACCACGTATACAAATATTTAATTTTATTTTAATTGCGGTTTGTTGCTATATTCATATTGTGTTGAGTGCCATTTTAAAATTTAAAAGTAGTCATTACTTTTTGAATCTTATATTTGTTTATTTTGGTGAACACTTTAAGCTTACTTGGATTAAAGAGCAGTCAGAAGTTAAGGCCATCAATTCGATGCTTGTCTGTTTTTTTTTTAAAGTTTATTATATTATTTATACATTTTCGAAGACGCATTTCCAATATAAGACTAAGGTTGTGGTTGGTGGTTGGTGCACGAAGGATAATGGGATTGATGTTGAATATGGAGAAGAAAGCTTAACAGCATTTTATAATAGTTTCATTATTATTTATGTAGGCTATTCCACAAAGGACAAATGTTGCCAAGGTTTTTATCTAGACAATCTGGGATTATTAAATTAGTATTTCACAGGCCGCTTCTGTTGATAATTATTTGTTGACTTCTGTGGAGATCATTATTGGGATATACTTTGGGGGGTTGTTATTCATCAGCTAATGGCAATTTGAAGTTTTTCCTTTGAGTTGGTTAAGTTTCTCATTGAAATGTATTCAACTTTATAATTAATACTATCTTACTGCTACCCAGTTATAAATGGAATGCAGTTTGTTGGCTGCATTCTTAAATACAGTTTCTGTTTGAGCTTTGCATAATAAGCTAACATTTCTATAGAAATCGAAGTGCCCAACTTAAGCTCACATTTTGTAGGGCAGCAAAAATGTGTTAAAAACTTATCAGACAATAAACCAACAAACAAAATTGAACGCATTTAGTCGGAATATTCATTAGTTTGATGTCACAACTTGGGCTGATCTTTTATTCCCATATTTCCATATATTCAAATATCTACGTAGTAAACGTCAAGCGAGCCAAATAAAAATGACAGAGAAAAACAGAATTCGGCGCGTTGAATATTTTTGTATTTATTTTTGTGTTAATGCGTCTTTTGTTGTTGTTATTGTTAATTTTTGTGTTGTTTTGAGTTGTTTTCATTGTAAATTGTAGTTGGATGAGAGGTGCACAATAATCCAAATGTTGAAGTAAAGCTTTACAGCCAAAATTTCAATAATGCAAATGTATCACTAAACTGTATAATTAAGTTTCCTTTCGCTTTTATCTATACACTTAATTTGAGAATAGTTTATTTATTTATTTATTTATTGCTTGTGGTTGGTTTATTGATGTATAAGTTGGGCGTCGGCTGCTTCGTATAAATAATGGCAACAGTTTTGTAATTTTTTGACCGAATTTCCGGCAGGCAAATGTGAAACTAAAAGTATTTATGACTTTCTGGTTTTTAATACTGTTTTTGCCTTTAATAAAATGTTGGGTGTGTTTCTCTCTTCATTTTGTGATATATGCGTGTTCATAATTTCAATGGTTTGCTTTGTTCGCTGCCCTTCTTTTTAGCAACCATCCGGTTACAAAACAAAGTTTTTCTTTTTAAAGTACTTACACTTATAGAGATGTTGAAATTTCTGTGTGTATGTGTGTGTGTGTGTGTTTTATAGGGCGCTATTTTCCGATATTTATTACGAATTTATTGCTCTATTAGAGCGTAAGAAACACTTGTCCTAAAAACACGCAACTGAATTTGGTTTGATCATTAAAATAACTTCTTACAACCACGGCAGCCAGTGAACATAATATTTGGGTTTCTTTATCCTTCTCTTCAAGTATTTTATTAGCATGGATTTGGTTTATGATCGTGCCATTTTATGGCCATGTTGGATTTGCGTTTTAATAGCTGTTTGTTGCTTTGATTTTTTTTTTGTCAACGTTTTTACATGATCCGCACTTTAATCAATTTAATGGTGTGCTGGACTAACACTTAAGCGAGATAACGTTCCCAACAATGTAAACAGAGTCGTTAATTCAAAAATCGGTTTCTAGAATGATGAGCAACTATATGAAATCAAACAAAGAGTTTTCCTTCTATTCCAATGTGTTAAAAGTATTGTTTCCAAGAATATAATATAGATAATATTATGTTAACACATTGATGACCGAATTAATTTTGAGTGCCTTAAATGAGTACAGACAAACAGTACGAATAATCAAGTAAATTTACATGAAAGACTTTAAAAATATTTCGAGTAGTATTATTCTTGTAACAACTACAAATAAGTAGTTAAAACAAATAAAAAACTTCTCTCATTTTATAAAATATATGAAATCGGTTGTCTAACAAAAAAAAATCCATAAATCTCTTAAGAGTTCAGACTACTAAACTCATTTGCATACTAAAATAAAATTTCACTCAACTTTATTTTGTGTTTTTGTTTATAAAATGTAGAGAATAATATCTTAATATAAGTGTTAGTTAAATGAAATAAAAAGTTGTCTCATAAAAGTATTTCTCTATATTTTAAATGTTAAGTTCATTGCGCACAACTTAATCTGAGCTGCTTACAACAATGCAATATTTCACACAAGATTTATTTGCTTTCAAATTTAAACCACACTGTTTCTAGGGAATTTGAAAACGCCGCCTTAATTGCCGGCAAACCACATAGAGAAGATTGCAAATGCATCGATTTTAACTGCGATTCAAATGAAATAACGACTGTGATTTATTATTTGGTTGACGTTTATAATTTGTAAATGATACTTAAGTGTGAGTTCTCATGTTTCTCAGCTTAAATTATACACGTGTAACGCTGGCTGTGTGGCTGGCCTTGTAATTCGCAATTGGTTGAAACCGCTGACATTCTATTAAGATTAATTGTTGCGTGTTGTTGAATAATTGCTCGGCATTCCAGTAATTTGCAGTAGTTAACACTGTGCCAATATGAAACTCAAGTGATCAAGCAATTATCAACAATATACCATTCATGTGATATCTTTATTATCATCCTAACGACCTGTAACGTAAAACCAGTGGCTCAAAAAAAGGTACAACAACAAAAAAACCTACATCAAATCAAAACCAATTAAACTATCAGCAAATCTGAAATATGTATATAAATGTGCAGAAGCGAAAGAAGTCGGCAAAAAGGGTGTATATAGTGGCAGGGGGAGCGCGGAGTGTGGAGCGGGGACGTGGGGAGGGGAGCAAAAACCGCACATGTCATTAGCCAGAAGACGCGTGTCAGCGGCACTTTAATGTGGTACCATCCGCTCCTCTAACAATGGACCACATGAATTTCAGATTAGTGCTCCGGCTTTTTCTCTGTTTTCCTCCTTCTTTTTTTTTAAGATCCAAATCCCAAAGACAATGGGGGGTACAAATGATTTTTGAAAGAGATCAACGAACATTATTCACGCCTATTTAAAGCTAATTCGTGCACGAGAAATCATTGACATGGAACGGCACGAGTGCGAGTGAGATGTAGAGCGATGCGCTGTTTCGTTCAGACTTTGATGTTAATTCATAATATCCGTCGGCCACAAATTAGCCAACAGGCCAAAGCGTCCCGGTTAGCCGACCCTGTCCTCAGACCTCAGAATTCCGCTTTAGTTTTTTTTTAACGCTTTTTTTGTTTGATAAAACTTTTCTGATAGCTTTCGGACAGTTTGATTGTTGTTGTTGCCTTTAAGGCTGGGCCAACGTCTGGTGTATGTATGAAAACTGGTTTTCGTTTATCTATCAGGTTATAATTATGTGTGTATGTGTGTGTGTGTGTGTGTGTCTGAGTGTGCAAGTGTATCTTGCATACACTGTACAATGTGCCTTCAATCACTATGCTATGCGACTTGACAGTTCTTACATTAAAAATGTATGCCTATTTGAGCCATTAACAAATACTCAGCACTTAGAAGCAACTAATTATTTATTTGTTTATTTTTCTAGTCTAAAATTTGATGTTTGATCTTCTTAGTTTAGAGCTGATTTATTATTATTATTTATTTTTTTATATTGTAATATTACGAAAAACTCACAGAGTAACTGTTTATTTATTTCTGTTTATTTAGCCAAGTAATTTATTTTCACGTAATAAGATAGAGCATTCTATGGCCAGCAGTTTCGTATTGTTTTATTGTTTTTTTTTTTATTATTGAATGTCTGGCGGTCTCAGGTTTTGAAAGCATTGTAAGCCGATAGTCGTTTATGAGCTTTAATGGCAATGCAGGTAGAAGAAGATGCCTTTATCTTTTATGCCTTTAGGGGTAGTTCATCAAAGAGGATCAAACGTTTGGCAGCGGCATCATCTACATAACAGTTTAGGTTGACTAAATGGCAAATGGCCTGGTCAAATGATACCTGGGCTGGGTATGCGAAAAGTTGAAAGCATGCTTCACAGCCTAATGGATATGACTAATTGGGTGGTATTATATATCCAAATTAAACAATTTGCCATTCGATATCTTATTTTTGGCAAAAAAAAAGAATGTTTTTTTTTGTGTTCCGTGTTTAATTTGTTTGCCATCAATTTGCAATTTTGCAATTTGTCCTTCTGCATAAATAATAATCTAATGTGTGCAATTTATGCGGCAGCTTTGCCCGTTTTCCACAATCTGCGTTACATTTTACTGCAATTGGCAATTACAAATTCAATTCCAAATGTTTTATAAAATGCAATTAGCGTTTTGTAATTCTAATTTCTAGTTGGTGGCATTTGGTTCAGGTTTTTGTGTTTCTGCTGCCGTTGCATCAGGCGCATTTAGGCCACGGGTAATTTCACTTGTTGTGCAGTTTACATAAATTGTTTAAACCATTGGCGCCTTGTGGGTAATGGCTGTGTGTTGAAAGTGTGTGGAAAATTTATAAAATATTTTCTTCATAATTGTAAGAAATAATTTTAATATTCCAACGATTCCAAAATGAATGAATTTATAGAGTAACTTAAAGAAATATACAAGACATCAAAGGAAGAAGAAAATATTATAAGCTTTATTTTAAGGAAATAAATAGAAGAATATGAATAACTGTATATATTAAAGAACCTTTGCAACCATTATTAAATTCCTAGATTGTTTTTAAGCATTTGGTGTTTGAATCTTAATTGAAAAATGTTTACCATGATTTAGCAGCACATTTCTGTTACATTTATAAGACTAATGAACTCAAATAGCATCCGAAACTTTAAAATTGCTTCATCGCGCTATTTAAAAATTTTACAAATTGTGCAATAAGCATCCAATTAAAAGTTTTTCACACAATTGCCAGCCTGACTGCCAGTTAGCCAGTCAGAAAGTCAGCCAGACAAACAACAGCAACAACAACAACAACCACACTAGACAAACCAGCCAGACGAAAAGTCGGTCTAACAATGATATAGTTCTGTGGTCGAATAGAGCAAAGAGCCCAACAACAATGACAACGGCAGCAATTCTATGAATAACTTTATACTGTCGCCTATCTAACGAGCTGCGAAAATGTAAGGCATATTATATAGGGTATATACATGTGTATAAATATGTGTATATAAGTATGAGGGTGTGTCGGGGGGTTGGCTTTGGCAGATAAAGGATTTCCGCTTGGTTGCTTGAAATATGAGCAGATTTCAACAATGATGTTGAGGAAAAACCGTCTCACAATTTATGATGCAGTGGAAAATGTGTTATATTTCTTCTTATTATTATGATGATAATCAACAGACATTATCATCAGACGGTACGCATCATAATTACAATGAGTGAGTGAGGGGTGGGGTGAGGGGTAGGGCGGGGCGTGGCGTGGAACTCTCTTCTAAATATAGCCAAAGCCAAAGCCGATGTGACAATGTGAGAGGCGTGCTTGGATTTCGCAATTGCAATACGACTGCTAACTACATATAATACGATTTTATGGTTATGGTTTTTGCTCTTGCTACTCTTAAGTGGTGAAAGAACAGGAAGAAGAAGAAGCAGCAGCAGCAGCAGCAGTTGTCAAAAGTTTTTTTTTTTTTTTCGGGATATCAACTTACGTCGAGGCGTCGCGCCAGTCGGCGCGTCGCGACATTGAATGAATGTCTTATGGCTTATGGCTCATGTCTGCGCTTAAAATCTCAACCGACCCAAAATATACCCCTGCCACCCCCACAGGGGCTATCAGCCTGCCTGGCCCCTTTAGCTGTACAATACATCAGGG
The DNA here is from genome assembly GCA_035043845.1 of Drosophila picticornis. Lineage (NCBI taxonomy): Eukaryota > Metazoa > Arthropoda > Insecta > Diptera > Drosophilidae > Drosophila > Drosophila picticornis. The sequence goes on from JAWNMR010000362.1 coordinate 8,677,615, forward strand.
CCTAACATTGTTTTGCACTTGGCTGACAGCTCGCTGCTTGAAGTATTTTCCAGTTTGCTCACGTATTAATTGCTCGAGTGGAAACGACGACAGCAGCAGCAGCAACCAAATACAAAAAAAAAAAAAAAAAACCCAAAAAGGAAAGGAAAAGAGAATAAAACAGTAAAGCTATCGACCGAAACATGTTTCGCTGATGTTTTTTGATGTTTTCTTTCTTTTTCCCCATCTAAATTTCTTTGCTTTCTCTGTTTTGGTCAGTAGTCTAAAAATGCTGAAAATATTAACAAAACACTTTGGCCGTCATTTGCATTACATTGTCCTTAATGGATTTTTGTATTTTCGGATTAATTGTTGATTTATGATTCCGGTTTGTTCTTTTTTTTTTTTGTTTTTTTTTTGTTTTGGTGTGCGGCTCAAGAATTATATTTTTGTATAATATGATTGATTTCAAGTATTCTAAGGCGTTGCAAATCAATTTTATTTTGTGCTTTTGATAAACGAGAAAAAATGATGAAAAGGCTGCCCTTAGAATTTTTTGTGTATTTGCTTTTTAACTTCCGGAAACTATGATCCACATAATACAATTTATTATTATAAATTCCTGCTTGTAATAAATTATGTTAGTATAAAAAATGGATATTTATCATATTACTTAATTTTTATTTATATTGTTTAATTATGTGTTCTGATTGCACTCAATCATCCTGTCAACAACTTTCATCTTGCCTGTATATCTTTTCCGGTATTTTTAGTACCCATTAAAAATGTGTAAAATGGGTATAATGGTTTTCTGCAAAAGTGTGTAACAGGCCGAAGGAAGCATCTGCGACCCCATAGAGTCCATACATTCTCGATCAGGATCAACAGTCTAGTCGATATACACAGGTCCGTCTGTCAGGGATCATGAAGCAGAGACAAAACACTACAAAATTGGAACCTAAGTTCTCGTATACCTCGCGCAGATCAAGTTGATTTTATTTTTTGGAGCCTTCCAATCAATAAACAAAACTCATACACATATTATAGATTAACTGAACAAATTTGAGCAAAATTGGATAAGAAAAACCCAGGATATCTCGTAATCGAGCTCGTTGTCGATTGCTCACCTCAGGCACATCCTTGAGGCTTTTCCCACTCTAATCCCGTTCTGCAATTCAACCTTTTACCAATGTATTTCTTAGACCGCCCGCACTGATGTCGTCTGCTTGTTTTTTTTATTATTATTATGTTTTTCCCTTTAACCTCGCATTCCCAGTAGTGTCCATCAGCAGCAGCGCAGACAACGAAGTCGTGAACTGCATCGGAAATATGTGCTCTGAGTTTCTTCTACAACAATATTTAAAATCGAGGCATTTTATGAATGCCGATTGCATGCGTATGCCGTTTATAAGGATGAGCAAGGGGGGAGGGGGGCAAGGGGCCAAGGGGCCAGTTGCAGAAGTGGCCACTGAAAATTCATCACGGAAGTCGTAAATAATGCTCCCAGACATATTAAATCGACAACGGGACAGACGTGCAGACGAGCCAAGCAAATGTCATAGTGTGAACCGATGCAAGTACGGACTATGCATATATATGTGCATGCGTATTTATAGCATTAACCCATTGCAGATTGCGCGAGCGAGGGAATAGAACAGAGAGTGAGAGTAAGAGTGAGAAATGGAGATGCAAATGGGGATGGGGACGGGTGCTGTGAGGGCTTCTGTTATGGTTCAATAGTTGCTCGTCTTTCATCTTGACCGACGTGCCGCATGCAGCTGCCAAGTGGCAGGCATCAAACTGACAGCCTCAGTGCCCAGCAATTCATCATTAGAACAATAGAACAGCCAGTCCAAATGGTTTAGAAACTACTCAAAATGCATTTCAACGCCCTATTATATATCACTTAGAGTGCCGAGAAATGCCACACATTAGGCAGAAACAGTTCTCAAAGAACAATCTGTGGAATATGCAACGAAAATGTGTTTGCATATTTAGCATGCCTCTCTCAAGTGGCCAAGCCCAAATGTCTAACCAACAACAAATGCAGTTCTTCACAGCTCCCCAATAACACAACAATTTATGTTGTTGCATTTGCTGCTCGATTCGATGTTTTGTTCTTGGTTTGGCTTTTTGGGATTGCTACTGTTTATGTTGATGTCTAGTCGTAGCCGGCTTGTATTTGTGATCATGTTGAACACATGTTGACAAAGTGTGAGTACAGAGCCGCTACCCGGTCTGTCAGTAGCTGCCACAGCCACATCATCCTCGGCAATCGTATCCCAAGTGCAACTGAAACCAAACGGAAGCGATTCTTATTTGTTCTGTGCTTGCACTTTACTTCGAAAGAATCTTGAGATTATAGTTGAGTTAAGAGACAAGTTCTGCAGAAAATTACATTTAAATTATGAGGATTAAATATGAGGAAAATTATGTTGGAGCCTACAGAAAACATTTTAAAGTAATCTCCAAAGGAACGGAATAAAAAACATAAAATAATTTAGACTTGCAATTTTAAAATAAAATTTCAGTAAGCTATGAACTAACTATTTTTAGCATGTGAAACTTAATGGAAATGAGTATTTATAATTAATGCAAATGCATTTTCCAGCATTTAAGAAGTACACAGAAAGCAAACCACGAAATCAACAAACAGATTCAGAACAACAACAGCCCTTGACTCTTCTGGTCGAGACAACACAAAGGCATTTCATTCAGTGTACATTATGTTTTTCTATAGATGCTACTACTTTATTATTATTATTATCAGTGGTTTCCCTTGAAGGCCAGACAAGATTCTTAATGAGCAAAAGCACTGCACCCGGCTGGTGTGGCCGACGGGGTCTGTGGTGTTTGTGGGGTCGTCACTGTTAGCTGTTGCTTGTAGTTAAAATAGCAAACGACTTAATCATTGACTTGGTCGGTGGATGAAGTGCTTATATATTGCTTGGCTGCAAAAATATGAGTTGCTTAAGATAATGGTTTACGGCAAATTAACCTTTACTGCGCCTATTTGCTAAATTCCCAGCTAGCTCAAATATTATTATGGAGCTGTGCTTGTCTACAGCTCTACAGTGATTGCATACAATGCAACAAATGCATTGAGTTCTTTTCGAATGAAATGTTTGGCTAAAGATAAGAATATTCGACATAAATTATACATACAGAAGACAGCGGCAACAAAAGCATGAAAATGTTGCACAACGACTTGAATAACAATATGAAAGTCGTACAAAATGCGTACTTAAGATTTAAAAAACAACGAAAGGCAAAATCGATACTTTCTACCTTGACGCCTTCTGAAATAAAAGTGTCGCTGAGTGGTTGTGCCGCTAAAAATACACGCACACAAAAATGAAGACGCTGAAGCAGCACGGCGAGGTGAACAAAAATCAATGAAACAAAGCTGGCTAAGCCGCGCCAGGATACGTGCGGATTATAAACCAGGCCCAGATGCGACAAAGGCACAAACAATGGCCACGTACCAGGCGAAGGTTAAGAGAAGCATTAGGAGCACAAGCAGCAGGCTCGCCAAACTCTCTTATCAGCATACCATCAAAACCCGGCCACAATTCCAGTTGCCTGCCAGTGTTCAGCGCTGCGAAGGTGTAAATGTTTTGACAGACCCTCAAACCAAAATGTGTTAATAGAAATTGACATTGTTGTAGTTGTTGTCGTTTGTTGTTATTGGCAGCTCAATACCTTGAAAACAGGAAATCAAACCGTGACTAAAATTTATAAATGCTCTTTACAAATGCACAGCCGCAATATTTTCAATTAAGTCTTACGCCTCAGTAGAATTCATTGTTCTCCTTCTCCATGTAAATCAAAATTGTTAATTTCATCGAATCCATCTAATTGTGCAGCTGTCTTCGGCATACGAAATTTGTGTGTAAAGCACCTGTGCTGTAAACAACTGTCTCATGCAATGCCATAGTAACTGGTAAGTTACGTGTGGTTCAGGTAAATCAGTTAATTTTATTGGCGCCAGCTGAGTTGCATTTTCCGAATTGAGTCTACTTGTCGTTTCCTTTTTCACAGATGGAAAACGTTTCGATTCTAGCTAATTGAGTTGCCGTCGCTGAACAAGCATTTCCACACAATGTGCCCATTCAGTTTTTAAGTGCGCCCACTTGGAATTAGACGGCAGATTGAATACATCTACCGGTTGCCCTCCCTCCCATCCCCTTGCCCCCGTCTATTTTTGTATGTGAGGAAAGTGCATTGACATTGCCCCATTGCGAAATTCATTGGCAGCCCATGCCAATTTTAATTCGTTTTTTTGTATTTTATTTTGTTGTTTTTTCCTTCTGGGTTTAATGCCCTGTAGCCAAAAGTGAGCAGGGTGTATTAGTGTTTTAAATTACAATTACAACTGCAAAAATACAACTTATCATCAAATGTAGTATTTGAATAAAAGTAACTAACTACCAAATTTCACAACTAGTCATTATAAATTTGATTACCACCAGTTCTTGCAAGAAGTTTATTTGAATAAATTAAATATAGTAAAGTATTATTAACTTTCATAACTGTAATTAATCATATGTTTTTACTATAATACATTTAAATATCAACTAAACTTTCAGCTCTGCTAATAATTATAGGGATTTCTATGCTGATTTGTGATCTAGTAATTTACAGTCTTTAATAAAGTCATTTTGGTGGATGAGTTGCATTTTTTAACAACACTCGACAAAACAGATTCATAATTTTATTTCCAACTTTAGTGTTCTGATCTAAAATAATACAATCATTATAATCACCCGCATTCGCTTGGTGACGACAAATTTCTGTGTGTTAAATGCCAAACCCAGGCAAAGGCAAGCAGGGCCAGCGTTCCACTAACTGCCTCAAATGCGGCGTGACGCATAGAAATGCTTCAATTTTATACACTTTTTTTCTTTTTAAATTTACATACATATGTATAAACATTTATTCACAGCATACTCTCAATGCCTCCTGTGGGGTTTTGACGCCTCGTTGGTCGCACATTTGTCCAGTTCGCTGCTGGCTGCCAGCTCCGGCTTCAGCACCGACTCGCATTTAAAACGAAACGCATAATCTACACAACAACGACCACAACCACAACAACAAGCAGAGTAATTTTAATGTGGCAATTGCTTTGTTATTGCATACAATTTAAGTGTATGCTTGACAATAGCTTCATAATCATTCTAAATTTCAGTTGGTCGTTTTTATACTTTTCTCTAATTTATGTGAGCTAACAAAACATTACAAAGCAACCAGGAACTAAAGCGTCAAACAAGCCAAGTCGTTGACCTGGTTGCATTTAATTCAGTAGCAGTCACAGTTGGCAAACTACTGCACCTATGCTAATTGAAACAAGAAAGAACGGGTATCTTGGGCACATCGAAGATTACATTCACTTGTAGAATGGAGTTAATCGGCTGACAGGTTTATGCTACATTCCAAAAGTAGACCAGTGCTGCATTTTTGAAATTCGGTATATTGGTAATTAAGATCGTTATATATTCAAGATGTTAAGCTCAGCTCTAAATTGATTATAATTCAGTTTAAAAGTGATGAACGTCATTCATATTTGTGCACACCAACGAATTCAATTTAAGCGGTGCCCTAATGCATTAAATCAACTTCACACGTCACTCAACGTAAATTTATGTCGCCCCAGTCGCACTAAACGAGCGTCGTTTCCATTTCGAATGTTGTATTATTGAAATGTCGATTATCTTAATCTTACACTTAAACATTCATCAATCAAGCGCCTAATGCCACTTCAATGCGGCCCCAAGAGACCAAGGGAGACTGCCTCCGATTGTGTGGCACCCGAGTGGGTTACAAGGCGGTGAAGCATTGTTTTTTTAGCTCCCACTTTTTGTTGTGGCAGGCAAGTCTCATAATGTTGACGTTTGTCAACATTAACTACACTTAATTCAAAATGTCAGCACACAAAGACACAGACACACACACAAACGCTCACTCCTAAATTGTAGCTGCTTCTTATGTGTGTGTGTGTGTTGGTGTCTGTATATACGTGTTGTGTGTGTGTGTGTGTGCGTGCGTTCTGTACATTATTCCCAGTTGCAAAACTTTTTTGTCGCCGGCTCAGTGCATGTACTGGACATGCGGAGCGATCGGCGGTCACATGTTCTCCCTCCCAATTTTTAGATACCCTGTAGTCAGGAAAATACCCTAAGAAGGGTATAACATTTGAGCTGCATTATATAGTTATGTCGGTCGAATTAATCTAATCATGTTTATCTGTTAAATGACCTTATTGTACTCGAAAAAATACAAAAGCTAAAGCAAGTAAATGTGGTATTTAAGCTATCAATATCATGTGAGGAACAAATTTGATTAAGTAATTGAATTATGCTGACGCAATTTCGGAAAATCAATTAAAATTTATTCAATTACATGACACTCTGTAAACAATAGCCGCGTTTATTTGGTCGTGTTTATCTGCCCGTCAATAGTTTATGTGTGCTTAATTAAGGAGAGGGAAAAAATCGAGTTGTTGGCCTATTTGAACAACTCAATTTTTTTGTGTGACCTTTGTTAAACGCAGTGCTGATGGGAGCTACAACGAGTAAATTTGGTTTGTGTGTTCTGAGCAGAAATCCATTAATGATTCGTATTCGAGCATTTTTCTACTGCATCACTTTCGGTTTTTGCTGTTGAAGCCTGTGCTTCTTTTATTTAATAATGAAGCTCATGAAATTAACGCTCTAACAAGTATAAACTCGTGTGTAGACATAAATAAAGTACGAATTAATTTATTCATATCAGCTGTATAATTACTGAATAAATTAAACAAAATAACAAGCTACAAGCTACCTGAAAAGATCGATTTAAATCTAGTTTAAAATAGAAAGCATTTTAGAATAGGATATTTAAAAGTCGACCACATTTATTACTCTTATTTCTTGCTATGGTGCCGCATAAATTACGCAATAAAAATGTCGCAACAATTGAAAAGTTGGCTGTGCGTTAAACTGCATAAAATGCAACAATTACAGGCAGGCAATTGTAATGTGCGCCCTTTGCAGCATTTTGTATTGCAATTAACAAGTTTGCTTCCTAGTTTTTTTTTATACTTTCTTTCATTTATTTATTTGTGTTTTTCTGCTGTTGCATGTTGCGCTATTCAAGAACTAAGGCAGGGCGAGAGTCATGCATGAAATTTGTTATTTATTACCATTAAGTCTTGAAGTGATGGCATTAACGAATTTTTGCATTCTGCTATGGGGTCTAGCGGCTAGGGGAAACGGGTTACAGACTTCCGTTTGGCGAGCATGCCTTTAATTGTCGATAAGCATTGTAATTGCTCCCCTGCCTATTTACTTTCTGATTATTTTCACAGCCTTTGCTAAATGCCCGAGAAGTGTTAAAGTGGTTCAGCTGCTCAAGTGCTGCACAGAAATGAGTTCAGAGTAGCCCCTGTCGAGCAGTACTGAATTGTTATTGTTTGCACAATCTTAGCAAGATACTTAAGGGTAATTTTGCAAACCAACTTGGTTTTTAGTGTGGCTACGCTTCATATATTTGTATAGTATTGCTAGAGGAGTTTAAAAATAAATAAATAAGAATCTGAGAATTCGTGTTAGGTTAGATCCATTTTTGTCTTCTGAAAATGTTTCCATTTCCATTTGACAATCTTGAAAATATCTCAGCTTTAAAAAATAATTGTGGTTTTCATTTTCATCTGGTATACTTAAACTTAAACATAGATTTGCTTTAAAGAACTAGAATTATTTTGTTCCCATTCTTGTCATATCAAAATGGTCCTTTAACGTTTCGACGGCTTTATATTTTGTGTCCTTGGCAAAAATAACCTGATAAAATCTGTCTGACATTCTGGCACATTTAGAATCTGACTAGGCAGCTGACTAAATTAGCCGAATTCCGCATTGTGTTTAGCCTTATTTCATCTGAAATCACGTTGAAAATTTGGGCGCCAGCCTATCAAATGGAATTTTGCTGAGACGAAACTTTCTACGATGCCTATCAGAGCCACGGACTATAAAATTATCCCTAGCCTTACGAGAACAAAAAAAAAAAAAAAAATGTGTAGGCAAATTGTTTGGCGTAATTTTTTTTTTTCGATCTCTCGCCCTCTCTTTGACTTGGTAGTAAACCAGGCGTGGGCTATTAATTTTACGAGGCTATGAAATGGGCAGACTGACACAAAGACCAAATAGAGTTTCCAGAGGGGGCCGGGGGCAGGTAAAATACTATATTGGCGCCAAGCCAAGGTGGGTGATTTTAATAAAATTGTACGTAGTGCTTTGGCCTGGCTTTTCATAATGTGGATTTTATGCTGATTCAATGTTTCATGTGCTGCCCGATGCTGCCGCAGATTGAAGTTGAAGCGGCGCGTTAAATTAACAAAAACCTTATATTCTTCCTCCGCTCCGCTTCAATCCCACTGGGCCCATTACAAGTGGTGATTAAATGTGCGTAATGTTTGCTGCACTCTGCCTCAATTTTCTTATCAATATGCTAGAGAAGTTATGATTCGAAACTTTAACACACCCGCCACAAGTTAAAGCATTAATCTTTTGGGCCATATTTAGCCGCGAGCTTCTTACACATTTTGCCTTAATAAAGTTATGAATATTGATAGGGCTGTTGCATAATTTGCGATGCTTATGTGTCGAATTTCTAATAAAGAGCAACGCAAAGACTGAGCTTGGCCTCAATTGGGGATTACACTCGCCCCCAATATATAGCATATTCATACGTATACCCACCCTTCATGTACAACTACATACATAATTGCCTTTGCTCTGACGCAATCACCTCAACATGGGCGCTTGGGAGTGGTGGTTTGCTGCCCCATCCACAAGTGCTATTTAATGTGCAGTCGTAGAAAATTAGTTTAATGCTCAGTCAGAGGCTGGCAAAAGGTTAAGGCTCCGTAGCAACCTTATCAGCATCAGCCAAGGGTCGTGTCCTGGCAAATTATGGCATCGTATGGGTTAATTGTATTACCTGCCACGTGACGTTGATAAGAAAGGTGAGGTGTTAAAATTGCAACATTTTCAAGTTTTAAACACAACTGAATTAAGCGGCTCTCATGAGCGACAATTGGGTTAGCTGCTAAGATTGCTTTATAGCTGCATTAAGCTCAAAAATGTTTTGATTACTTTGTGAATTTAATTTTATACAATATATACACAACGCATATAAAACTCGATACGACCGCTATAAATAAAGACCTGCCTCGCCTAAAGCTTGTTAAGTGTCAGCACTCAGCTCTCTCTTTTAAAATTCACCACCTTTAAAACAATCGCTCTGAAGCAAATATTTGAAAACAAATAAATATATTAATGTATAAGTTCAAAATTTATATTTTAAAATTCTATTTGAATGGTTTGTTTGTTTTAAGTATGTACAGCTCAACAAAGAAAATACGCTTAAATTTATTTTGTTTATACATTTCTTATTTCGCAGTTTGCACTGCCAAAAAGCATGCAAATATTTTTACCGCTAAAATTCAATGTTTTCCTTTTACTATTATTGTGTTATTTGTGCATAGCCGAAAGCCATACATGAAACTTTTTTTTTTTTTCCAAGCCAGTGCATTTTTCTGGCGCCCTGCCGTTCTACCGTGCTGGTTGTACCACAACGTTTCTTATTTTTGAATAATTTCCATTAACTAAATACGCGCTCAGTCGTAGCACAGGGTTCGCATCATTCTTTTGCGCACCAAATTAAAAAGAAAACACCAGTGGAAAACGAATGAAAATAATATATACGAATGTAATAACCGGAAGCCATGACCTCCATATTGTTGAACTGAAAAAGAAATTGTTCGTTTTGGGCTGTAAAAAGAAACTGCGGCTCAAATGAAAATCAAGCCTGCCAACTAGACGAAGTGCGTACATGCGCTGACATGTAGGTCACACTACAAGCGTATGTGTGTGCTTGTGTGTGTGTGTGTGTGTGTGTGAACAAACAATGCACATATTCAGTTGCATGCGAGTGCTCAGCAAAACAAACCAAAAAAAAAAAAAACAAGCAAGAAGAAAGATGGAGGCATGTGGGTGCTTGCTGGCAAAGTCAACACAATATTACACATACGTCGCATGTACCCGAATATACGCTACTTCAGCCCCAACCGAAGCCCATTACAGAAAGTGTGGTTTGTTGTTAACGCCTTGCCAGCTCAAGCACACACACACACACATACACGCACACAAACACGCTCTTTCGAAGACACACATGCATATATTTGCATGAATTTTGGTTTGGTTTATTCAGTTCTTACTTTTTTCGGTAAATTTGTACATCCAAAACCCATTGAAAATGGGCAGAAAGGGTGTAATGAGGTTGAGCAAGAGTAATGTAATATAACCGGCTGAAGCAATCGTTTCAGACCCCTTAAAGTATATATATTCCTGATCAGGAACAACATCGAAGAGGATCTCACCATGACCTTCGTTCTGTCAGTCCGTCTGTTTGAATAATTGGAACTCAGAAACTATACGAGTTGTATTCTCGCCATACTATCGGTAAAATGGAAAATTTTGATCAAGATCGGTTAAGATACACACGAGTAAAATTCTAAAATGCATTCTCATATTAATCTCTTTAAAGATACATTTTTAATATATGTTTTGTTATATTTAATAGCTGGTTGCAGGGTATTCGGTAGTCGAGCTCATACGACTGTAACCTTCTGACTTGCTTCTTTTTTTTAGTATATGCTTTCAAGGGTCACCTCCTTTTTTCGCATTATGTTGATGGGGATTATTTGTGGTGCAAAGTTGAGAGCAAGTGCTGAAATTGTAATAATGACCAGGGACCACATATATGTATATCTCTCCATGTATTTATATATGAAAATGCAGATTCCGTGTTTGTGCATGCATATGTGTTGGCATTTGCCTTTTAGTAGGCAAAATAAAAGTTGCAATTTCTTGCCATATTTTAATTGCTCGACAAACAGAGCGCACGGAGCAAGTGGTGTTGTTGCAGCAGTTATGGCTGCTAATTGCCGCTTTTGTAATTGCTCTATTTCTTTACAGAACTTGATAGGCGACCGAGTTAATTACGTAGTCATAAATACTGCAGTTGATATTTATTGCAAAGTCACAAATTCAACCAGCTCAAACTAGAATTTATTGCAATCGCTTAATCTGTATAAATTGCTTTAATTGTTAGAAGAGGAAATTAGAAAATAAATATGAGCATTCAATTACTGTGAGCAACAAATTCAAGTACGACAAATACAAGTACGGAATAGCTGTTTCCCTATATATAATGCAAAGCTAGTGATTTGACTAGCGATTTCTGCGAGTACGCATCAAAATACTATTTGATAAATAAACATTTCGTATTCATTTGGTAGAAGTGCTTCCAATTTAAAAATAGTTCCAGAGCTATTTGCACACTTTTATCGAGCTAACCAATGAGGCAGATGTTGCAATTCCATGATCAGACATTCCCACATTTATATTATTTATTTTGTTCGTTTTGCATTTGTCGCCGCTAGTTGTGGCAGCAGTGGCAGTGGCGGCAAAAATGCTGCCACTTTGTCGCCAATAATAATTCAGCGACTGACTGTGAATGAGTGTGTGACTGCCATAAATGAAATGATTTATTAAGAGCTCGACAAACCGAAAAGGCAAAACCGATACGATCCGATCCGACCACACGATAAACCGCCTGCTTTAACCCTACACGCAATTCTTTTTATCAATTCACACATATGGCTGGATGGACGGGGCGATATCAATGCACATATATCGTGAGATAAATTATTATTTGCATTCAGTTTTACTTATTAGCGCTGCAAACAGTTTCGCACTGTCATCAAGAAGAGTTTGAATACAACATAACAAAAATATATGTATAATAAATCATAGCAATAATATAAAAGGCATTGTCGCAACAATCTGAGGCAGATTTTAGTCTCGGTGTCTGTGTTTTGTTGTGATTGAAAACATCAGACAGAGATTTTGTGACGATTTTATTGTTAGTATCTTTTTGTATTATTTATTTTGTTTGACGTCGTTAATTCTTTTTTTTTTGGTTTTTTTTTTGTTTTTTTTTTTGCATATGCTTAACACATTTTTCACAATTGGCTGATTATGGCGCGTTGTTGCTGTTATGTTGCCTGATGTTGTCACATTTTCTAGCCGCTTTTTATTTGATTTTAATGAATTCCCCCCGCAAAACGAAGCGAAGCTGCGACAAACACAGATGGAGACGCAGATTTGGCGCCAGCATAAATTATTCCAGTGTTTAGTTTTTGTCTGTCATTGTTTTTGGCAGCTGATGGGTGTGTGTGAGCGAGTGTGTACTGTGTTTTGTTTGTTTGAAGCATTAAATATTTGTACATTTATTATATAACAGCGACACACTGCCAACGACAATTGTGTTTTTTTTTTTGGTTAAGGCATCACTGTTGCTAGATAATTTATAGGCTTGTCCCCATTTTATCTTTAGCTTTTATTATTAATATTTCAAATAATTTTATTTAAATTACAATTTTTATTTTTTTGAACATTTAAGAAAGCTTTCACTTTTTTTTTTAAACAAAATTAAGAAAAAATTAAATTTAAGCAAAAAAGTTTATTAAAAGTGTTCCCTGGGAAATAAAATTCATACAAATTTATGATGCTTCAATTTGAGGAACAAACAACCCAATTATAAATTAGGCGAAGTTCTGTAGAAAGTTGACAAATTATTTAACCGTAAAATTCAGTCCATCTTCAATCTTTTATTGTTCATATGGCTGCTAATTGTAATTAGTTCAATTAGCTTTTTAGAGGTCATTATTCCTCGAAAGTTCAACCCTTAAATTTCAAACTCTATACTTTTTATGAAACGTATTATATATGCATGAAATTGTGTCTGGTTTTCGTGCATGCCTTTTAGGAACTCAAAAAATATAAAAATAAAAATGTTGCGTAAACCCTTTTCATGCCTTGGCGCACAAAACTTTCAGGCCATTAGATAAAAACAACGAACGGTCCAGACTTGAAAAAAAAAAATAAAATAAAAGAAAATACCCGAAAGTGAAAAGAAAAAAGTTTCTTACCTTAAGTTTATAAGTACTTGGAAAAGTGGCTGGTTGGTCGGGTCAGCTGGCGGGCACTCAAAATAAACAACATTGAATATAAAACTAATTGCTAATCGTGCATTAGAAAGTTTTGACCCAAAAAGGGCTACCTGGTGTGGGTCTAATGAGAGTCTGTTCGACGTAAGAGCGGCTTACGTAGCTACAGCTACGTAATTATCCTGTTAAGCTCAAGGGTGGCAGACTTGCCAACTTGTTTTCAGCCACCAGTTCTCTCTGTGTCTTTTGGTCATTGTTTTAATTCTCGGCTCGGGTCGCCTGGCCTGCTCCACTTTAGGAACTCGACTGTTGTCGCTCTGTTTCCGTAATGCCAGGCATTTGGGCTGGGTCCTGTGGTTTTTTCCGCTTGATCCTATTGTTCCACTTGTCTCCCTTGTTGGCGTTGTTGTTATTGTTGTTATTGTTTTTGTTAAGTATACAACTCGTTATTTTTGTTACATTTTACGTTTCGCTTTTCATTTAATTTAATTTGCGGTCAACCAACATGGCACAGTCAGGATACATAAAGTAGCTGCTCTCGTTGCCACTTCTACACATTTTCCACCTTTCCCAGCCACGTTTATAAGCGCTATCCGAGGTAGCTAATTGTGTGTTCAGCCAGTCTAAAATACAATAACATTTAATATAAAAAGAAAAGAGAGAACATTCAAATTTAAAATGCCATAGATTAAAACTGTTTAGCTTTTAATTAAATAAGCTTAAAGTAACAACAACTACAACGACTAGCGATTGCTGCTACTAGCATAAAATTGAATCTGACAAGCTTTATCGTTTCGGCATTGGTGACAAAATTGTTGTACCTTTGGCCTTGATATAAGAAATGAAATATTTAAAATATTCAATCAAATGCATTGACTTGTCATATGACTGGAACTAAAAATGACAACGTTCAAGCCGTGCTTTCTCAGACACTTTATTTTTTATACAAATTTTGGACGTCGTATTTTTCATTTGACAGTTTCAAAAATGACATTTTAATTTTATCCGGGGACCCTTAACGTCTAATACGCAAATTTACTTTGCGGGCAACATAATGAGTGGCGCCTCCTGGTGTTTGTGTGTGCTATAAACGTGGCAAGCGGTTTAGCGCCTACACAAATATCGAATGCCGTCCTGCGACTGGATTTTGAGGGTCGTGCGCCCTGTTTTATCCTCTTGTGTCTTTTAATGGGCTTTTGTGTGGCTCCCATCTCGCTTGTCTCCCAGGACAGTACAGTTGGTCTGTTGCCAGTTTCTGTTTTGTTTTTTCCTCCCATTTTACTTTTTAAGTATCATATTTTTTGCTTGTATAAACAAAAAGTTTTTTTTCTAACAAAGTTCCTTTATCTCTATTTCGTTCTCGTTGCAGGTAAGCTCAAGTGTTTGTAAAAATTGAAGTGGTCTTTTCCTTGTAGTCCTTTTGCTTTGCGTTCAAACAATTTGCTGGTACGTGAGTGGCATAATCATCAAGAGAGCTTATAAAATATACTTTCAGAGACCCGAAACTTTCACTGTCTTACCGCTTTTCGTAAAATAATACGGTTCGATGATTATTTTAATTGATAATATATATGAAGTTAATTGTTCTCCGTATCGTTTTGTGTCTGTCCAGAGTCATTTTGCCAATCAATTATATTTGTTTGTAGGTAGCTTATTCCTGTGAATTCATTTTAATTAAATGACAGCTTAACGGGACACTCAATGAATCGAATTTCCCCAGCCAATTTTATATGCCCATCATTAACACAATGAATTGATGACAAGGAACACACGGACACACCCCATTGAACACACACACACACACACAAAACACGAAAACACAACCACGGCAACATACTCCTGGGGCAATTAGGCAAATCATAAAATCAATTGAGCGGGCGATGCATTTAATTTTATTATCGTTGACTTGTCAAACAAAAACGCTAAGTCTAACTTCAACAATTTTATAGAAATGCCCCCACATACAGACACACACACACACACACACACACACACACACACACTATATATATATATATATATATATTCCGGTACACACCCAACTAATTTGCACAATTAGAACATTAAATCTAATACCAACACGATTGCAATTAATTACCAAAGAAATTAAATTCCATGTTCAACACGTAGCGGCAAATATGAGGCCTGCCAATGGCCAAAAACATAGTCAGCGAGACACACACACACACACACACGGCAATAATAACGGCACATGGCATCAGGTTAGGTTTTCGTGCTTTGGAACAGACCCAAAAAAAACCAGACCACGACAACGTACTGCACTTAAAATAAGCCACGTTTTATGGCGTTCTTTTATTTTCTCGCTCCTTATCTAAAATGCCAGGCAAAAAAAAAAAAAAGATACGTTGTTTGCAATGTATTTTGATTGTTTAATGGCGAACTTCTGCCAACCACCACCCATTTGTGCAATTCCTGCCACGAAATTGTGTTGGGCCACACGAAGTTCACAGTCAATTTTTGCCATTAAAGGTAATTAAATAAGTGGGTATCCATGTATGCATAGGTTCGTAGGAGATAAGGGAGTGTTTGTAAGCGGACTTTATTGCGCTCAGGTTGTGATGTTTCCCATTTAAATCTATCATAGTTCCAAATGAACGGCTGTATCGGTGATTAGCTAAAAATATTGTTGAATGTGTGACTAAAATTCGAATTTTTGTAATGAAATTGTTGCGTAAATTGCAGCACGTCTGTGAATTTATTTCTACAGAATACTGAAAGCAATACCTGCCGATAGCCAAGTTATATAAGAAGTATAATAACAGACAAGATATATTTAATTATGGAATAACATTTTTTATGTGTAACTTATCTTATTTATTTTTCTTAATATTATTTACTCCTGTGCCCCGTACGAATAAAGCAAATCCTGTTGATTTAAGTGATTTTACTTGGTGTAGTTGTGCGTTCCTGTTTTTGTGTGTGTGTGTGTGTGTGTTGTGCTCTGTTAATTAATACACATTGTATCCACTTACCTAACAGCAAACTACCTAATTTTGCAAAAGAACCCCGGCCACGCCTACAATCGTGCGTAATTGGGCAGCGGGGTCAGTTTTGCTCTTAATGCGATTACTGTGATTAACATTAATAATAGTTTATGTGTGCGATTTCCGAGTTTCAATGACGTAAATTTGTCAAGTACTCAAGAATAGGACGTGGCGTGGCCTGACTTAACAGGACGGCGTGGACTGGTTGCATGCACGCTGAGTGTTTGATGGGTGGGTTGCTTACCCACTCAGCTATTGTGTGCTGCATGTTATAATAATAGAGTTATGTTAACTCAAAAATGTTCTTGGGCATGAGTGTGAAGACTTGTTGACCCACTAGCAGAGGTTGTAAATTCCATATATAATTAGCTTCGAACAAGTTCATGGCAGATGAAATGTTTGGCATTTGCAATATTAAATCAGAATTGGGAATATGTTGTTAAACTTTATAATCATTAAAATACCAGTAAATCATTAAATTAATAATGAGATGATATTTTTCAATAGCAAAAAGCAAATTCGCACGCCATTAAATTGCAAATTTCATAGATCTGTCAAGATATTTTCCATTTACAATGTAATTTGAATAAGCATTCTGATTAATTGTGTTTTCTGTAAACCAACATCCTGCAAATCACTAAATAACATCCTGTCGCTCGCTGACATTCCTTTTAAGCAATCTCTCACATTTGAGTAATTTCAGACCATCATTTCAACAGATTAATTTTCAAATGCAAATCTCAAAATTCATTGAACTTTCTTCTTGGATAATGGAATGGGTCTACAATATCACAGTGGAAAGTTAGCTGCCACTCAGCTGCCAAACAATCTGTTTGTGTACGCCTGTCTGTATGTGTGAAGCAAGGGTTCATATCTTTTGACAGGCTTTCAAATCCATTTACAGTTCATTTACTAATGAGTCAATGACGCATTTATGGGCGCACGCGCCATTCTATTTGAGAGACCTTTACTCTTTGTACACCACCCACGACTAAAACTGCCCCAATCAGAGACACACAGCAAAGCACATCGCTTTGTAGCAACTGTCGAGGGATTTGACAGCAGAACTCCACCGCAGTGTCCGGGCTGTGAGAAGCTTCGACTTGTCGATAACAAAGTGAAATGCTCGCACGTCTCGCACTTTGCAAGTATGTTCGAAATATTTTCTATTGTTTTCTATAGCCGAACCCATTTAAAATTGGTGAAAAGGGTATACTGGAAGAAGGAAGCACCTCCGAAGCACCTTAAAGTAAATGCATTCCTGATCAGCCTCAAGAGCCAAGTCGAGTAACAGAGAGACTTTAAATTTGGAATATAGTTCAAGTTTACTTCTTTTGATCGATAACTGCACCAGTCTCGCGAATGTTCAACAGCTTTGGGGTATATCGTAGTCGACCTCACTCGACTACTTCATTCTTATTTGTTCCTTTCCTTTTTTCACTTAGTCGGCAAGTTTCGCACTAGTCACACCCGCAACGTGTCACACGAATATTAACAAAAGACCATATTGAAAAGGATTCTTGTGCTACTTGCATATGCGAATATGTCTAAGAAATGCAATAATATTGTATTTTGAATTTCATACCTTAAACTTTTATATTGCAAAACTGTCTATTGTCAGCAATAAGCAAAAGTTGTCAGCGACGAATACATTATTCAGTTACTAAAAAGTTTATCTTAACTTGACTTGTGTTGGTTAAATTCCAAATATTTACCGATTGACACATTTTTATTTAGTGGCACGTTATTTTGGTAAACAAGTCTAACGTAATCAGATTGGCTCTCACAGCAGGTAATGTTAAGCTACATCGTTAACAAACTAAGACAGGTTAAATTTGAATAATACTTAGTCAAAGCACTTTCCATTGTTGAAAGCATCATTCTTTGTGTTAGCCGTTGGCATCTTGAGAGGTTTCTGAGAGCCCAATTGTGACTGACATAATGTTGTGTCATCAAAATAATAATCGTCAGCTTGTCCATTCTAATAAATCCTTAAGCGGCAACAAAACACTTTGAGATAACACCAAAAGGCGGCGAGTTCGAAACAACTTTTATGTTAATTGCCCATCATTTTCAATCAAATTAATTAAACAACTTTTCAACTCAACACATTTTTCAAAAGGGGATAAGTGGCAACAACTTTGCGCTTTTCGTGGAAAACCAAAACAAATTACGCATAGACGAGTGTTGATTTATTGAACAATTTCGACGAGTTTAATGTTTATTTTTGCTTTTCAATTGCACTTGTTAAAAAGAGTTTAAAATAATAATTTAAATTTATAAAATAACGCATACAAATTTTAGTTATTTTTTCCATGCAAATAGATTGGAATACAAAGCAGATATTTGCCAACGACAAACTGAAATACAACAATATTAATTTCATATATCAAACGAACTTTGTTCCAAAAAATCATAACAGACAGTAACACACACAAAAGGTGTGGAGGTGTGCGGTTGACAGCCGTATAAAAGTTCAAAATAACAAAAGCAGACAAATATTGCAAAAACCTACACGAATGAATAACAAAAAAGGGAAGTTAAGGAAAGTAGTTGATCAGAAATGAGCTCCCAGCTATTTTCAAAATTAGTCTCACATTTCAAATGGGAAAATGGTAATAAGCGATTATGAAAACAAATATTTAGCGATTAGAGCGAAAATTACAAAGTGGACATGAGCTATGTAAAAGCATGTCTTTCACGAAATTTACTCAAGGCTTCCAAAAAAATTGTCAAACAAATCCTGCAATATTAATTCGCTTATTTCTTTGTTAAAACTTAACATAAAATACGTTTAACTGAATAGCCTCACAGGCTTGAGTACATCTGGAAGATAAGAGCATATGGTGATCATACGAATCAACTGTATTTTCCTAATTGTCCAAGTCTCTGCTAGTCTAGCTTATATCACTCATATAACCAATATGTGCAGGGTATACATACGGCAAGAACGTGAGAAATCATGTGCAAATGCTTTGAGCAAAAATTGCTAACTTCTATTTTTTTTTTTTGGCAATGTATTTTGTGGGCACAGGCTGAAGAAAAAAATGGCCAGCAAGCTTGCGTCTGCCACAGGCAGTGTCGAAAAATAGCTAAATGGAGAGAGATAGGGCCTGTGAGAGTTGGCCAGTAGGGAAGTAGAAGAATGCAAGCGAGGGGGATTGCGGCGGGTATTTTGCGCTTTCAAAGTTTGGGCGAACTAGGAAAAGTTTTTTTTTTTTGGGGACTATTGGACAAGTCAAAATTTTGCCGGCTTTCAAGAATTATTGCATACTTTTTTGCGAACAGCAAATGACAGCGATTTAAAGATTTGCATAACATATAACAAAGCTAAAAATGAAAATGTAAAAGAAATAACTGACACCTGCCCACACATGTTTCAGTGATATTAAATAAGTTTTTAGTTTGGAGTGAATACAAACAGTGGGTTTCTTACCCAAGTGGCAAAGAAATATGCTTTTGGAAAATACATTTAGAAATGTACAAAACTGAAAACATATGTTGCTGCTTCTCGCCTGAATCATGAATAAGTAAAGTTGAAAGTTTAAAGTTAAATGATTGCAAAATATACAATTTAGCATTAGTATTTCGCCGAGCAATTTAATTAAAATTTGCTCAATTCCATTAGACCAGAAATTTATTCAAATTGTTGTGCACATCAGTTATGTCAATTGAAGAGCTTTTTAGAAACCCCAACCAAATTAGTAAAAATACACTTAGCAATTTTGGTGGCGTTTGCTTTAGTCTTTTATATGGGGGCGTACCCGCTTTGAACTACCAGGGAATTAAAGTCATTTATATTAAACGTCTTCGCGTTGCCAACTAACCTGCACATTAATAACTGTCCAGACAGCCGGAAGCCATATAATAAATTTTGGCGCTCGACAAAACTTCGGAGACATTCAACAAAATAATTACCAGCATATTTCGAATGTCTTATGACATTTATCTCAAGTCATAGCAGAAAAAAGGGGCGAAAGAGATGAATGTATGTGTGTGTGTGTGAGAGAGAGAGAAAGAGAGAGAGAGAGAGAGAAAGAGAGAGTGCAAGGGCGTGTATCATAACTAAGAAGCAGTCATTTATAAGTCCGGCGGCTTCAAGGATTTTTTCCTACTTGACTTAAACTTGTTATTTAACACAATTTACTTGTTTTTTTTTTTTTGTTTTAGCTATGTGTGGAAAAGTCAATGTGCAGTGGGCGTGGCAGCAGCCTTGCAACATCAGCATTGAAAGTCACACACAGACACACACACCCATTCACACACCCACTCGCACACAGCTTGACGCACTTGAGACAGCGTCTGGGAACTACTTGGCGGTTCTCCAAGGATTTGCTTTCTGAAGTGCGAATTTTAGTTGACGCATAGTTTAGCTGGTTCACAGTTGTGTATAAATGTGGCTGCGCCTGTGTGTCTGCATTGCAAACACGTATTTTCTAATTAATTACACTTGTGGCATAAACACATACACATACACATATATATATATATATGTATATATAAATATATATATACATTCACGCACATTGTTAGCCTCATTCTCAGTTTGTTCTTATTGCTAGGTTTTACATGCGATTATGCGGTTTTGGCCCGCATGTTAGCAAATTGTTCAAGCCACGTCGCTTAAGGTTCTAATGACAACTGACTGAGATCTGAACTCTTGTTGCACATCTCTTTGCACAAGCATATGTTCCATAATTGATGCTACTTGCGACTCGTGCGTAAAATGTTGTTTTGTCTTGTCAAAATGAGGTTTGTGTGAATTATATTTTGGATTTGATTTTCGTCTAAAACAATTGTATATCATTTTGTCACAACGTAGGAAATTAATTTGAGTAATGCTTTGTAAAACATTTGTTATTTGTTAATGTAATTTTAATGTTTAATATAATTTAATCATCATTTATGATTTATTTTTAAATTTAGTGTCTAATATTAATTTAGTATTCTAAAAAAGAACATAAATTAACGCAACGTAATTTAATTATTAAATTCTCAATTGCTTTGAAATTAAAGCACATTTCAGGGGATTAAGAATTTACTTAGCCAAGGCAATAGAGCCAAAGAGCCAGCATTTTTTCTTCTTTTAATAAGCGACTAGCTGCGCTATAAGCCCTACAAAGCTACTACAATTACCCCAGTTAATGCGTATAAAATGGTGTAACAAGGGAGACAAGTGAGTCAAGTAATACTCGTAAACAAATCCGCTCTCCCTTAAGTCCAGCGAACTACCGATGCAACACAATCAGATTACGCGATGGGAAAGTGTAAAAGGAAAAAAAAAATGCAAGTTACGCAAAGTGCAGCAGCTTTAATCCGCTTTTAATTGCTTGGAAATCCAATTGGCGACCTAGATTGAGCTACCTGTCAAATGTAGTCGACGCCAACCTGAACTGAACAATTAGTGCAAACAGCAAAAGCTGGCTGGGTCTAGGTTTTGGTGGCTTATCAACTTATATGGATGCGGGCGGTCGCGCGAGCGGCCCGAAATACTTGGTTTACAAAAAGAATGCATTGTTTTTTTTTCTTTTGTTGTTTACGGCTTAGGAAGTCAATCGATGCATGAAATTGCATTTTCCGCAATTCCCCAAGTTGCGTGTACGCAAGCAACAAATATTGATTTTAATTTCAATCATTTATGAGTGGTATTTATTAACTGTCAGATTACGCAACTTGATGAAAATTGAATTTCCTAGCTTTGTGCGCGCCTGTCAAACGTAAGTTTCTTAGCAAATTTCCCAATTTATTGCTCTCTTTTTTTTATATTTGTAATACTTTTAAAAGTTGTATGTATGAGCTGTTTTCTATGCCTCATCTTAACTGCTGTTAGGCGGCTACTTTGGCAATCAGTCTGTCTGCACCTGACGCAAAGGTGTCCAGTAATTGTTAATTGTGTTAGATACTTTTGAGCTACGTGCTCTTATTATATTATTGTCATAAAGTGTGCGATCAGTTTGGGCAAGTTATTTTCACATTTTTAGCACTTTGATGAAGTGAATACAAAGTATAATTAAATATATCTAAATTTAGAGAATATAAACAGATATGAAGGTACTGTTATAAATATACGAATTCTTCCACTTCAGAAGCATAGTTCAAGGATTAGATATAAATGGATATTTTATGAGTGTGTTTTATTGAAATCATGTAAAAGTATGAAACATAGCAACAGTTTAAAAAGTTTCATACGCATAGTTTGCAGCACTTGGTTCCAATATGCTCATAATATTATTAATACTAAAAAAGTTCTAAAATGTTCCATAAGTATGCATAAATATATAAGTCAGCTGTTGAGTTAAAGAGCAGCAAAATACTCGAACGCAAAACAAAAACTACTTAGCAAAAGTTTCCTAAAAAAAATGATTGAAAAGTTGATTATTTTAAAGACATTTTATTTATATTATTTTTCTATTTTCTATCTCAACGTTGTTCAAGTTATGGCAGCATTATGTAAACGCCAGGCACAATATATATGCATTTATAATGCATAATGTGGCTGAGTGCGAGGAGGTGGCATGAACGGGGAAGAAGAGTGTACACATCGCACTAAAGTATGCAACAAAGTTATGCAAAGTGCAAGAACAGCAGAGCAGACAAGCAGAAACTAAAACGCTTGCCACTTGAAAAATTCAGCAAATTCTTAAACGGCAGATGAGCATAGGGGCATAGGGAGGAGGTGGTGCTGATGGGTTGCGGGGTGGCATGAAAAATGTCGCACATTGTAATGGGTTAAGCAGCGGCAAGATGGCGGGGTGGCATGGTGTAATGGCAGTTGCAACGGGAAGCAGGTTAAGTTCTTGACTCTAGTGCCACATAAAGTGGCAAAAGTTATGTGCGTATGCTACATGTTGCACGCTGCCAAAATGTAGTCCAAGTGGCCTGGAAAGTGTCAACTTGTTTGATTTACTTAGCCTTCCTCAAAATAATCAGCATAAAAAACTTGCAACCTAACGAGAGCGCCACGAGTCAATTTCTCATGTACCAATCAGTGCCTCATTACATGCAGCACACACACACACACACACACACACATACATACTCGTAAACAGGAGTTGGCTGCTTCAGTTGCGCGAGTTAGCCAACTACTTGCCTTGACAGCTGCTGCGCAGCTCTTGACGTATATCAGCTTCCGGTGCCTAGCATGCTGACGTGTTTCCGGCACATGCAACAGCAGCGTTCGCATATATTCTAAGTGATTTATGACCAAGCACGCCTTACCTTTTTCCTATACACTGTTACTGTAAAAATGTGGCATATTCGATTGGCAGAAGTATTCATGATTGGTTTTAATTGGTACGTTTGGCGATGTATAATCCAACAATGAAAGTAAAGTTTTGCCGATTGAAAAAAAATAATTATTAATTAATAATTATTTAAATTTATCCAAAATTGTATATCTTAAGCAATTTTGAAGTTACTGTCACATAATTAGGCCTATAAAACACTCAGTAGGTAGGAATATTACTATTAACCCTATAGTTCCCAGGACCGCCCTTTCGCGCTTGTTCGCTGTTTTTGCATGCAATTTTCATTCCAACTGTGACAAGTTTCGATTTTTTTTTTATTATTTAATAATTTGCACTTTTTTCTGCAAATTAATTGTGTTTGGCCAACAGCACCAATTGTCAACTTGACTTGATCGCAAAAATAATCATCAGCAAGTATCGCGAACACCATAAAATCAATATTTGGGGTTCTTCAAGTTAGAAAAATTTGGCGAAGCGAAAATTTTGAATTCGTGGGCAATTCAGGGTTAATCTATAAGAACAAAGGACGACAGCACCGGCGTCGAAATGTTCTTGCTTGTTGCTCAAATTTGATCAGCTGGTTTTCCTTTTTGCTTGTTGCACATACAAAAAATCTTTCTAGACGCATTCTTGCATTAAATTGGCTAAAAGCACAAACTTTTGCCTGTCAACGTGGCGTATGAGTTATGACTGCGACAAAGCTAATCTTCAGATGGATATTTGCCACGGCTGATGCTCTTGTTGTTGTGGCTTAATTTTCATTGTGCTTCGTAATTATTTCGGTGGGCAATTAATTTGAGCGATACGCAACAACTTAATATATCAACTGAACGCCCACAGGCCAAAGTCAGCGCCTTGATTTTCCGCTTGAGTAATTTAAACTTTCGCTTTAGCTGTTTCTTTTGCGGCTGCTGCTCCTTTTTTTTTTCAAAGCCCAAAGTTTTTGGACAAGTAATTTTTTTTTTGTTTTGTATTTTCTCGTGAAATTAGTATTTGTCGTCCTGGGTTGCCACATTGCTTGGTTTATCTGCAACTCCATTCGCTGCTCAGCTTCGGGCGGCAAACGCCAACAACAATTTGTTTTCTCGCCTTGGCAACGGTTTACACTTGATAAGAAAACTTTCCCATTGGTTGCCATATTTCAATGTCTCTTTGGGCAAAGTCGCTGGTAAAAGTTTTTAGTTTAATTTCAGTTTGGTTTTTAGTTTTACTTTTATATGCGCCAAAAATATTTACGTTAATTATATTATGCTCTCAACTTGTGCTGTTACTAATTTTCATGTGATTTTCGATATCATTTCAGGTATGCAATTTAAGCCAGATGATGCCGAAACTTTTAGAAAAGCAGTTGAAAATTTTGATAGTCATTTATTGTTGTTAGAGCCAATTATTTGAACGTTTCAACCAAACTTAAACATTAAACGGTAAGATACGGAATTGGTTTTTCTTAGAGCACGTTTCTTGACTTTAAATTAGACACACTTACAAATAGCTGCGAGAAATTTTACTTAACTGGAAGTTGGTTTTCGAAATGACTTACAATAACGAACGATATTTGGAGGTTTAACCATCTGGAAGACTGTGATGTTGGCAAGAAAAATATATACGACTTTAATTCGTGAAATAACTTGTTGCAGATCATGAATGAATCAAGTGGCTGCAATGATGTTGACAGTTGTGAATCGCAACAGCAAATGACTACTTTGCTCGCTGCAGTTTTCCACCGCATTGTTTCACTCTTTGGCTCGGCAACAAAGTTGCTTTTGATTTTTCTCTTTTGTTTGCTGATTTTCCCGGCAGGTGAAAGAGCTGAAATTGAATGTTCAAGAATTTCTATTGAAATCCAGGGTATTTTAGTGCTACAGTTACGCGCTGCCATTGCGATTCATTATCCCGATGCGATGCTCTTGAGTATTTCATGCCGTTAAGAAGAAAAAAAGAGTCAACTTATTGTATGCAATTGCAAATGCTCAAGTTAAAAGTTCCACAAACAATGAAGGCAAACAAAATAGACTGCTGTAATTAAAAGTTTACGAATTTTTTGTTTGAACTCTGTTTAAAACGGGGATAAATGAAAATCACAAAATAATAAAATCAAATCCATTTTTAGAATTTGCAGCGCTTGTAAAAGAAAGAAATAAACTCCAAGTAAATATTTGTTTAACTCGACGAACAGTGAGTTTGTTGGTGGGGGTGGGGGGTAGGCGCAACATAATGCTGTTGATGAAACCGATGACAGGCTGTGTGAGTGTGTGTGTTTTTGAGTGCTGTCAGCGGCACTTTTGCTTGGTTTCTGTAGACATGTCCCTGGGGGCGATACCGCGAGCCCTCAATGTTGTCAGCTTCAATGTTGTGTGGTTTGCAATTAATTAAATCCTTTTCTGTTGTCCTGCATAAATTATCAAAATAAGAGAAGAAAAAAAGGAGAACAATATTGATTCAAGTGCAAATTGGTCGCATGAATATTTGAATGAAAACCTCAAAATAAAATTCAGTAACATTCAGCAAAAATTTATGATATTTTATTTAAAATGCCACCAATGCGGCTAGGCACACATGCCGGGAAAGCCGCATCCCACCAGCCCCGTGCAGCATTTATTACCTCTCTTTTTTTTGTCGCTCTTGTTTGTCTTAATTGTTCCGTTTCCACGTTTGCTTTTGGTCATTTTGCACGATTTTTTTTTTGTTCTTTGGACCTTGTCTTTATTTTCTGTGCTTTATGCTCGCTGGTGCGCGACGGCATTTAAAATATGCACGGCATTTGACATTTTAATCAACCATGCCTGCTGATGGGGCAGAGTTTTCAGGGGAGGGAGTTGGAAACGGAACTAAAGCAAAGGCCAGGCGCAAAGCAACAAATGTTAAGCAAAAGTGCAAGAGGCAAATTGCTTAACCAGCCGTCCAGAGACGACACCAAGATACAGAAGAGAACAAGAAAAGAAGAGGAGGACAAGAGGAGGAGAAGGCGCTACAGGCAAAAAGGAAAGAAAAAAACTTGAAAAAATTGCGGAAATTCCTTAATGAATACAAATGCGCTTGGTGCCAAGAAACCGGGGATGAGAAAGCGAGACTGGGGAGGGCAGAGAAAGGCGACAGATACGCCGTGCTCGAGTACCTCGGATTGCGCTTCTTTCCGTAGTGCTCCGACAATTCGGTGCGGTCAACGTTGAAATTTGGAGTTGCCGTTGCCGTTGCCGTTGCTGTTGCATTTCATTTTATGGTAATTCCTAATGCAATTTTATTGTTTAACATATAAATTGTATCTCTGAGCGGCTGCCAAGCGTTGAAAGTCTCCTATTGACCTTAGCTTAGGTGCTTTATCTGTTTGAAACTTGGTCCTACTCATATTGCATTTTAAGAGTTCTGATTACCAGAACTTTAGCTAAATGCTCACTTAAAAGATCGGCCTCTAAAACCAGTTCTGAAATATATCTGCTACGTCTTTAAGCTCCATTCCACACCACGATGTCATCGCTACCCGGCTGCCACTTTGAAATGTTCTCCAATTTAAGCACTTCAAATTAATTACTTAAAATACTTGCTTGGTAACTTCAAAGGGAAATTGTTGCTTCAATGATTTCTCAAACACGAACGTTAAATGAATATTCAAAGTGCATATTCAAGTAGCGTTTAATGACTGTGGACTCTAATAAATTCAATGAAAATTCTGCAAACAGCTAATGAAATGCAAAAAGTTTGTCCAATAAATTTGTGCTACATCCATTTTTCATTCGCCGCAAATGCAGTTTATCGCTGTCCTTGGCCGTTTTGGCATTGGCCAATGACTTTGGCAATGGCCAAGTCATCGAACTTAAGTGCTGACACTGCCATTGTCGAGTACGTATTGTGAATGTGTCCATAAGCCCAACTAAAAGCATTCCAAGTAACACGGTACACATTTCAAGTGAATTGGCCATGAAAGTGTCATTCTCATTGAGTCAAGGCCAGGACCGATGAAAACTTATTGGTTTTAGTGCTCATTTCAAATATTTTCATAATTTGTTTTCCATTATTGATTTTGCTCTGCGCGCGTTGGTGCGCTAGAAAATTTGTGCTGCGTGATCAATTAGCGATATGAAAACTATAATTAGGATTCATGTGCAAATCGCATTCCACATTTCTGTCATTTAGCGTCGCTAATTTGGTGCAGCGGCTGCGCGAAGCAGATAACTGACAGTTATTGTTCGAGCATTAAAAGCAATGTGCGCTAATTAAAAGCACATCAAAACGCGCAGCCTGTGTGTATGCAGCACTTTCAAACTATCTCTCTCCACACGTATACGTAATTTCGTTAACACACGTTGCCAACCACATAAGCCAGCAGCGACAGCATTAACTACAAAGAAAAAAAGGTTTCAGGCATAACTATACAAAATGTGGACCTACCCTGTAATTTTAAAATGGGAAAAGTGTCACACTTTCTATTTTACATAATCTGTAGACTTCAGACGTAATCAGCCGAGGTAGACACCTATCAATCTATTCAGTGTTTATTTGCAATCTATAATAGTTGTTATACCCCAATAAATAGGGTATATTTATGTACTGATAATATCACAAATGGTATTAAAAAATCACTTCACTATTAAACAATTATAAAAATGAGTATAGCAATCTATAAAATACATAATTTCGCGATATTTAAATGTTTGTTAATAGTGAAACCGTTCAATAAGTACAAATATGACGTGCAGTGTATGATAATGGTGTTATATTGGAATAAAAGGGTATTTTTCAATAGAACGCACACCTTTGATGTTCTTACGTGCTTTCGGCTTAGAAATGTCTGTCACTCAACGTTAAATGGCGCAGTCGTTATGGCCACTATCAACGATGCTGCTGCGTCAGTTACTCCTGTGCTCCTGTTAGTCCTGGTTGGAGCACGGATCCCCTCATATAAATCACGTGGCGACATGTGACAGGTTTTTGGCTGGATGCCCGCTTGCTGCTTGACTTGTCACTTGCTGACATTTGCGGCCTGACACTTGACATTTGTCAGTGCAGTCTTTGTGGCCCAACAACGACACTGGCGGCGGAGGCTGTGTTCTTAACTTCGTTTGCTGGCCAACTTTGCCAACTCGGTCACAGCTTGACTAGCGCCGACACAAAATATGAGCACTCCTCATTGCTTTGGACATGCACACACTGCACACATCTTCTGCCAGTTGAGAGATGTGAGTCCTGTAAATGCTTTTGGCGTGTATCTGATAATATTCCATAAAATGTATGGCAATAAAAAACGTTATCGATAAATAAATATTAAACTTTTAATTTACGCTCAGGTCAGAAAGTTGTTTAAACTAGTTTAAGATAAATCATAAACTTTAACAAATAAAAGTTTTTGAATAATTATTTATACAAAGTTGCCTATTATTAATATTAGAATACTAACAATCTATTTTAATAAGTAGTTTAATTTGATTATATTTAGTTGTCTATAAATGATATGATAACCTGAATTATTCCTAAGGACTTCTTATTCAATCACCACGATATATTTAATAATTTAAAACAAAAATGTTTTAGTAATGTCCAATTAACTTAGTGAAAAGTCTGTAAAATAACTCCGCAATAAATTCAGAATTCTGCTTCTTTTTTTTTTTGCATAGCCTAACAAAATTCCTTTTTTGTATTGCAATCTGATTGCACAGTCTATTATATATTTGGATAATTTAATTAATTACCTCGATAAGCCGCGGCTTTGTTATGAACCTTCTCTACATACGCACAAACACATCCTCACATAATGCTGGCAAAAGTATTGATTGAACCCAAACCCAACCCTAACTAAATAAACATACCGCATCATGATTAATTACACACATGTTTGACTAACGCAAAAATACAAAGCCCCGGTAAAAGCCACAATGTGGTGATTGGCGAAAGAATTTATTAATAATGAGCTTGGCTATTATGAAAACATTAATTAAAATAAGTTTTCCAAGTTATGAGCAAGATGTTACGGAATAACAACTACATGGTAACCGTTTGGCAGCCGAAAGCCTCTCAGTGCTTATTTAATTATTTTTCTATTTAATGTGTACAACAAATAGTCTATAATTTAAAACAAGAAAGAATTCTGAAGCCGTGTGAGTATTTATTTATTTACAATGGCATACAAATTCTGTATATACATATAGAACAAGTTTTCCATTGAAAATATAACAATTCAACATTCCTGCCATCTCTTTCTATTCCAATATAGCCAATCATTCAACCAAATCCAAATTTGAGCATAATTGGCTAACACTAAGCAAAAGGCAATAACCACTACAATGAAAAGGCAACAATTAAAGTCAGCAATTCGGCCACACACACTTGACCAAGAGTCACATTAGCTCATACACACACACACACACACACTGACACACACACTCCACACAGTATTTTGGTATTCCGGGTTAGAATGCCGTGTGGCTAACCGCAAACGTGACTGCTGGCAGCTAACCACCGGTTGGCCTACCAGAATCAGCTAATCAAATAAAATATGAAATAGCAATCACAAGCGAAGTGCAGCTACAACATTTGCCAATGCCAAAATGCGCAATACCTGGTCAAATGCCAATCGAATAGTTTGTTGCAATATTTGTGGCTGCGTTGCAATTGCATCGCCAATTGCATTAGTTGCTCGTTTTTTGGTGCAGAATCCAGCAACATTTTATTTACTTATAGAGCGCTGGCATTTAAATCAATTATTAGCACATTTAACACACCGAACACACCTCATTAATTTTATGCGTTTCGCTAACAACACAAGCGACACGAGAAGTGTGAGCCAAAACCAATTAAATTACAATTAGTGGGGTAATTAAAATGACTTAACGCCTCTAAAATGTATTTAACTCGTATAGGAAACTTGTTTGCTTACCACCCAAAGCTCTCCAATATAAATCTGTTAAATTTAAAGGGCTATTATAAGAGACAAATAAGTTGCAATTCAGATTTTGGGGAATATTTTCTTCTTGGTCACCTTAGGACAAAGATGGGTTACGCTGAAAAGATTAATCTAGAATATTGACCAATTGCATAATATGACTTTAAGCAACTTGTTCCATATTACAGTTTTTTTTTTATATATTATATATTTTGTGTTGTGATGCTCCTTTAAAGCACTTAAAGACGCCAGGGATCCAAAAAAAATCTCCTTAGTTGCTATGGCTGTTAAGTGCACACCAATTAGCAGGCAATAGAGACTTTTTAAGTATGCAACGACAATAAAACACGACAATGAGAGCAATTGCCAACACTTATACAAACACACTTACACTTACACACACACACACACACACACACACGCGGACAGAAAGAGAGTCAATCGCTAAGCCACTTAGACGCCAGGCAAACAAGCACTTTCAGCAAATTCAATAACAGCCCGAAATACAACGCAGCCATTACCCTAACCCCATTTCGACACTGCTCCCAATCTAATTCGGATAGCACCGCCCCGGAATACGAGTCGACAGAGGCGCTGTGTAAATGCTGTAGTAGTGTTTAATGTCACTCGAGTGTCGCTGCGGCACGCATTGGGCCAAGTTTTTATTGTGTTGCAATGCATTGCATCGTTTTATGCACCGTAAGAGATAGGATTTTATGTGTGGGTGCGTGTGTATGTGTGTGTGTGTGTGTGTGTGAAAGTAATTTCCATCGCTTGTTTGTGACAAATATTAGATGGGTGCTGCCTGCCTTGGCTGACAGCCAGCTGCTGCCAGTGCAAATAGATTAGCCTAATTAAATAGTTTTACGCTTAGTGTCGCAAACTTTTTTTATTTTACTTTTGTCTGCAACTAGCTGTCAATACCCTTACAAAGAATACTTCAATTCTGTTGCAAAGACGGTTAGATCGCGTAATCGAATAGTAATGATTGCCTTAGATGGCCAATTGGGTGGCAAATCTAAATTATACTCACCAACTACGAGCTGGATTCAGCTTCAAAGATTCTAATCTTGTTATTTATATTTAAAATATATATTTACAAGTCAGAGAATTAAGCAGTCAGCTATTGTTGTGATGTTCTACTTGTTAGAGAAATAAACAAGCTACCGAAATTTTGTCCCAGGGCCGTTCAGTAATTGATGTCTCTAATTCTTGCCAGGCTTGGGGCACTCATTTCAAATGCCAATTTAATGGCATTCGTTTCAACAGCAACATTTTGAAGTTATGGAGCAGCTTACGATTTTGATAGCGCTGCCAGTTTTAGCCATCTATTGCCGAGCGGGTTAATGAAAAGGCACACAAAATCGTCTCTGGTCTGTTTTTGGCACTCACCACTTTTGATAAATTTCCGCTGAGGTTTTTTATTTTTTTTATATATTTTTTTTTTTTGTTTTTGCTGCTGCGAGGCACATGCAAAATGCTCGTTTGACAGCACTTAACCGTAAGGACCGAAACACACACACACATGAAGTGCACAGCAGACGTTTTATGGTGTTGTAACCGCAGCACTCACACTCACTCACTCACACTCACTCACACACACACACAGACTTAAACAGGGGATACACCACATACAACGCACCACACAGAGACTCATAAATTGCGGCATTTTGTGGGTAGCAACATAACTAACAGTAATTAGCTACTTTATGTGACAGTTACACATGCACACACACACACACACACACTATATCAAACACACACACTGTGGCAGCCTGTAGGCTTTTACCAGAGCCTCAGTTTATGTTTTCAAATTTTCTGTTTGTGGTCAATTGGGAATAGCAATTAACGCGTTGCTTTATTTTTATGGCCTTTTGTGTGGTTATTTGTATTATAGTTTTCACCACACACACAGGCACAGCCAGATACACACACACACCCACATTCGCATAAATCGCCACACTTATTTTGCCAAAATAATAAATTGGATCGCTTTGTGGCATCGGGTCACAAGTGCTGTGCGTCCTTTACTGGTTTATATTCATCTCTTTTTTTGGTTTGTTATCCCCGGGGCACCATTTTTGTCATCTTTGCTTTGGCTTTGAGTTGCTCATAAATTTTGTATGCTGCATAAGCTGCCTGCAAAATGCAAATTGCAGAAACGGATTTTCTCGTTATTTCAGTTCTGCATTATTTTTTCTTACGCTGCAAAGTGTATTTAAATAAAATGATGAGCAAACAAGTTGGATATTTACTGGTATTTTTACTGTGCTTTAACAAAACATGCGATTTAAATGCATTTCGGCTAGCCAGAAGAATTTTTCTGTCAAAATGTTTTCATGTTACAGGACAAACCTTAAATGTAAACTGTTTTACTTTGAGTAAGTTTATTGTTATGTTTTTTTCTTCTTTTGCTTTCTGTTGCACAAGTCTGTGCTTTTAACTTAGCCTCTTTGGACATGTCACTCTGACATCCGTTTTGTAATCCTATATTTCTATATATATCCTACTAGCAATCGGTTTGCTTTTGACTTCTCACACCTACTAAGATGTCCGCTTAAAATGGCTTTTATTTTAAACCACACACTTAGTATTTGCACATAGAGAGGATTTTATGCAAACTTGATTTGTATTTATCGCTGCTTAGATCATAAACATGTCAAGGGCACATCCAAATGCGAACTGCATGCATAAAAAACCAAACAAATTTAAATGCAAATGAAATATTAGAAATATGTGTACAGGGCATAAATAAAAATCAGTCACAATCAGGCGCTCATAGATAACGCAAATGATGCCATTAAAATGCAAAAATCCTCTATCGAATAATGCGCTGTCGAAGGCAGACACAAGCCAAGGAGCTACGGCATCAGCCTTAAAAGCCATCACAGAAATATGTCTGCGTATGCACTTGTCTATATAGCATTGTTCAGTTAAAATTCGCTTTATCTTTAGCTGTGCATTTTATGCATCAGAACTATTCCAAGATTATTTTAACCTTGAATAGCTTAATAATAAAATATTATTTATTTGCCACCAAGATTGAGTTATTTTTTTGTGAAATCGAAAGCAGAAAATATAAATATTATAAACACTGCAAGGTATCTTCTAGTCTGGACCAGAATAATCTTTGTTTTTTTTTTATTTGTGGCTAAGCAATTGCAGGTTGAGCTCACCGCTTGGCAAGTAATAAATTTAAAAATGAAATTGCACCGCCGACACATTCGCAGAATGGATGCCCAGCGACGTTGGGGCGGGGTGCGGTGAGTGGGGTGGCACTTAGCCACCTGCTCACGGAAGACGCATAAAAAATGCCGGACCCGAAGGTGTCTGCGGCGGAGGCGGATGC
This sequence comes from Drosophila picticornis, assembly GCA_035043845.1. Classification (NCBI taxonomy): domain Eukaryota; kingdom Metazoa; phylum Arthropoda; class Insecta; order Diptera; family Drosophilidae; genus Drosophila; species Drosophila picticornis. The sequence continues at coordinate 8,711,120 of JAWNMR010000362.1, forward strand.
GCGTCTGCCCTTCGGCTGCTTTCAACCCTCCGCCTCCCTCATGCTCTGCTTGTCCATCTGTGTGTGTTTGTGTGTGTCTGGTCTGTGTGTGTGTGTGTGTGTTTCGCAAGCCTCGTATATTGTCTCTAAGGCTTATATTTGAAATTGCAATTAAATGTTGTTGAGTCTGCTGCAAACTAAAATATTTTGTTTTAATTATAAACGAGACAACGTTCCGCACTGCAGTCTGACATTTTGAAGTTCATTTAAAATTGCGCATGGCTGGCATTAAAAAAATTTTGAATATAAATTCTGCTGCCACTTCATTTGATACTCATTTAAGTTAATAAAGTGGCCAGAGGGCAATGCAATGCATCCGTGTTTAGTGCCGCAACTAAATGCATTAAATTGACGTGGAAAAATTGGGCAGTCAGCCAAATGAACAGCAAGATAATTAGGAATTGCTTATGGTACTGAAACAGTTAGTAGAATATATGATGTATTTAATTTAGTACATTTTGTTTATCTACTTGACATGGTTTCTCACATTTGAGTTAAGTTTACCCTAAATTTTCAACCAACCACTGCGGACTTAATTTTTTTATTCCATTTATTTCTGTTAACTTTTAGTGGCTTATAAAGCCAAAACTATAAAAGTAAAATATAGCATCATATTTTACTATAAAGTGTAGTTTCATGAAGCTTGTGTACTCATTATTAAAGGTTATTTTGCCTCTAAAAATTTCTTTTATACTTTATTCAGTGCCTGGATACTGTCTAGTATTTAACTTGGTGGTGTGCCTAATGCTCTTAATCGCATTGATTAATTAATTGACTGACAGTAATTTGCTTTAGCTACAAGTGTTTGTCGTCTGGTCAGCAGCTTTTTAATTCAATATGTCAAAAGCGTCGTTGGAAAAACCTTCAGCAATCGCCACCTAACATTTGCATGAGGGGGGACAACTGCCCCACCGATGCAACGGCGCACACTGGCGGCTATGATCGACGCAGTCAACAGCTGTCAGTCAAAGTAGGCACGTTTGGCTCTAGTCTCTGTGCCTCAGCTGGAGCTGTGGTTGTGGCTGTGCGTCAAACTGTCAGTCAGCCGAGGCGGCAGCAACGGGGCAGACAGTTTTAGGCAGGCAACCATGCTGGCTGAGTGGCAGCTGCTTCGTTAGTTAGTTAGTTGGACTTGCCACAAAGTCATTGGCCAAACGCTGCAGAAATGGCCCGAAGCGCATAGGCATGGAAAACAATCTGCTTAAAGAAAATTCCAAAGATGCAGTTATGGTTAATGTAAATTTTGCACGGCTCGAGCTTACAGGAAACTCACATCACCTGACGCCTTTCGTTAATTATACAGTTTTGTAGTTAATTGAAAGTTGTATTAAACACAGCGCAAAGTTGGAAAGGTGTTTAAAATTTTGCGTCATGGGTTTAAATTGAGTGAATAAAATGTGGAAACTCATGTAGTGAAAATGTGCACAAGTATTTAAAATTATGTGAATTTCAACAACCACAACACACATAAATTAGATAACACAAATTGTTTACACGAATTCTTAACAAATTGTATGGTTCAATTTAAGCAAAAATATGCAAAACATTCAAATAATTTAAATTATCTTTCATGTATTTAAGGAAAAATGATTTACTGTATGCTAAAATGAATAGATTTTCTCATTTGTAACAAAATGTTCCAAAAATGTTGTAATATAATTACGCCAGCATAATAAACGCACTCCAAAAAGTCAATTTTAAAAGCTAGAACACAATATGCTAAAAATCAACAAAATGCGACATAATTTGTATAAATCGCAGACAAAAGGCAAACAATTTGTGTTCTGGTTTCTGTTTCTGCTTTGCTGCAATGCGACGAAAACGTGGATAACATTTTTTATAAAATATGCAGCAAAACGCACCAATATTAAGTCATTATCGGCTACAGTCGCAGCAACAAAAGCCACAACAAACAACAAGAACAGTTTGTATGACAGCTGCAAACATTTTACAAGCAATTCAACACAAGAGACAAGCAGAACAGCAAATGATCCAGCAAAATGGGGGGGAACGAAGCAACTAAGGCGATAGGAGGACGTGATGAAACCAGTAGCAGCTGAAGCTGAAGCTGAAGCTGGAGCTGGAGTTGGGGCTGGAGCTGGAGCTGTGGCTGGAACAGGATCACGTTGGTAGTGACTTGTTCTTCGACAGTGCGATAAAGTTGTCATAGTGTGAAACAAACAATTCATCAGCGTCAATGTGATAAATTATATTTTCCACCGCACACACACAAACACACACACACTCAAGCAAATATAGAGAAAATTGCCGGAAATTTTTTATCCGTAACAACACGAAATCGAAAAGTGAAACATGATAAATTACTTGTTTCAATTGAATTATAAACAACAAAACGAGGCAGCCTTCAGCATACGCATAGTAAGCCAGTCAAATTACGTATACGCCAAGGCAATTGAGTAAACAAGGGAAACACAACTCTGTACAATGTCTAAAAGTTATTCTTATACATAAAAGCAAACAAAGTTGGTTTAATACAATTAAAATGGTCTACAACAAGAAGTCAACAACAAATTGTGACTTATTTTCTCTGTTTGCTTTTCCGGCTCAGGCCAATTAGCTTATGCTTTGGCCTCTTGTTTACTGTTGCTGATGTCCGTTTTAATGGCACTTTTGCTGTTGGCGTTTTCTTCTGTTTTCTTGGTTTTTTTTTTTTTGTATAAATATAAAATGCTATGTTGTGGTTTTCATTGGCACCACTGAAATGTTTGGCCTAATGCGCATCAGCTCAGCTTAAAGCTAAGATTTTAATTTGGCGCATAAATTTCATTGAGTGCCGCATTTATTTATTTATCGCCTCTGTTTTATGTGCCACTTAAGGGATTTGTAATTTGTAAGCTTACTACCATCGGACAAGAGTCACGGAATACACGACAGTGTGGGTAATTGCTTCATTTGCGATATGGAATTTATGTTTGTCGGAGTCTAGAATTTATGCAAGGCATTTGCATTGGATTTACTAATATGAAGTGATGGCAATTAAAGTCAAGTTCTCGGATTCTTTATTAAGAATCTATCGACTCGATCACGCTATATTATATATATTATTCAAGTATTGAAGTTACTACGATTCTTCTTGGTAGCATCTCGTTTTGGCTACTTTTAAGAGCATTTTAAATTGTTTATCAGTGCGAATAACATTCTTTCAATTTGGGCTTTCACATTCAACTCCTTGATACCGGTTTGGCAAATAAAAAGAAAATCTTAAACGTCGCTTATTTTATGCATAATTCAAAGCATAACTCAAATCGCTCAACTGGCAGACATCAAATATTTTAACAATTTGTTGCAAGGCTGCGCCAATCTTCAATAACTTCAATCATGCATACATTTTTATTGCCAGGCATTAAAACATATGCTGGCAGCAGCACCATCTTGCCCCACAACCGCATGTATTTATGATATGCCCGTTGATAGAGTCCTAGTGCTTGTCCTTGTTGCTGTCGTTGTCGTTGTCGTTGTCATTGCTCCTGCGGCTGCTGCTGCTGCTGCTGCTATTTTCGATACACATGCTTGTCTGCCATGTCACTCGACTTGACTCCTCTCCTCTCCTCTCCAGTTGCCTGCTCACTTTTCAGACAGCGTTCAATGTTTTTGTGCATAGTTCCTGTTGTTTGTTATGGCAACTGCTGCTGTTCCTACTGCAAATACACACACACATTTACGGGGGTTTTGTAGATTGAAATTTATGCGCGTTGATAACAGACACCCGCCCCGACACTGTACACAAAAATTGATATTTTATGGTTATGAATTATTGCCAGCGATTATCTTACATAAAAGCGCTGGATAAAAAAGAATTTTGAGCCAAAAAAATAAAAAATATTCAAGTCAATTTCGTAAGAGCAAAGCGAACAGAAAATATGGCATATATGGTAAGCCCTCTTATTTGAAGCTAACGAGAGCTCTCACAATAAACCGAAACTTTATCTGCAATGTGTGAAAAAAACTTTGAAATTGTTGAAAGGCTTTATTTTTTTTTAAATGCAGCGAGAAATTGCTTTACACTGGAGACTATCCGAATACCATTCAAATAATATGGTTGCATGCCAAAAATGCTTTAGACTGGATTTGCATTCGCCAACAAATACGGTTGCAACACATTCATTTTGTCGAAATATGAGATTCTATTATGCCTTTAAATTGCATTTGGAAAAACGAAACTTATTTGAAAAGGTCGATGCATCGTTTGTGTGCAAATATATTGCAAGCGCATTTATTGAATTAAACTTTTAACACGCTGTGAAAAAATTACTCGTGACTTATAAATGGCCATGCTTATTGAATGTATATTCTGATCGATCGGTAAGCTCTTGGATTAAATAGATATTTTTGATTTTAATCATTTTTACTTGGGAGAGAAATTGTGCATTGTATTGTTTTACTAACTTGATAAGCAGAGTGATTTTAATCAACTTTTTTAAAAATACTGCATGAGTTTCTGCTTAATCACTCGGTTAACTAAAAGATAAAAAGAATAGAATGTTGTCTATTTTTATATCTTTATGTCAACAGTGAGGCAATGTTTAATGTTAGCTAATATATTTGATTGAATTTATTAGTTTGTAGACATGTGGCTATTACAAATATCATCTTTTATTTGGTAAGGATATCCTTTGTTATCAATATGTTTAATAGTCTGATGAGCCTTTATAAGCCCCTGCTGGTCTTAAGCACAGTCTGTGCGCTAAGACATTTTCATAGGCATATGTTGTTATTTGTGCTGTACTCTTCATTTTCAAGCAAACAATGAATTTGTTAGACGCTACATCCACTTGATCTCCTTTTGTTGCCTTCGCAAAGGGCTCTCTCGGTTGGCTCTCTTAGCCGTTTTTAGTTCAACATCTGTGAAATGAAGCCAAAAGCTTTGAAGCAGCAGTTGCAGCACCACCACTAGACATGAGACATGAGACATGAGCAGCAATAGGGCGCTGTGCCAAAAGGACTTCCCTTACACCAAAGAGTGCAGCAATTGCTGCTGCCAGTTGCCATTTGATGCTGTGAACCCTTCTCTTAGAGACTTGACATGGTCGCACGCTGCGTTGTCGCCAGCCTCATTGGCTCAACATAATGGATGTCGAGTCTCTGGCATAACCACAGTACAATTGTGCGCCAAACGGAAGGTCGACGCTGTAAATGATACGTGGGGCAGAGGCTTAAGTAGATATTCGCATTAAACTGGCGTGGCAATACGCTGATGACGCAGCTGCCGCTGTGCCATTTGAGCTGACAGCTCTGACAGCATGCAAAGCACATTTGCGTGCATAGATCAGTGCATATCACAGAAAGGGAAGGGGGGGCAGGCACCTAACTGCCTGCATAGTTGAGTGCATTTTACTGCAGGAATTGTCCTTGTCATATCGAATGTAACCATTCATACACTCGACAAAAACATAAATACTTGCTATAGTTTAGAAAATTATATTTCCACGAAATCAAAGTTGATGCATACGTTTTTCGTCCTTCAATAAACCAAGATTTTTTTTCTATATTATATATTATTTTATATAGCTTATAATTGTAGCTGCTTTTATTCATGTATGCAGTAGTTCTTGTCTCTCCAAAGGTTCAAAGTTTAACAGCTGTTTCTCCTTAACAAATCTAATCACAATGGCATATTTTTTTTCGAGTGTACCTTCTTGCCAACACCCATATTACCCAAACGCTGGCCCCCATCAACTACTGTGCAACTTCAGCGCGACACGTACTCAAGTCGTCACTGAAGTTGTTACCCGGCCTGGCCTGGCCCAACATTGTCGAGTGTTTTATTCACTTCCTGCTCGCAAGTGTGTGTGTGCGTGTGTGTGTGTGTGTGTGTGTGTGTGTGCCTAGGTGTGTGCGTCTGTGTGTGTACGAGTGTCATGAAGTGTCTGAGTTGCATGTGCGCAGCTGCCGACAGTTGACATGCGACGCTCAAACCTCGTCCTGCAGCAAACCGAATTGTACTTATTCATGCCCCATAACCATACCCACAATTTCCCCTATTCCCCCTGCCACAATCTGTAATGCCGTTGGCTTCTTTAAATTATTGCGCCATGTGCGTAGGTATCCTGGCATAAAATTCAGTGTTTATGATACCCTCACCTTTGGATATGTTGCTGATATTAACAGGACTGTGATTTACAAATTAAAATTAAAAAAAAAAAACAAAACAAACTCAAGGAAATATATTCATTTACTCATATAAATCAGATTACTTATAATTCTTGAAGAATTGTGATTTTTGAATGAGAAGACTTAAAAGCTTAAGTTGCTTATAAGTCAATAAGAGAAGGATGTAGTTCTTCAATGAAACACTTATTTAAAATTATTTCTAAAGATACAATTTGCTATCAAACCAACTGCTTTTAAATTGCCTATTTATATTAGAGTATTCGGTATGCATCACATCTAGTTGAGGGTTTTTTTCTCCTGATTTTAATAGCCGCTGCCTGCTAGCTTCATAGCGATCGTCTCCTTCCGCAGCATTCAATTCATTCCTGCATAAACATTTTATACACTCGTTGAAGGCAACTGTTTTGCTACTGTTGTTGTTATTATTACTGGCTGCCTTTTGAATTTTTTATATACATGTAGAATGCGAGTATGATTCATGCTCAACGCTGACACACACTTCCACACACATTCAAACACACCCAAACACACGTACCAAGCAGACCTTTGTATATAATAATTGCTTTCATATCGTACTGTTTTTTTTCTGCAACTTTGTTTTGTGATTTGTTGAATGCTGTGATTTAATTTTAAATGAGTTTTTGATTTATGCATTAAACACATAATTGTAACAGATTTCTTTTGTTTTTCGGCTACCGCTATACCTTTTCTGTTGACGTTGTTGCTTCCTCCAGACAGAGTTGGTGGCTCTTGTCTCATGGCAGCGGATTTGCCTGCGATTTTATGTGCATAATTTAATGTTTTGCGTGATTTATGGCGACTTTGCTGCCAGGAAAAAAGGCTTTTTATATGGGGGAAAAAGTGGCGGATTTTGGTTGAATATTTGAGGATTTTGCTTGGTTTACTTTGGAGTTGGTAATACAAAATGCGGAGCTTGAAATTGTCTTTGGCTTGGGCACAGAATTTGAATTGGCACACAAAACATTATTCGATATTAAATGCCAACAATTCGAGTATAGATTTAATTCGCTTCAAGAGTGTCTGGCTGGAATATGAATGCAGTTTAAATATAGCAATTACGCTTTTAAATTTTATTATTATTTTAACTACTGTTTAAGGCAAAACTACGCTCACATATTCACAAAGCCTTCATAACTCGGTGTAGAACTCTGATGAAAATAATCCCTTCTAAGTGACTAGCCCAAGGCACAAAAGCAATTAAACTGAAAGCATTTAAGTGCACATACAGTCAAAATTATTTAAATATTCATATTTGCAATGGCAGTGAGAAGCTGTAAGATGAGACCGAGATTTGCATATTGTGGGAGCAATACTTACTTCTCGGCGCTGGAAATGTTCTAGAATTATTGGGCGTTTAGTGAGTGCGTCATAAAATGAGCAATGGAGTGCAATGGCATATCAAATATTGAGTATACGCTGGAGCCTTATTTTATTGTTCTTGGGAATTGAACTTTTATCAGCATATCATGTGCGTGCTTCGTTTAACAAAACTAAAGTGAAACATAAATAATAATAAAAATGCCAAATACCATTAAGCGGAAGCGCAAGGCCCCAAATAAGCATTGGTTCAGAGGTCAGCAATTTATGTGCTTTGTGCTTTGACCGCCGCCAGCTGCAAAGTGATTTTGGATTATGACATTTGACACATAAAGTTTTTATGGCTCCACAGATCGGATTAGTACGCATAAGGGGAAAAGGGCACCGTGTCCTGCATAACAAATATTATAGCCCGTTCATTGGGTCAGCTTATGGATAAAGAGCAATTTCTTTTCATTTTCTATTTTATTTGCTGCTTGCGTACATATAATTTTCGCTTGATTTGCTGGCCCCTCTCCGCTGCGTGCAGTCTCGTTTACAGCATTTATGCATTTAATGCTAGTTTGCATACACAAAAAGAAATACGAGTACTTATAAGTCGGCATCCTGCCAAGCAATAACCCCATTCCAAAATAGTATCCACTTGCACTTGATATCAGTTCTTCTGCCAGAGCTCTAAGTGTCTGTTTCTATGGCAATGCCCGTCAACTGGGTCACGTATAAGCTACCCAGGACCCTTCCAGCTTCTCTCCTCAAAGCTCTTTAAGTTATATTGCATACTTTTTGGCTGCCTCTTTTGTGTGTGTGTGTGTGTGTGTCTCCGTTTGAAGGTGTGTGTGTGTGTGTGTATGTATATCTATAGCTATATGTATATGTATGTCTTCGTTTTTCTTGTTCATTGATTCGAACGTTTCTCATGCACTTTGCCTGAGCATGTTTACATTTTAAATTTTTTTCTTCATTTCTATTGGGTGATTGTGCTTTGCCTGCGATGTTGTTACGATAAAAATTCAATTTTGTTTATAAGCAAATACCCAACACTGATGAATGCAATTGAATCCTTCTTGTCGTTTATGTCACACATTAGTCTCACGAGCTGCCGCACCAATTGGTCTGATTGCCACCAAAGCACATTTGATTTATGGTTGCTGTAACTATTCCACTACATCCATCTCTTTGGGTGTGCCTTGGCAGGCAAATAAACTAATATCTTTCTGATTCAAAGATCTGATCCACCATTCTGATCTTAGCATTATTAATCATTGAACAGTCTCAAATTTTTTCAACTTGATAAAACTTGATAAGGATTAAATCGTAATAAACTAAATAAATAATAAATGTTATAAAGTTACTTCTGCAAATCTTAGGCTGTTCCGGCGAGAGCTTTTACTACTATGAAATTAAGGCTTCCAACTATTATTTATAGACTTTTTCATGAAAATTTGTATAATTGTTAAATAACTGTTCGACTAGCAGGTAAAGTCCTCAGTTCATTGAACCCATCATGGCTAATAAGTGAATCCCAAACGACACAATTAAAGCGACATCAATTGCGAAAATCATTTAATAATATAATTAAACATGTTAACGAAACTTATGTAAATTGATATGTGACACATTAATTAATACATTGCCTTCAATGCAGAATGCTAATGTGGTATTTATTCAATGTGTGTGGAGTGCATGAAATAAGACCACTTTGCAGAACTGAGTAATGTCGCTTTAATTACACAACATTTTTAAATTGCGCATTCAGAGATAATGATAAAAATCGCAATTAATGTAATTAATTATAACTGTGAAGCAAAAAATATATAACATATGCATTGTGCGTAATAATAATTAATGAGCAAATGCATAATACATTTGCTTAAATTTGCCACATAAATTATAACTGAACGCAAAAATAAAACAGTTGAATTTGCTAGATAAATTACCATAAATGATTACTTCCGATAATGTGCGAAGGGAAACTGCAAACGCTGATGCTAAAGATTTCTTAAGCAAGTGCGCAAAGTGCCACTAGAATAATGTATAAATAATGTGCGATTATGCCCATCACCATTAACCTGACCCCCCATAAACACTCCAACATACGCACACTTTGCGGCCCCTTTTTTGGAATGGGGCGGGGCAAGTGTGAAAACTGCTTTTGAAGTTAATAAAAAGCATATGCTTCTTGTGGACGCCCGAATGGTGGCAAATGGGACACAAAGTGCGGCATAGCCTTTTTATTTTATTAAAATACCCTAAGTAGAACTCTCAGAAGGGTTAGTTGTTTAAGACTTGTGTGAGTTTCAAAGTTCTCATGAATGTGTAATGAAAGTATTCAATTATTCTACCCATCCTTTAGGACTTCCCCAAGCTGCAGGGTGTTGTTGATAGCTGTTGCTCATAGCAAGCATATGGGTATATATCATTTGTGTTTTTGGTTTAAAGTCACGTATTTATATTATTTTGTTTTATACATTTTTGGCACCCATTCGCAAAAAAAAAAAAAGTATAATAAAAGTAAAAGGAAAAATCAATTTTGCGCAAATTGAGTGAATGTCATTGCGACTTCCGTTTCCGCTGATGCTAAGCGCGAAAGCATTAGCAAACAATTGTCAAGTTCGCACACATTTACACAAGTATATGTGTACATATGTGACTGGAGTCGGAGGTGCCACAATGTGGCATATGATCCCGACAGGCTCAGCCACTGGCATAAATATATAAGTAGACAATTTTAGAGGCATAATATATGCCAAGCCACCACTCGCACATGTTTCAGCGTCTCTGTGTGAAAGTGTGTCCTTTAAACGCAATCTAATGTCAACAAGCCTGATAGAGCAGCCAAGAATGAGGGTGTGGCAAGGAGAGAGGGGTCGGTGGAGAGAGAATGACATGGTATTGCATATGTATGCCAGGCTCGGCTTATAAATGCGGTTTAACTTCCAAGGGCTTGTTGAACGCATGTGGTGCCAAATGCTCAACTTGTGTGGTGCGGTTCAAGGTTTTCTTGCTTGCTGGCTGTGTATCAATGAAGTTGTTAGTCGAGTGCCACTTCCTGTCCCCTTCCCCCGCTCCAAGACGTATGTGCATGTGTGTGTTTGTCTGTCGTTGACTTTATTGGATTATCAGGCAAATTTTATAGTATTCCATTCCATTCCATCCCTTCTCGCATTGAGACATTTTTTCTTTTTAGCATAGTTAGTTGCGCTGGGGGTGGCTACTTCATAAAGGGGTCTTATATGTAATTGAGTTTTGGCATGCTGCAGGATGGAAAAGTGGGTTGAGATAAGACCAGAAATTTTATTTGGTAGAGGTAGCAAAAACTTATCAACTTATCAGACATCTAATGTGTTGCCTGTTTTATGTAAATAATTGTGTTCTTATTCATTTTATCTCTTTTAATAATTAATTTAAAAACTTTCGTTGATTGTCTAAGCATTAACCAGAACACAGAACAGATAATAGAATTGTTTGCTTAGTGGTTTAGGGCAATTGCAGTTATTATTAAATTATTAAATTGCTTTATATATTTCAGTTTTTCAGTTCAATATGATTATGTTTTGCAGTTAAAATTAAACTGGAAATTCAAAGCAATAAATAACAAATTTTTGCTGATATTTCAAATAGTTTTTAGCAATTGCAAAATTAAAGTTGCATGCAATAAATCACAAGATTGTTAAGAGCTATAACAAAAATGGCACTCAAAAACTATGGCAAAAACTTTCACGAAATAAGATAGATGTGCTTGATCGATAGTCGAATTGTATGCTTAGCTTAACTTGTTATCTGGTGGAGCGTCCTGCCCTGCACTTTCGATATAAACCAGGTGAGAAATGTATTTATCTGCAACGCCTTTTGTGCGGTGAGCTAAGCCAAAATTCGATTGGGAATTTCACTTTGCTGCTGGTTGCACACCGTTTGCGCATTAAATTTTCGAACTTGGTGCCTCGAAACTAATTCAAATGCTGGCCGTGTGGCGATATGTTGTTTTTTTTTTCCGGTGATTTAACAACGCTGCTCGAATCGGAGATGCAGCTACTGTAAAGAAGGAGCTGCCTGCTCTGCCTGGCAAGTACAAAATAAGTGAGCTGAAGCTGAACTCGGGCTGGGTTTGGTCTATGCTGGCTAACTGTCAGTTTGGATTTAGTATTTGCTTTCGTTTTTAATTTTGACTTTATTTATTTATGTCTTTTGGCCGTTTGTAGATGGGCAATTTGGGCCCAAATTAGAATGCAGCTCAAGTTGAATTCGACTGCAGGACTTGTATGTGGGTTAGGCAAACAAGCTGCAGTCAGAATAGAAATGTGTGCGCCTTCCATGTTATCTACCCTCTCTACCTCTGCACCCCACTCTCCCCACTCTGTCTCTCTCTCTCTCTCTCTCTCTCTCTGTATCTCTACCTCTATCTCGCATTTCTATTTTCATGCAACATGGCAAGTTCCTCATGCAGCTGGCGCCCTCCGGCTAAATGTAAGCACTTTTGTGGTTCAACAATTAAAACGAAGCATTTGGGGAATCGTTCCCCTTCTCCTCTTCTGTGTGTTCCAGTTATGCCACGCTGTGTGTCGGTGGCTGGGTGTGTGTGTCTCTGTGTGTGTCTGTGTGTGTTTGCCGGTATTTACCCCTGGGGTACGTGTGAATCTGCACGAAATCTATGCTTGTCCTGCTGTCGCATTGTGCTACGTCAATTGTTTTCTATTGTTTCGGGCTTTTGTTTGTCGTTTTTTTTTTTTTGTATTTTTGCGAGTCCTGTTTTTATGCAACACAGCTGTGCGCCGTGCACATTCTATTGGGAGTTAAATGGGTAATTGGAATTTTAGCCAAAAACATTTGTCAAATGCACATTTACAATGCAGCTAATTTTTCATTGCAGGCGCTTTAAGAGTATTGCTTTTATCTCCTAAATAAATTAATGTTCAAATAATTTTAAACTACTATTTAAAAGTTATTCCATAACAATCTCACTTTAAAAACTTTTTGTAAAATGTGCGTGTCCTAATAAATCACTATTTAGAATGTTTTCATAGATTTTGAAGAGATTATTGCGTTATCTCTTTTGTTTTATCAGGTTGTCAGTCTTTCTGTTACTTTTTGAGTCGCTTACTTTATGATTGATGTGCTGACTCAAATCTCAGCTTAAGGTTCGCCTCGTTAATGAAATGCCGTTAAGAACAGATCAAGTTGAGAGCACCACAGTAAGCTGGGTTTGAACATAAATTGGCAACACTGATTTATTTCATTTAGCATTTGCTGCGCTCACGGTTTGTTGGCAAAAATGCATATATTTTGTGGAGGTGGTGGAGTTGGGGGAGGTGTGTGGTGGACGGCAAAAAGGTATGCAAATGGGGGTAATAAATTTGAAATGTTTGCACATTGCAGGTGACTTTTTGCCAGCAACGCTCTCACATTCTTATTTGCTCTAACAATTTGAGCGCGCCACGCCCACTTCCAACCCTTTTTAGCTTCACAATTTTTTTTTTTGTATTTTTTTTTGTGCCCCGGCAATTTGCCGCTCAATTGAACTCTGCGCCAACAAATGCACACGAATTTGCCAGCTGCTCGGCATCCATCTGTCTGTTTGTGTGTCTGTCTGCCTGTTTTGCATAAGTTTTGACAGTTTTTGGTTGCGCGCTGCAGTGTGTGCCGCATGTTTGTAAGCTGTCGGTATGCCGTCATGGGTACTAACGAAGTCGCTCAGCGTTTCAGCTGCAAACGTGACAGACTCAAAGTTGCAACCAGCCAGACAGCCAAACAGCCAGCCAGCCAAATTTCAGTTGCAACTGCAACAGTGAGCTCTTCACGAAGCAGCGATTTCATTATGTTTGCTCTGGTGTACTGCAACTGCATTTCAGTTACGTGTGCTTGTATGTTCCTCTGTGTGTGTGTGTGTGTGTATGCATGTGTGTGTGAGTGTGTGTGATTGGAGTTGCTGTCGACTGTGTGATTTATGTTGCCAATCAGACATTTAGCTTGTGGTCGGCCATCGTGCTCAGCATTTGATTTGTTGCTCATACGCCACGTAAACAACGTTGCAAATCTGTTTTTGTGTTTGCCTGTGTAAGTGTGTCTGTGTGTGCAACATCCTGATTTTACCTAGTCTTGCTTAAGCGTTTTCCACCTCAAATTGACTGCCTTGCAATGACATTAGCCTGAAATTTGTTGAGCTGCAGAACTTGAATTGGAATTCGTCACACAAAATGGCTCTTGGCTGTCATTGGACACTCAAGTGCCAATTATTGCAGCTTCTTATGCCACCGAAGTGCCTTTTTTATTAGCTTTAGTATGCTTATATAATAATTAAAAGCATAGAAATACTTAAAGATTTTTAAAGTGTATACCACTTTAATATTTAAAAAGTTTTTATACTCTTAAGTTATAAACAAGCTTGCATTTTATTGGTAGATAAATAAATAAGTTTGCTGGAGTTTCACTCTTTTTTCAAAGTTATTTCTTTGCGTAGAGCTTGGCAAGAATCATAAGTCTAGATTCTTAACATTCGTAGCATCTTATTTTGAATTTTTCGAGTTTTGCCCTCAACAAAACTACTCCAAGCACTTTTACCTTGGCAATGTACAAGCCCATTAAGTTAGGTCAAGACTATAATTCAACATTTGACTGCTCCCCACTGACAGAGTCAGCTAAGTTATGTGAATGATATCAGCGACTGGGCAACATTTTTTTTCTTCTCGCACATTTTCACATTTTGTGCTTGCCAAGATTTCCCTACTTTATTTGCCACATTTAACATTGAACAGCGAAAACGTATTAGATTAGCTGAATGCGCTCCATTGGGTCGCCATTATCACTGTCAGCCAATTTAAAGTCTGTTTTTGGCCAACCTTAAGCTTGAACCGAATTTATGTGTGCCAAAGAAAAATTATATTGCCTTGCTTTAGCTTTTACGTGGAATTCTAAAATGTATGTTAAATAAATAATGGAAAGAATGTGTAAAATGCAGAAGAAGGATATTACTATTTTCTATAAAAGAGGAAAGGTTTTTAATCGATACTTTGAATGTGTATGTTTTGTTTTATGGAAGCATTTTTGGTCATTTTAATAGTCAATGAAAAAAGCACTACAACTGCTACTTGTTGAAACTTAAATGCAAATAATTTCTTGAGAGACTAACATATGAACTTATTCATATTGTAGATTATATTTATTTTCGCAACAGCACCACTTATATTTTGAGCCCAGTATTTGTGTTACTTTAATAAAAATTGCACTACAAATGCAGTGCATTTGCAATTCGGCTATTGATAATTTTTTTTTGCTTAATTTTGGCAGCTTGCAGCGTACAGCGCATTTTAATTAAGTGTAATACATGTGTATGCATGAAAATATATTTATATATATATGTATATATGTACATACATTCCCGCATATAGTCAACTAACACGAGTGGCATCTGTCACGTTTCTCGCATGGGAGCGCGTGTGATGAATACACGGCAATTAGAGGCTGGCTCTTTGCTCGGTTGTTGGTTGGTTGGTTGGTTGGTTGGTTGGTTGTCGTTTATTTTATGTTGACAGAACGGCCAACAGGATGAAATCAGTTAGGACAACGTTGTCGTCAATTCCGGCTATTCCTAGATTACACATTCTAATAGCGATGGGCCATACGCGGGAAAAATAGAAGAGCCAAAAAGATAGACAGAGCACAAACGGTCCTTTTGCTCGCATAAATATTTTATTTATTTGCTTTGCTGATTTTGGTAATTCCTCTGTGTGCGTTTGTTTTATTTTCTTTTTTTTTTTCCTTGTTTTTCCTTTTCTTTTCTTTCTAACTGCTACGTGCGCAAAATACTCGATTGATCGAGCAGTTTTTAGTTGACAGAAACGGCAAAAGAGCTGTAAATGCTATGAAATTTGTGTAATTTTGCGCAAAATTAGCTGACATATGGAGAACATCATTGATTGAATATGCTATGCTCTGTGAATAGCAGTTGATGAATGCGGGCGTTCTTTATTTAAGAGGTTGTGAAGCGAAAAAGATTCCTTTCGTCTGAACATACAGATCATAAATGGGATTTATTCACGAAAATTTGAAGAAAAAAACATTGTCTGTAAAAAGGATAGCAACAGAAAATTCAATCATAAAATGAACAACTGTTAAAAAAAGTAACTGAAATCGAGAATCCTATTAATTTCCCAATTTGTTCGTTTACTTACAGGTATGTACAAACTACTGATGCGCTTAGCTTCCACATCTGTGCATTTGAATGCGACTGTAAGCATTCAAAAGAGACCACAACGCATATATTTGCCACTAACTAAAGGATTGACTTCCCAAAGTGGGTTGCTCTGGGAGGTTGTCCTTGCTAATGGGAGCAACGCATCACGTGCCCCGCTCTGTGGCTCCTGTGCAATTGTAGATTTGAATGCTCCCAAGCGCGTGCCGCAATAGCAACAACAGCAGCAGTTGATAATAATGTGAAGGCGGCGCCAAGGAACAGCATCAGCACGAATTGAGAGCTAAGGGCAAATAGTTAGTGGCGCGCATCACGCAGCTGGTAAACTGTTGGGTAATTCAATTTGTGGTTAAACGCAAGTTAGTCGTTAGCAAGTAGCAACAGCAGCAGCAACAGCAACAAAAATGAGTACCACTAGTTGGTTACGCGTACAGTTTGAATAATCGGTGAAAGGAGCTGGGATGAAGTTGAGTGGGAAATGAGTTGTATGGGGAAGAGTTATGTGGTAACAGCCATGTCGTCCTGGCAACGTGTGTAATTGTGGCAAAGAAATAAACGCAAGTTTCCAAAGAAAACTAAGCCGAACTAAAAATAGAAAAGCAAGTCGATTGTGGATGTGTGTGTGTGTGTGTGTGTGTGAGTGTGTGTGCGTGTGTGAGGAAAACACAGCACCAAAGCTTCAAAAGCTGGAACCTCCGAACATGCCCCCGACCACCACTTAAATACAAAACTGCAGCTGGCGGAGCATTTGATCCACTTGGCAAACCAAAACCCAATCCGAATCCACGCGTGTAGTTGTCCTTGGTTATTTTATTTTTATTTCCTTTTTTTTTTTTTTTTGTTTTTGCGATTGAGTTGTTTGGTTGGTGTTTTTTCAACATGCATTTTATATTTATATTCCCTTTGGCTGTGCCACATGACGTATGAGTAATGGCTTTGGTCCTGGCGCTCGGTTTTTTGTTGTTGTTTATTTTGCGGTGGCATTGCTTTTAACAATGTGAGTGTTCAAGTGTGTGTGGGCGAGCTGCATTGAGGATTTTAAGAGTTTTTGTTATGCCAAATTGGTTTGTTTAAATTGAATATGCGAAGTATCAATTTGGTGCTAAAAAAATGTGTAAAATTGCATTATTCGAATGCACTTTGGATTGAATACATTGACGATTTTACAGCAGATAACACTGCTTAATACAAGCTTTAAAGTAAACTGTGTGCAGTTTATTGGGATTGGAAATTTGATTTACATACTAATAACTATTACTACGATCTAATAAACTATTGAAACCTGGAATTCTATAAGGGCTCAACTATATTACTTGCAAATGGCTTTGACTGCTTAACTTTGTCCACTTACTTATGGCAAGCCTCAAGAGCATTTTTCCGTCTACTCATAAATCTTGCTTTCATCAGTTCTTTGAGCAAAAAAAAAATACAAAAAAAAAAAACTGAGCTGTAAATAAGCCAACGGCATGCGCAGTAACTCAATCTGCCGCATAATTCAAATCCGCTGCATGACAAAAGGCATCGCAAACAACAACAAACAGGAAAAACCAAAAAAAAAAAAAAAAGAAAATCAAAGTTAGCAAAGCCGAAAACCAAAGCGAACCACACCCGAAATGCCCCTGAGCTATATTTTCGCTGGGAGAAAACTTTTGCTGAGTTACTCCTTTGGCATACGGCGCCTGCCATGAACGCTGCAATACTTTGAGGGGCTTTTGTGCCGAAAACAGGCAAGGCGTTACGGCCACTTTGAATTGGCGTACACCCACTCGCAGTCCGGACGAAGAGCAGCTACTTCATATTTATATAATAACTTTATGTTTATGTTGTAGCTTTTTGAACATTTTGCAATAAGAACAACAACGATATGCGATGAACAACAGAACTTGTGCCAGTTGTTGGCAAAACAGACCGTGGGGCAAGCACCAAGCAACAGCATCATCAGATGAGTGGTGCACACACACAGACACACACACAAACACACACACAGACACACACATACACACACACACACACATCTTTGTAGCCTAACAAAAGACGAGTGCGTCTTAAGCTGATTTCTTAATGTTTAGCTAGCAACTGCTGCTGTTTGTCTTGTCGCAACATAATAGCAGCACCAGCAGCAGGCATACACAAAAATACACCCACATACAAGGCACACACATGCACACATACATGTATGTATCTCAGTTCATTTCACATGTGTGTAAAGTCAAGTCCCAAACTTACACTCAAATGCGGAGAGGATAGACCCGCGAGCATTGGCACCAAACTTGCCCATGGCAATTTGCACTGGCAACTGTTTGTTTCGAAACACTTGCCAGGACATCGCGTGGCAACCGACAAAAGGCGCAGGCAGCCAGCCAGAGACAAATGCCATGTCGGAAGCAAAAGTAAAGACATTGGCAGTGAGCTAATATTTATATGGAGCTTGGGCGGATGCGGAAATGTGCATTATTTGATAATATTCTCTGTTTGCCTGCAAGCAAACATTCTCACACTCGCTCGTTCAATGTGCTCGCTGTGAAGTAAGTATCTTGTCAAGCATTCAATAAATACTCCAGATGCAGTTTCAGTCTAGCATTTGTCGGCTAAAATTACCGCTTTTGACAAATATAAGCTTGAGTTCATTTCAAAATGCAACTAAAAGTTATTTGTTAGTTATTCTGTTACAAGAAAAACTATGTCGATTAAAGTGTCAAAAATGAAGAAAATTCAGTTTAATCAAGTAGAAACTTTTAATTACTCTTTGCAGTCATGTTAATTACAAATGTAAATATTGATTCAAATATTTTCAAAACACCTTTTGAAAAAGTTTGACGGCTTCAAAGGGTTTCAACATGGTTTTCATAATTTTTAGACCCAGTTTGTTGTCCATATTTGAATCGTAAAATTGTAGTTTAATACATTTTTGGCATTCAGCTGTAGATATCGAATTTTTGCACTTTTGCCACAAAGCGTTTTGCACAAGTTTCATTCAATTAGTCGCACCACGGAAATAATATAAGAAAAGAAAAGGCAAAGTGAAACAACAAAACTCCCTCATGAACCGCAGCGCAGACAACAGACTTGTAAAGATTTATGCATTAAACTGAAACCGCATATAGCAAATTGCCCTGCCGCTAAGCAACTAAAACTAATTAAAACCTAAACTTTTACCTTTGGGACCGCAGAAAAACAGCAAACACTATTTTAGTAGAAAATGCGCGTGAACAAAATTTTGCTTCGTCGTCTCAAATTGGCGCCCCTCGCGAGGGCCAATTTTACAGACATTGTAATTGTTGGAAGGGAAATTTTGAGCGTTGAAATTTGAACAACAAAGTTGTACAATAATCCCAGTCAACAGCTAACCCCAAAACTAAATACAAACAAAAAGCACCGAAATACCCCAAAAAACTAAAGGCGTCTAAAGTTTTTAATCAAACCGTTGGCAAATCAAAATCCTTCAAACTTTTCTCTCCACACATGCAACTCTGTCGCGAACTTCGTCAAATTTACTAGCGCCACAAAAAAAAAAAAAAATCTTGACGTTTAGAAAATTTAAAAAAAAAAACCCGTAGAAAGCCAATTAAAATATGCTGTCGGCATACACGACGTATGCGTAACGTTTTGGCAGCCGCAAATCGTTTTATGCTCTGTCGCCGTGGCACTCTGGCATTTAGTGGAGCGTAGTGAATTAAAATTTTTTTTTAATTTAGTTCCAAGCCGCAGTAAACCGCAAAAAAAAAACTTCCAAACTGATGCACAAGGACCGGCCAAATTTACCACTTGTCTAAAAATCCAACAAAAAAGGTTTTTTGTTTTTGCTTTTTTTGAATTGCAAGAGTTTGAAATATTATTTATGTTCCATGCAAATTTTTGGAAAGTGAAGTGCGCAAAAGTTTTCTCAACTCCGGATACTTCACATTTCCGTTATGCACTCGGGCATCAGTTGAGGCCGAAAAGTTTTGTGCGCTTTTGAATATTAACGCTGTTTCGGTCTTCATTTATTTTGTTTTTTGACTGAGATGAAGTCGACTGCAGAACAGTTCGCCACTATCAAATTTTGAAGTCCGTCAAATGCAGAAACACTCGACGAGAGTCGAACTCTTGAACTCTTTTAGAATAATAGCAACAAAACATAAATGAGACTTGTGCAAAACTTTGCACAACATCTATGCAAATTTGTTGTTTTTACTGTTGCTGTTGCTGTTGCTGTTATTGTGTAACAATGCTTTTGACGCATATTGACTTTAATTTCAACGGGTTGAAAAGCATCTTATTATTAAGTTAGTCCTTAATGTATAAGCTGCTTAAGGTATTGAAATAATGGCAAAACGACGTCACCAATTGAGTTATTTCATGGCAGAATAAATTGAGTAATTAATATTTTCTTTTTGGTTTCTCTAAGCTGCATGAAAGCTGCTTGGCATATTCAGTAGACCTTAAGTGAAATATTGATAATTACTTGGAATATTTGTTTGCTGCTAGCATAATAAAGCTACAGAATTGTTTATCACAGACAGAAGGCAGTTTTCTCAATTAAAATAAGTGAATGATAGAAACGTAAACATTTACTAAATTTTCTTTAATGAATATTCAGTTATTCTCTTTCGTTGTGTAATTTGAATTACCAGAACAGATAACCCATGAAACAGTTCTCAGCACTAAAGTATTAACTGGAATGAAACGAGCAAATGTTTACAGTGTGTCACCATGTCAGACTCATATAACTACAAAACACTGATGTTAAAGTCACTCAAAAGTAATTACATTTCTGCAATGTGCGCTAGCAGTGCAACAAGGAACATTATTAATTACTTGTTCTGCAATATTGTGTGCTGTAGGGCAAGCAATCCACAGATAAATTTGTGTACACTTACATTTACATACTATATAAGAACATAATTACATGCCTATTTTTGTGACAATTATTGACATAATTTTGGAAATAACAAAATGCCG
This sequence comes from Drosophila picticornis, assembly GCA_035043845.1. Classification (NCBI taxonomy): domain Eukaryota; kingdom Metazoa; phylum Arthropoda; class Insecta; order Diptera; family Drosophilidae; genus Drosophila; species Drosophila picticornis. The sequence goes on from JAWNMR010000362.1 coordinate 8,731,755, forward strand.
ATAAGCCAGCTTATCAGCCAAAGCAACTTTATTTGCATTACGAATACTTAAATTCGCAAACAATATCAAACAAAAGAAATGCTCACTCATCAGCGCACACACACGCACACACACACATCATTAATCATTATCATCATCATCATTAATTAATCACATTTGATATGGTGCCGACTTTGTCATCGGCTTACAGTAATTCATCAAAAATACGCAGTATTTTAATTACTTTTAATAACATCGGGCGTCAAGTGATTCTTTGCCGTTCCATACTGCGCAGCACAAATTGTCTCCACATACCCTGTAGCAAAGTTGACATACAAAACACGCAAACTCACTGAGTAAACAAACTTTACTTTGGTCACATTGAATTATTTAAATAATGCACAATAGTTGCCTTAAACCCACTAGATATTTAAGGGAATTAAGTATTGAAAATGGAAAGATATGTTAAAGTTGACTACTTTTGCTAGCCTTAACAGGATATGCCATAATCGAATAACTTGGCCAGCTACATTAATACATATTTTTCACACTTTATGTGTATTCCCAACGCTTATTATTATGATGTTATGCGGGAACTGGCTGTGGCACAAAGAGTGTGTATTTGTGTGGGCTCTGCTGGAAATAGAAGCCATCGTAGCTTATTTCTCACTACCTTATTTTTATACGCTTGCCAAAAGTATTATTATTTTGTCGTGATATATATAAGGTAATATCGATGTATATATATACGCATAAGGGAACTAGTCACTTTCCTTAACCAATCGGACCAATCGGTCGAAAGATGAGTTATTTGAGATACAACCTTTGTGTTTCAAACAAGGGTATTTAATCTTCGACGCGCTAAAAATAACTTTTCTGTCTTGTTTCTCTTATTTTCGTTTTTTTGTTCTTTTTGTGTGTGTTGTGCCTTTGGTTTGGCATACGGATTTACTTATTGGATTTGGGACTTTGCGCTGATGCAGCACTGGGATTTATTTGGTATCCCTCTCAATTGCTGTTCAACAGCAGCACAGTGCACATAATTAGGTGTGTGCCACTCAATATATATATATATATACATACTTATACGCATGTGTATATATGTGACAAATGTAATAAGTAAATGCTAATCAGGATTGTTACGACACCTGTCAATGCCTATTTATGCAAATGCCTGCTCGCTCGGCCCAACAGCTGCGCTCGAGAAACGTGCGAAGAAAAACTGCTCAGAAAATGTCCTTCAACAGTTCCACATATTCAAATGCATATTGATTCTGTGGTCCATTTTAATACATAGCATGCGTGTGTGTGTGTGTGTGTGTGTGTGTGTGTGTCAGTCTGCCTGTCTATCAGTCTGTTTGCAAGTGTCGGAATCACGATAAGCATCAGCAGGCAAATACCAGCCACGTTTTCCAATCCCAAGTAGTTCACTTGGCAACAGGGGTTGCAATAGCCACAGCCGCACGGCAACCATTTCCACTAAAGAGCATATGTGTGTATGTGTGAGTGTGTGTCTCTTTTTTAAGCGAATCCAAGCCAAAAAGCAAACAAAAGTACCAGAAAAAATTTGCATATATATTTTTTTTGTGTGTTTGGCTCGAGTTTTTCACTTGGTTCGTGATTTTTTCTGGTATATGGTTGGCCTCCTAATGCCCAAGTGAATAATGCTGAAAAGGACCTTTTGGCTTTGGTTAATGACTTACAAATACGTTTTGTCTACGCCACACCAGGCTAGGCCAGAAATGAAAAGTGGCTAAACAATAGTCCGAGCAGTGCTCCATATACCATTATTGAGCTTTGACATCCTGTACATTTTCAAGATTTATGTTTGCCGCACAGGAAATTTGCAGACCGCAATGGGTTTAATAGGTTTGTCTCTGAACTTTACTTTTGAACTCAATAATGATGCGACTTATGCTCTCAATCGTTTAACAAAAAAACAAAAACAATGTTCAAAACAAAAATAAAAGAATGAAAACAATACTAAAAATAATAATTTCACAATTTAGAAACTTGCTATCACATCACAACTACAGGCAGAGCACACTAAATCTGTTTATGGCTTTAAGATCGCAGCAAAGCCCAAAATAGCATTCGAATTAGTTTCGATTTCTGTGCTCATAAATAACATTCAATGAACTTTCGGAATCGGTGCAATCGTCAAGTATTTTGCAAGTTGCAATGCTTTTTCCACTTCACTGGCTGCCGAGCCAACAGCTAATTGCACTTTAAAGACTGAAGACTCCGTTCAAGCAAAAGTGTATGCCGTGCCACATTCAACGGTAACGTGTGGCACCACAAATTAACAATCGGCTGCAATTGTGCAGCCCAACGCAATGCCTGCCTCAAAACACGCGCTGTGTGAAACGCTTTGTGTGTGTGAGTTGTGCGTAAAATTGCGCATGCTGTAAACAAAAGTGAGAAACAGTAAAGATGCGATACGGCAAGCCAACCTGCCCATCTCTCTCTCTCTCCCCCTCCCTCTCTTTCTCTCGCACAAAAAATGGCGGTCACCATTCTTTGGGAGCTTAAAACTGAGAGCTGTGTCACACCGCACGCAGCATACAAAATTGATTTTCAATGGCATCGTCAGAAAAGTTGTCAAGGCAACTTGTGTTGCATGCCGAAGGGCGCAATCCAGCGCATTGCACATCATTTGCCATAGTTCTTTTGTATGGACACTTTTTGGTGCACCATTGTTGTTCTTATACCCTTTACCTGTGCTGCTCTTGTGGAGTGACTCAACGTGGCTGCATATAATTTATACATTCACAGAGATTTTGTTGCGTCCATAAAGTTCTTCACTTTCAAAAATCATTACTATTTAAAACCTAAAATTTAAAATACAAATTTAAAATTAAATGTCAATTTGAAAAATTTAAATTTCAATCTTTAAAGATTCAAAGTATTTTTCTCACTTTACCTTCATCTAGAAGGAGAAAATATATTGTATACCAAAAAGAAAGGGAATCCACGTTTGTCAACCCTGCTCAAACTCGACAGTTTTGTCTTGCTGTGTTATTGTTACTGTTGTCACGCAACAACACGAGGCCATTAACGCCCGCCAGCAGCACCCAAGTCAGTGGCAGGGGCCGATTGGCGCAGTAGAATGCCAGTTTCTGTTGTTTGTTGTTGTCTGTTGTTGTCTGCTGTTGCCGCTGCATTTCGCATACGTGTAAATCGTAAATATCCGGCGCAAAACGATCTGAAAGTTGTGTGGCTGGGGCAAGCAACACTCGCAACAAGCGGGCCTCAGTGCGGCAATAACAAAAGAGTGACGCCACTTGGGTGTGCGGCACCTCTGCACACATAGATATGTATATACGGGTGGGGTTATGTCCATATATATGTGGCCATATCATTGTGGGGCAAACTTTATGGCGCATTCGCAATTGTGTCAACAGAAGAAATGCAAAGTGTATGCGCCAATTGCGAGCGGTAACGGATTCACTTAAACATAAATGCTACCGCATGCAGGCAAGGCATTTTCTATCTGTGCTTCAGCAAACTGCACTTGTAAATTGGCGTTTAGAAAACCAATTATTCAGCACTTAAGCAAGCATTTAAAAGCACTGGAAATCTTAAGCCCTTAAATCTTAAAGCTCCATTAATGAATGTGTCTCTTTAAAATACGCTGTGCTAAAGTTAAAAGCCATATTCTGACTACTGAAGTTAACTGCAACGGTAATAAAACGTACTTCTCACAAATCCCATTATCAGCAGCTAGCTAAAAACCCATCAGCAGCAATATTATATGGCATTTGCATATTTGTCATCTGCTGGTTGACCAGGTAAAAATGAGAAAATATGCAATCCAAACATGTCACATATACATTTCACATCCTTCGCTTGGGCTCTGTAGAGAATGCGAACTGGAAACTTTTATGTCTGGCTGCACAGTTGACGCTGTGGCTGCCTTTTGTCCACGTGTATAATTTTCACACTGCTGCAGCTTGAGTTGCCCTTCAGCGATTTTTGCTTTTCATTTCCACTCGCATCTTTTTACTTATCCATTTGCATCTGCTTCTCTTCTGGCTGATTTGATTGCTCTGCGCGTTGCCTGGCATTTCTTTCATATATATATATATGTATTTTAAATCCTTTTTTTTTTTTGCTGAGATTTCTTTTATTATGAAGCTGCATTTTTCCATCATGTTCTGAGAATGCATAAATATTTATGAAGCAGCTAGCTGTCTAAAACAAAGAGGAACTGCTGATCTATTGCTGGCAACAGCTTCAGCATTTTCAAAATCACAACCCCAAACGTGCCCAGTGGCAAATGTAATCTGGCAAAGTGCATATGAACCAATCGACTTGGAAAAACAATTAAAAGCGCTTAGGCAAATACAAAATTCATGGGCAGGAAAATTCATTAAGATTAGATATGGGCGCGTGAGATAAGCTGATATTAAGTAAATACACAATTATCTACATGTATTCAAGCAAAAGCTAATTTTAGAAGGCAATAAGTTGAATTGCAATTCGCTTATATGCATGATAAAGCTGTTGATAACTTGGATAGTAGCATGAACAACACGCAATTACCAACTATAAATTGCAGTTTTAGAGTAAGTTTATTGCGTGCGTTTCGTGTCTAAAAAATCCTAGCTCATCTCCAAAGTTCAAAACAAACATACAAAAATTGTGAAGGCCCAAAATGGTCTGGTTGAAATTGCAACTCTCAAAAAAATGCAATTTCATTCCATGATACTGTGAATGTGGTTTAGTTGAAGATGTGGAATGAAATATACATAGGGCAATAACCGAAAATCGTTTTCTTTTTTATGTTGGGTAAATCATAAATATTTGCATTTATCTACAGTGCCCGTTTGTGAAATTGTTTGAGCCTCCGCATCTGTGTATGCTTGGCTGTGTTAGCTTCTATACCGCACCGAAAAGTTCCACAGTTCGAATGGCAATTTGATTAGTTGCAAACAGTTTTTTGTGGTCTACCACGAAAACTTTTTCTGTTTGTCAAAATTTTCAATTCAACATATTAAAAATGCTTTGAATGCCCGTCGTGTTAGCTCAGAACTATCAGAACACGCAACATTCAATACTTATTGACTTTGGTCAAATTTAAATAAAATGATAAACTAAAATAGAATCCAATTATTTAGTTCAATATTAGTTAAGAACTTTATCATAGCTTTGGCTAAAGTTTTCAAACACAAATTTTAACATAAGATAAAGCTTTAGTTAAAGTTTCAGCACATTTTCAATATTTCATTCACTCTTACAGACAACAGACAACATTGCGTATGCTCAATGTGTCCACAATCTCGATTTGTTGCATACATTTGGGGCGTGAATGCTTTTTGAAATAGCAGGCAACACATGTGGCCTGGTACCGGTTGCTCTTTAATTTTACAGTGTGCTCCACTTTTCGCTTTTTGTTGGTTTGCTTTTCTGGCAATGCTTCCGAGAATTCGGCACGAATGACAACAGTTGTCGGAAACTTGGCAAGTCTTCCTCCTATTTTTTTGGATGTGCACAACAAGCAAAAACAACAGTAACAAATCGACTCTTTTTCACGCACTTCATTTTGCAGCTGCTGTCCGTTAGAGTTTTTGTTGAGCATTTTGATAGGAGTTTTAAACCTTCCATACCCTGTACTCATAGAATACCCATGAAAAAGTTGTCTAAGGAAAATATAGCTGGGAATACATAAATATACTAATTATAAACTTGAGGTAAAAATATATTTATTAAAAATAAAGCATAATTTAATACCACAATAATGAATTCCTGGTTACAGGCTATCTCCTCGTCTCTATTCCAATTCCTACTGTTTTTTGTTGGTATATTGTTATTTTCTTGCTGTTTGCTGCCTGTCAGCGCGCAACTTTTGGTCTGACTTTAATACAGTCAGAAAACTTAACGCTTGCAATAACAATAACAATAAGTGAGCCATCAAAAAGTCGCTTTCGCTGCTGTCTGATGTACTCCGTGTATCTGGTATAGCAATCATACATTTTGACTGCACAACGCTAAAATTGCAGCTGCAGCCGCCTTATTTCATAAATTATTTCATATTTCATTTCCTTTGCGTGCTGCAGTGCCACAAAAAAAAAAAACAAAAACACAAATAATAATAATAAAGAAGATGTATATACACTATATAAACATTGCGAGAAATGTGTCCGGGTAGCAGTCAAATGTATGCGAACTGTCTGGTAGACCCGAAGCGTTGCAATAACATTGTCCACTTTATTGTGCTTTTTTGCCAAAGTAAATATAATATTACCAGTGGCAACTTCAATTTCTTTCTGTCTGCTTTAACTTCAACTCACTCACACAACTCAGCAAGCCATCTGAAATGAGGTACAAAAAGTAATGCTTAAAGTTGCTGACTGCCTAAGCATGTCATTTCTAACAACCATTAATTGGTCAAAACTTTTTATTGCCTCTGTTGATGTACAATTTACAAAATTTGTTCGTAACTTGTTTACGTTATCTTGATTAAATAATGAAAATTGATTTCTCGGCAAATATTTTGTTTGCTGCCGTAAGTAAAATACTATTTGCAGTGATTTCATAATGTTTTCAAGTTGTAAAGTGTTATCTCCATTATCAGAAATTCTATCTAATTAAATTGACAACAACTTGCCGTGATCACACAGAGAATGTATACGATTAAAAGTTATTTACGATTATTATATACGTCAACTTTTAGTAATACAAATTAATTTTTATTTTTTTTTTTTCAAAATATTTACTTAAATGTTGCTTTGCACGTTGTGACAACTTTGTGCCAATTTAAAATGCATCAAACTTTATTTGGGTATTTAGGAGTTATTTTCTTTCCTGTTGCGCAGAAAAACCAATTATCTGGGTATTTGAAGCAAACACCGCCAACCTTTCTCTCTTCGTAGGCATCCTTGACGTAGTCGGGCACTTCGTCTGGTCGCCCGGTTGGTAGAAAGTACCAAATTTCATATGTGGGATTGTAGCCCAGCTTAAGCACTTCGTTCGAAGGTGCACTAAAATTGAATTTTGACACTCGTAATTCAATTCACACTTTATTTTCTTAATTTGCCACTCACTCTTGCTTAGCATTGACTGTTGTCAACAGAACCAGCAGGCTAATTGCGATAATTATACGTTTCATGACAACTGCTGGCTGTTAGCTGTGACTTGTTACCTGTATGCCTCACGTTTTCCAACTGCCAATTTATGGAGCTGCTCTCTGATATATATATGCTCGCCTGGAGTCCGCAGCGTAAATAATAAGCGCTCAAAATGTGTTCAACTTTTGTGTTTTGATTTGCACAGCTTGCTCAGATCGTTACATTTTCCGTAATAAATTAGCTAAAATTCTTTTATTTGGTATATCGAAAATGCAATACCCTTATTACTGTACACCTATAATAAATTTAAGGGAGCAAATAATTCGATGTATTTTTAACCGAATTTGCAGTTTCTTCAAAGTATATCATACAACTGACCAAAGTAATTCAAATTTTAATTGCAAACTGCTATTTATATCTGCGGCAACAATGTGCTTATAATTGCTGGGTTAATTCCACTTTACTTTAAGCACTTAAATATTTGACGCTTTGTCCTTTTTGTGGTTTATGAAGCTGTGATTTTTGCCAAGCCCTTGTCCAATAATTATTTAAATAAAAATAACTATTAAAAACACAGAGAATCAAGTTAGGATATAAAGTTTATCAAAATTTGATAGAGACTTTGTGGATCAGCTAACGGGTTTTTAACTTGATTATTAGTTTGTATTCATAATTATAACTCAGATTTTTCTGCTTTTAATTTTGAATATTTTGAATATTGTTGAGTGGTACTCATAATAAACATGATTAGCACGGATATTCTATATTATTTGTTTTTCACTGGCAATTTGTGGATTTTGTTAGCGCACGTCTGAAATGTGGCAATATGTATGTGGTTGACAATCAAATTGTAGAAAATAAATAATAAATAAGTATAATGTGCAAATGTATGGAATACTTACCTAAAGCCTATATATTATATATATACGTAAACCTTGTTGTTTCTTTATAACTGTTAGTTGTTTTTGACTTCAGTCCCACGCAGCAGTTGTGTCGATAAAAGCTACACAAAAACACAAAAAAACATTTAACAATCGTTTCAGATAAATTCCCCTTTAGCCTTCCCAGATGCGGGTGCATTTATTTATGTAATTGTATTTTACTTCAATGCGTCGCAGACCTCACTTCGTATGTGTAATTTGTCGAGTAGCATTTCTGACGAGAGCCTGTGAGCAACACAACTGTGGGCAAAGAGGAAAAAAGTTATTGGTTAAACACTTGGCATAAACACATTATGAAGTAACACAGAAAGGCGCCATATAGTTGTGTAAATAAATAAACACAAAACGAGGCAAGTCAAACAAAGAGCACGTGCATACGAGTGTGACTGAGTGTGTGTGCGAGAGTGTGTGTGTATAACAATTGTGTGCACACCAACAAGAACATCAACAAGAGACATCTATGGACAATGTAGCATGCCTGTTTTCAACTTTTTCTTTTGTATGCTGAAAATGACTGTGCATATTCACACTGTACAAAATATGCATTTTAATTTAATAACTATATTTGTACATAACTCTATAATAATGAAATTCTGTTAAAAGCAAGTCTTGAAATGATATTAAAATAACTTTATTGCTAAAGCGATTCAAAATTGAAAGTGAAAAGATTTTTGTTTCTTTTATTTTAGCAACTTCTTTTATTCTATTAAAAACAAAAAAAAGCTTGGCAATGTGCGACTAGAACTGTATTAACTTTTATATAATTATTATTTTCCTTAGTTATTATTTTTTTTCCTTATTTCCTTGAATTAATAATTGTAAATCGTATTGAGCTTGAATTAATCTTACTGTGTAAACTTACGTGCTTGCATAATACCACAAATATATGTGTATATTTTTTATATTTTCACTTATTGTAAGTTTCTTTAAGCTGTCATTTGTCATGATTTGCAGCGGCCTTGCATGCAGTGGCATAATAAGCCAAGCGAGCTCGTTGACACAGAAGCTTGCCCCTCTCGGCCATCCTTTATCTGCAGAGTGGTTGCAGTAAACACTCATACGGCTCGTTGCACGGACTGGCTGCACGACTAGCTCCATTGTGTTGTGGCATTTTGTTGCACATGTAAAGCAGCAATAACAAGAATAGTTGCAAACTGAATATTGAGAGTCTGGAATGCAAATAAAATTGCTGCAGTATTTCGAGTGTGTGTGGGTGTGTGTGTGTCTATGTGTGTGTGTGTGTGTGTATGTGTGTGAGTATATGTCTTGGGCTAAAGACTCCTGTCTATGTTTCTGGACATAGTAAATATGCATAGTGTTTTACAGTTTAATTAAATTATAATTTGAGTACTTTGCACACTTGGTGCTGACCGCATTGTGCAGCCAGAGAAACTGTAGTTCACAGATTCCACAAGCAACTTTGCATAGTATAAAAGCTCAATTAAGTCAACCCTAACGGGACAGTTATTTATACCCCTTTGTCGGTGGAGATAATGGAAAAACATTTTTGGCATTTGTTTCGAGTGTTCCAGCATTCTGCCAAGCCACAATGCACAACAAAATCAAACTCAAGGCGTATACGTAACGCGTTAAGCGACTTTGTTCCCTCAAACACTAAGAAAACCAATCCTTATGGGACCAACAACACCGTTGCGCTACAGCCCAAAAGATTAGCTAGCATTTGATTAAAGTGCGAACATTTACAACAACAAAAAAAACCAGCCAAGGACAATGGCTGACCCATGAAATCAAATCAAATCGGCCAAGAAAAAAAAAAAAGCAAAACAGAAAGATAAATACACCAAAGCAAACAAAGGCAAAGCTAAAAAGCAGGCGCGTCGCCAGGCCACAGCCTAGCAGCATTTTTTCTTCCTCCATTTCAATCAGCATTTTTCGAGGCACAAAAAAAAAGAGAAGAAACATAAAATAAACATCAAGGAAATGACATTGTTAAAAAACATTTGACCATTTTTCCTGGCCATGTCACACTAAATTGAATTGTATCCAAGGAAACAAGACGACAAAAAGTCAAATTTAAAGCACCAAATTGTTTGCCTATTTTAAAGGATTATACTTTCTAAGCAGTTTTAGCAACTGAAAAGAAGTTAAATTTATAGCCAGCTGGATTATTTTGACAGGATTTTTGGAAATCAAAAGCTGACTTAATACTTAACCGTATTCTCATTTAGTTTAGAGGATAGACATTTTGAAAAACCTTATCTCAATTGATAATTTCAATTTATATCTTAGTAAGGGGTATGCTTAGTCGAATGAACTGCATTCGGGCTAATAAAAAAATACCCTTGTCATTGTGTGCTATGACAGTTGACGGTAAACAAATACCTTTTTAAACTAAGTGACTCAGCCGAATCCTGGAGATTACCTTACTATGATTTACTTCTCAAGTAACAAAACCAAAAAGAAAGTCATTTGAACAACTTTCAGTTGCCCAAGGACGAAAGCGAAAACGAAATCACATTTTATTCAAATTTACGCGCCGAGTTGAGTGCAATAAAGGAAAATATGGAAACTTGAGAAAATAATAACCAACATAAAATGTCAAAAAAGTTGTGAACATTTTTGCGCGGAATTAAAATTCTTTAAAAAAAACAAACGCAATGTCGCCGCTTGTAAGGTGACTTTATGTTGCGGTAAATAAAGTCGGCTTGGTCTCTACACATATACATATACATAAACATATACATAGTACAAAATACTTTACACATTTTTATGGTCCTGACAGCGAAAACCAACAGGCAACAGCTCGGCACAGCGGTCGACAATTATGTCACACACACCCCATCCTCCAAAAGCCTGGCCGCCACAACAATTTCTTACACCAGTTTACGAGCATGGAAATGAATTTTGTGCTGTTAAAATGGGCAATTAAAATGCTTTGGAGAGCGCTTAAACAAAAATTACAAAAAAAATATAGATGCATAAGAATACCGCGGAAACTAAGTAAAGTCCTTGAGCGATGCAACATTTACTTAACTGTAAGTGTACCATGCAACAAGCTAAGAAAAAAAATGTAGATGCGAAAGATGAAGATAAAAAATGATGGATCGATTGATTTGGTTTATCATAACTTTCAAGCCATTTCACTTCATTTACTGTGATGGCAACTCGCTGCAAAATCGAAACAATGCCAAATGACAACGCAATAAATGATAAATACATATAAAGCTCAAAAGTTCGGGAGATTGGGTGTCTGGGGTCCAGTTATCGAGTTGAGCTCGTCTCGTGTTTCCTAACGTGACACGAACATGCTCAAGAAAAATGTTGTGTTAATAATTAAATGTCGGATAAGGTCAAATACATAGACGACTTAAGTCTTGCAAATTTCCCTTCCTCCCCACCTAAAGTCGATAAGATATAATATTTTGGTTGCTATTCAGATAATCTGATGTGTTTTTCATTGCTAGTATTTTGTTAGAAATAAATATTTGTATAATAAATAGTTCGAATATTTATATTCAGTTGCGTATCTCGGGTGTTTTCTCTAAAATATTATTTCTTATTGTATCTCCATAAAAATTGAGCACGTGTCCATCTCTAATGGTGCGCTTAAAGCACAAAGTCTTTTGGCTCATCATCAGCATTTGGTATCATTTATTGTGTGTATTTGTTGGTTGTGGGATGCTGCTGCTGCTGTTGCTGCTGTTGCTGCTGTTATCGCATGTTAACACTTCATAGGAAATGTGGCCTGGTCCTTGCAATGACCTTTATATAACTGCGTGAGCTCAGTTTTGGCCCATTTACACCCCGAGATCTCTGGGGCCAATACGCTTAGTTAGCCTCCTTCTCTCATGGGCCAAGCTCATCAACCGCTTTGCGTGCAAAATGTCAAAATATATTTTAGTTGAATTTATGGTCAGTGACCAAAAGCAAACGGACAGCGGAGGACTATCCAAAGCTATTCAGCTCTTATGGCCAAGGGATTTATCTACGTAGGTGTGTGCGTGTGTGTTTGGGGGGGGCGTTGGTATGGGTGGATGTTGCACGTTGTCTCTTTGCTTATTTTTGGGATTTACACGACGCTTATCACACACACACACACATCCACTTACTCGGAGACTAGTCGTGAATTTCAGCCAATGTCTAAACTAAAAATATTATGCTACATTTCTTTAGGACTCACTAACATACTAACACACACCCGCACAATAACACACACATGGTACAAGGCAGCGAGCTTGCCCAGAATGTTTAACAGCCACTTCAAATAGATTAGCTTTCAACGTTGTGCTTTAAAAAATAATAAATGGGTATCCCATAATTCGTTGTTGTCCTTTTATGTTTTTTTTTTTATTTGTTTTGTTACTATTTTAGTTTCTTCTGCTGCGAATAATATAATATCCATTGAAAGCGTAAGCAACTGTCAATGATTTAATGCCCCAAATCACAATCCACAGGACCCCAAGTTCCTTTTGATGAATGAAATGACAAACACCACACACACACCCACATTCAAACCCATAATAAAATGAATACATCAATCAGTAGTGCTTAATATGCCCAAAATTGATGGTTTGCGACCTTTTTATGCACAAAATTTATACAGTTTTCAATGTAAATTACAGAGCTGAATCCACGTCCCATCTCCGACAGCAGTTCCCCGTCCACTTCTTGACCCAAACGTAGCTCGATTCGTTTGTGCATTTTCATGTATTTGTTTAAATGATAATAAAATGCAGCACAGTAATATAATTTATCACTCTGACAATGCGTGTGTGTGTGTGTGTGTGTGTGTGTGGGTGTATCTGTATCTGTGTGGGAGTTTCCATATAGTCAGTGTTATATAAATTTTATATTTCCTTTTTCATGCCGCCAAAACGGAGCGTTGAGCTTTATGCGATTGTTCGAAATGCCCAAAACTTATTGTTCACCTGCCAGATTGCGTGTGTATGTGTGTATGTGTGGGGTGGCATGTGGGTGCGTGGGTGTGTATATGAGTGTGTGTGGGCATGGCATGTGTAAAGTCCTGTTGTCCCTTTTGGCTGCCCATTTTGTGCGCCGTATTGTGTATGGAATTTGTGTGTGCTTTCAAGTTGTCCATTGAATTGTTAGCCACTAAAATGGCATCGAACAGCATAAAATCGGCTGCTCTTAACTTGACTGATGGTCGCTTCTACTACAAATGCATATGTGGCTTAGACCAACAATTGTCTGTACTTCAGCTCGTATACGTAATCGAATTGATATTGAAGTGCCCAAAGGTGAGTTATGTTTTTACCTCTTTTGTTGTTGAGATTTGAATATTTAGAATGTTTTCGCACTCCTCATAAAAATATATATATATATATAGAATTGTTGTCTTTATCGAATATGTATTCACGATATTTTCGCAGTATTGATACTCAAGGTGCATTCGAACATTTTAAGCTGCAGCTTTGGCATAGGCTATTGACTTGCCAACTTGGCTAATTGCCATAATAAACAATTTGAATTGCTTAAAGAGCGTAAAGAGTCGGACCGTCAGGCACGTCTTTGTTATGCTTTGGGCATGTTGTTTTTGCTTGTTGCTGTGCGATGTTGTTATTTGCATTTGCAACGCGTCGAGCCTTAACGTTTCTGATATGCTTGTTGGCAGTTGCCACTGCTGCGTCGTTTTGCCAACGTATGTAAACGGAAAATCCAAAAGTCAACTTTTTGTTACCCACTTGTCTGTGGCAACTCTCTTCACAGCTTGCGGCGAGAATGAGCTGCTCGCTTTTTTGCCCTGCCTTGAGGCGAGTTGTTTGTAGCCCTATCCTCTCAACGACTGTGCCTCGAATGCCAACTGGGATGTGGTTGCCAAACTGGCTATGTACGGCATTCCTTGAACTGTGTTTCCATGTACAAATGTACCGAAAATTTGAGGCGTTAGACATTTGATCAAATTCGATAAAGCCATTTAAGTATTAGGCGTGATTCTTATTTTGAATATTTAAGTGGGTATTTGTGTTTTCAATCGCATTTTTTTTTTGCAATTTATGCCGGTCAGGTACAATTATTTTGCTGCTTATTTTATGCTTTTGGCATTGGTCGAAGGCGTAGAATAAAGTCAATGTCGAAATTGGCGAAATGAAGTTCAAAATTCGTGAGTTTCTAAAAAACAAATAAGTCAACATTTTGTTTTATTTTTAACAGTTTCTCTTCTCGACGGATTTGGACAAGTGACTGCGTCTTACAAGAAATAATAAAAATTACATTTCTTGTCTCGAATACGCAATAAATCAAATTGTGAATGCGTCTACTATTTTGTAGATTCTTCAATTTACATTTGCGTACACTTTTATGGCTCTGGTAGTACGTATTTCCACAGTTTCCATTTACTGTTCTATTTGGCAACATTTTTTACGACCGCCCACCATGATATCTGAGAAATGAAATTCTCTTCCTTTCAGCACAAAAAGTTTTATTGTTTACTTTTGGAGTGCTTGAAATTTACGAGTCTCGTAGAACATGTGTATGTTTCGCATACTAGCACAGTTTTAAGACGATATGTATGTATACATGTATATATATATATATATATATATGATTGTGTTCCTGCTTCATAAAGCGTGCAATCTTAAATCTTAAGTCTCTGCCGCACACACTCGTAAATATTAATTTACTTTCCCGAAACTTGCTGCTCTTTTGTCTCTTATTTTATTTGACTTTTGTTTCTTGGCAGCTTTTTGTGATTTTATGTACACAGATAACAAAATTATGACTGTCACAATCGTAAACCAAATGGACAATCTCATTTTCCACCTGTTTTCCATAACTTAACTGATTTGATGGCTATAATAGATGTCGTTTACTTGGATTGCTTGCAAATTTGACACTTAAATTAATTGGCAATGTGAAAATTTGGAAGTATTACAGGACTGAGGAGGTTGATGCTTTGATAGTAGGGAAAAAATAATAACTTGGAGAAGAATAATAATTTAGCACAAAATAATTAAGTTAATGCGTATGAGTCTATTATATATTGGTTCTTATATGGGAGGGGAAGTATACATGATATTCCGAATACTTAATCCAACAAAACTGATTTTCCTCCTGAGTATAAAAATATAAAAATAGATAAGTATGTAATTTGAAGAAGGTTATGAAATGTATATAAGAGTTCCGACAAATTTCTTAAAATATTAGGTGTGAAACATAGAGAACATATTATTTAAATTCACTTTAGGTACAACATAATACTTTACATTAATTGAGACAATGGTAATTTTCACACTTCAGCAAAAATGTATTGCACACTGATTAAATTAATATTGGTTATTAATAGAATAAAGCTTTTTAAATCATAAATAAACGTGGAGCGTTCATTAAATAAATAATTGCACAGCTATAATACTATAAGCTGATTAGTCTTAATATATAACACCATTTAAACAAGCATTTTTTTTGCGTACTTATATAAATTATACTGGAAAAGTAAATAAAAATAACAAATAAAATAATCAATGCAAAAAATTGTATAACAGTCATTAAACCGTTGTTAAATAATTTTTTATTTATAATTACCTCCTGCAAAGTCAAGCATTAGCAAGTTTCCGATATTCCCATCCCGTGGCACGTACACATCTCTAACCTAGCCACTTGTTATTGCGTGCGTTTATTGTTGTGGCCTAAACAGTTAAGAACATTGCAAAAGCTTTTCCATTCAATAAGCCCACAAAATGCTATTGTCCGTATCTGTATGTGAATGTGATTGTGAGTGTTGGTGTGCATGGGAATTTTTGGTCGCGTGAACATCCAGCAAATTTGCGCACTAAATGATTACTACTATATTAATATTACGGACCGCTGCGACCATTACCAACCATGTGGCTTGGCTCGGCTCGGACATTTTGGTGGATTTTTTGGTTGTTGATTGTTCGTGGTTTTGCCCTGTGGTTATATTCTGCGTTATTTTTTTTTTATGTCTGCCTATAAAAAGCAATTAAATAGCCAGCAAAGTGCTGCCTCTAACGAAAACACACACACACAGTGAGGCATACGCACACACGTAAATGTTATTATTTTTACTATATATAATGTTGTTGCTGTTGCCGCCACTTTAGTTGCGTAACGCGAAAATAAAATTATATTACTCATTTGTGGTAGATTTTCGTCTCATTTACGATCAAATTACATTTAATATGTTGTGTCTAAATTGCATTCATATATTTCCTATTGCATCTGTTTGTCAGAGGCAGAAAGACATTTACATTTTTTACTTAGGACACCGTCACTTATTTGATTTTTATGAACTTTGCTCGGGGCACACTTGGGAAATGCATTGGCATGAATTGCCACTGCTTCCAGGCGAAAATCATAGATATTTAAAATCGTAAACCACTCCACAGTCACTAATAAATTGTAGCCTGAATGCGGCAGGGTCAGGACCTTGGCTGTTGCATAAGAACAAAGCACGGAACAGTTGCACGGAAACTAAAAATCCCAAAGGGCTTCAGTTTGCAAAGTTGTAGCATTTTTCTAGCAGTTGTCTACCAGATAATCAAATTCTCTAGTTGCTGTTGTTGTTGTTGTTGTTCATTTTGTTTCCCAATAAATTCAAAAGTTTTGCACCTGCACAGATGGTAAACCCTTGCCACATGCAGCTGCAGACGTAAAGCTCTTGTTTATTTCTACCAGTTTCAACGCTTTCTCTTCTCTTAACACGCATTCATGCGCCTATAACGAGCTGTGTGCGGAACTTTAAGATAAGGCCTATAGCCACACACACACACACACACATAGAGAGAACAAACAAAAACCCCATTATACTTCTTAATTTTCTTGGGAAATCAGCCAGCACCACCCAGTCGAGCACGCACCCAAAACCAACTGCCAATTGTTTAATGAGCTGCTCAGTTGCCTCAATCGTTGGCATTGCTGTTATTGTTGTTGTTGTTGGTGCTTGTTAGTTGTTCCGGCTTTCGTTTTGGCTTGTTGTGTGTGCTCTTCTCGCACGGCTTTTGGCCATAAGAAGCGGAAATGGTTAGATAAGAGAGGGAATTTCACAAAAAGTTGCTCATTTTAATCGAGAAACTTTTCCTCAGTTTTTGATGACGTAAATGCATCGCCTCCGAGTCTCTTGTCTATTTTATCTTTGGCGGCCGTTTGCTTTGTAGAAATGACAAAAACAATGATAGCGAAACAACAACAGCTTCAACAAAATCAAGTAGCTTTTACTCATTTGCTAAACTTGTTTTAACTTAACACTTGTTGTTTTTAATTGGTTTTCTTGTATTAGTTCTTCAATTCATCAGTAATGATTTGATAATTTGTGCAACACACAAAAAATATAGCTTTAAACTAGTTTCTTACTGTAAAAACTTAATACTTGCAATGCTCATGGAAGTAATGGAATTGATGGAATGGATTAAAATATTGTACTTAATAGAAATATATATTTATGAAAACTAGTTAAAATTGCTTCCATCTATATTGGATCAGAATGAGAATAGTCTTATCCATAAACAACTTACAAAAAAGAATTAAGCATTTGCTACAAGATTTAAGATGCACTACAATCTGCAAAGATCAGAAATATACTTGATTTTGGAATATTGATTAAGTATTCTAAGAAGCTATAAATGTGGAAAAATAACATCATAAGCAATTCTATTATTAAGTGGAAACTTCCTTAAATGAGATATATTTCTTAATAATGAGAAACAAAGGAACTTAACACATGTTTCCAATTTCCAATGCCAATTGGATTCATATAAGAAGCCATCAGACATCGTCAACTAATTTAAAGAGCGCCGCTCAAAAGTATGCTATGGAAATTTGATTGTCAACTGCACTTATTGCTATGTTAGTATATCGGCATATAGGTGAATAAATAAATGCGGCAAAGAGCTCCAGTGCACCTCAATTGCAAATTTAAAATCTGTTGACGGAGTGCAATAAAGAAAAATGTCCACCATTTCACACAGCAAATAATATTAAAATAAACATCAAAAGTGATAGAGTTACTTTCAGGTCTGGCAGGACATTCGAGCAATGTTCAACACTGACACGCCTGAAGATATCATGGACAAAAGAGCAGCTCGTCGCTTCAGAAAATAAACATTTAATCCCGCTGTTCATTTAATTAATGTTGAATACAAATAAACACTCAACAATGCCCACACACACATGGAGGTACTTTATTATATTTTCTCTGGCAATAAATTGAATTTTAAGCCCCATGATGGCAATAACATTAAATCAAAATGTTCTGAACACAATAAATGACAGGTAGATACCCTGTAGACAATTGTCTCGTCATTTGCATTCTACAAATGCAGAGTTTACTGTGAAAATATAATACTCTTTATGTGGGAATTAGTTGTATGGTTCTTATAGTTTCTAAGATTCAAAACTGATTTAGGATGTCGGAGACATAACCACCAAAAATCTATATTTAAAATATTTCACATATATTCTACAAGTAGCATTTGAAATGTGTACAGGGTATTAAGTAATGAAATTACATAAATGAACATTCGAAGTTCGCATTTTTAATGTTTGCACTTTTGCTCTACGCCCACGAACCGCAGGTATGCGCACTCTCCAAACGGGCCGTAATGCTCCAATCCTCGGACATGATGGCCTACAATGAACTACAGCCTGTGGGCGGCAACACAGCAGTTGCGTCGAAAGCTTCGGCACCACAGAATATTATAGCCAATGCTGGACTCAGCTATGAGGATGTGCTCAACGATGACTTCCAGTTCGATATGGATGGACACGATGTAATGGTATTTTTGCACATACAAAAAACGGGCGGCACATCCTTCGGCAGGCATCTGGTGCGTGACTTGGACCTGAAGGTGAGCCGCACAATTTATTACGCATTAAAATGCGATTTCTCATTAAATTTGCATTGTTTTGTGATATATTTATCAATATTCTTGCTATCGAATGAATCTATTTCAGCGTCCTTGCGAGTGCCAAAGGCAGCGCAAACGTTGCTACTGCTTCCGTCCGCATCGCAACGAGAACTGGCTCTTCTCCAGATACTCAACGGGTTGGAAGTGCGGCTTGCATGCCGACTGGACCGAGCTGACCAGCTGCGTGGACGTCGAGCTGGACAAGAATGAGGGCGAGACGGCGAAGCGTCGCTACTTTTACATCTCACTGCTGCGCGAACCGATCTCACGCTACATGTCCGAGTATCGACATGTGCGACGCGGCGCCACCTGGAAGGGATCAAGGCATTGGTGCCTGGGCCGTCAGGCCACCGCCAGCGAGCTACCGCCCTGTTACAGGGGCAAGGATTGGCTCGATGTCGATCTCGATCAGTTTGCCGGCTGCGAGTCGAATCTTGCCGCCAATAGGCAAACTCGGATGCTCGCCGATCTCGCACTCGTTGGCTGCTACAACAAGTCCTCGATGCCGGCGCACGAACGCGATCGTGTCATGTTGGCCAGCGCTAAGCGCAATCTTGCCGCCATGGCATACTTTGGACTGACGGAATATCAAAAGGTATGTCGTAAAATGACATATTGTCTTTTTGGTCAAGTTGAAATAATCATTGTATATATTTTTGCTGCAGATGTCCCAATATATCTTCGAGGAGACCTTCAACCTGCGCTTCGCCATACCCTTCGAGCAGCACAACGCAACCATTTCGGCCGCTGCTGTCACGAATCTGCGCTCCGATCAGCGGCGACGCATCGAGAAACTTAATGGTCTCGACATTGAGCTCTATGCATTTGCCAAGAACTTGTTATTCCAACGGTGAGCACTCCTTAAGATATCTAAACAATAGTATTACTCAGCTACTCAGGACACTCCACTGTCTAATAAGCATTTACAAAAGTTAACTACGAAGACAGAGAAACGGATTAATTATTATTAATAGTAAGAACTAATCAAAAGAAGCATTACTTATTGCGTACTTATTAAGCAATTAAATATGTACAATTGGCACATAGATATATATTTCAAATTGCGAAATTATTTTCTCGAATTTCCCAACAATTCTTTCCTGTTGAATGAATAGCAATGCCAAATTTAAGGCTTACACATATATT
The DNA here is from genome assembly GCA_035043845.1 of Drosophila picticornis. Classification (NCBI taxonomy): domain Eukaryota; kingdom Metazoa; phylum Arthropoda; class Insecta; order Diptera; family Drosophilidae; genus Drosophila; species Drosophila picticornis. The sequence goes on from JAWNMR010000362.1 coordinate 8,751,735, forward strand.
TTAGTAATTGGATACAGTGCAAATAGAATAATTTGTCTTGCGCATAAATACTCAATATAATTTGCTAGTTGTTTGCCACTTTTCTCTATTCCTGCTCCTTCCAACAAGTTTGTCCGGACGGAGAAACCTGATCCTTTTGTACATTTTGTTTGCAACGCATATTGCTCAATTCAACTCCTCAGCTGGGGTCGATGACTCATTGTGTGTCTCTTATGGTCTTAGTAGAGGGTGCGAAACCCTTTTCTTTTTGTAGCGATCAGTTTGTATTGACATCGGACTTGCTCAAAGGTTATTCTTTCCATACACAGACAGACCAAAAAAATATACTGAGAGAAACATGATCGCATAATGGCATTTTCTTTTTTAATGGATCCCGCGCTGTCGTCTCTTCTGGTCTGGCGTTACTTTTGGCGCATTGAATGCTAATTAAATTTGGTTATGCCTGATCAGGCATGGGAAATTGTCGGAGCTGTTGAATTTTCTGTTGGGTTCGAGGTGCTGGCAGTTAATTAATGATCTTAAATTTGTGAAAATTCCAGCAGATAAAAGTCAACACATTAAAGATAATGCAAAGGATATTCCTTAAGCGAAACAAAGTCTTTGTTTTTGAATTCGAAATTATTAGTTATCAAGTTTAATTCTCTTCTTAATCTTCTGTAATTCTCTAATTAATCCAAATTGAAAATTTCATCAGGAGTTAATCTAAATCTAAACCTTTTTTGTAATTTTATCAGCAAACTTTATAGGAAAGAGTTTCCTTTCTTCAAATAAGGATAACCTAATTATAAACAAATTATTTCACAAATATTAATCGATCTACATAAGACCACCAAGTGATCCTACATGTGATATACACATAACTTTAGTTACCATTTGAGGGGAAGTTATATAAACTGTTGAGAAACCATCTGCCAGCTAAAGGAATGTGGTATGTCTGAGATTCCTTGGGTCTGCTGCTTCAAACGCGAAGGTAAACAATTTACTTTGAACAGGCCAAACTGGCTGTCACCTCCTTATCACGTCAAACAGTCAGATAGCGTAATACATATAATACATAGTAACATATATGCATAGATGTATGTATGCAGTGTTATTTGTATATAGAAACCTTCGGGATTCTTCTGTGCTACGCACTTCCTTTTTTGCCGCACAACTCGATAGTTTTGGCAGTTTTGTGGCATTTCCCGCTGGGTGTTGACCTACAACTAAATAGAATTGGTGAAGTATTAAGCGATTTGTATTTGCCGTGAGCATAATTCAACTTAGCTAAAAACCATTTTCCAAGCAAATCAATTAAATGTGAGACGCAGTTTTCCACGAGTTTTCCTTTAATTATGCGGGTCGAGTGTCAACTTTATGTTGGCTGCCAGCTGTGGCTGCCCATTTTCCCTCTATGTGCTGTAATGGGGCGGGCACTAACGGTTATTTGAGTGCAGGCGAGTTTTATGTGATTCTTAGACAGCTGCTAGGCACACACACACACACACACACACACACGCACTCACACACACACAAGTACACTCAACACATACTCAGTCGCAGTTTTAATTATTCCTTTAAGGGATTCCGATGTTGTCTTTGACAATTGCAACATTTGCGCGCGCCAAAAGTAGAGTTTCTATGGTGCACATAAGACGGCGATAAGGAAGTGTGTGTGTCTGTTTATGTATGTGGCACGAACCACCACCGAAAGCGGCAAGCAGCAAGCAGCAAGACACAACATAAGGCAACCGGCGACTGCTGCTCACCTTTTAGCTGTCCCTGACTGAAACGAGGGTTGTTTTGTATTTCCATTTTTTTCTTTTCGGTTTGGGATCGTTTCGCTGCCTGCATTTGCGCCGTCGCAGCTCGATGACGCTTCAGTTAGGTTTTGACAACGGAACGCATAGGAACACAGTGCTTTTGTAGCTACAGCAAGCAGGGGCAAGCGGGTTACGGGAACAATTTTATAAAAATAACAACATCAACAACAACGGACTTCACAGTACAGCCACAAAATTCAACGGACATATTTGTTAAACAAGTTTAATAAACTAAAAAATGGTTAATGTTGTGTTTGGTAACTAAATAATTGTTTTATTGAGTTTTTGTTATTGCACAACAAATTGTTATTAAAAAATCAAGTTAAACCAACAACAAGTGAAAGAAAGCAACGAAAAATAAATAAATATCGTAAAGTAAAAAGCAAACAAGAAAGAAAGAAAACGCAACATGTCCTTTTCCAAAGCCAAATTGAAGCGTTTCAACGATGTGGATGTGGTTTGCGGCTCACCAGCTGGCTCCGCCTCCATTTCGAATTCCAACAGCTCGGCGGGCTCGGCAGGCAGTGCCACGCCCACAGCAGCTACCATCGTAGCGCCGCCACCCGAGCGCAAGGAGCAGATCGAAAAGTTTTTCAAGGATGCGGTGCGTTTTGCCTCCAGCTCGAAGGAGGCCAAAGAGTTTGCCATACCCAAGGAGGATAAAAAGTCCAAGGGATTGCGTCTGTTTCGCACACCATCGCTGCCGCAACGCTTGCGTTTTCGTCCAGCGTCCAGCCATACAGCGGACAGCACAGTCGCCAGTGGCGCCTCAACAGCGGCCTCAACGCCGCTGCACTCGGCCACAACGACGCCCGTGAAGGAGTCCAAGTCGGCGAATCGCCTCAAGGGGAAGGAGGCACTGCAGCAAGAGATACGCAACAAGAACGAGATCATTGAGAGCTATCTCAGCCAGCTGGACGTGGTGCGTCGTCATGTGGAGCAGCTTAAGGATGCAGAGCTCAAGATGCGCGAGGAGCACGAGCAGTCAACGGCCAAGACAGACCAGCTGCTGCAGGCCCTCAGCAATGAGAATCTGCAGCACAAGGAGCGCAACGAGCAGTTGAAGGTGGATCAGACCCAGCTGCTCGAACGCTATGCCAGCTTGGAGCAGCAGCTGCAGCAGCAGCGTGAACAACATGAGCAGCAAGTGAACCAACTGCTCGCCGAGAATGAGGCCTACAAACTGGCCAATGAGCAGTTGCAGCAGGCCTGCGAGCGGCAGCAATCAGCGGAGCAGCAGCTACAACAACAACTGGATGCACTGCAACTGGAGCTGCGGCAGGCACGAGAGCAGTCCGAGCAAAAGGCCTCGCAGCAGGTGGAGCTCCTCGAGAACTTGCAGCAGAAGAATGCCACGTTGCTGGCAGATGTGTTGCAACTGCAGCGGCAGATCGAACAGGATGCGTTGTCGTATGCCCAGGAGGCAAAGCTCAGTCAGACGGAGCTGGAATGCCTGCGTGTGGAGCGCAACACCCTGAAGAATGACTTGGCTAACAAGTGCACGCTGATCCGATCGCTGCAGGATGAGCTGCTCGACAAGAGCTGCGAGATCGATGCACATTGCGATACGATTCGTCAGCTGTGCCAGGAGCAGGCGAAGCACACGGAACAGCAGCAAGTGCAGCAGCAGGTCGAGAACGATCTGGAGAGTGCGATCGAACGCGAGAAATCATACTGGCGCACCGAGCTGGACAAGCGTCAGAAGCTGGCCGAGAACGAGCTTATCAAGATCGAGCTAGAGAAACAGGATGTTATGGTGCTGCTGGAGACAACCAACGATATGCTGCGTCAGCGCGATGAGAAGCTACAGAAATGCGAGGAGCAGCTGCGCAACGGCATCGATTACTACATACAACTGAGCGATACTCTGCAACAGCAGCTGGTGCAGCTCAAGCAGGACATGGCCAAGATCATAACTGAGAAATACAATTATCAGTTGACTCTAAACAATACTCGGGCCACCGTCAACATACTGATGGAACGGCTCAAGAAATCCGATGCCGATGTGGAGCAGTTCAAGGCCGAACTGGAGTCTGTGCAGCTGGCAAAGGGTGCACTGGAGCAGAGCTATTTGACGCTTCAATCGGATGCGGAACACTTGCGTCAGCAGCTCAACGAATCCCAGACGGCGCTTGGAACGTTGCGCAGCTCATCGCAGACCCTGCAGCAGGAGGTATCGTTGAAAGAGTCCATGCTGCATGAGTTGCTTGCGAGCGAATCTGACACAATGGCCAAATTCAATAAGATTGCTAACTCGTTCCAGGAGCGCATCGATGGCGATGCCCAGCTGGCCCACTACTGTGACATGTATAGCGATCTGAAACGAAAGGACGAGACCCGTGAACTCTACATGGCCGACATGAAGAAGGCACTCGACGAGTTCGCCAATGTCCTTCAGTTCGCTCAGCTGGAGCTGGACAACAAGGAGCAGCTGTTGCTCAAGGTGCGCGAGGAGTGCGAACAGCTCAAGCTGGAGAATATTGCGCTCAAATCGAAGCAACAGCCATCGGTGGCCCTTCAAACGCCCAGCAAGGCGAACAAACCGAATACCACCGACCTGGAGAAGATTGAGGATCTGCTCATTGATTCCGAACTGCGTGCGGAGTGTGACAAAATTACGTCCTGGCTGCTCAACTCGTCCGAGAAGAGCGTGCGTCAGGATAACAATGCAGAGCTTAGCGAACTGCTTTCTTGCAAATCCCCCAAAGCCCGCACTCCACGCACCCCTCACAGCACACCGCGCACCCCCAAATCTGCGGCCAACACACCCAAGAAATCGCTGATCTTTGCCGGCAAGGAGAATATGCCAAGTCCGCCGCAAAAGCAGGTGCTCAAGGCGCGAAACATGTAGGGCGTCTCGCTAGAGAGTTACTCGAAATACAAATTACTATTGCACTTTAGGCTACATTTTCCCCAAAACACCTAATTTAAATTACTATAAACTAGTTAAGAACCCATCCAAAAACATATATGAAATACATGATGTGCTTTGTTGCATACAAAACTCGTTTTGATTTCCTGCCCTGCTTTTTCCAGAAGAAAAAAAAACGAAAAACGAAAAACAAAGTTGATTGCTGAGACGCAGTCAATGGGAACTTTTCAGGCTTGCGACTTCCTTCTTGCCCACTTCCTCAGGCGTAACGGAAGTGCAGCTGCGCATGCGCTGCTTAAGGGTGGGCTTAGAACACCAACAACAGCAGTAGCAACAACCACAATGACGGCGACAACAACAAGCTCTATAAAAAGTGTTTTTTTTTTTTCTCCAACTGCAATGAGTCTTAAGTCCGTTGTCGAAATTCGAGGGGTTTTTCCTGAAGGTACTGTTTTTAAATCTGCTGCCTGCAGGGCCCTTTTGTCTTGGGTTTTTTCCTCTTCTTTGGTTTTCGTTCAGGTTCTGCGTTGTACAATCACTCTGCTTATGACCTTTGACATTTTGCGCTAACAATGCCCCGGGGCAGGACCTAAGGTACGGCGTCTTCTTACAGCTGCACCGAGCTAAGCGCAGCTGCAGCAACAATTGAATTTTGATTTAGTGCAAAAGTATTTGGATTTTCTTGCCAGCTTTACGAAAAGAGGGTTGCTTGGGCTAAGAAAGTTTTCGGTCCTCAAATTCATCCCTTTTTTTGTCCGTCTGTAACTTAAGTCTGTGTTATTTCTGTAATAGCGGAGAAATGATTACAAGTATAAAATAATAATCAGCTTTACATCAAAGAGTTTTACAATTGAAGTACAGTATGTGCAGGAGCAGCTGTATAAAAGGTAGCTATTTTAAAAATAGAAAAGCTTCCAGTTCCACAATTTAAACATAAAGCAGATGTCCTTCAATTTATCTACCTTCACATTCAATGTGCACTGTCTCTAAAGATTCTTCTGGTTTTCACAAAATATAGCCACGGTCCAAATAGTTGAGTTCCATTGAGTTCCACTAATGCTTAAGAGGAACGGAGATTACTGGGAAATATGTTCAAGGGAAGTAAACCACCGGCGAGCAGGCATAAAGCAGGTATTCATAAAGTAGTCCTGCTTATTCAGGCGGTAATCTTGTGAAAAATCCTTGAAGATTTAGTAAAAATGTTTGATTTGCGAACCTAAAAGTTAATTGTGAAGCTATTACAATATTCCAAAAAGAGTTTTGAAATAATTCTATGTATATATAAATATTTCTTTAATATATTGAGGAAAAAACGACAACTAAATTCAAAAGTTTTTAATTTCTTTCTCCATCTTACAGATTTGAGCATTTGAAAGCGAAAGATGCAAATTTCGCGCAGCGCTTTGCGAATCTGGGCAACATTTTCTATAAGCAGGGCGTTACGGAATTCAATTGGGATAGCAACATTGAAGATGCCCTTAGCACGGATCATTGAACGGATCTTGGAAACCAAAAATTAGTTTGTAGCATTTAGTTCTTAAGCAGAGCCCCTCATAAACACTCGTAACAAAAGAAACGATGCAGCGAAACGTGAAAGAAAAGCATAAATGATGCATTAGGAAAACAAAACAAAGGACTTTAATCTAGGGTCTAAGCATAAGGTTAACACTTATAATAAAACCAAAACAAATTGAATAACCACATATAACTCAATCAAATAACAAAGCAACACGATAATGCATAATACAGCAAAAATATGAATCTATCTGCTCTCATAAATGTAACAAAAATCTCTGTGCGCATATAAAGGGAAAAAGATTTTAGGAATAACGCTGATAGATAATATCCTACTTAAAAACCAACTACTCACCTTGCTGATAAGTCGCACTCCAGACAACACTCGTATTGTAAATAAAATTCAGTATATATGCTACGTACATTATAAATTATAAATTATAAATTATAAATTATACATAATATTATTATTTAAATACATCCAGCGCATAAACTTCACGCCATAATTTAGTTTTAACATTAGTATATATTTTTTTATAATATTACTAATTTAATATTTGTTATGTAAAGTCTTTGCAAAAGCCAAATCTATATTTAGTGCATAGCTCTGAAAAAAAGAAATATTTTTTTATATCCAAAATCGCATTTATTTTATTTAGTTGTGTAGCACAAACTTGTAAATACCATAAAAAAAACACACTCACATCCTTAACGTAATTTAGAAAGGCAGCAATCAAATAAAGTTCAATTACACTATTTTAGATTTTAAATAAATTTTTACATGAATATTTGGTTTGCAACTGTAGAAGTTTGAAGCGTTATATTGTTAGCTGGCATAATTATTTAAGACAATAATAAATTGAAAACAAACGAAAACTCAAAATAAATTAGAATTGAGGGAATATGCGAAAAATTTAATAAACTTTGTTTAACAAAAAACCAACGAATTATGAATAAACAAAATTAAATTTAAACCCAAAATCTCCCAAAGTTATATGACTATATGCAAATACAGAAGTCAGCTTAGCGATGAATTGCATATGAAGTAAGTTGGAAACCGAATTGTGTCATTTTATAGCAAAACACAAAAGAAAAAACTAACAAAATATTTAAACAAATTTATTATTATTTCAACTATGATTTCACGATTTTCTTAACAAGACAAGCAAATAGTGAGAAAACAGATAACAGAAGTTGGGAATGAGAAAAACGATATAAACAACATTAAATGCAGGTCAAAATGAATAAACTCAATAAATAATAATATAGAAATGTGATTTTCCTCTTTTGAGAACGCTCTCGGCTAACAATAGTAAGTATATTTATTTATATATATATATAATATTTACCAATTATTATGTGTTTATCACACCTTTCTTGAGGGTAGAGGACGCGTAATCTTTGTTACATTTCCAATTATTTGACTGCTTCTTTCAAGTCCTGTCATTATTTTCGCGCTAAAATTGTGTTTGAATATTTAATTTGAACTTCCCATCCTGTAAATAGGAAATATACGTTTATTATTTGTGTAAAATCTTTTTTCAGCTTATATTTTTAGCGCATTGCTTTACTTTGTTCCATAATAACAAATGAAAACAATGAAAGCAAAAAAAACTAATTCGCACCCAATTTGTGGCCCCTTGAGCTAACAGTAAAAACAAACTTGAAATCATATCATATCGAATAAGATCGTCGATGAAAATTTTGCCAAAGCAGCTCAGTACGCGTGTAAGATTCAGCCGGAGATCATGGCGGCAACCGATTCGGATTATAAGCGTCGCATTTCAACGGCTCTGCCGCCCGGCGTTGATATTGTGCAACATATTAACGGGAATTTTGGACGCTGGCAGCTTCGCATCATACTGCTGATCTTTCTTTGCAAGATACCCACAGCCTGGTTTATGGCCGTCATCATCTATACGGCACCGTATCCGCAGCGTGGCGAGTTGATTTGTCGTCCGGCCACCTGGAATGGCAGTGAGCCGGCCAGTGCGCATAGCGAGAACCGCAATACGGATCGATTGTTCAGCGTGCAGGTGTGCAATGCCTATGCCCAGAGCTTGTCTAAGAGTTTTGTGCAGCGCTATGGGCACAGCTGGAATGCCACACACGAGTCGCTGCCCTGCGAGCGAGTGGAGCACAATTCGGACTACAAATCACTCATCACACAATTCGATCTGATATGTTCGCGACGAGTCCTGGTCGCCGTCACACAATCCTTTCATGCTCTGGGCGCATTACTGGGAGGTCTACTGGCATACCAGCTGCTGCGACAGTAAGCCTGCCTCTTATATAATCATGAATGCGCAATTTGTTATTTATCTTTGTTATTCAACCACACACAGCTTAAGTCCGCGTCGCTTGATGCTGCTGGGCATGCTGGGTCAGATATTTTGTGGCAATCTCACTGGTCTGGTGGACACCTATCAGTTGCACGTATATTTCCGTTGCCTCACCTCCGTGTGCTGCACTCTCATGTATTCCGCAGGACATATCATATGTGAGTAAAACAAAAGACTTATGACACAAACTTGCTCAGCTCTGGTTACGCTCCCCACTAGTGATGGACATCACATCGGGTAAGGCGCGCATTTTAGTGGCCACTTTGTCGGAGCTGTTCTGGTCGATTGGCCTGGTACTGCTGCCTGCTATTTCGATATACTTTGATGATTGGAGTCATCTCTATGTGGCCATATCCTCATCTCTGATTGTGCTCGTCTGGCTGCATCGCTGGATATCGGACGCGCCACGTTGGCTGCTGCAACACGAGCGAATAGAGCCCGCTTTGCGTTTGCTACTCGAATCTGCCACGCACAACAATCGCATGGTGCCCCTCACTCTGGACGTCCAGCTGACAATCTATGCTAACGAGTTGAGTGCCCGGAAGCGTCAGCGCTATTGCCAGATTTGGGATAAGGAGACAAAGCGCCGCCAGCTCGTTTACATACATCTGATCTGGGGCTGTGCTCAGGTCCTGTACAACATTATATTGCTCATGATACGCAGCCTGGGCGAGGCACAGGTGCATGTGAATACCGCTGCTCTGGGCTTGGCCGAAATGATTGGCGTTTTTGTGGGACTCTATTTTATACTCTACACACGCCGCTATTGGCGCTGGGCTGGCAATCTGATGATCAGTGCGGGACTGTGTACCTACTTGGTATGGCTGTTGCCGGAAAGTGGTAAGTTTTGAGTGCTCATTCGACTATATAAATATATATAAATTGCGAATTAATATTATTGTGCATCCACACAGATCGCAACGCGAGGCGTGTGGGCTTGGAGCTTATATTTTGGATGCTGCTGAAGTTTGCCAACGCAGCTTCGATAGCTGTGCTCACCACCTGCACAGGTGAATTGGTTTCCCCAGAGAAGCGTGTCCTGCTCATGCTCTCAGTGGTTAGTTTTGGACGCCTGTGCCTGGTCTTCTCACCACTGCTGAGCACTTTGACTGTGGTGCATCGTCTGATGCCCATAACGATAATTGCCACTGTGGGTTGGATGTATGGCTTGGTCATGCGATTCCTCAATCGATACTACTGGAACACCGAACAGCAGCAGGTGGTTCAAGTGCCGACACCCAATACATATCGCCGCAATTCGGCGGTTATATTGCGACGTTGCAGCACCGCCAGCTCCGATGTCAGCGGATATTGTAATGATATGCAGCGGAACTTTGAGCCGAATCTAACCGTCAGCATTTCTGATTTGTGGCACATCAATTTCCATACGATCCCCGAATGTGAAAGCATTAAGGAAGCCACTGAAGGCGTCATAAAATCACAGAGTATGCATAGCATTTGAATTTTGGTCAGCTGCCAAAAAGTATGCAACGCTTTTCGGACGAATTGAATTTTAGACCTAATGTGATCAGTGAAGCAGCCATAAAACGCATGAGCATTTAAGTTTTAAAATGTATGTAATATACACATAAGATATATAAAATACATAACTGGATAGATGATACTAATAAATATAAAAAGTACCGCCCTGCATTTTTATTGAGATCAGTCTATGAAGTTATTTCTGACTTTTTTGGCAATTAAACCATTGCTAATTAAATTAAGTTTGTATTCTCAATTATAAAACAACTAATGAGTGAATATATGTATCAAAAAGCGTCAAGACACGTAGAGCTCAAATTATTTTTGTTTTATTTATTTTTAGCACCAATTCGAGTAATGTAAAATATTCATATCAATGTTATATTTGTGCATAAATGTAAACAAATATAAACAAATGAATAACACAACAAATGTGATAACAGCTGAAAATAGTTAAAAAGTGCATAAAAAACTTTTCGTAAAAGTTAAAGTTAAATATAATTTTTCCTGTTATGATAAATATTTATGTGATTATTATCAAGTAATCAAAGTTTGTCTGGGAGCACTTAGCAGGCAACAAACAGAGATTAAGAATTAACTGCACTAGAGATCATTGCGATCGGTTCCCAGAGCGAATTCACGCTAATTCCTCCGATCGCCGTGAGCGAGGTCAGGAGCCGATGCTATTTTTGATTTGATATTTCTTTAAACTTTGCCCAGCACTGCGTAAGTGTGTGTGTGTGTGTGTGTGTACATATACATGTGTACAATTGCAAGCACATTCATTAGTATTTGACCTGCCTCAACAGGTTTGGTCACTTATCCATATTTTATAATATTTATTTAATTTGATTGTGCCCGGAACCAACCTGTAACACCCTCGTAGTCATACTTTACAAATTAATTTCATATTTATGTGTTCCTTATTTACTGCCAACATTTTAGTACAAACACTTGTTTTTTTTTATTTGTATAAATAATTTATTGCGAATGAACTTTGCACGCAACTCTCAGAAAAAGGTCAAATTTATACGAATTTAAACATTTTTCTGCTTAGTTTGGGATTTTCGGATAATTCCACATTGCATTTTTCTGCTGTAAAAGTGGGCCTCGTTTGTAAAACTGTAATTGTGTCAGCTAATCGAAAATAAATGCCGATGCGTCACTTGGCAATATCAAGAACAAATGCGACAGGTACAATGATATAGATTAAAATAGAAAACAAACAGCATACACTGCAAATAAAAAAGTGTTCTTATCAGTCGGAATACTCCCCAGTTGTATCAAGTGGGTTTTCTTAATGTCAATTGTATTAATGGCACTTGTCTGGTGATTTAACAAGTGGGGTTATCTGCTCGAGAAATGTGGACAAGATACAAGTACTCTGCACCTATCAGATGCATTAATAAAATAATGCAATTTATTGATTAAGTGCGCAGACGGAAATAAAAAGAGACGACTTGTTATAATATCCTGGTATCCTGAGCCTTCAAAAACTGACAAGGAAATTGTGAAATCGACCAGTTTTAACGGAAGCACTTCGCACATATTCTCCGCGATGGGTTTTAATTATTTGCACAAATTCATTAAGAAAATTATCGCGTCGATTGACGAGTTTGGCCGGACTTCGTCTGCGTCTTCGATATAGCGGCTCGTGTGCCACTTGCTTCAGTTGGATTCCGTTTCTCGGCCGATTGAGACGCTACCGCGCTGTTCTGGAGCTGCGTCTCGGAAAAAGACAGAGAGTGAAGAAAAACACGCGCGTTGTATCAAACCAGAAGCGAACATAATATATACAATATACCATAATATTAATTGTCGCTAAATAAGTTGATATTAATTTACAGGCTGTCAAATAAATAAACAAAAGATACTTTGCCATAAGCAGAAGGTGCTGAAAATCGAGGGAATGCGCAACTAACCAACAGAAATAAAGCGATTCAAATTTCCAAATATCGGGTGTTAATTGATATACCAAAAAAAAAAAAAAGGGAAAAACGTGTTTAAAAAGTGAGCTATGTTTGTTTAATTTATATAAATTGTGTTCATACATATCCGACGTAATCAAATCAGCAACTAATTTAAAAGTCAGGCTCAAAATGCCCTTAGACAGAAAGTAGTTTTCCATTGACAATAAATAATCCGAACGGGATTATTTGATGAATTAGACTTTATGTGAACAACGTCAATAAAATACAAAATCAATTACAAGTTAAAAACTTATATTTCTTTAAGTTCTGGACGATATCGAAGTGGTTCTTTATATGTTTCATGTGACAAATTGAACGCTCTTTCGCTAATGAACACAAATCTTAATTTGAATATACAAAATACTCGAATAATACAGTATTGAAACAGATCAATTCCATATATTGTTTTGTTTGCAAAGTCTAAATTAATTCCTTATTAGTTTATCATGTAACCTTGTAATGCAGATACATTAACATCAGCAAAGAGCTGATATTGTAAATGACCTTATATTGTAAATTATATTATTACTTTAAAAACGCAATTCAGCAACTATGCTAATATCAGTAGACAATACTCTAGTTATGGAAATCGAATGATTAACAATGTAGAATAAGCCATTTGCAAGTGACGCCCCCTTGAATGGGACACTCGTTGGATTTTCAAGGTATTAGCAATTTTGCATTTGCACGACGAGTAATTCAACTAATTATAAAAACCAAGTCACTCCCCCCTGTCCGACGTCATCTTATGGACAAGTGTCAATTGGAATTCTTATGGAAAAATCAGACATGAAATATTGGGGAACCAGTTTCATATAAACGTCTGGCGCGTACTGCAATTAACACTGCCACTTAAATTTGAAATTAAAACATTTGCCGCCCAATGCGAAAGGTGACAGATGTCCGCTTTGGGGCATTGTTCGATGGCATTATGCTCCACATGAAAATTGGCAGCTCATGTTGCCGGCTCAATTGAAATTAGCACCTGGGGAGATATCTGTGAAATTAAGTTGCAAAGTTACAAAGTTGCTAAACTACGACTAACGTGAATTATATCTGATGAATAACTAATGCAAATATGAGTTCAAGCTATCATATCATATTGTGTTAAGATATCTTACTTGTCTTTGACAAATATAGGTATAGCCCAGATAATAATAATGTAGCTGCCTGATAATCAATTAAAGAAACGCAAAGGCACTTTATGATCTACCTTATCTTCAATTTACTGTATTAATTGCAAATTGATAAAATTTATAAATGCTTTGGAAATGCTTTTTCCATTGTGGTAGATCCAGAAAACATATAGAAGAGAAGCCAACTCGATGGAACCGAATATAAAATACTCTTATAAGAAAATTGCAGTGTCATAAATAAATGTAAAAATAGTTTTGGCTGATTGTGTCCATTAGAGCTAAATAAAGTTGTCTACTTTGATCATGTAACAAATCAGTAACACTAAATGTAATTTTATTAACTAAACTCAGTTTGAAATTTGAATTAATAGTAAAAAACTAGTTTCCATGGTGTGAAATAGTTTAACGAATTGTCCTAATTAATAGAGTTTCGCGAAAAGATGCTAAAAACTTGCAGAATTGAAGATGTACATAATTCGTTCTAAATATGTTGTATCACTTCAATCAATGCTGGCTTCTGAAATAGCCTTTGCATACAATATCACTGAGTTTTTGTCAAAGTCAGCCATTCACAAAATTGTTCACTCGACAAATCCCTCCCCACGAAATTGGATCAAATTTCGAACCACAGGCATTTGATGAATTTTGCATGACATTCAATGCCGCCATTCGATTGTCGACTGTCGAGTCTCAGTTGTGGAAAGTTAACTGATTTTTAGCTGTAACCGTTTCAATTGATTTCAATTGAGTTGCAAATGTTTTTTTTTTTTTTTCTTATGTTTGTATAGTGTATCGTGTGTTAATATTTATCCACAAATAGAATAAAATGACACGCACATCAACTGATGGAAATTGTCGTCATTCACAGAGTGTATCCATTGCCGCAAAATGTGCCACTAGGAAGACATTGAAAATGGTCAATCAAGCGTCAACACTTCAAGGTGGAGGTGGGCACTCACCCGTGCCCAGCCCCCAACTGTCGCATAGGAATATCTTGCGTGGTAGCCCCAAGGGTTCGGGCCGAGAAGTGGTTGTGACGGCGCCAGCGGCTCCTGCTGCTCCTGGCAACGACATCATCGGCGATGTCGTCGGCAACTTTGGCATCTGGCAGCTGCGCACTATTCTCATCATCTTTCTGTGCAAGATACCGGCCGCCTGGTTCATGGCCTGCATCATCTTCACCGCCCCCGAGCTTTATCCACGCACGGAGTTCACGTGCGACACGAGCTACCTGAACAGCAGCTCCAACTACAGCGTCACGGACAATCAGTGCTATGTGCAGGACGTGGAATCCGGTAGTCGCAGTGAGTGCGAGCAGTTCACGTATGTCTCCAGCTTCGATTCGCTGATCATGCAGTTCAACTTGGTGTGCCTACGGGACATCTTCATTGCCTGGACACAGTACTGGCATCTGTTTGGCGTCCTCGTTGGCGGCGTATTGGGCACCAAAATGATGCTCGGCATTAGTCCGCGCATCACCTACTGTGTGGGTGCAGTGGCGCAGATCTTTTGCGGGGTTGTCACTGGCTATGCAAGGGACTTCAGTCTACACTGCGCCTTCCGCTGCATATCGGCTGTGTGCTGCGCCATTATGTTCACCGCTGGACAGGCTATTTGTGAGTCAAGTTTTATATATTTTCAAGTTTTTTCCTTTTCTTTGCACTCGTCAATAACAAGCCCTTTCAGTGACCTTCTTTAAGTGCACAAACTAAACTTTTCAGCTAACTGGCAGAGGGCAAATGTCGGTTATTTATTTATTTATTAACCCCGAGGGAATTTTTTGAAGAAACAATGCAAATAACCTGCTCGCTTTTTGTTTTCTGGTCATCAATAAGACTTTTGTAAAAATAGTGATAAATCGCAAATGAATTCATAGCTTTAGTCTGTTTGCAGTTACTGACATAACGGCTGGCATGCATCGGATTGGGGCCATTATACTCTACGATACATTCTGGTCCATTGGCGTCATCGTCTTGCCGACCGTGTCATCCTTCTTTAACAGCTGGTCCCTCATCTATGTGGGCATAACGTTTCCCACTGTGATGCTCCTCGTGCTGCTCTACTGGACTCCAGATTCACCACGCTGGCTGCTTCGGCATGCCGCCGATCGTCACTCCATTGACAATGTGGAGCAAATAGTTCGCGAAGGCGCTGAGATCAATGATCGCACCTTCAAAATACCACCGGACTTTCGAGAGCAGCTGGAGCTGCTCAGTGAGAGACTTAAGGCGGCGCCAGCACCCGCACCCTGGACGCAGCTGTGGCAGGGCAAGCGGGCCAAGACTCACATGGTCGCAGCCCATTTGGCATTGGCCTTCTTTATCATCAATTTCATGGGCATGTTGCTGAATATCAGATCCTTCGGTCGAAACTATCTGGTGCCGAATACCATAGCAATGGGTGAGTTTGAAGTTTGAGTTTAGTTGATTCCACAGTTGATTCTATGTATTTTATTATTTCAGGCTTCTCTGAGATAATTGGCTGTTTTCTGGCGCTTCATTTTACCATGAAGCACAACAAATGGAAGTGGCAATATGCCGGCACTTTCAACATTCTTGCTGGAATGCTGGGCTGTATGGGCTGGTTATTCACCGGCGCCGACTCCAGTAAGTGACACAATTATCTTAAGCCACTAAAAATTGTTAAAAAGGGTATATTGGCGTTTTGCAAAAGTATGCAACAAGCAGACGGAAACATACCATAAAGTAGAAATAATCTTGATACGGATCAATAACTGAATTAGTATAATCATGGCTGTCAATGACTATCCCCGATAACAATCGATTTGCGATAGCAAAACTAATAGTAAAAATGTATCAATATCGGATAGGAAACACCCAAGTCAGAGTAGAAACAGAAAAATAAATAGTATGGCAATCGATCAGTATTTTCATTTCCGGCTCTGAATACCTGTTTTACCTTTTCTATCAACTCTCATTATTAGTACCTGATTTAAATGGGGCCACTTGCAAAGTGATATTTCTACATTTTTATATTTCTTATAGTTTTTTTTTTTTATTTTGCTAATTTCTTTCTATTCGATCGTTCTCCAGAACTATTATATAAATACTTCAATGTTCAAAGATAACAAAGAACTTTAAAAAAGCAAGTGCTCCTTCCAAAGACGGGCAGTAAACTTTGGTCTCCTAATATACAATTGCTAAAGAAATATCTTGTCTCTTCACTCACAGTGGATGCTGATCTAAAGGTCTCGCTGTGGATGATCATTGCCACGATACCCAAGGCTGGTGTATCCTGTGCTCAATCGATGCTCCTGGCCTGCATGAATGAGCTGGTGCCGGCGAATAAGAAGCAACTGTTTGTCTTCTCAGTGGTGACGTGGGCACGCATCTGGCTCCTCTCGGCACCGTTCTTCAATGTACTTAAGCGTATCGATACTGCACTCTCTCTGACCTCGTACTGTGTCTTCAGCATACTCGGCGGCATCTGCACCTGCCTGCTCCTGACGCCGCGCACCAGCAGTGCTCCTGTGGTGCCCCAACCAGAGCCGCTGCAGGATAAGAAGGAGCAATCGCCCTTAAGCACGGCTATTTGGACAATCGAATCGGATGTGCATAACACACGCTTGTAGGCCGTTCTGCTGTCTTACTGAAATTCCATACATTATATTAAGCTAATAAAAACTCAATTCACTGTGATTAGTTAAAACCAAAAAGTGTCGATAAACTTGACTCGAGCTTTAGTTTAATTACAACAATGCATATACCATCAACAGAAGGAAGCACAAATGCCCAAATATCCACATCCAATAGATCCTGCAAGCATGTCAGAAATAGTTTACTTTGTCTCATGGATGTACCTGGATAGATCTCACCTGGTCACCTGCATTTTGTTCGCATCCACCGTAAATTGTTCGCGATGTAAATATTTATTAATGCCTATCATATGACACCTGACATAGTCATCATAGTTCAGCTCATCCAGATTCCAGTAGAGCATGGGAAATGTGTCGTTCTCAATTAAATGCTTGAAGTAAAAGCGACTGCGATTCTTGAAGATCCACTCATTGAGCGAAAAGAAGCTGCCTACAAATAAAAAATTGATGTTTTAACTTAACTTTAAGCAGAATTTGATATACCTACCTGCCAGGCAGGCCTGCCGAAACTTTTTGGCAATGGGCGTGACGAAGCGTTTCTTGGAGCCCAGCAGCAGAGTGCGCAGATCCATGAAAAGGGCAGGCACAAAATGCAGCATCCACACAGCCAGCTCATGCATCATGGCGCCACGGCGATATTTGAAGTTGGGAAACATAATCATGCGCTTTGTGGGATATATGCGGGACCACTTCATGGTCAGCTCACCCAGTCTCTGCCAGCTGATGGGATTCGTTTCGCCCGATGTGGCATTGCAAATGCTGATGCTGCAACAGACGAAGAGAAAACAGTTTTTAGAAGCAACTTATGCAATTGATTGTTTCTTATTAGTTTCACCTGCCCAGCTGCGCCTTGTGCACCATCATAATCATTGCATTGACCACAAAATCCACTGGAATAATGTCACAGATGAGATTCTTATCGCCCAATATGCTGCTAATGCCGCCCTTGCCGATTTCCATCATAATCCCACTGATCGCCTGTATATTATCGATCCAGCCCGGATACGGTTCCCGATAGGCAGCCGTCACAATCGAGGGACGCACTATGACAATGGGTATTTTGTCCTTGTACGAGCCGACAATCTGTTCGGCTATCGACTTGGTGAACGTGTAGGTATTCACGTGTGGACCCTTTATATAGTCGGCCAGCCGATTCAGATAGTCTTCCGGTATTTTCTTGGTACATCTGAGAAAATGCTTCCAATCCACAGGGGGCAGTGTTGGATAGATGCACTCATCCACATACTTACGACCCGGGTTACAGTAGGCGGTGGAAACGTACAGAAACCTCTGTGAAATAATCAAAGCTTATTTAGAAAAATGAGAAATGCGGTATTTTGTAACTGGAAACACAATGGAAATAAACTGAAAGTGATGCGTAATGGGAAGTATCTTTTTAGGTATATTCAAGTCAGAAAGCTAAGCCCAACTTAATATTATTAATTTAATTTTTATAATATGTTTTTAAAATTCAACTCAAGTCTTATTAGCAAGTAGTAAATACCTGAAGCTGCTTCATATCGCTGCACATTTCGAGCAGATTGTATGTGGCCACCGAATTAACGCGTGCTGCCACACTGAGGCACTCATTGAAGCGCACCTGTAAACAATTAGTTAGCCACAGACTCTATTCATATTCCAAACTCGCACTCACTGTTGCAGCACTGTGAAAAATAATATTAACCTGTGCATAAAGCTCGGATCTGTCTCGCTCATTCAAACCTGTTGACGATTGAAAGGAAAACAAACACAAAACAAAATAGCGTCAAAGTTGTTTTTCAATATTTTCACTCTTACCAAAGTTATCAGCTTCAATGTTGCCCGCAAAATATGCGATTTTCTTCAGGCGTTCGGGATGGGAGCTGCGCAACCTCAGAAAGATGCCATTTTTTAAAAAATTCTGGAAACGCTCTTCAGGTACAATGCCAGCTTTGGATCTGATGAGCATATAGATACGCTTGATTTGTGGAAAACTCCAGAGCAGCTTCTCCAGCAGGGCTTTGCCCACAAAACCTGTGGCGCCTATCGTGTAAAAGTGAAGTCAAAAAAAGATAAAAAGATAAACGACTGAATATTGGAGACTTACCCGTTATGAAAACGACTGCATCTTTGTAGATATCCAACTGTGGCTCCATCTCACGTTGTTGCCACTTTGGTGGCATGAATGCAACTGTTTGCAATTGCATTTCTCTCAGCTTGCCAATGCACTTTACACTGCGCTTGAGCCAACTCCACTGGAGTCGCCTCCAACAACAAGTTTTTTCGCAGCGTAAACAACAATTGCGCAACAATTTCGCCGAATCTTACACAACCAAAGCAAATTGAGGGTGAAAATGCCTGTAGTTGATATCGATCCTCAACTTAATCTAATCTGCCAGAACTTCATCTTAATTCTGCACTTTTTTAGTTATAAAAAAAACGACTAATTGTGAAAATAAATATTAACTTAAGCGCGAAGGAAAATAATCGGTAATCCGAGAATTCTTGTATTCGCTGAAAGCACATGGACGATTCGCATGATCCTTGACCAATAAGTAGGCCTGGTGACAAAAAAATTGTTGAGAATTTCTCGCCAGGATCCGGCAGGATATGTCCAAGAAATGAGCAACTTTCTTTTTATGTTTTTTAAATTTTCCCATACCTATTATTATCCCATTACTATTTGCCCAATCCGACCATCTTTGAATGCTAATCGATAGCACTTTCTCTTGCGTGCTTGAAAAAAATGTGATTCAACAACTTTTCCAGCCAATGGATCAGAACATAATATTAAAAAGTAAAATAACAGTTGAAGGTACATTTGTACCAATATTTGACAGCCATGGTTGTTGTCAACAACACGATTAACGGTTTGCAGCTAGGTGGCGCGTTGAGTTACAATACTAGTTGGTGTCTCCACTAAGGCTAGTTAAGCTTCGGATTTCTGTGTTTTTTTATAAGCATTTTTTATTATGCCGATTAGCAGACAGAAATTGATTTATTCGTCTGTGCTTATATATTAAAAATATTTCTATAAATGTATAAAATAATTATATAAGTAATATGTAAATATGTAAGATTTCGAATTGCTGAAAAATTTATTAAAATAAAATAATAAATTAAATAAGCAAAGTTTATTAATATAAAAGAATGCAAAAAGAGAATTGATCAAAATCTTTCTTCACATATTATTAACAAATAAAATACAAATAGTATGTACAAAATAAACAAAATAGCTTATCAATTCCATTAAATACAATGTCATTTCACATTTTGGTCTTCCACAGTGGCTGCAAAAAGTAAACACTCACGTCTGTATTAACCGTAGCACAATTGAAAAATCTGTATAAGTTCGTTACGGAAAAAAGGGGGAAAAAACCACTCCTCCTATTATTGATATAATCATTTAACATAATGCTTTAACAATTGAAATCATCTGATTTAATTTAGTGACAATTTAATTAGCAACGATTTCGTTGAGCAGCACCTCAATTCTCCTGGCAATTATCAGTGGCAGTTATGTTGGAGGCAGTCAACCCACCAGACGTGGCTACTACCTTATATATATGTAAGCAGCTGAAAGATGGTCGCCAGTTACAGCCCCAATGCGGGCTACAATACCAAAAATCATCGTCCAACACCAACGCCCGACGCGGTGCCTCAGATATCCTTTTCGGCACACGACAGCCGTCAGAATGCAGATGGGGAAGAGGATGAGCTGCAAACACAAAATGAAACTGATGACATCATTACCCAGGTGCTGGGCCACTTTGGCGTCTGGCAGCTGCGCTCTGTGCTGATCATCTTTCTGTGCAAAATACCCGCCGCTTGGTTCATGTCACTCCTCATCTTCACGGCGACGGAATTGAATCCCAATGAGGAGTACTGGTGTGATACGAGTGCTTTTGGGGATGCCGAGAACTGCAGCGTGTCGGAGGATCAGTGCTACGTGCTGGTCCCCTACGGCGATGCCAACTATGCGATACGCCAGTGCCAGAAGTTCCACTACGCGCACAACTTTCGCTCGCTAATCATGGAGTTCGATCTGGTCTGTCTGTGTGATATATTTGTGGCCTGGTCTCAGTACTGGCATCTCTTTGGCATGTTCCTGGGCGGTGTGGTTGCCACTCGGCTCATGCGTCTACTCAGTCCACGCAGAGTGTATATCGTTGGCATTTGTGGTCTGCTCGCCTGTGGCACAGCTACGGGTCTGGTCAAGGATTTCAGTTTGCATTGCTCCTTTCGCTGCCTGTCCGCCGCCTGCTGCTGCTTCATGATGACTGCCGGTCAGGTTATATGTGAGTAGAACAAATAATAGGTGTTCATATGAGAAAATGTATTCACACACTTTTCATACTTTGCTACCTTTGTTTTCATTTACAGTCAGTGACATTACGGCGGGCAAATATCGCAAGGGGGTGCTGCTGCTCTATGAGTCCTTCTGGTCAGTGGGTGTCATGTTGCTGCCCGGCATTGTTGCATTTGCTCAAAGCTGGCGTCAGGTGTATGGAGGCATAACATCACTACCCTTTGTCATAGTGCTGCTGCTGCCCTGGCTGCCGGACTCGCCTCGCTGGCTGCTGCAACATGCCGAGCCTACTGCTGCAGTGCAGCATGTCATGGATCTAGTGCTGAGGGCAGCCCACATCAATGACCACTGCTCGAGAGTGCCCATCGATCTGTACACACAGCTGGAACTGCTTGGCGAGCGGCTGCGCCAAGAGTCGCCTCCAGCACGCTGGTTGGAACTCTGGCGTGGCCATAGCCATGCCAAGCTGCTCATGCTGGCCACACATATGGCCTTGGCCACATTTCTTATTAGCCACATTGGATTGCTGCTGAACATACGCTCCTTTGGACGCGACTATCTGGCACCCAATACCATTTCTATGGGCCTGGCCGAAATCGTGGGCTGCCTCTTAGCCCTATACTTGAGCCAAAAACATGACGCATGGAAATGGCAGTGGTCGGGTGGATTCAGCATTGTGGCTGGAGCTATTGGTTGCCTCTGCTGGCTATGCCAAGATGTTGAGAGTAGGTAAACTAACTACACCATCGGTTACCAAGCTAATCTGTTCTCTGTTCATTTCACCAGTGCCCGCAGCCTATGAGAATGTCCTGTGGATGTTCTTTGCTGCTCTGCCCAAAGCTGCGGGGTCCTGTGGCCAAGCTTTGCTTATTGCTTTCATGGCTGAATCCCTGCCGGCCGAGAAACGTGGCCCGTTTGCCTTCTCTGTCATCACCTGGGCGCGTGTCTGGTTGCTCTCAGCCTCGTTTCTCACGGTGCTCAAGCAGATCAACATTGCGTTATCCTTGTCCACATTTTGTGTACTGGTCATTTTGGGCGGCATTTGTACCTGCTGCGTACGTACGCCACAAGAAAAGCAGCCGGAGGAGAGGCGCCAGCGGCGGGAAAAGGAAGCTGACAGGTTCAGTACGCATTTGTAATATGTGATATCTTAGTTAACAATTAAATTATCTTTTAAGTTATGAATCTGTTGGATCACTTTAGGTATACAAAAATTAAAGCTGTGCTTTTATCTCAAACTAATAAAACTGCTTTGAAATATTCTAGTTTATTATCTTTTACAACCCAAACCGTTATTCGTATATCGAGCATAGTTCTTAAACTATACATTCTACTTTTATTTATTATTATTTATAGATCATTAAATAACCTCTCCAAAAAATATAAATTTCAATATAAATTATTTAAAATAATATTCTAATTTTTTTTGCAACAGCTTACAAAAGAAATTATAAAACAAATTGTAAGAAAAGTATTATATTATTCTCAAAAATTAATTTTTGGACTGCTCTGGTATTCAGAACTTTATTAGCACACCGTGGCAGAAATCACTCGACACCGTATCGTACTTAGTATGTGCCACCTGCAGCTCGTTTCCAAGTTTTTGCTCAGGCTGACACAATAATATAACAGGCATAGATGTTTTAAGCACATCGCTCCACTGACTGCTGATTTGCGCTGGCCTGCTCTTTCACCTGCTGTTCCAGCCTCGAGCGAACCAGAATCGCAAATCAATAAATACGAAACCATAAAATTGCAGCAAGTGTCTCAATCGAATGAGGCACCAAATGTGTTGTGTTGTCATTGTTGGCTTAGCACTGGCGTCGATGGGACGTGGCCAGGTGACAATTTAAGGACAAGGAGAGCAGTAGCTTGCTGTGCTCCACTTGGATGCCATGAAACCAAAGAAATCTGCCTTTGCCAATACTTCAACTGGCTACGGCAGGCACAAGCATAGCGGGCACGGCAAGGGTCACGCCCACGGCGGGCACAAGGACAAGGCTGAGGGAGGCAAGAGCAAGGGAAATAAGGACGGCAAGGATCAGCAGCAGCATGAGCATAAGGAGGAGCAGGAGAAGGATTTGAACTCCGGCTTTGGTGATTACCTGCGCACGCCGGAGGGTCTGTAAATGCCTCAAATATTTAACAAAATAATTTAACCTAAATATTTAAATCACAATCTATTCTTTTCCCACAGCATTTGAGATGATGAAACTGTTTGTCTTTGCCAATACCATAATGTTAATTGTGACCATGGCCTGGCCGCATCTTAAGGATCAGTTCTATATGCTTAGTCAATGGTGGAGTAGCTATCGCGAACAACAATAATAGATCTAAAGCAGTACTTGAGTAATAACTTTACACAAAAAACATGGTTGGTCCATTTATGCAGGGCTTGTTGCTGATTGGCATCATCTATTGGTAAAGCAAATCGATTACAAATATTGGTAAATATATATCTAATGAGTGTGCAACTTGCCAGGTATTCCAAGAGCATGATATCGATGATTAATGATTATTATCGCAACGAATTTCAACGTCAGCTGCAATCAGCAGGCGACTCGCAGCCTGCAGCGGAGTCACCTCTAAGTATGGACAACTTTATGGATTATGTGCGGGAGCTGGACACAAAAGAGCAGCCAAGTCTGGCAGAACTGGAAACCACTTCAGATAACACTAAAAAACCTTTGTCAGGATCCTCCCATATGCTGCTGTATTTCCTGCAAATCACAGGCGCCTACAAATCGCTCGATTTTTGTGGCTTACGTCACAGCGCTGCAGACAGCTCCATAAGCTAGTTTTTAACTTTAAAAATATTATGATTATAATATTTATAAATTATTATATAAAATATACTTATATAGTTTTCTGACATTCATAAAATACATCAATCAAGTATGCTCCAAATGTGACGGGCGTTTTTATTTAAATTGTAGCAGAATATATATTTGAAATTTGTAAACATTATCTGTTCGTTCCAGCTTGACTATAAATACTCTAAACGTGTTTAATTAACCCTTCTACTATATTTATATTGCTTAATTTTCTTGGTCTGTTTTTTATAAATCGTAGTTAATTGCACTTTCTATAAACATTTTATAGTTATTGCTCACTTCATTTTTAAAGATAGCTTCTTTATACTTGTTATCGATTCAAGTGAGAAAATATAATTTGATTAGATATGATGGATAGTGTAAGGTGCACGTTGCAAATTCTTTATGTGATAGATAAGCTTATGTTTTCTTAGAACTGTTTGCTCAGGTATTCAATTCAATTATGGCACACATTTTCAGATTTTACGCTTGATCTTTTGAGGTTATTTGGAAGTTGGAAAATGTTTTTATAATATATCAGATAATAGCTTATAGTAGATGTGCCTTGTTCTTAACTAGTTCAGCTAGAAATGCAGTTTACAACGAAAGAAAAAAGCAAAGCAAAAGTAAAATATGACTCCACTAAGATAACTCTTCCGGCCAAAATCAATCTTGCCAAACCCATTTAGGTAGTTTTTAGATCTCAAAAATGACGACTAAAGACTTGCGCATAAAAACATTTATAACAATAAAAAAACAATGATTGGAAGAATATCATTTTTGACTTTGCCGAGCAATCAGAAAATCTATTTTCGAACCTTTTCAACTTCATCAAGTTTACAAAATGTTTAGAAAAAAAAATCCCAATTTCCAATCACTGTTTTTATTTTTAAATATTTTTATACAAGTTTTTAAGCCTAATTGGAATTAGCTGTTCCCCTCCGGATTGAGATATATAAATAGCCTTTACAAATAGATAATTTTGATTTGTTTTTCATATATATAAATATTGTAACTGAGCCGATTTAACGCTCAACTCGTTTGCAATACACAACAAACTGATCTTCTCTTCTTAAGAATTATAATTTCAAATACAAATATAAAAAATTTTTAATAAGTTAGTTTAGAAAATCATAAATGACTTTTTAATGTATATTTTATATACACAACAAATCTTCATACATCATTTTATTATATATAAAATAAAAATAATAATAGTTGCATTACAAATTAATAAAGCAAAAATACAAAGTACATCAATTAAAATCAAATATGTACATAAAAACCGCTCGAGCGTTGCATTTTCTTCTTCAAATTACAAAAATCAAATATAAAATAGTAGATTAGATATAGTTTTGTTTATAGCCCAAAGGAAAGTACAAAGCGCAACAAATTAAAAAAAAAACGATTTCAAGATTATTTTAAAGATTCGTTTTCACTAAAAAATCACACTAGAAATTGTCTTTGAGAAATTGGAACAGAGCAACGCAAAATTAAGGAAACACAAACCTATTTTTTTTTCTGTGTATCACAACCTTTTAAATAAGGATAACAATAATCGAAAAACGAAATGAAGTTTCGACGAATTGAGTTAATTCATGAATGCCTACTACAGACTATATATATATGTATATGTATGTATATAATATATTTATATGTATATATGTGTATATCATATATGGCTAAAAAACACATACAGTTTAATTGCAAACAATACAAATGCTGAATACAGAATTAAGTTGCACTAATGCTGCAACTCATTGAAAGGCTTCGTTTCAATAAATAAATTACTGTGCGTTCAAGTCTTACAAGTAACATATATATCTATATATATATATATATCTATATATGTATATATATAAAGAAAGCGCCACCGGACTAAGGATTCGCCACCACTAAACTAATCTACTAATCCGCCAGCTTGCGTATTGTGGGCGGCGGCGGCGCTGGCACTGTTGGCCTTTTGGGCGTTTGAAACGAATTCGGCGATATGGGCGTTGTGGGCGTGATCTGTTCCGCTACCGCCAAAGACTGTTGCGGCTGCTGTTCGGTGTTATTGTGATTCTCCTCCCTGCTTCCAGCTGTTGTTGTTGCGGTGGATGCTGTTCCTGTTGCCGTTGCCGTCTCTTCTCGGGTGCCATTTGTATCACAATGTTCCTGCTGCATCTTGTCTAGAAACTTTTGAGTTTTGTAGCGCACACTGCAATTGCCATTGTCGATGTGCGCCTGCGGTAGTCTGGTGGCCTCATCATCGCTTTGACTCTCACCCTTGGGGCCAGAACCAGCCCCACCTCCGCTGGTTATGGCCAGCACTATAGGACGCTTGGGCAGTTGCGGCTTTTGCGGCACATCTGGCTTTAATCGAAAGCTACCAATGCTGTCGATGCTCTTACGGTCCGCTGTCGGCGAGGGCAGATTATCCAGACCAAAGAACTGTGTTCGCGTCATGGGCACCGGCTTGGCGGGCGTCACTGGTGGCGGCGACAACGCCTCCAGCTGCGTGTATGTGGCAGGCTGCTGAAATTGCACCAAAGCCGGTAGAGGCGGTTTTGCCGGCTTTTCTTGCTTCTCAAGCTTGTCATGTTTATCCTCTGATTGTTGCGGGGGCTGCTGTTGGGGGAACAGCTCCTTGGCATGCGGGCGATGCGAAATCGAATGATTCGATCCACCGCCATTGGTGGTGGCTTCCAGTTTAGTAGGCGGAGAGGGCGCATTGGGCTTCTGACGGCGCAGCGTGCCATAACGCGGACTCTCCATGACTTCTAAAAGGAGAAGAAAGCAAGAGAGAGTTAATTGCATGCATTACTGGTAGTACAGTGATCATTCGAAGACAAGAACACTTTGGTTGCAACAAGTGTGTTTCTAATCTGCCCCAGTTTCGATCTTCGAGTTATCAAAAAAGGAAATTAAATAAGAACTAATATTTATTGACTTTTGATTTGCCTGTTATCGAAAAAACAATGAACATACTCGATGATCGTAGATCTGATCTGATTGAACTGATCAGGAATATATTTATATACGTATATTACTTGATATTATTATTATTGGAGGGCTTCATGCACTGCCACCTATATCCACTGTGCCACTGTACACTTTCCTAACAAGAGACCGGAAAGTATTCCAAGTCTGTTCTTAAAAAAAAAAGAGTTGAAATTGTGTACTTAATATTTTATTTTCTCTAAATTCTCATTTGTGTAAGTTATCGCTGTCATACCACATACAACTGTATGTATCACTAGCAATACTCACCACTATCGTGCTTATTCAAATTCTCATTCGATGAATTTGATTTGGCTTTGCCTTCGACAAAGAGTTTGTGCCGCTGCAGCGTCTGATAGAACTCGACTTCACCATCGAAGAAGTAATCCCACTGGCTAATCAGTAGCTCCACAATGATGTTTGCAGCCGAGGAGCTATTCACCTGGCCCATGTAATCGGCCGGTGCATTGCTGCTCTTGTCGATGCGCGGCCAAAGCATGTTCGGTGACATGACAATGGCCAAGTTTTGGGAGCTCATCTTGTTGTGCACGGCACTCTGTTGCATCAGGGCCAAGAAGCGGGTGAGGTAGCGCAGATTTGCATAATTATCTTTGGGCAGTTTGCCCATTACAGCTTTAATCGCCGTCTTGCGTTCGGCCTCAGTGTGCAGCTCCGCGATGCGTACGAAGTCCTTGTACAGGGCGTACGTGAGGAGCGGTTCGGGCAACTCGCGCAGATAAAGCTTCAATATGGAACCAATGACGTGCGGATCCTGATACTCCAGCGGCAAGGGGGTCTTAACGTGTTGTGCCTCAAGTGCGTGTTTCATGCGCCTCAGTTTGGTGCTGGCACAGCCCACACGGAGCAGACCCTCCTCCTCGAGCCCATGCTCCAGCAGGCAACAGCAGCAGAGCTCCACAATGTATGAAATGTCGCGGTGCGTCGACGTCAGATGATCCTTGAGCGAGGTGCCAAATCGCGTCTTCTCTGTGCTCTGTATGGTGTCCTGGATGCGGGCCAGCGATTCATTCACGTGCTGCAGCGCACGCTCGTGATAGTTTCTTTGGTTGAGCACATAGTCCCGAATGCAGTTGACAATGTCGTCCTCTTTGGCTATTAGCTCGAGCATTTGTGCCGCCCACGCATCCCGCTCCTTCTCCAGCTTCACTTCACACTCCTCCTGCTGGCCCTTGATGTGGTTCAACTTTGACGCTGGCTCTTCATTCCGTTTAGAGGCCTGAAATATATAATGAAAAACAGTCAAAACTCTGAAACACTCAATTCTAATTGAAAAGTGAGACTAGATGGCATTGTTTAGTTTAGTTTATCTGTGGAAATACCGACCTAGATAAATCCCATGAGTTCCGTGCCAAAAGTGAAAATATACCTTAAGCTTTATACAAACGTAACCCGCCCCAAAATAAAATTATAATACCTTGCCATTAAACGTAGAAGAGGCGTTTACCAGTTTAGTCAAACATTAAAGATAAGAAATCTCTCACTTTGCATTCTTTTGTTTGCACCCGCATCGCCACTGGCGTCATTTTCACACGCCGCTTTGACGTTTCCTCACACCAGCATCCACATTTCCCCCTTGCCCCTTATGGCCACAACACGCCTCCAAGTGGAATCAGTTTTGCGATTGAAGAGCAGCTTTACAAGAGAGACTGTGATTGTTGTTTGCACTCTCAACTTTACCCACATATAAATAGATCCCCTGCCCAGCTATGCCAATCAACTTCATTGTTTCCCCGGTAAATGGAATCAATTTACAGGGTAAACAAACATGAAACTCCTATGGGTGTAGTGCTTAGTCTGA
The DNA here is from genome assembly GCA_035043845.1 of Drosophila picticornis. Lineage (NCBI taxonomy): Eukaryota > Metazoa > Arthropoda > Insecta > Diptera > Drosophilidae > Drosophila > Drosophila picticornis. Next base: position 8,780,372 of record JAWNMR010000362.1, read on the forward strand.
CTAAATTATATTTTTACGGGGTAATTGACATGTTGCGCCTTGCTCGGATTTCGGCTATACGTTGCAGCTTTAAGTCACACCTTTGTCAACCTATTTAGAGTGTCGTTAAGTGTGCGACATTTGATAAGACAATATTGAATTGTAACACAATAAATAAAGAAATTCAGTTGAAATCAGTATCGTGCAATGACATTTCTACCTTTTATACACAATCCATTCAAACTGTGAGCTAAATTATACAAGCGAGCAATTGCAATATTCGTATGAAATTGTTCGATTCGAAGGTAATTATGATGGTAACTCGGAGTATCTCGCCAAAGAAATTAAATACTCTTAAATAAACGACATATTGACAAGAAAGTTTTTCATTGTAAATTGTACAATTAATAAAGAAAATAAATTAAAAATCTATATCGGGCCGAAACCTCCTATATTACATAGATATAATCCGAGATACCTTGAGCTAGATAAAGCGGAATTATGACGAAGCCATTGAAATAAGCCTCAAGAAACCAGCAAACATTTGGAGAAATTCAAAATGCTCGTTAAACCACAAAATAATTAAGAAAAGACAGAGAATTCCACTTTTATCACTTCCACTGTCCATTGTGGGGCTTACTTTGTCTCCTTATTGGGACGCAGAGCAACAAAAATATATTAAAATGTTTCATAAGAATCAAGTCATACTAACATGAAATGTCATCTTGGAAATTACTTTGCTCATCTGCTATTAAAATTATTTCGAACATGGCAAAAATAACCCAAGAAAAATATTCAGATTGTGATTGAAAGCATCCATTGTTTGATTAGTTTTAGCATTTAATCAATTGAATGAATCAATGCTGTCTACACTGCATTTCTTATCATAAAAAGGCAAATGTCGTAAGCGTCGTGTGCTAAAAATAAATGAAATCGTGACAAATTGAAGAACCTGCCCCCGCAGCACTCTCACATTCTGGTTCCGACACATTGTGTGGCTGTCTATCAGTGTGCAACTGTGAATGAGCAAACAACGCCATCCATCTAATTATACACTAAACCGCAGTACGAAGCAATTAACAGCACCAACATCTTTCAATGGCAGTCGCACAATGACTCACATCACATCACCTCATATACATATACAAATACAAATACATGTACATGTTTGTAACCTCTAATGACCTACATTAGAGTTGCAAGTGGGTATTTGAGACGTGCGCAAGCATTCCAGAACCAGAGCCACAGCCAGAACCAGAGCCACCAAAGATAGCAAAGTGCAAGGTACACAGACGTAATAAATGTAAGTATGTCATAAATATCGCATATATAGCTCAATTATAGCGCTCCCAATACGAAAAGTTTGACGATGATTAGCAGCACAGCGTTAGCATTATTCTTTTATAGAGCCAAGAACTCACTAACGGGCGATAAGATTATAGACTGAGGGCAATACATATATATAGATGCATATATATACACAGTGGAGTCGGAAATTGTACGAGTGGGGGACAATTAATAAGTTGATGTTGCCCAGTTGCTCGATTATGATGTCACTGGGTGTCCGGCGAGTCAATGAACGTCTTCCGACACCTTAAACAGCCACAACAACAATGCTCAAGTTGCGCTTGATTTGGGCGAGTCAACATATAAGGCATAAAGCGTGTCGTCGAGTTGTCTTGGCTTGTAAAACGGAAAGCACTGCCAAAATACAATACAAAAATAAAAGGTAATCAAAAAAATAGAAAACTTGACTGGCTTAGTCACAAAATTTGTCGAGTAATCGTCCAAAAGTTAACGGGCAAAACACACACAAATACATCATCAAAAATCAAGTCACTCTGAGTGAAAAATTGGAGCAGCACAGCCAGAGCAAAAGTCATCCAATCCTGCGTCCATTTCACTAACACAAGCGACGCCAAGCGACAATAAATCGAACAGCTTCGCCAAACAATACACAATAGCAATGACAACACAACAAAAAACAAAAAAATGAGAAGAAAAAAACCATAAAATACACAATACAAAAAAAAATCGTTTTGATTGCTTTCTTGACTGGCGCTTGTCAACCGACTGCCTCAAAAAAAAAAAAAAAAACAAAAAACAGGAACACTGCTTAAAACGCAATTGGAAACGTATGTTAAATGTGAAGGAGATGATTATCTTTCATCGGCAGTTAAGTAAACGAGAAAACCTACGATATTGGTATATAATAAGTAAATGGTAAATTTCAAATAATATACTAAATGCAGACCAATCTATTAATGATAGCCTTTAAAAAAAAACTGTGTACACTGTGGACTAACCATACCAAACAAATGAATAAAATAATTACGCTTTTGATACAATTTTAATAATCTTAAATTATTTTTCAATATGCCTAACGGAAGTAGTTTGAGATTAGAATTTACTATTAGGTTCTGATAAGGAATGCTAGACTTTTAAACGTAAAAGGCGTCAATTAAGTTGAAAGTGTGGAGATCTCGTTGCGTATACTCGGCATTTCCTTGAAAAATGCTTGAAGCGGTTTTTAAATATATTTTTATAACGACTCATAGACCTGCCCAGTTTGTGATCTGCGGATATGAGAAATAAATATATTTGGTATATGAACTGATTATGCTATCAAACCACTGTGCATTGTGGTTGCCTGCCAGTAAAAGGCACACAAACACGACAACAACTGCGACGTTGTATAAATATAATATTATTGACATTGTTATTGTTATTGTTGTTGTTGAATGTTTTTTTCTTTTTTCTTTTTTTTTTGTTTGTTATTCTCGCAGTTTGCCGTCGGATCTCTGCTCTCATCATAATCAAAGCGAATTCCTCAGTTTGGATAAGTGCTTGGTTGTTATCACAAAGTACTCATTGACCAGCCGCTCCTCATAATCTAAGCGTTGCGAATATTTCACAATTAACTAGCCAAGATAAAAAACACACGGGTGAAGCAATGGATTTGCTCAACATTAAATTCGGACAGAGATTAATGTGACGTGTTTTTTTTTTTAGGTGCTGCTCGCGGGTTTTGTTTGGTGTGGTTTGGAGAGGGGCGGGGGTGTCTCTTACCTCGTAGCTCTTTTTTAGTGAGGTGTATTCCTGAAGTGTGCGCGACACATTACGCTTAAGCGTTGAGATCTCTTGTATTTCTTTATCTAAGATGTTTTTTAAGCGCCGCACAACTTTGGTCTCCGTTTCCAGTTCGCTCTCGATGCTGCACTCGGCGATTGTCTTCTCCAGTTCGCCTGGAAATTGCGAAACATTTTTTTAAACACATAAATAACAAAGCATTTAGTTGATGATGCAAAGTGTGCAAGTGTGTGCGCGAGTCTGTGTGTGTGTGTGTGTGAGTATCCATGTGTATTCCCGAGTTTCTAAAGTGAGGAAGTCAATGCTTATTTAAGACCTTATCACATGCGAGCGGAGACGGTAGCCACTGTTGTTGTGCCGGTTCAAAGCTGTAGGCTGACGATTGTCACAAGGGGGTGCGGGTTGCGGCGCGGGGGCGTCACAATCCTCCTTTTACTGACAACGCTGAGTAAGCAAAATTGTGATAATTGTGTTGAGTGCAACGCTGCCGGCAAGTTGCAGCAAAAGCAGCCAGAGCAGCAGCAACAGCAGCAGCAGCTGAGCCTATAATAAAATGGGGGCCCACAGCGCAGCCAAGGGGAGGTGGAGGGGAGAGGAGAAGGCGACAACGCCGCTGGAGTGTAAAATTGAAGATATGCTCGCTGTTTTTTTCATTGTGGCAAGAGATGAAGGCGAGACGATAGGGAGTCGTTGAATTGAAGCGCAACGTGGCTAAGAAATAAGTTGCAAAGGGCAAACTAGCAGACACACAGTGGTGCAAAGTTGTACGGAAAATAAATGAAAACAAAAACAGCAATGGGAAATGGGAAAAGAGATCAACCGAAATTTAGCAGAAATTTAGACATGATGCAAGAATGGATAAAGTGATTCAACAAATTCGCGGTATTTTTAAGCCATTTACAATTTTACTGCATTAATATATAAGCAGTGATCACTCGAAAAATAGAATTCTGAAAAGCTTGTTAAAAAGCCCCAAAACGAAAGTAAACTGAATAGATGATAAGTAGTTGAGTAACTAAGTTATGTAAATAATAATATTTATTTGTATTCGGAGAGGTGCTGCTAAGCTTTGTGTACGTGCATTTCATATGAATTAACATAAAGAGCTGATAGCTTAAAACCCATATACAATTCACGTACACAAATAAACAGATAGCAGATGGCATAATGCATGAATAGTTCACCTACTTTTTGGGATAATACGAAACGAAGACATAAGTTTTACGTTATGTCGTAAGCAAATAAAACTTGAACCAAGGTAAAGTTAAAGCTGCAAATGCTCTTTCAATGTTCTGCCTCTGCTGCAGCTGATGCTGTCGACGCGGGCAGCGCAGCAACTAAATTGCAATTGGTACACGCATCTGATCTGTAGTTGCATGTGTGTGCGCGTGTGTGTGCTAAAAGTGTAAGTGGAGCCAATAATGAGTAATACAAAAAAAAAAGAGTGGGGAGAGCAGAAAAAAATAAGTAACTAAAGAAATAAAATAAGGTGTGGGGGTTGCGCTAAATATATCAATAAATATGTGGGAGTTTAAATGAATAATGTGTGAATAAGTTTTTCAATTTTGGCGCAACTTTTACTTTTATTCATAATTATTGCAGTTCACTTTTACTTGGGTTTTTTTTTAACGAACTGTAAACGAAATGCACAATGGAATTAAAGCGGAGAAGCATTATGAAGCGCAACATTAACGAGCCGGTGCTGTTGGAGCGGTGGGGGGTTTGTATAATAAATACACATAAACACAATAATGATCAAAACAACAACAAGAACTGTAAAAATAGATAGACAAATAAAAATAAGAGCGGCAAACCGCAACAGCGACAACAAAAACAACAACAGCGAATGACTGTTGAAAAGAAAGCGACGTTAAAAAGAAATATACATCATAAAAATTATAATAATGATTAAAAAACGCCAAAACAACAAAAACAGCAACAAATCGACGTCGATGTTGAGAAATGTAAATGCCACAAGGCCAAGCGCACAAACAGACAAGGCGAGGCCACACTCACACACACACACATATATATTTATATATATATATATATATATATACATACAGACACACATAAAGCGCACGCAAGCCGGTGACACATAGCATATGCAAAAGTATTTATGCCCCTATTCACTGACACAATCACACACACACAAATACACAATCACATAACTGTGCACACCTTGCGCTTTTCATGCGGTTTCGTATTTTATTTTGTTGTTTTCCTACACTTTTCAGAAAGTGAATTAAAAAAACAGCACAGTGGTCACTCTCAATGAATCCGTGCTTATTTTATGGACATCTTTTATAAATTTTTTTCAAATTATTTGCACACTTTTAGCACAACACATTCGATGATAAATCTATTGACTATAGTGGAAATCAAATTTTTTGTATATTTCAGTTTTTTTTTATGCTGGCACCCTTATCACACACAATCAGCGTGACGCCTATCAACGCACACTTTTGCACACTCTTTTGACATTCAGCCCACATGGGCTGTAAGCAAAAAAAAAAAAAACACAAAACTTACCGCAATTGGCGAGAACCTTTTGAAGCGGCATATCCCTAGGCAGCTCCTTGGCAGATTCGTCGAGCGCCTGGGCGATCTTGAAATGGCTGTTCTTCTTGATGCGCTTGTCGTGCTCCTCGGTGGTGATGATGCCATTGTTGCTGCTTCCGCTGCTGCTCAACGCTGGCAATTTGCGGACAATTTTCTCGATGGTATCACGATACCGGTCCACCTGTTTCTCAATCGTTTCGAGCTCAGAATCTTTGCAATCCGATTTCGTTGATCTGTCACGAAGACGAAACAAAAAAATCAACAAAAATATATAAAATGTATATCAGTATTATATTTATATAGGTACGTAAATGCCATTACACAAATGCCGTTAGGTCATAAGCGTAGCACAGCGCAGCTGACGAAGCGACGACGTAAGAAACCACGTATAAAAACGTAAACGATGCGCTTTAATTTGACATTGATTTGTTGATGTTGTTGTTTTTGTTGTGATGAGGCAACACCTGCTTACAGCTCACTGCTTGCGCTTTTGTCATTGTCTGGAGTTTAGCTATTTGACGTCGTCGCGTCTTTATTGCTGCTGCCTGCCTGCCTCTTTGCCTGGCCTTTGAACTTACCTCAAGTTTTCTGCAGCAATTCTTATTTTTGCAATTTGTTTCTTCATTTTGTTGTAGCTTTACAAACACAGGCACACACACACACTTCCGATCGCCGATTTACGTTTTAAAAATGCACTTTGTTGTGGTTTTTTCGGTTGTGTGAAATTAGCTCGGCATTAAAAATATTTCTAAACACTGGCAAAAATTAGTCATTCTCGCACGACGAATTATGGAAAAATGATGTAAAACAGAGGTACAATGATATCGATCAAATATCGATAGTTGAAATGCATGCATGCACGAGAAATTCATTTATCGATTGTTGCAGCAATAATCAGACTTGTCTGTTTTTGGCCGATAGCCTATCGCATAACAGCGCAGTGCTCGAAATTGCTTTATATAAATACTAACATTTTTGGAAAGGCATATCGGTAACGTTTTCGAAGTTTTTGCTCAGCTAACAAAAAATTAAATTCTGTTATACATTATTACAATATTGAAGTACCATCATAAATGAGCATTCAATTATATATCGTTTCTAAAACTATTGAGAATTGTAGCTCACGATAGCTTCTCATCTCTAATGAGCGCTAGCTGCACGTGTGCAAGCTAAACATATTTTCTGTATAAAAGCATTGATTTATTAACACAAAACGACCAAAATGAAACACGTTGACGCTACCAAAAGCGTCAACCATAAGGATAGTGTGCAATCAAAGCCCAAGAAGAATGAGAGCCCCTTTGAACAGATGGAAAGCTTCCGGCAACAAGTGCTCCATCTGCTCACAATACACAAGGTGCCATACTCCACGAAAGAGGGTAAACAGGAAACTAAACAATGCTATTTCTTGATAACTTTAAATATTCTCATTGTAGATGAAGACACCTACGAGGATTATTTGCTATCCGATGATGAAAATGCGACGAAAACAAAAGGCAAAAAACTTAATAAACCAAGCAAAGCAGCAAAAGCAGCTGGCGATGAAGACGACGTCGACGAGCGAATTGCGTCCATAAAGAACAAGCTGCGACAAAAGAAGAAGCCGACAACGGAACGTCAACAGAAGCGAAGAGAGGCAAAGAAACTGAAGCACAGTAAAGGAGTGCAAAAGTTACTGCAATCCTCAGCGAAAACGTTGAAAAACGAGAACATTAAGCAACAGAAACTAAAGAACAGTTTGATCAAAACGGAGGAAAATGCAAATGGAGAGCAAATCGACAGCAAATCGCTTGTTCAAGCGGTCAAAATGCAACCCGTCTTCAATGAGGAAGCAAAAATAGTTTATTCTAAAATCGATTTTGCCGCCAATCCCGGCTCCAAAGCCAAGAAATCCCATCAGAATCCAAAGGAAATACTTAAAAAGCTGAAAGACACTCGCCAACACATAAACGGACTAAAGGAACAAGGCGAAGCGGGCAAAGCAGCCGAAATACAAAATGATATTGCCTGGAAAAAGGCATTCGACAAGGTTGAGGGAAAAAAGGTAAAGGATGACACAAAACTGCTGCAGAAGGCAATCAAAAAGAAGAAGGTGGAGAAACGCGCTGCGAAAAAGAAGTGGGCGGACCGCAAGGAGAAGGTGGAATACGATAAGACGAAGCGTCAAAAGAAACGACAGGAGAATCTTGATAAGCGCAGCAAGGATAAGAAGAAAACCAAATTGAAGAAGGCAAGCAAAAAGGGCCGAATTATAGCTGGCTACTAGGTGTCTGTTTGGCAAATTCACTTGTTTAACTCAAATAAAAAAATTGACACTACGAAATGAAAACTGTTGCTTAAATTCACTTTTATTGAAAATTTCCCATATTCTGGCCGTGATACAGTCAAAATTCTTTGTGTATATCTAAAATTCATTTGGTTGCTATATGTCTTTAGTTTGTGTACCACGGTGCTTAGCACGGACAAGAAGAAGAGTCACGCATAACAGCTGTTAACATCATAATCACGAAACAGCTGATCCGATAGGATTGTCGCATTGCTGTATTTTGTCAATCACCATAAGAATAAGGAGTGCAATAATTGCAAAAACAACTCAGACACTAAAATTGATTTGGTCTTTTCAAATGACGGGTCAACAACAAATACGGCTACAAAAACAGAACTGCCAGTGAATAGCAAACAGTGCAAGAAGAAGCAGGAAACTGGCCAGCGCGCACGAAACGTCGTGTGAGAAGAAATCTGAAAACACACCGACATAACACACACACACACAGAGAGGGCCAAACAAGTGAAGAGATACAGCGAAGCGCCGAGCGCAATCTATTTTATTCACATTTTCCACACTAAAAAGACCGCAACACAGCAGTAGCAGCAGCGACAGCAACATCAGCAGAAAAAGGCACAATTGCGTCGTATAACAAAAAAAAAAACACACACGAAAGTGCTGAAAATTCAGTTTCAAGTGGAAATCAAACAATTGTGCGAAAATCTAAAATCGAATGACCAGCAGTATTTGCCTGTCAAAATAGTCTAGAACAGGCTGTCAGCAGCAGCACCAACAACAACAGCATTATTACCAGCCCCTTCCCCGCCTCCCCATAGCATAGAAGAAGAAGAAGAAATACGAGAGTGTGTGCGTGAGTGTGTGTGCGCGTGAGCGGACTTGCCAGCTGAGATTCCCGTAATAGCAGCAGTGCATCATAATGAGCATGGTACGACGCATCTTTCTACTGGCTCCAAAATACAAAATTTGGACAAAGGGTAAGCGGAAATAACAATAAAAAGTAACATAACAAGGAGCTGCAATTCACACACATGCAAGCATACGAAGAGCCTCAAACTGTATGCTTGTTGTGCAAAATCGTATACGTAACTGCGTCATTTGCGAAGAGCGGTCGCGTCACGGAACACGATCAGACCGATCAACAGCAGCCGTAAGCAAAAGCAATAACAACAACAATAGCAGCGAGTCTAATTGGTATATTGTCCAGTTCGCTTATCAGAATTTTTTTTGGCTGCACATAAACTTTATTTATACACTGCCCCGCCGCCACCTCTTTCTCTCTCTCTCTCTCTCTCTCTCCCTCTCTCCCTCTCTCTCACGTGGAGGTTAATGCATTGACAACATTTGAATTTAAATTCATGTCAAACAGCTCGTGGAGAAGGTCAACGTTGTACCGCTTAGTCGCCTTTTCGTTACGTTATACCAATCAGACGACGTAACATATATCGTATTAGCCGTGATTTTTTGTTGTTGCCATTTTGATGGCTTGCTTACAGCGCGGCGAGCGCGTTTTTGAACTGAACTTGAATTGTCTCAAATTGTGGTCGAGGCTAAGTTACTGCGGTTGCCGCTTTGACGCAATGATCCGCCGGTCGAATAAATGTTTTTTTTTTTTTGTGCAAATAGCAAAAAACATATTTTTTCTTGCTGATAAAGAAACTGGCTAGTAATAACATCTTTTTAAAAGCCCATAAGGAAAAACGTTTACATAACTTTTATGAGGAAGTGGTTTTTTATTATTATTTAAATGTACGAAGGGAAATTAGATAAGCGTAATTTTAACTGAACTTGATTAGGTTTCACATTTTCGCTTTCCCAAGATAGCAGTTAATATAATACAATAATAATAGCAGTTTATTAAGCTCTAATTGAATTGAGTCAACTTTTATTGCTTGACAACTTGCTAATTGGCATCCGATTTCATCAAACAACTACAAAAACAATAAAGAAATACAATGTATTAGAACCTTAGCAGTGATTTCGAGAAGCAAAAACTGTAAACAACGGAATACCTATTTTTTCAACTGATTGTTCCTATAGTAGCTGTATATATTTATTATTTTCTTCCTTCTCCGCAAGATTATGGTACAAATTTACAAGCTCTCCACCAAATCTGTTATAGATAATCTTAGATATTATATTATATATATATATATATAATGTATGTGTTCCATATATATATATAATGTAGAATTCCCACTGCCAAATAAAGAACTTTAGCAATCTCGCAAGTCGTTGCAACCTAAAAGTTCAAAGAACTGTTAAGAAAATAAATCAGTTAACAACACTTAAAACAGAGTATAATAAATATGTGTTATTAACACTTTCCATTTTGTAGGCAGCAACCAGGTGCAGCACACACCAAGATGCATATTGCTGAGCACAGGCGGAACAGAAGGGAGCAGCCGAGCGATTCTCGCCCGACAGTTCCATGTAGCCACACAATACTGTACCGCCAATGGGCATCTTGTGCTGGAGCCTCTGGTGGTCATACCCACCTACATTGACATAACCAATGGCGTCACAAGCATGTCCGATGGAAGCAACAGCAGCAGCAGTGGCAGTGGTGCAGGCAACGGTGCAGTTGGCAGTGGTGGTGGTACCAAGACACCCAATCCCAGTGCTGGTGGCAGCGGTGCAAACACAACCGGCGGCAGTGGTCCTGGTGATAAATTTCTATCGTGTCCGAAATGCGGCAGTGCCTGCACCCAAGTGGAGACCTTCGTTAGCTCGACGCGATTTGTAAAGTGCGCCAAGTGCAACTATTTCTTTGTGGTGCTCTCCGATGTCGAGACGAAGCAGCGCATCAAGGAGGAGCCAAAGAATCAACGCAAACCGCCGCCGCCGCCGCAAAAGATCATGGAGTATCTGGACAAGCATGTGGTGGGTCAGGAGTTCGCCAAGAAAGTGCTCGCCGTTGCCGTCTACAATCATTACAAGCGCATCCATCACAATCTGCCACAACTGCAGCAGTCGTCCGGCCAGGGCTCTGGATCGAGCGGATTGGAAGGCATACCGCGTACAGATCTCCTCCATATCACCGGCATTGGTCACACACTGAATAGCACGCCGGGCAGCGAGTTGCCGCCGAAGCCAGCGCAAATGGGCATGGGTGGCGGACTGACGGGCTCTGGTCTTAGCAGCGGTCTGCACACATCCGGCAGCAGCATTGGCATGGGCTCGACCTCACGCGGTGATCACCGTCCCGGCTCCGAAATTCTCGATAACCAGAGCACCGACGTCAAACTGGAGAAGAGCAACATCATCATGCTGGGACCGACGGGCTCCGGCAAGACACTGATAGCCCAGACAATAGCACGCTGTCTGGATGTACCGTTTGCCATCTGTGATTGCACAACACTCACCCAGGCCGGCTACGTCGGCGAGGATATCGAGAGCGTCATCTCCAAGCTACTCCAGGATGCCAACTACAAGTGAGTCGCGTCCTTATTCATATACACATCTGGACAGTAAAAATAGGCGTGCAGACAAGCTAATTACTGATTTTTTAGTTTACTGAATTCGTAATTCTTTACATGAGAGAATGTTGTAATTTTTTCGCTCTTGATGACAAAAGAGCAACCTGCAATTATCGGTTGCGGATGAAGTTTTTATTACTCGCCCTTTAATATTTTTATTTGTAAAGAAATTCTGGGGCTGTCCAATTATTCTTATTTTCCTTGATCGTAAAGCTTACATTTTGTCTTTAGTTCACAGCCCTATTTAATATTATTCGACAGCTCAGTTAGGTCCTTTTGATATTTGATACATTCAAATTCTCTTTTAAGTGCCAAGCAATTTCAATTTATTAAGAAACAATGTCGACGTATGATTTACCTATTTACATTTTTATCGTTTTCCAAATTCACAAGTTATTATTTTTGCACCTATTTTACTATCCTATTATTATTTACTACATTTTAACTTGAGCGCAAATTAATTTTACACACACCTTCCAACCTTGGGGCTACATTTTTTATCACCTGTTATTTTTTTTTTTTTTGCTCTATTGAAATTGCTGCGTGAAATCATAAAATTCGAAATATACTCCAGAGGCAAAGCATTACAAACCAATATATATATGTATATATATATCGTATACATAAATATAGAACCATTATTTATAAACACACTTTTTCTCTCTTGTTTTTTTCCGCTGCAGTGTGGAACGCGCTCAAACTGGCATAGTTTTTCTGGATGAGGTGGACAAAATTGGCGCTGTGCCCGGCATACATCAGTTGCGCGACGTGGGCGGCGAGGGTGTTCAACAGGGCATGCTGAAGATGCTCGAGGGCACCGTTGTCAATGTGCCCGAGCGCAATTCACCACGCAAGCTGCGCGGCGAAACTGTCCAGGTGGATACCACCAACATACTGTTTGTTGCCTCTGGCGCCTACACGGGTTTGGATCGCCTTATTGGCCGGCGCCTCAACGAAAAGGTGACTATGCTAAATATTCCATGTATAAAAGCCTATCTGAATTGCATCCCCTTTTTTTTATATAGTATTTGGGCTTTGGCATGCCTTCGACAAGCGGTTCGGGTCGTAGAGCCGCCCAATCGGCTGCTGCTCCCATGGAGAACGATCAGGAGGAGCGTGATAAATGCCTGACCAAGGTACAGGCGCGTGATCTCGTTGAATTTGGCATGATACCGGTTAGTATCTTTATATATATATTTATTATATATTCTTACTAGTTGATAAATAACTTGGTTGTTGGTGTTTCGAATGCAGGAGTTCGTTGGTCGCTTTCCGGTGATAGTGCCGTTCCACAGTCTGAATGTCAGCATGCTGGTGCGCATTCTAACCGAGCCGCGCAATGCGCTAGTGCCACAATACAAGGCTCTATTGGGCCTGGACGAGGTGGAGTTGTCGTTCACCGAGGATGCAGTTGAATCAATTGCCGCATTAGCCATGGAAAGGCATACAGGAGCACGTGGTCTACGCTCCATAATGGTAAATTAAGGATCCATAAATTATTGAGCTCTTTAATTAATCTTTAATGCTTGCAGGAGCAATTGCTGCTGGATCCCATGTTCATAGTGCCGGGCTCGGACATCAGGAGCGTGCACATTACCGGAGACTATGTGCGCGGTACTGATCAGCCCGTTTACAGTCGCAGAACCGACGAAGAGGAGAGCATCGATGCCACAGCCGAGTCCACAGACAACACGGAGCGAACCAACGATAATGATAAGAACTTTGAGGATAGTGAAAAAGTACGGCTCAAACAGTAAACCGAACACACCAAACAAACAACAATCAAAAACATGCTAAGGCGCCGCCAACACAAAAAGCAATCGCAAACACAGCAGTAGCAACAATAGTTAATCGCAGGAAACAGTAGCAACAACAACAACAACACTGCAACGCTTTTCCATTTGGTTTTCCCAACTTCACCAAAAATGTCGCCAATGCTTTTCATTTACTTTTAGAGTTTTCAATTTTTGTTCTATATACATTTGTTTGCTTACAAAGCTTTAGCTACTGACTTCAAAGCAAACTCTACTTAAACTTAGTTCCCATATCTACTATATGCATATACGTTAATGTGTTATATTATTTTTAGTCACGTTTTAATGATACTTTGAGTGGCACGTAGCCCCACCTGCAAAACCATGGCCACCTTTTTTTTTTTGAATGGCTCTTGCGCACTTTATTTACATATAATCGCAAATATCCCCCTCAATATGCACCTGTGATTCACAAACTGACAAGCAGCGTAGAAGATTTTTATACGCATCCGTTTACCAATCGTTTGCATAATGAATTGAAATTGTAAAAAAATAAAACCATAATCACACAATAAAACAACAGATAGAATTGTAAAGCAACAAAATATTAATTAAAAAAAGAAAAATTGTATAAAAAAAACTTAAGTTCGACTTATTGGAGAAAAAATAGTAACACCAACAAGAACCTTCATTTTTTGCCAGTTGGCGCTGCGTTAGTTTTCCTTCCTTTTTGCATAACCACAATACGATATATCTATTTCAATTATACCTGTAAAAATATATATTTAAAACTAGGCAATAACAACTTGCATAGTTGAAGTGAGTTACAAATTTTTAATAGCCTAGTTAATGAAAGAAGAGAAGCAAAAATAATATTTTTAGCTAATTTAAGTTGTACAACAAAACGAAAAAAAAAATGCATAAGTAATTTAATAATAAAAAAAATAAATAAAAACAAACAAAAATTTTTATTTTAATAATATAAAAATAGTTAAACTTTTACAAAATAAAATGTTTATTTAATCACATAAACAGCATTTGTATTGGGAGAAGACGACCCTTTTGACAAACTATTTATATTCCAGGTAAATAAAACAGTAGCCCAAATTGGTAATGAGGGATAAAACTAATAGGCTTACATTAAGTGTACCAAGAAACAGTTTTTCAGGTTGCTTAGAAGAAGTAATATTATGTAAGTGCTCCCCAAAAATTTAAAAAAAAAACAATTGAAAGTATGTAATTTTGAAAAAATAAATTCAATTCCGCTCCATGTTGATGTAGCCATGTCCAAAGGCAAAGCAGCCGAGAAGTTGAACAAAATGTCTCCTTTCGTATCAATTATTCTTAAGAGATCACCCACATTAGAGCCACAGAAAACAGCGTTGAACCAATTTATGATTATTTTTATTTAATTATCATATTCAACTAAACAAAATTTGCACAAATTAAATTGACTAAAATAAACTACTCAAAAAATTGACTCATGCAACTTTCATATTCGAAACTCTTTCGTGCGTCTTTCGCTATTTAGTTTTGCGTTTAATTTGATTTATTTTTATTTTGTTTTGGTTTTATTTAAATTAATGAATTAAACTGAATAACGAAATTGTCGCATTAATAAATAGTTTTTAAATTTATTGCACATCAGCACTTAAATATTTTCTTTTGTTGTTTTTTTTTTTTTTGGGTTTTTTGTAATAGTTTTTTTTCACGTAGTGTAAAATTTGTATAAAAATTTGTAAGTAAATAAATATCTTTGTTGCGTGTGTGTGTGTTTGTTGGTTGTGTATTTTTGTTTGTTTGTGTGAGTGTTTGTGTGTATATAAATAAGTTGTTAAATCCCGAATTTGGTAACGAGTTTTAATCATTCTCCTCGGATATAAGCAGTTCGTATTCCTGTGCCGCAAAGCGATCCCAATCGGTGTTCTGCAAAATGATATCAGTATTATTGTGTGGAGTGAATTTAATTGAAGAAGTAGAATGGATAACTTACAGACTCATCCCGTTGAGCGGCAAATGGATCGCGCTGCTCGTGATCCAGATATTTCTCCAGATTGAAGAAGGTATCGAAGAAGACGTGCGTCATTTTGCAGCGCTTCAAGTCACCCAATGTAATGGAATCACGGTTCGCAGGCTTGATCATGTCCAGCATCTGTAAGGGTGTGAAAGGTATATGTTGAATTTCGACAGGTGAATTAACTAGGATTCACTGGGATTGCACACCTGACACAGACAGTCCTCGAAGGGTAGACATTCAATGCCAATGCCCTCCATGCGCTGTTGCTGCTCCTCATAGAAGTATTCCAGCTCGTACATGGACAGAGCACCATCACCATCGATGTCCATGCAACGGAACCAGTACTCAATTGCTGTCGGCGTGCGCTTGTCCTCCTCGGACAGTATGAACCATACAAAATCTGTATAGGACATTTTTGGCTCATCGTCAGATGATTTTTTGTTATCGCTGCGCGTCACACAGCCGGAGAAGATGCGTTCAACGATGCGGGTGGAGAGGGCATTGTCGCTGTGCTTGGCCAGATCGTCCTGGTTGATGAGCAGATCGTGATCTTTGTCCAATTCCCAGAACTTACAGTAGATCACATAGAAGTGCTCGTAACTAAAGAAGGCCATTATCTGATTGATATCCTCCTCCTCCTCCAGCAGGCTAATCATCTGCACAACAAACGCTACAGTTGTGGCCAAAACCTATCCATTTGGATATATGTATATATATATAACAGTTGACTCACCTCCAGCAGATCGGAACGCTTTAGCTCCGATATGGTTATTTTGCCGCTCCAACTGCGATTCACCGAATAGAAGATGCGCGCGATGACTGTGTGCACGTATCTGGAATGGAACTCGGTGGCTTCTTTGAGAAACGCCAGACCCGGATGCGTATCGACCACGTCCTGCACCATCGGCACCAAATCCTCAGGCACAATATAGGAACGAAAGCGCTGTCCGCGCGACATTATATAAACGAAGCGCGAGGCCGCCTCATGGCAATAAACATTCATCCTGGAAGAACGGAAGGCAAATGACTTTAATGATCCTTGAGGATGAAGTGCTTGGCTCAGCTTACTGTTTCCAGAACTCGACGAAACGCTGTCGCTCGACCAGACCGTTGCTGCTCGCCTGGCAGAAGATCATGACCGGCATGCGCCAGTAGAAGGGCAGGCCGCACAGTTTCAGGATGCGGGGCAGCTCATCCTTTGTCACCTGGTTGTTGGGAAAGCTATCGAAGGCGGACAATATGCCGCGTATAACGCGCTCCATGGCGATCGTCGGCTGTGGCTTGCCATGTGGAAAGTAGAATCTGACCAAATCAGAATGATATACATATATATATATATATATATATGCGAATTGGATTCGATTGGAGTACGGCATTTGCTCACCTGGGTATATAGACGCTCTTTGTGCTGCGTATCTCCTTTTGCAGTAGATCCTGTGTCTGTGGCACCGGCGGTGTTGCATGCAGCTTCACCTTAAACGTTTACCAGATATAGTTACCATAAAACATATATTATTGTTGCTTAACCAAAGTTTCATGGACACCACACAGTTAATTTATTTGACTTTTTGAGGCAGTACATAAAATGCCCAAATTCTTGCAACAATTTTTTATTTTGTTTATATTTGCTCGCCTTTTTCGCAGATGGGGAAACAAACCAAGAAAAATAAAGAACAAATTTTCAACTGCCACGCCCCAACATTTGGCCCTTTTAATTTGGTATGAAATATGTTAGTGTATTCAAATAAACAAATCATTTTTGTTTTTGTTTTGGGCTAAAAATTATATTAATATATGTATGTGTTTTGCGTTGGTGTTGGTGTCGGTGTCGAGCATATCTCAGCAAATACTTAAATACTTCGTGGAAATTACACTAAACTTTGAAAAAATCAGAAAAGTAATGAGCAAGAAATAAATTCAAACCCACAACCAATTTTGTGGTTGTTTTTGTTTTTGCTGTTGCTTGTTGTTGTTGTGGTTGTGCTAAATACAGCAGCAAATAGAAGCTAAATTTACAATATCTTAATTGGCGCCAATGAAAATAATCTATAGAAAGAAATCTATAGAATTGAGATACGCTGTGGTTAGCCGATTTTTCTCTCTGTGTGCTTTGGTGGTGTGCGTGTCTGCCTCTGTGGCTCTTAAAAAGTGCTTAATTTAATTAAATGAGGCGGGATTGGAACAGTCAAGTTTAAAGGTTAGCAGCGAATAATTATAAATCAATTATCTGATTCTCAAACAGTTCAAATTTGTTATTGCACTTAAATTTTTGTAAATGACGATGTAGAATTATTTTGTTTCAGATTTTATGCTTAATATAATAAAAAAGAACAAAATTACAAATTCGATTGAAGTTCTAGAAAGTGTCTAGCTAATAAAATGTTGACTGGGGATCTTATCTTCATAAAAGTGACATATTTGAATAAATACTTATACTGAGATTTCATAGTTGTAGTAAATTTATTTTTATAATTCCAAACAATTTTTCATTTTCCATATTCAGACTGATGCCGAAAATTGAGATATTTCTCGTGAGAGTTTTTGTATTTCCAAAAACAAAGCCGCGTATTGAGTCGTATCATTAAACAAAACATCAATTATAGTAATTTATCAAAAATGAGTTGTTGTGGTATAAATAGGCAGATTTACCTATAGAGCGGCCCACGTGTTAAATGTTCAATTAGATTGCGCTGCCCCCACACGAAATCAACTTATTCCTTATACTAAAACAATCGCCTTTGTTGGGTGCCTTTGTATGCGTCTTGTACCCATGCAGCCATATAAGCAGCATCATTTGCTTTTAGCCATAATTTTTTTTACTTTCTATTCCGCATGGAAAGCTCCAAGTGGACTGGCAGAAACCACGCACTGGTCAGTCATGATTTTAAAACTGTCAACGGCAGCATTAACATTAATCTTAACTCTGCACGCAACAGTGAAAAGAAAAGAAAACAACACAAATAGACAAGCTGGCAGCTACTGACGCTATATTACGTATACGCACGGATACGCTCGATTGCTAAGCAAAATATTACGCATACGCATAGTTGTTAAACAAATAAGTCGAATAAATATCGAGGAGCAAGCCTTCAATTGCGTCTGCAAAGAGCAAATAGCGAATAGCACAAAATAATTGCCGACAGAGTTGTGAATTATTTATAGCAATTATTTACTTAGCATCAGCAGCAACAACAATAACACCCATAACAACAACAACAAAAACAACAAAAACAAACGATGGCATTTCAAAATGAAACGTGGTAAAGGGTGGGGAGTGAGTAAATTAAATATTATGAAGTCAGACACCATACCTCATTCATTCATATCCCGCACACTCAGCACACATCGTAATTAAATAATTAAACAATAAAATATATAAATACAAATATCTTCAACAAAAAATCCCCAAAAAAAAGCAATAAAAGAGAGCTCGACTTGGACATACCCTGATCATAGTCATTACAAATATTGAATCGCTTCATTTGAACTTATACCCAATTGGAAGAGTATCTACTTAAAATTGTTGGCTTTTTCTACAATCGGAAATCGAGATCGATATGGGCTACTATCGATAAAAGAAAATAAATTCGATATGTGTTCGTTAAACAGGAATTTACATTATTTAAAATTGACTTTTGCATGCCCAGATTGAATCGACTGCTGATACTGATCAAGCATATTTATATGCCATATGACTTGTCCCGAACTTCATTATACCCTTTTCGAAGATTGTCAATGCGCTGAGTATGAAAAATGAACGCAATTCGTGTTGCTTAAATAATCATGCGCATGTATTGTATTCTGTATTTTGTGTTTTGTATTTTGCTTGTACTCAGCTCGTCTCTTCTCTGTTTATATATGTAGAAACTTTTTCTAATTTTTTATTTCATTTTTTTTTTTTTTTTTTTTTTGCCTATGCACATTTGTGCTGATCGTAAATACTTGATTTGATTGTTTGTATACGAAAATATGCATGCTCAATAGGGGTACTCAATATTTGCTTGAACACGAACAAAAAAACTTTACACCTCACGAAACGATCTTTCTGGTAAATACATTGATTGTTCTCATTAATTATAAATACATATTCTCTTTTTTTTGTTGTTGATTCAAGAATAATATTACCGCAAATTATTCAGCTTATTTGGAATTCTTTAATAATATTTGTTAATCTTCAAATACCAATTTCAATAATAAGATTTTCGGTTCTGATTATGATGATTGAATTAATAAAATTGTTTTAAGTCTTCTTAGATACATTTGAATGTATCACTAAGATATAAAATAGTTGGATACAAGGATCATCTAAGCTGAACAACATAAATAATACGTTTATTAATGTGCCAAAGCTAAATAAAATATAATCTAGCAATATTAAACTTTTAATATCTCTAA
This sequence comes from Drosophila picticornis, assembly GCA_035043845.1. Taxonomy (NCBI): domain Eukaryota; kingdom Metazoa; phylum Arthropoda; class Insecta; order Diptera; family Drosophilidae; genus Drosophila; species Drosophila picticornis. The sequence continues at coordinate 8,799,932 of JAWNMR010000362.1, forward strand.
ATTTCAGTTTTCTTTAAGTTGCGAGAGCAAATAAGTTAAGTCATTTCATTCGTAAGGATGTCTTAAGCAGCTCTAATCAACGAACCATTACTATTTACTACAAGTCCATCTAAAACTGAATAAAATGTCTGAGTATGCATATTACTTTAAGAAAAACCTATACTAAACGTCGAATATCAACAGTAAGCCTGTAACAACCTGGTATTTGGATGGGAACTTCAGTCTAAGCTTTGATTAATTGAATTTTAGTATTGATCGTGCTTGTTATGTGTGTGCAGCACAACAATTAAAGTGATTTGTGATATGTAATATGAGAAGCATGTAAATATTGTTTCCAAAGTATGTTTTTTGCTGCTACACTGCTTCAAAGCATAACTTTCCAAATGGGTAACCCTAATGGCTTATTGGCAATTGCAACGTTCTATGTCTATATACAAATCTGTTGTCTCGTCTCGCCTCATCTCTGTTGGCAAGCGATAGCAGCAGCAACATGTCTATGGCGTCTTTGCTTAACCTTAAATCAATCAATGATCCTAAAGCGGCCCGATAAGAGCAACACAGCTACGATATTTTATTTGTTTTCAATTGTCGGCGACGGGGGCGGAGATGCCGCAGGGGATGGGGGGTTTGGGATGGGGATGGGCACAATATGTTGCTATTGTTGCCATTGTTGCTGCTGTGCGGCTGTGGTGATTTTTCACTTGCTCTTTGCAGTTGTTAGATAACAACTTAAATCTACACACTAAGAGCACTTTTGCTGAGGTAATTTTCATAAATTTGGAAAGGGGGGTTTGGGGTTTGGTGAGTGCTGTCATACCTTGAGTAGAGTTTTGGGCGGCGCTTCCGTTGGCCGTTTGATATCAAGAAACGAGTTGCGTCCATCCGGTCGCTTCTCAAATAGCATCACGCGCTCCGCAACGGAGCCACGTGTCAGGATCGGTCTGCCCACTGCAATTGAATAAGTTGAGCAATATGAATGATGTTGAAATTCGACAATTGGCAATCTCTGATTGACTTATTACAATTCTTATCCTGGCCATTGGTGAGCGCTGCCCGGCTGCCGCTAGTCGGTTTGATTTTATTCAACGTTGGCATCGTTGTGTCCGCCAATGTTGCTGGCGACTCAGCGGCTGTTGCTGTTGCTGTTGCCGTTGCATTGGTCACAATGTTGCTGGCATTGTTGTTATCAGTGTTGCTGCGATTGCTGTTGCTGCTGCTGCTGCTGCTGCTGTTGATTATTTTGCGCGTGATTGTTGGCTTTTCTTTGGTTATGGTTGCTGCTGTTGCTGCTGTTGTTGTTGCCGGCTTCTGTTGTTCGCTGTTGTTCTCTTTGGTTTTGCTGACTTTGCGTGTGGCTATTGACGTCTCAGAGGCGCCTTTAGCTGTCGCATTCATTAATGCCACACCCACATGCGGCGCATCGACGACATCGTTGCTGCTGGTTGCTTTGCTCAGTTTCTTTGTGGGCTGCTGCTCTTTTGCTGCTGCTGCTGCTGCTGCTCCTGTTGCTGTTAACTTGTTGCTGTTGTTGCTTAAACTGATGCTGCTGTTGCCGGCTTTGCTGCTGCTGTTGTTGTTGCTCTGACGCTTTTTGGCAGGTGTGGTTGTTGTTGCTGCTGCTGCTGCTGTTGCTGTTGCTGCTTCCTTTTGCAGCAGCTCGCTGATTTTGAGCAAATGCTGCGTTTGCTGCTGCGACAAATTGTTCACGTCCAACTGCAAATTGATGTCATAATTGAGATTCACATCAGGCATCGTTTTGGCCGAAACAGCAGCTACTTTTTTTGGCGACTGCAGCGTCTCCACTTGACTTGTTTTGACCGCTTTGCTTGTTGCTGTTGCTGTTGGCGTTGGTGTTGCAATTGTTGCTGCCGTTGTTGCTGTTGCTGTTGTTGTTGCCGTTGCAGTTGCAGTTGCTGTTTTCTTAAGCTTTGTGCTGCCATTTGGCTGTGTTGCCGCGCCCATTTCCGACTTTTTGATGCCACTCTTGCCCCTTTGTTCTTTGTCTTTGTTCACAAAGCTGGTGACCATCTTTTGGAGGCCCTCGGCGTTGCTCAGATCGGTTGTTGTTGTTGCCGCGGCAACAGCAACATCCGCAAAATCACCGGTGGCCGCCGCATTTGTATACATCTCGAGCAGCTGGGCGGGCGGCAGGCCGCGACTCTTCCACGTGTGATAGATGGCATCGGCATGCTCGTTGATCTTCTTTGAAAGCTCTGCAATCTCGTCGTGCGCATCGCTGCTGATCACCGGCGTTGCTTTTGGGGACTTGGGGCTCGCTGCAGCCGCTGAGGCAGCAGCAGCAGCAGCAGCAGTTGTTGCCGGTTTGCGTGTCGTTGTTGTTGTTGTCGTTGTTTTGCTGCTGCTCATTGCCGTTGAGCTGCCGGCGCTGTTGCTGAGCTTTTTTGTTTTTGTCGTTGTTGTTGTTGTCGTCGAAGACGCCTGCATTTTGACAAATTGTTTGAGTTAAATGAATTTTTTATTTTTTCTTTTTGCCTTTTGCTCGTCACTGAATTTTCCGCTTTAGATTTGTAATTCGCACAATTAGCTCTTGTTTTCACACAAGACCTATTCACATTTTCAATTTGGTCAGTGTATTCGTGTATACACTTGAACAAAATGTGGCATTATTTATATGAATTGAGACGGTTATTTTATCAAGTTAAATATTTGATTTGGTTTAGTCGCATTTCACACAACTCATTGGCCGCGCTGTGTGGCTTTGTAATTCTGGTTGATTTTTACAAATTTCATGTGCGTTTCATTCACTTTTCACGTTTTCACATTTTCCTCGTTTTAACTTTTCTCCGTATGGCGAAATCTATTAATAAAAACAAATACCAAAATTTCCTATTTCGTTGATTTCAGACGCCGCCGAAACACACACACACACACACAGCACGCTCTCTGCGTCGACGGCGACGCACACACAAAAATATAACGTCGGCATTAGCATCGGGATCGGGGCATCATCTCAATACGTAAGGCGCGCACACTGTGCACAGTGGCCGCAGGGCGTTTCTAAAGTATTTTCAATTTCTTTCAAAAAATATGAAGAACGATGAAGAATTGCTAGATGCCCAAATGCAATTCAAATATGAAACCAGTAAATAAAAGGCTAAAAGGCATAATCTGCTTTGCGTGGAACATCTCTAATTGGATGGGCTTCAACTTTGGACCGGCTACAGTTAATGCTCTGGCATTTAGTTGTTTACATACTTTGTAGTTATTCAAAGTGAATGTGCTGCGTTGATCGCTCAACAAATCGCTCAAGCCAAGCAGTAAATTTGAATTTCACACATGCGTGTGAAATATTTGCCACACAATCACTTAACGCGTATCGTAACGCAAAATGTGGCTGCCACTGAGATCAATTAGTCAATCAAATTATTTATCATATTCTGCACATGCAAATGCAGTGACACTGTGCAACCGTAAGAGAAGAGAAGGAGAAGGTGAAGAAGGAGAAGAGGAGGAGAAATAACAGCCCCTTTGCCCGTTGTGCGCGGCATTTTTTGCCTTGTTTTTACGTTTAGCAGCGACTGCTGCTGCTGCTGCTGCTGCTGCTTCTTCAACTTTGTACTATTTATTCGAAAATAAATTTCGAAGTAGTTGCCGCTGCTGGTGTTGTTGCTTCCGTGCTGCTTGCCACACACTCTTCTATTGCACTTAACATACGTGAATAAATAATGCATGTGTGTATGTGTGTGTGTGTGTGTGCATGTCTATAAGTCGGCGCTATCGAGTATATTTGTGATGCTTGTCTGGCTTTATTAATGATTTAATTGCATTTATGCCCCAAAGGCGTACGCTGACGCTGACGGCAGTCACGATGACGCGTTGGTTGGATTTCGTCATTAATTAATAAACCAAACGAAAGGTTAAACAAAATTTGCAAATTGACATTTCATTTGGGCCACACCACACAGTGAAAACAAGTTAACAAGTTAACAACAAAAACAACGATCAAAAATCACGCCAATAAAAATACAAAAACAAACACACACAAACCATTTCACATACATATATATGCCTTTATATATATACAATATGTAACAGTATTTACACAGAAAAACGCATCTGGCAAGTTGGCGGAAAAATCTTTCCGTTTTGGAATCGTTTGACCGGGCGCTAAATTTAACAAAATATCGCCGTGTTTAACACACAAAATTTTTACCGAGCGCACTGTGCACGCGGACGCGAGCGTTGCTGATTAGCTTCGTGTTGTTACTGTAAATCTTTGTCCGCTCTGCTCGCAGCTCAAAATAACATCAGCCTCAGTCTCAGTCGCTGTCGCCGTTGACGTCGTCGTCGTCGTCGTCGCAGTTGGCGAGTGCGAAGTGGAAGTGATCTCAGCTGTTGCAGCAGCTAATGACACTGAGAACACACGATTAGGGCGCTCCCACACACACACACACCAAAATACACACACACACACACAGGCTCTCGCCCAATCGTTCGATGCGAATGAGAGCGCCAACATCGCAATTACTTTGGCGTTCTTTGAGCAGTAGCAGCAGCAGCCACTCTCTCTCTCTCTCTCTCTCTCGCTCTCTCGCTCTCACATGGCTCTCTCACTTACCCCCACACAACACGCACACTCAGACGCAGACGTAAACGCAGACGCAGACGCAGACGCAGAACACTTGCCGTACCCACACACGACACAGCACAAAAAGAAAAAAAAAGAGGCGAAAAAAGCAAACAGCAGAAATCAAAGCAAAGGTGTTTGTTATTTATACGCTGTGCAACCGCATGAGATATATGGAAAATGTTATCTTGTTCGCTGTTTAAGCTAAGTAAATACTTTAACTAAACACAAATACAGAATAATAATGACAATGCAGCTTATCGACACCATAAGCAACATAATAAAACAATATTTGCATGCTTGATTTACAATTTGCAAATAAGTTGAGTTTTTAAAGTGTTCAGTATTTCATAGGGTATGCAAAAGTCACGATTACAATTGGGGTGTACAATTAATTTTTTATGTGTCAGACACACGAAGAAGAATAAAAACCTGAAACATTTATTTCGCTCTGCTAATGCTAAATAACTTATATCTGTCGTGCCTTTTGTTAACGATGTTTGTTGCAGTGAGTTCTTTGTTTTTTTTTGGTAGTTTTTTCTTTGCGCATTTTTTTGGTGATTTTGTTTATATTCATTTTGGAGGTGGGCGGTCGTTTTTGTTTGTTTAAAGCAACTCGAAACTATGTTCGAGCGAATAGCTCGAATGGTCTGTCATATAAAATGATCGGATGAGGCATCTTTGTTATTTACACGTTTGCTGTTAAATTTTACACATGCACACACAGAACAACAACACACACACACAGACTCACTGACAAAAGGCGACAGGTGGGTGGAAGGGTGGGTGGGCTAACCGCAAACAAGCCGCTGTAGCTACTGAGATGATGTTCACGAACGTGATCATGATGAGCTCCATGCCGAGCAGAGCAACACAGCGCAGCGGCGCACAGCTCAGCTTCCGGTTTGCGTTTTGTTTGATCATTTCTATCTTTATTGCATGTTGTTTCCATTTCTGTTGCTGTTGCTGTTTTGCGGTAATTGATTTCAACCAAAAGATCTTCACCTTTGAGCAAGTCGATTGTCTCATAAATTGACAGTTATTTAGTTTAGCTGCCAGATAGCCAGCCAACGTTCAATAGCCATATAAGGGTTGACTACCCTGCCCCCCGCTTCCCTCCAGCTAAAAAGCATCTCGGTATTCGGATTAGCTTTAGAGCTCTGACCCAATTTATGCGAATGTGTTGAGTTTTACTGTGCGCACATAAAACAAACAAAGATCATTTTGCCACACAGCAGATTTGACAATACAAAAAAAGAACACCCACACCCCCTGGTAAGCCAAACACACACACACACACACACACACACCCATACACAATATTTGTTTAGACGCTATCTGACATGAGAGACAGCGTGTAAACAATGCAACACGAGCGTCACAATCGAAGTGTGAATAGATCTTTTGATGGCAAACTGTCTGAATAAGCAGCTTACATTTAATTCAGCGGATTTGATATTTAAATATGTACATATTGTGGTCGTGCTAATGATTGATCAGACTCGGTGACAATAACTAAGAATCGCAAATCACAAAAAAAAAGTTCAATTATAATGCAATTCGCTATTCACAAATAAAACTAAGGCAATAACCAACATTTCTGTATAAAACTTTCCGAGGGGACTTCATCTCTGAATTATAGTTCTAATTATTTATTTATATATTATTATTTATTCTAATATATTAATCATTAATCATATTATATTTTCTAATGATGATCATTGACCCAATTCACAGATCACAGTTAATTAACTTAAAATATTACAAAGCACGCAACTTTTTGTAACATATTTTAAGTGAGCTCATTAAATAAATATGCCATTAGAAAATAGTAAAAAACGTTGTTAAAATTTTATATTTTAATTATTATTTTTATATAATTGAATAGAATTTTGAATATTGTTTACCTGGTAAATATATTTTATTTATATCTAAATTATTTTCCACAGTTAGGCTTAACTTTAGTATAAAAATATTGTGTTAAATTTATAAAATAAAAATAAAAATATATATTTGTGTGTAATTATGGTTGTATAATAATAAATTCAATCTTATTAGGCCAATTTAAAGCAAGAGATCCGCCACAGAGCGTATGCGCAATTGTATGCCTACTCATTACGCATACGCACCGTAAAGTCAATGTGCCTTTGAGCTGTTAATCTTCTGTGTGTTTATTGTGTGCAAATTGCATTTATTGATTGCTTATGGTCTTCATATTTGCACATTGCATTGACACATTAAATCGCTGACTTTCCACGCCGCCTTTAGTGGCACAATGTCAGCGCATATGTTGTTGCCACGCTTGCCGGTGCAGCTCGGAAACCTGTAAAGTACAAGAACTATAACTATTGACATTGGACAGCGGCGTTTAAAGTTTCATTTTATATTTTCTTGCGCATTTTGTTTGGTTTAACGTTTATGTTATAAGCCCTTAGGTGTTAACGCTCATATATTTTTAGGCCTTTGAGTGCGGCAACTAATTCAATTTGTACTTTAAACGTTGGGAAAACTATAAAAGCGACGTCTGAGCCAGGCACAGACGCAGGTTTCCAACGACCAATCGCCGCGAATAGTCCGCTTCAGTGAAATATTCAGGGAATAACAAATTTTATGTAAAAAGTGTTGAAATTTAAAAAAAAAAAAAATAAAACATTTATTTGCTGCTTTTTATGTAAAACGCAGAAGTTAGTGAAAGCAAAAGCCGGGATATAGTGCTAATACCAATAACGAGATTCGAAATGGAGAGGTAGGCTATGGGGTTGATCGAGTGTAGAGGGTGATCCTTGTCTCATACATATATCCTTTCTGTGCAGCTTTGCAGCAGTAGCCACACAACTGGGGCCACACTTTGCCCCCCTGTCCAATGGATCAGTAGTCGACAAGGTGAGACAGAGGCAGTGAGGAGCACGAGAGCACCGCACCAAGCTTACAGTGCAATATTTGATTACAGGTCACACCCGATATGGCGCACTTAATTAGCCCGTATTGGAATCAGTTCCCCGCCATGGATCCCATTTGGGCAAAAATTCTGACCGCCTACATGATCATGATTGGCAGCATTTCTTGGTGCGGAAATGGCGTGGTGATTTACATATTCGCCACCACCAAGTCGTTGAGGACGCCTGCTAACCTTCTGGTCATCAATTTGGCCATATCCGACTTTGGCATCATGATCACCAATACGCCCATGATGGGCATCAATCTGTACTTTGAGACCTGGGTACTCGGCCCAATGATGTGCGACATTTATGCCGGTCTGGGCTCCGCCTTCGGCTGCAGCTCCATTTGGTCCATGTGCATGATCTCATTGGATCGCTACCAAGTCATTGTCAAGGGTATGGCCGGCCGTCCAATGACAATTCCATTGGCATTGGGCAAGATTGCCTACATATGGTTCATGTCCAGCATTTGGTGCCTGGCGCCCGTCTTCGGCTGGAGCAGGTAAGCTCATATTATGAAATTGTAGGTAAATAAAAAGCTTTGCTGACTTACTTAACTGAATCAACACTATAAACAAGATCTTTGCGAAAATGTACTGAAAAAAGAGTTCAGCAATTTTCAAAATACTTTAATTTAGAATTGAAAATGGTTATCCAAAATGTAAAATTGTTTTTTATAAGTCCGATAATAAATGTATATCCCCTGCTTAGATATGTACCTGAGGGCAATCTGACATCGTGCGGCATTGACTACTTGGAGCGCGACTGGAATCCACGCTCATATCTGATCTTCTACTCGATCTTTGTCTACTATATTCCGCTGTTCTTGATCTGCTACTCCTACTGGTTCATCATTGCTGTAAGTTCCTCAGCTAGCTTGTGTTGATTGCTTGAAATTGAATTTATCACCATTCACACACAGGCCGTCTCTGCCCACGAGAAAGCCATGCGCGAGCAGGCCAAGAAGATGAATGTCAAATCTCTGCGCTCGTCCGAGGATGCCGAGAAGAGTGCTGAGGGCAAACTGGCCAAAGTCGCTCTGGTCACCATCTCGCTGTGGTTCATGGCGTGGACACCCTACCTGATCATCAACTGCATGGGCCTGTTTAAGTTCGAGGGCCTGACACCATTGAACACAATTTGGGGCGCTTGCTTCGCCAAGTCGGCTGCCTGCTACAATCCAATTGTATATGGCATCAGGTGAGATCTGCCACAATACTAACGGGATGAATGAACTATATATATATGTAAATATATATATGAATTTTCGCATTTCAATAGCCATCCCAAATACCGCCTGGCTCTGAAAGAGAAGTGCCCATGCTGTGTCTTTGGCAAGGTCGACGATGGCAAGTCCAGCGATGCTCAGTCCACGGCGACAGCTAGCGAGGCTGAGTCCAAGGCATAAGGGACCACAACTACAACAACAAGAAGAAGAACAACAACAACAACAATACCACCAACTTAATACAACAGCAACAGCAACAAATAGAACAACATCAATAACAACAAAACAACAACAACAACAACAACAGCAAGAACAACTGCAGCAACAGAACGAAACGCTTTCGAATAACAGTAATTTGTTACATAACATAACAATGTTAACTAACATTTATCAAAATCAAACTTCTGCAATGTCAATAAAGACTAAAAAAATCTACAAAAAAAAAATAAATGCAAACGAACTAGAAAAGTTACAAAATTATTTCCTCTTATCGCAATTGGATTCAACATGTCAATAATAACAATGCCGCCATTTCTCGAAAAGTCCTAGATGTTCTGTTGAAAACATGTATATAAACAATGTTAGCTTACATAATTTACTTGCACTGTTAACAATACGTAACAGCACGCTTCAACCAAGCTATTAGCCAACAATTAACGTAAGATGTTAACAGCCCCCTTTTCAAATATGAAAGAAAACAATTCAATTAGTTAGCTCACTTCATTATGCATCAAACACTTTATGAATGTATGCAAAACGTTTCATAATTGTATTCAGGTTTTGATTTAAAGGCACTTAAATTCCATTTTATAAATTAACATGCAGATGAAAGCTAAAAAACAATGCACACAGTTGCACACATATAATTTATGCGCCTGTGTAAAATTCATTTCAATGCGTTCATTTCAAAAAACTTTCTGCTTAAATCTAGGGTACTGCAACTCGGTTAGTAGTAGCACAAAAAAATTACAACATTTACAATTAAACAAAATCAGTTAAAATAACAACAATCTCTACGCTAAATCCACTTCATTCACGGGGCATTTTAGTCATTCGCTGCACGAGGCGTATTCGCTTTCGCTCTTCTTCACTTTCCCCTTGGCCAGGCTAATAATGTTTGCATCCGTCGCATTTGTTGTGATGTTGTTATTGTTGACTGCCTTGTGGTACGTGTCCTCCGCCGGACTGTCCACACTGACCGAGGTGCAGACACGTTCCTGTATGATCAGCTTCCACAAGCGCACTTCAATGCCAACGCTTCGCGATCGAAAAGATAAATTCAGTTAAGTTAAAAACTATAAATTATTTATTTGTTAGCTTACCGTAAGCCCAGACGCATAAGATCCAACTTCTCCATGTTGTAGATGAAATCCTCAAATGTGAAACCTTCATTCAGTATGAGCGTCTTTGAGAACTCATCGATATCATGCTGGGCTAGCCACTGCTCCAATTGTTCGTCTATCTCGTGCAGACCAAAATTGTGCTTGATTAATTGGCGGCGGTTGCTGGCATTCTGAGTTTGGCGTGCGCCAGTGTTGCCGGCACCGCTCGGGCTCATTCTATGGCACTTCTTGTTGAAGCTGTTGTTAAAGGTACGTCTGCAATGGAAACTGAACGAGATGAGTGAAATGTCTACAGGTTATTTATAATCTGGCATTTGTCTACAAAACTATTCCATCCTTGACAACAGTGGCTTCCATTTCTTTACTACTGCTCACCTCAAACGCTTGCGACCGCCCATATAAATATGGGCCAGTTCCTGACTGATGTTCTGCAATGCGCGCTGACTCTGCCGATTCTGCTCCATGATCTGTAACTGCAACTGCTTTTGATTGTCGCGAATGTCGCGCAGGATGCGCACACACTCCACGGAACTGCCGACGCCATCGATTTGGTCGGGGCTGACTGCGCTGCCGGGCAGCAGCTTGTCCAGTGAGTGTTGCTGCTGCTGTTTCTCCTGTTTCTCCTCTCCAGCATTGTGAACGCTCTCATCATCATTGCCGGACAAATCCTTATCCGCCAGATTAGCGCCCAGTTCGGGTGAGAATATGGTAACAGCTGCCTGCACGGCCCGCTTCACCAGATTATCGAGCGCAAACATCCAGTGTGGCTTAATGCAGTGCAGTCTCAGGGCACAGACAACTGCATCCTGAAATGAGTATAATGCCAAATGCAAATGATCGAGCGCGACGGCATCGTTATCGAGTTTCTGTTTCAGTTCATTGATGGTCGCCTCCAGATGCTTCTCGTTCTCGTTTGTAATGTAGTCACGCAAGCCGCGTATCAGCATCTCCAGATCGCTCTTGCGTATGGCAATGGAATTCTGATCGCCATTGATCTTCTTCTCCCAAATCTCACAGATCTTCGATTCGTCCAGTGCCAGCACCTTGGACAGAGTTGTGCGTCTCTGCGAGTCCTTCTTCAAGCGATAAAATCCATCCGTTTCGCTCGTATCGCTGATGCTGGTTCGCAGCGACGGCGTCTGTGGCTCGATCTCTGGCGATAGCAGAAAACCGGACGAATTGCGTCGTTCGATTATGAAACTCTGCGTGGCAGTCATCTCATTCATGTCCACAGATGATGTGCCGAGTGAGACGCTGCAAAGGGGCAATAGAAATTCAATTTATCAATAATTATATATATGTATATATATAATTGTAGAACATACTCTAGTTCTGGTGTGGTGGGTGTATTCGATGTGGTATTGTAGGTCAATGGCGGCGTTGTTTTGTGCACTAAGCGATCAGCGGGCACGGATATGCTGCGCCCAAATTCCGAAGTGTTTATCGGCAAAGCGGGTCGCACCTTTCGTGGTTTGCTGTTGAAGAAAACGACAAGAGTGAAAGGATAAGCGATGAGGACTCAAAGTCAATGCTGAATAGCAAATCTCACTCACTCTGTGAGAAAAGGATCGTCGAGCAGCTGCAGTGCAGAGGGTCTGTCCTGCACGCTGATGGCAAAGCAGCGCAGAATAAAATTCCTGGCATTGAGGGACATCTCTTTAGGTATGGTTGGATGCTTCTTGTAGAAACCGACCTTAAACATAGCTGCCTGCGGATTGCCCAATTCACTGAACGGCGGACTTCCAGTGGCCATTTCGACATTTGTACAGCCAAAGGACCAGATATCAGCTGGCGGTCCATAGCCACGCACGCCCTGATCTATCACCTCCGGCGCCATGTATTGCAGTGTGCCCGCGAAGGTGTCTGTCATTGGATTGATGCGAGCCAGACGCTTCGAGGTGCCAAAATCGGAGATTTTGACGACGCCGCTGTACGTGTTGACCAGAACGTTGTCACCTTTAATGTCGCGATGAACGATGTCCTGTTCGTGTAGGTATTTGAGGCCCTGTAGTATCTGCTTGGAGTAGAAGGCCATGGTGGACTCGCTATCCTTGAGTGGACCCCATTTGGTCTTTAGCAGATCGGATAACGAGCCACCGGGCACCTGCTCCATGAAGATCTTAAAGAAGCCATCCTCGGAACGTGAGCCCAAATACTGTACAATATTGCGATGACGCAGCTGGGAGTGCAGCTTAATCTCCTCGTGCAGCGGCTGCACATCCTGCGAGTTCTTCTCCGGCACCTCCTTAATGGCAATGCGCACCTGCGTCTGCTTATCCCGCGCCGCATACACAGTGCCATAGGTGCCCTTGCCCAGCGTAATCTTACGATTCTGATCATTGTAGTCGTACTCGTACTGCGGACAGAAAGAGCATTTGTTACACAATCGTTTTGCAATTTAACCAAACCAAATAGACAAAAATACGTACCTGAATTTGCGCTTGGTCAGTCTCCAGATTGACAAAGACCTCCTGATCCGCGGTCATTTCAAGTATGCGTTCGTAAAAATTTTGCCGGCACTCCGTGGACGGAAAATAAATTTGAAAATCGTCCGAATTGTGATGCACATAAAGATACGCACAGAGATCGTCGCGTTTGTACAGGCTTACGGATTTTATCTTGGATGCTACAAATAGAAAATCGTGCAGCTTCTTGCACTCATTCTTTGAGTGGGCCAAACAGATGTTTACAATTTGTATGGATTTCTCATCGGCATCCATATTCATTGTCACATAGCTGGGCATATAAATCTTCGTGGGTTCGAGTATCTGCAAACAACAAACATTTATAAATTCATTGATAGATGCAGTTTGTGAAAAGTGTGATTAATTTTTAATAGTTGCTTACCAATATGGGAAAACGTATGCTATTAATCTCTTTAATATTGATTGCCTCCAGAAAGAAGTCCATCCAGAATTGAAACGCCTGTTCCTCGATGGGCAGTTGGCGATCCTCGGGCTTGCGACGAAAGCGATGTATCAGCGATATATTACCAATGGTCGATTTGAGCGACCAAATCGGTGGCTTCAATTTGAACATACACTCGGCTGCCTGAATGGCCTTCGCATAGTCCTCGGCTAGGACGGAAATCTCAAAGAACGTGGCCACATCCCAGTAGCCGCTGAGCGTCGATAGGCTGCCCTTCTTTCCAATGAGATTGTTTAGCGTCATGCCAATATGCTGCAGCTCTACTGTGTTGCTGAACTCCTTGCCCTCGATCACGAGCAGTGTGGCCAAATTGATGCCCGCGTATTCATTTGGCTGCACCTCGAAACTCTGACGATACCATTTAATGGCATTCTCCAGGCTCTTTGTGTCCGTACAGTCCGACTCCACGAACATATCCTTGTAGATGCGTCCGCACAGGCACAACATGTCCGGGAAGTGATTCTCCTTCTTCTCGAGCGCCTTGAGCGAGGATTCTAACGCCTTCTCACGATCACCCGGTCGATTGCGTCGATTCAGCGCGAAGGCATACAGGAAACTCATGTTTCCCGTTTCCACATATTTGCGCGTATTTGGTATGTTCTTCAAATCATTGACCAGTCGCACCATTGCATCATAGTCCTGCACATCCCGCAGCGAACACATAAAACTGTGCAACACCTCGCCGGAAAGCACATGTGGATCATCCAGCCGTTTGCGCATCTAAAATCACAGGAAATCATTTTGTTAGTACTAGAATTTTAAAGAGTAACAATAAATTTTATTTATATATATATAATAATCTTTAAGCTTTGCGATATTAGTCATTATAAATATTGAAATTCGATAAATAATATATAAAATACACTCATTATGACTTTAATCAATTAGGTTTGGAACCGAAGCATTCCAATGTTGAAGCATTCACTGTAGCTATTTATAAACTATATAGTATAAATCAATTATGAACAGTTTGCATTTCAAATTAAAATCCGCGTTGCGCCTTCGCTTTCTGTTTGACGATTGCACAAACATAAATAACCTTTTGTGTGGTTAGGGCTTACAATAATAATAAGAGCACGATACTTGTGCATATATTTGCACAATTACAAACATAAGACATGTGATAAATGACTGGGCTAATCTTACCCCATGTAGAATGCTCTTCAACTTATCATCGCTGGGCGCGTAGGCGTCGCGCGCCGCTCGCATATCACTGAGAAACTTTTCGCGCATATGCGCCCTGCGGGTGGAAAGGCAAGAGCGATAATTTATGTAAATAACAATTGCAATTTACACACAATTATGATTGCGTGTGTGAGTGTGAGTGTGTGATAAGTACTCACTTTGATTGTATTTCAACATCTTGTAACTTGCGCTTGAGACGCGACTGTAATGTAGCTGTCACTCGTCCCTCGGCGGGCGTTTCCTTGTTACTTGCCTGGTTTGTTAGATTGCAGGTGCTTGTCTCCGCGTTGCGTTTATAGCTAAGAAACAAGTAGTTGGCACAAGAGAGCTGCAAGGCAATGGAAAACAACAAGTTTTTATTCCAGCTAGACTAATTATAAGAGACGCCAGTGTAGAGTGCATGAAGCTATGCAAAACTAATTTAAGCTAGATATGTTTTTATGGACCCCACTGTAAGCGCCTACACATCAGTGGCCCTTGGCAAACGCACATCATTCAAGCTAGACAATTTTCAACTGGCGCTACTGTTGAGTGTTTGAAACTATGCAAAAATAATTTAAGTTTTGATGGACACCACTGTAAACACCTACACACAATTGGCCCTTGTAACCCCACATAATTCATGCAGACTACTTAAACGTGACACTAGAGTGTATGAAGTTTTTATGGACGCCGCTGTAATTGCAAGCAGGCGCTTGTTTATGTGCGCTTAGCATGTGTGTGTGCGTGTGAGTATGTGTGTGTGCGCGGCGTGCGTGTTGTTTTGTGTTTTGCGTTGGCGTCCGTGCATTTGATGTTTTTATTGTTTGTTTTTTTTTTTTTTTTTTTGGTTTTTCGTGCTGCGACGGTTAAAACAAAAATACCGATATTTTTTTTGGTTTCGCAGAGCGGAAGCACAATAAAAACTAACAAAAACAACATACACAACTGGCTGCTGTATTAACAAAAAAATAAGAGAAAAACACCTTAAACAAATGCTTTTTTTTTGCTCAGGAATTTATCTTATCGGCAAGACAGTGTCGATTATGCTTTGTTTTTGTTGTGCGTGTTGTTTTGGTCGCCCTGCAATTGCTGATTCTTGATTCTTCTGTTTTCCTCTTTTTCGTTCCCAAAATCTTTGGCTAATCACACTTGTTTTTGCTTAAGATTTAGATAAAGTATTTTTGTCATACACACCTTGAGGCTGAGCGTCTGTTTGGACTCCAGATCATTGTAGATTAAAATGTTCTCCTTCATGCCGAAGCTTTCGCGCACACCATAATGATAGGAGAGCGGACGCTGTTGTGTTAATATGCTTAAATCTATGACGGCAACATCGGCATTATAAAATGTTTCCAGCACATTCGTCTCACCAAAATCCAATCTTTCGAACTACACAATTATTTTCAAACATATAAAATTGTGTAACTTTTTTTTTTTTTTTTGAACGCACCTGGACACGCTGAAAATTTGCACCTGCCGATTGGACGGCCTGTTTGATCTCCTCGAGCGCGCATAAGCGATCCTCCAAATGATCACCCACAAGGGTATCAATTACACAAACAACATCCATTGCTCGTGCTGAGATTGAGATTGCCTCTCTGCTAATGTTGGTGCTATGTTCCTAGCAGTGTACAACGCCTGGGGGACGGAGACGAGGCGAAGTGTGTTGTGTTTGTGTGCTGCTAGCGTGCGTTTGGCTTGTTTTGCGCGTTTAGTTGTATCTTAAACAGCTTCATTACCACTCACTTGTTATAAATGCAACGCGCTAAATGTTTTATAACGTCCAAATAATATTAAATACGGAACTTTGTCGAAATGTGCGCAGAGTAGACGTTGACGCCGCTGTAAAATAGGCACCAGTGTGACCAGCTGCAGCAAGCCTGCAAATACCTTCCGTTTATTTTTAGTCTATGCGAACTCTGTAATTGTAACAGTGTTCTTTGCGCGCCCTTTTCTTTTGTATTTGAATTTTACATTAAGATATTAACTAATTACAGCAAGATTTTAAGAAATAAAAGTTCTTATGCGTCAAGTTGTATTGATAGAAATGTTAGTTGATACTTCTTCTCATATGTTTCTCACACAAAAGTGTCATATTGTGTTAACAATGACGGCTAATACGTTAACACAGATACGCAACGTAACATAACATTTGATCAGAGCGCCAAAGTCGACAACAGTCGTTAATTTGTATTTGACACATTCGTAATACATGTAAATTTTTAAAAAATTTGAACCATTTACCAAACGTTAAGAGAAACGAAACAAAAATACTAATCATAGCCAGGATAAAGCAAAAGCCATTATCATGTATCAGAATAAAGTGGTGCTGACGCGCGAACGACGCCGTTTTGGTCGCCAGTGTCTGTTCGATGATCGCAACGAGGTGATGGTCAGCATCCATCCGAGCAGTCGCCTCCGTCAGAAGTATATCATGGGCAATCCGCAGGACTGCAAGACTCAACTGAGCGACGTGATGGCGGCCAGTGAAGCGAACACAGAGAATGCCACATACGAAGATCGTGGCATGCTGCACTACGAGGGCGGTTGGCCCAAGGAGGTGAATATGAACGACGAGGAGCAGACGATGCGCCACCGCAAGAAGGTTGAACGTGACGATACCTGGGGCGTGGAGGTGAAACAACTGATACGCTCAACAATGAATACGGCTCGTGAGAACAATGCTATCAATATCTATAATCATTACTTTGATGATCTGCCCCCTGATTTGGGACGCACAATTTGCATGACGTTCAAGAGTCGCACGATAACGATCATCCACGATATGTGGAGGCCACAGCGCTATATGTCCACCATCAACTGGATGCCCAACAATGACACACAGATCATGACCCAATACACAAATCTCTATACGCAGAACAATGAAAGTCAACGCATGTTGACACAAGATGATACAAATGGATCCACACAAGCCTTCTATGTGTGGGGTATCCGGGATCCTGTTAAGCCCGCTTACTTTTACGACAGCAAAGAGGTGGTTCGCACTGCCAAGATCTGTCCCAAAGAGGAGAACCACATTGCGGGTGGCACATTGTCGGGCAAGGTGTGCATCTGGGACACCTTTGAGAGCGGCATGCCCACCAGCATTTGCCCCATGGAGGCGGCCCATCGGGAGCAAACCTCGTGCATAGCCTGGGTGCATTCGAAATCGAACACTGAATTCTACAGTGCGTCTCTGGATGGTTCAATTAAATTCTGGGATATACGTGATCTTAAAATGCCATCGAACGAGATACTTTTGGATCCGAATCCATTTCTACGACAGAAGCGTCAGAATGCGCATGGATGCACAGCGCTTGATTTTGAGTATACAATTCCGGTGCGCTTCATTGCCGGCACCGATATGGGAAGCATTTTTGTGGGCTATCGCAAGGGTACCACTCCCATGGAAATGTTAATTGCCAACTATAAACTGTTTGCCGGCCCCATTCGCACCATTCATCGCAATCCGTTCTTTGTGAAGAGCTTTCTGCTCGTTGGCGATTGGCAGGCGCGCATCTGGTGCGAGGAGATGAAGAATTCGCCCAGTACCTTTTACGTGTCGAAGCGAAACCAGTTGATGTGCGGCGCTTGGAGCAATGGGCGCGCCTCTCTCTTTGTTACAGGTGACATCGATGGCGTTGTTGACTTTTGGGATCTGCTCTTGGATCAGCGACTGCCGATCTACAGCATCGATTTCCGTTCGACCATAACCGGCATTGTGTTTCAGCCGGGTGGACATCTTTTGGCCATATCGATGGCCAATGGCGACACGCACATCATGAATCTCGATGAGGCCATGAAGCGGACAACCAGCAAGGAGAAGGCACTCATGGCTGACGTAAGCATCGCACACACACACACACACATCACCCATTCGACATACCCATTTGTAAAGCTCCATTTCGGCTCTTGCTCCTAGATGTTTGAGCGTGAGATTACGCGCAGCAAGCTGTTGGAGGCGCGCATGGATGAGATCAAGCTGAAAAGGCGCACCGCTCTTTTGGAACAGGAGGAGGAGGCGGAGCGCATTTCGAAGGCGTCCTTGGCGAAAGCGAACGCAATGCCCGACCTGGAGCTCGATCCCGATAATCCCGAACAGTTCATCCAGATGATCGAGTCCGACGAAGAGTTTCGCATTGCTCTACGCGATTTCCACGAGACGCTCGCGGCAGTCGATCGCGCGCGTGCCGCCCAAAAGAAGGTCATGGAGATCACCGATTTCGAGCAACTCCACCGAGACAACCTGGCCGAGCAGGTGAAACTCGAGGAGATGCGCAAGAAGCGTGCCGGCTCTATTAGCTCCAAGGATGGACGAGATGGTAAGAAGGCAAAGGGCAAAGGTACGAAGAAAAAAACAACCAATTGAAATAATTATAAATAAAAAAATGTACAGTAAAAATTAAGAAATCGGCAAACCAAGAAGATTATATATAATCTAATCATCTGGAATTAATTCTCATTTTAGAAATTCGAATTAATCAAATAAAATACAAAACTTGATCTTTTAAAATGCTCTATTTTGCAAAAGGTATACAAATATAAATCTAAACAACAGATATATATATATTTATATATATATATATATATATATATATATATATAATGATATGAACAATTTTAATAGCTGATTGCTTAATTCCTCTAAATGGAAAATCTAAAAATAAAGAGGAATATTTCTCATTTTGCATTTAGACTTTGTGCTTAAAATTAAAATTGAAAAGATTAGATTCGCTGTGGGATTAACTGGCGTATTCCTTCAGTATGGAGCCCGCTATGACCAGGCGCTGAATCTCCGAGGTGCCTTCATAGATTTCCGTGATGCGTGCATCTCGATAATGTCGCTCGGCGGCCATATCGCTGACATAGCCCATGCCGCCCAAGACTTGGATACACTGATGGGCGCACAGTGTAGCCGCCTCAGAGGCAGCCACTTTGGCCATTGCCGCCTCCTTGGTATATGACATATCCTTATCCTTCAGCCAGGCGGCACGCCAGGTCAGCAATCGAGCAGATTCCACAGCCAACGACATGTCGGCAATCTTCTGTTGTATGGCCTGCAGCTTTGAGATAGGTTTGCCGAATGACTGACGCTTCTGGGCATAGTCAACGGCGATTTCCAGTGAGGCCTGGGCAATGCCCAGCGCTTGCCCAGCAATGCCAATGCGTCCCGCGTCAAGCGTTTTCATGGCAATCTTAAAGCCAAGGCCTGTCGTTCCCAGCAAATTCTCCTTGGGTATTACACAGTCTTCGAATATAAGCTGGCACGTGGAGGAGCCTCGTATGCCCAGCTTGTCCTCCTTCTTGCCAAGCGAGAATCCCTTAAGGCCCTTGGGCACTATAAAGGCAGAGATACCCTTGTGTTTCAGTTGCTTGTTGGTGGTGGCAAACACAATGCTTGCCTCCGCCTCGAAGGCATTTGTTATCCACGCCTTGGTCCCGTTCAGCACATAATGATCGCCCTTCTCCGTTGCCACCGTAGAAGCGGCGCCCGCATCAGAGCCATTTCCCGGCTCGGACAGTGCAAAGCAGCCCACCCGCTCACCGCTCACAAACGGCGTAATATATTCCGCTTTTTGGGCATCATTGGCAAAGCTCTGCAATGGGCCCAAATACAGGGAATTATTGACGGACATGATGACGCCAGCTGAGGCGCAACCACGCGAGATTTCCTCCATGGCTACCGCATACGCCAGATAGTCTAATCCAGTGCCGCCCAGCTCTTCAGGCACGGACACTGCCATCAAGCCCAATTCGCCCATTTGCTTAATCTGTTGCGCCGGGTAAAGATGTTCCCGATCGAATCTGGCTGCATTCGCACCGACCAGTTCTGAGTTGGCAAAATCACGGCACGTCTTCTGCAGCATCTGGTGCGTATCCGGCAGCGCTGCAATCGATGCTATCTGCCGTAGATGAACCGATTGACGGACTGCAACAGGTAATTTTAATTGGTATAGATTCAGATAAGCTCAGTTATTTTTTTATAAGTATCAACAAGTCAAAGTCCATGTATGTTATATGTTGTGTTAACATACCCATTTTGAGGCTCCTTCCAATAACGGACTGCATTCTTGTTTGCTTAAGCTATTAAGGGCTGAGCACACAAATGTTTTTAGTGTATTTTACTGTTAATTAATAATTATTATTATCGCTTATAAATTTCTAACTGTGCAACTAGAACCGCTGGCTAAGATCGTTTATTCGATAGATGTTTTACTATCGATATATAACGTACAACAACACGTCTCAAACATAGCGTTAACATACTGTTAAATGGTAATTCAAAATATAACGCGCGAAATGTGAAACTTTCAAATTACACTCTGCAACATTTTTCTTTTTATCACTTTAAACATTTTACGGTACAAGCTTATAGATTGTAATAACTTTTCAAATAAAATATATATCTTTTAACATCACAGCTTCCCAGAGAAACACATCGGACTGTTATCGAAAGAAATGCGCCTGCGCTGCCTAAAAAGAAGAGGAAGAAGACCAGGACTTGAGCTCGCACAAACTTGTTTAACGTTTTTTTTATTGCACAATTACATTTAATTCCATAAAACCACGCACATACGGCACCATTTCATTTGAAGCGACAATAAGAACTAGTGATTTTTAAGTGTATTGCACGAGTTTCAATTGGCACAATAATTGTTTATTGATTTGCAGTCGAGTTTTGTTTTTTTTCTTTCCATTCTCTGTTTTCTTGGTTTCTCATATTTGTGTTCTGCTAATTTATTTGCGCAACGGTTAATTGCCATATAAAGTGGTTAAGTCTCAGGTAATGCGCCTAAACATGTTCGGCATGTTCACAAAAACTACATTTGTTCAGTTACAAATGCGGCTTGATTCGAAAGTTTGATAAACAAAATTGCGAAATCAAGAATGCGAACGCCTAAGTAGCAACCTCTGATAACAGTCGCAGCTGGTGCAGCCTTTTGGGGAAACTCGTTTAAAAGAGCCATCGGTTTGGCTATTGTTTCAAATTGATGACTCCGAATTAATCCGACGTCTTATCAATCGCCACTCTCTCGATCGCAACGCGAATACGAAGTTGACGCCAGATAACACAATTCTCTCGATGGCTATAAATGGCGTGTCGGATGTGGTCAAGAGCCAAGTTAGTTTTTGTTAGCTGATCCGGACGCGACGCGCTGCTGTTAGCCGGTTTATTGTGAGTTCAACACGATTCATCCTTGCCTCAAGTGTAAAGTAATTAAAACTGATGAAACTAATATCATTTCCAGTGTTTGATTAAAAGTGATTAAAAGGGATAAAAGTGGAAAGCGTTATCTATATATGAGTTTATATATTCTCTGCTTTGCCAATGTGAAAAAGATTTTACTAACAACATAAAAGAATTAAGAACTTAATAACAACTTTACAACCGAAAAACGGAACAAAAAATAAACAAAACGATTCTAGCAACTCATCGTGATTTTGATAATTTGCCTTTAGACGAAGTTTATAATTGCACATTTAGTTTTATTTTGGCTCTGAAAGAGTCTCCTGAAAGAAAATAATCGTGATCCGGCGACGTTGACAGCTGTGGAACACCCCTTAATATAAAATTTGGTTACGCAGTATATAAAACATCAATCTTATCAGCATTGCAAAACTATGCGGAAAATTACGCTTGAATTTCATAATCTAAACTGCATGTCACTTTAATATATAAATTTGTATTTATTTGTTTCTCATTGATTTTTATGGTGACGCTTATTGTTGGTCAGATAAAAAACGAATAAACTCAACAAATGACAAGTAATTGAGATATTCAAACGATCCGGATTGCCACAACAGGCCAAAATGCAGACCATTAAAGCAGATGAGCTGCCGACGAATCCGCGCGAGACTTCGAATCCGTTGTCAACGCTTATGTTTTGGTGAGTCTTCAACTGTATTCCAAACAAATCGGAATTGTTATATTTTTGATTATTTTATTTATTTTCTGCAGCTATACTATGCCCACATTTTTCAAGGGACGCAAAAAAACTCTAGACCAAAGTGATCTCTATAAGGCTTTAAACGAACACAAGTCCGGTAAGTAAATGAGTAGAAAAATCTGTTGTCAATTGTGAACTGTGAATTTTACTTGTGTAAAGTATTTTTCAAATAGCAAAAATCCAGTACAAATCCAGGACAAATTGTTTAAGAATGACTAAGAACGAAAGACAGCTGTGCATTTACCTATGATTGTCTATGCAGTCGAGTGCAATGTTCAATTGGGTTCATTTTCAATAAGCTCTGCACACCTTAAGCCTTCTCGGGCTCAACCCATTCAGTCGGTTATCTGCGATAAAGCAGAACTTCCCCATTCAACAATTGTCTTGCTTTAAGTAAAAGGAATACAATGCACATAATAAATTATCTATGACAATGTTCACTCTTCAGACATTTGTTTCATGTACTTTGAAGTGGCTAATGTGAAAATCGGACAGCGCTTCAAGTTATGGGTTTTTCAACGATTAGATAGAATAGAACATGTGCCTTTTTTTTACGGAAATTCGATGAAACTTACAAATTAATTTACATTTTTATTTTTAAGAGAAGTAGCAATAAATAGAATAACCAACGCACATTGTTGTTATCTTATCGTATGCAGATACGATTGAGGCAATCATTGAAATTTAAAACAATTCAATGCCTTCCTATACCTTATATACCTTATATATTGTATCCAATAAGTTAAATGATTGCTGAAGCCTTAAAGCGCTTATCAGCTGGATTAAGTTGACAACCAACAAATAAAATAATATATCTGAACTTTGAGTTTTATGGAAGTATTAATAAAAAATAAAAATCAGTTACGTTACTGCCAACATTTTTCTGATATCTTTGATAACTTTGACAAATTCCATTGCCGCAATTAATGAGTTTTTCTTTGACCGCCAGTCAAATGTGAGGTATACAATTAAATGACAAGAGCTTATTTACTTAAAATAATTGATTACATACAGCTGACTTGAAGTGGCCAGTGGATTCATTCTTATCTGGCAGACGACTTAAGTAAATATTTACTTAAGGTAATAATTGCAAATCAATTTGAAAGCAACTTTTGATTGACTAACTTCTTTGGACAAACGTTGCGGAAGCGTCCCTGACTATATCTATACTTAAATCGGCCAGTTAAAATTAGTGCTGCACATGGGCTGCAACGGGCCCGCCGGCCCAGGTGCGATTAGCCCTGCAACTGATAACTGATAAGGTTGAGCAATGCACAGCTGGCTAAGCCTTGTGTTTTTTGACGGTCCAAGGCAGGGGCACAATTCTCAACTAAAGCGTAGACAATGACCAATAAAAGTTTCACGTTCTTAGTTAAGAGGGATAAAAATCATAATCATTAAAAGAGTTGAATTCTAAAGCGATTTATTTGCAATTTCAGCAGTTAATTCGAACAAACAAGATTAAATAAAATTGATTGCACCAATATTATAATATGGCTGATCAGATTTCCTGCTTTCATTTTTTTATGAGTGCTAAAAATCACAGTAAAGTAATCAATAATTTTATAACATTGAAATTTTAATTATTATTATCATCATTCTTAATGCTATTAAATTTGAATAAAAATATATTTTGTATTTATTTATGATTATAATGATTGATCTACATTTTGTATAACGACAAAATCACAGTAAAGTATTATCACTAAGCAATGTGTTATATAATTCAATTCAATTAACAGATAGCCATTATTCATTCTAAGTTTGACAATCTTTCATTAACATCTTAATGAAATGCTGCTGTTGTCTTCTCGCAGATAAACTTGGCAAGAAGCTGAGCGATGCCTGGGAAAAGGAGGTGGAGGAGAAGCGCAAGAAGAAGAAGGAGCCCAGCTTGCTTAAGGCATCGATGAGCGTCTTTGGCTGGAACTTTGGCTGGCTCGGCTTCGTATTGCTCATATTGGAAATGGGCTTCCGGTAAGCTCGAAACACGCCCAGCCTCACACACAACACACAATTTATGAGTGGCAATTATTTGTAAATAATAATATTTATTCAACGACAGAGTTACACAGCCGCTGTGCTTGGGCGGCTTGGTGGCCTTCTATGCGAACAATCAGGACACCGATGACCAGACCAAGGCATATCTGTATGCCGCCGGCGTGATCTTGTGCAGCGCATTCAATGTTATGTTCATGCACCCCTACATGCTCGGCATGTTCCACACGGGCATGAAGGTGCGCATTGCAATGTGCAGCATGATTTATCGCAAGGCGTTGCGCCTCAGTCGCACAGCGCTGGGCGACACAACAATTGGTCAGGTGGTTAATCTCATATCGAATGATGTGGGTCGCCTCGATGTTTCGGTTATTCACATGCATTATTTATGGCTCGGACCCGTCGAGATCGGTGTGGTCACCTGGCTCATGTACAGAGAGGTAAGTTTTTCTTGTTCTTTGATTCGATTTTGAGATTTTTAATTACTACAAAGCTATTGAACATTATCGATATTGTCATGTTTTACATAATATGCTTTTAATAACGTACAAATTAGAAATGACTCAAATAATACTTTGATTATAGAAAATATTTGCTGTATATTTTGTAATAAGGAGCAACAACATTTTTCCGAAGTAAAATTTAATTTGAATCATTTCCAACGTTTATTTCAATATTGATACACAGATTGGCGTTTCGGCCTTTTTCGGAGTCGCTGTGATGTTGCTGTTCATTCCGTTGCAAGCGTATCTGGGCAAGCGGACCTCGGTGCTGCGTCTGAAGACCGCTTTGCGAACGGACGAGCGAGTGCGCATGATGAACGAGATCATATCGGGCATACAGGTGATCAAAATGTACGCCTGGGAGATACCGTTCAGCAAGATGATCAACAGTGTGCGTGGCAAGGAGATGAATGCCATACGAAAGGTGAACTACATTCGCGGCACACTGCAGAGTTTCATCATGTATGTGACGCGAATCTCGGTGTTTGTCAGCCTGGTGGGCTTTGTGCTGCTGGGCAAGCTGCTTACAGCCGAGAAAGCCTTTGTAATTACGGCCTTCTACAACATTCTGCGCAACACAATGACTATTTACTTTCCCATGGGTATCGCGCAGGTAAATACATTTTATTTGCTTATTTTAAGTTTGGTTTAAATTTTATAAATGCCGCTGTTAAAATCATGTTTTAATGTTAACATACACAAATGTTGATGATCAAACCAGTATTTTTAACAGCGTTTGCTGTTAACCTAACATAACATAGAAATGTGAATAGCAGAGCGGCAGAATAACATTTTCAAAAATGTATTATAATTGAAATTTATTATTCTGACTTTAAAAGTGCTCGTTTTTAACAAAAGTCTTAAGCTTAAGAATTAATGTTATTAAGTTAATTAGATATTATCTTTACTTTCTTATTTTATATGCATTAATTTAGAAAATTTCCAATAAAATTTTCAGTTTGCTGAGCTGCTCGTTTCCATAAAACGCATACAAAAGTTTATGATGCATGAGGAAACAAAAGTGCGCGATAAGTCCGAAAATGTGGATGATCAGAAGCAGAACAAAAAGCCCGGTCTCAGCCTGGTGCAGGAGACTGCTGCCTCCGCTACGGGTGTGCTCAAGCCGAACAGTCGCCGTTCTAGCGAGACTGAAATCGGGGTAACCCTTAGCAAGCTGAAGTGCAAATGGGATTCGAAGCTCAGCGAATATACGCTGGACAATGTGAGCCTAAAGTTCAAGCCGCGACAACTGGTCGCAGTCATTGGACCCGTCGGTGCCGGCAAGTCCAGTCTGATTCAAACCATTCTCGGCGAGCTGGCGCCCGAATCGGGCACGGTGCGTGTGAATGGCAGCCTGTCCTATGCCTCCCAAGAACCATGGCTCTTTACTGGCACAGTACGTCAGAATATTCTGTTCGGGTTGCCGTTGGACAGGAGTCGCTATCGCCAGGTGGTGAAGAAGTGCGCTTTGGAACGTGATTTTGAGCTGCTGCCCTACGGCGATAAGACAATTGTGGGAGAGCGTGGCGCCTCCTTATCGGGTGGTCAGAAGGCGCGCATCAGTCTGGCCCGTGCTGTGTACCGCAAGGCGGATATCTATCTGCTCGATGATCCGCTCAGCGCCGTGGACACACATGTGGGCCGGCATCTGTTCGATCAGTGCATGCGCGGCTTTCTGCGAGAAGATATTGTTGTCCTGGTCACGCATCAGCTGCAGTTCCTGGAGCAGGCCGATATGATTGTGATACTGGACAAGGGTAAGGTGAGTGCCAAGGGCACCTATGAGTCCATGTGCAAGAGCGGCTTAGACTTTGCCCAAATGTTAACGGATCCTAGCAAGAAGGATGAGGGTGCTGGGGATACAGCCGAGAAGCGTAAACTCTCCCAGGTCAGCAAACTGCGCAGCCGACAGAACAGTGTTTCGTCCATGGGATCGGCAGCCGATTCACTGGTCATGGAGTCGCCAATCCAGGTGCAGGAGACGCGCACCGAGGGAAACATCGGCATGGGACTGTACAAGAAATACTTTGCTGCCAACGGCTACTTCCTGTTTATTGTATTTGCTTTCTTCTGCATTGGCGCTCAGGTGCTGGGCTCCGGCGGTGATATGTTCTTGTCATACTGGTGAGTAGCAAAAGGGTACTTTATGGCGTTTTCATCTGGAATCAATATCAATCTCTTATCACGTACAAAAACTAGCTAAAACTATTGAAAAGTCCAATTATGTTAGTGTAAAGTTAACAGCGAACTTTTAGCAGGGCTGCATGCTGTTAATAATTCAGTTTTGAATTAAGATTTTCTTTTCCGTTATTAGTATGTTTAAGTTAATGGTTTACACTTGAAATATTTATAAAATTATATTCGCCTATATCCATTTTCAGGGTTAACAAAAACGGTGAAGCAGCTACGGATTCATTTATGTCGCGACTACGTCGCTCGTTTATGCCTAGAGTTAACAGCGACACGGATCCCATCGATATTTACTACTTTACGGCCATCAATGTATTGGTGATTGCCTTCTCCCTGGTGCGCAGTGTGCTCTTCTTCTACATTGCCGCCAAGAGTTCGACGACGCTGCATAATCGCATGTTCCATGGTGTTACCCGGGCGGCAATGCATTTCTTCAATACAAATCCGTCGGGACGGATTCTGAATCGCTTCTCCAAGGATCTGGGTCAGGTCGATGAAATTCTGCCCTCCGTCATGATGGATGTCATGCAAATCTTTCTCTCAATTGTGGGCATTGTTGTTGTGCTGTGCATTGTGAACATCTGGAACCTGCTGGTCACCTTTATACTGGTCATTATTTTCTATGTGCTGCGCAACTTCTATTTGACGACCTCCCGTGATGTTAAGAGACTGGAGGCTGTAAGTAAGTATAGTTCAAGGATCTCTAAAAAATGAGATTAATTAAATAATTAACTTAACTTACTGACCCACTTCAGCTCGCTCGCCAATCTATTCGCATTTGAGTGCATCGCTGAATGGCTTGGCCACGATACGCGCTTTTGGAGCGCAAAAGGATCTCATTTCGGAGTTTGATAATTTCCAGGATATGCACAGCTCTGGCTTCTACATGTTCTTAGCGACCAGTCGTGCCTTTGGCTACTGGCTGGATTTTGTCTGTGTCATTTATATTGCCATTGTAACGCTCAGCTTTTTCCTGTTCTCACCAGAGAATGGCGGCGAGGTTGGCCTGGCCATAACACAGGTGTGTCTGACTATCATGAAAGTTTGAACTATCGAAAACTAACACATCTTGTTTTTAGGCCATGGGCATGACGGGCATGGTTCAGTGGGGCATGCGTCAATCAGCGGAGCTGGAGAATACCATGACTTCGGTGGAGCGTGTCGTTGAATATGAGGATCTGGAGGCTGAGGGTGAATTTGAGTCGAAACCGAATAAGAAGCCACCCAAGGACTGGCCCGATGAGGGAAAGATTGTGTTTGATGATCTGAGCTTGCGTTACTTCCCCGAAAAGACAGCGGACTATGTGCTGCGTAATCTCAATATTGATATCAAGGCCTACGAAAAGATTGGAATTGTTGGACGCACTGGCGCTGGTAAATCGTCGCTGATCAACGCACTGTTCCGTCTGTCCTACAACGAGGGCGCCATCATCATTGATCGGCGTGATACCAACGATTTGGGACTGCACGATTTACGCAGTCAGATTTCAATTATACCACAGGAGCCGGTGCTCTTCTCGGGTACCATGCGTTACAATCTGGATCCTTTCGATGAGTATAGCGACGCCAAGCTGTGGGAGTCACTGGAGGAGGTCAAGCTGAAGGAGGTGGTTGCCGAGCTGCCCAGTGGCCTGTCGAGCAAAATCTCCGAGGGCGGCACCAATTTCAGTGTGGGCCAACGACAACTGGTTTGCCTGGCACGAGCCATTCTTCGCGAGAATCGCATACTCGTGATGGATGAGGCGACAGCGAATGTGGATCCGCAAACGGATGCGCTCATTCAGACAACGATTAGGAATAAGTTCAAGGATTGCACCGTGCTCACCATTGCCCATCGACTGCACACAGTTATGGATTCGGATAAGGTGTTGGTTATGGATGCCGGCCGTGCTGTTGAATTCGGATCACCCTTTGAGCTGCTCACGGTCAGCGAGAAGAAGGTGTTCCACGCCATGGTCAAGCAGACGGGCGACGCCACATTCGATGCACTGCTCAAGGTTGCCCAAAAGGTGAGTAAATGCATCGCCAATATGCAATATTATGCCTAATGTGAATCTTGTGTCGACAGGCGCATGAGGACAACTTGCGGTTGAAGAAGGATTCTTGACATTTCGCAGTGCCGAAGGCTTTTAAAGACTACATACTTAAGATACTGGAACCAATTACGAACCACCCGGCTGCCAATGCGCGTATCCAAAAGACCTTTCTATTTGCGGAGGCCTCCAAGCAGAAATTATTAGGATAGCATAAACACTAAACAGCAGCAACTAAACAACAGAAACAACAGCAGCAACAGCAAAGAATTTTTACAAGAGACATGTACAAATCATTATATAAGTGCATCACTAAATGTTAGTTAAATTGATGAATAGTAGAACTAGACTACGATATGAATGACAATAAGCTCAGTTTTGAGCGCGTAAAACAAAAATTATAAAAATTCTTGCTAAACAGGCGCAATTGAAATACCTTTAGAAGGTTGCATTGCAAATGTATTAAAAATGTGTTCCGTAACGACAATAACGATTATAGAAATACTATAAACTGTTACGTCTAATATTAATGTATGTGTGTTCTTTTTTATAGTAATTTATTAATGTACAGGTACACATAATAAATGTAACGTTTTATTAACTTTTTATTTGATTTTACGTTTTCTACATATTTTCAAATTTTTGACATTTTGGTTAAACAGATTTAGCTCGTAATCCTAACTAGTAGAAGTGCATTTAAATTATCTACCAAGAAACAAAACAAAAGATATTCAATGCATTTAACAACAAAATGTATCTTCCATTTGCTGCGAAACGTAAACTGATATAAGAATGAATTTTAAAATTCAAGTGCTAGAGAACTCACTTTTAAATCTAAGAGATCGCTTTTTAAAAGCGCATATGCATATATATATATAAAAAATATATATATATTTCTATAGAGCGGCTGCTATACACACACGCAACTTCATCTAGGCTTTAGCTTTAGTTGTTTTTATATAAGTAGATAATTGTGTGCTGTTTGTGTTTGATGTACTATATTAAATCTACACTATCAGAGACAGCCAGGCGGCGATCAAACAGAAGCCTCCAATGGTGGCGTAATTGTTCAGTCGCCTCTTGCCAGTCAAGGCACGATAATACATACATCCCGAGAAGAAAACGGTGCCCACGGTCATCAGAACGCCAGTCTAGAGAAAAGGACAACATATTATTAGGCATCTGAACAAATATATTTATATACATTTCAAGCGCTGCATTTAAGTGTTAGACAACAATGTGTGGCCTACATATTTTGATGTTAGCTTTAGTTGTTGGCTTTGGAAAAACAAAAGAAAATCCCGATAGAAAGCTCTACGATTTACTTATCGAATAAGGCTGAAAAACAAATTATTGAAAGAAAAAACTAAGAAAAAAAAAAACGAAAACAAATTTAAGCAGCGTTATTGAAGCTGACTTTTGGTACATTTTTTAAACAAGAAAAGAGAACAAGAAATATGAATTTAGTATTAAGCAAGACAAAAACACATATATCCTATATCCAAACAATTCCTATACCATATCAGCTATGAACCTCTCATATCATTCTCAAACAAATGATGTCACATGTTAGCAATTATCGTATAGAAGTTTCGTAATGTGGTATTGAAATTACTTTTAAGCTGCAATTAGTGGTTGTTGAACTTTTAGCTTTAGCTTTGGACAAAACAAAACCAAAAACAAAACAAAAACAAAAACTTCATATACAATCTACGCATCCTTATAGAACGTAAATTGAGAAACGCTTAGCAAAATATCAAATCGTACACTCATTTAATTATTATTTCCATTTTCCTTTAAAAGAAGATTCACTAGGCGAGTGTGTCAATTACATAAATAAGTATGAAATATTTATATATACATCTATATATTAATGTTGAATATCGAATGCGAATTGTGCATAAGCCAAATCATTCAAAAAGTAACGCGAGTTGTTGTAAATTCCGTTCAGAGATTTAACTTTACAAAATGAGAAATAACAGAAAAGCTTTATGATGCTCAATAAACATTAAACAGAATTTACTCGTTTTCATTTTATGCTAAACCGGCGGATTTTGTTCCTTATTTATTATTATTATTGGAATACTTACAAAGACGGGGTAATGTGCCAGCGGCATACACATGAGTGCAAAGGAGTGCAGAAAGTGTATGCGATTCGCAACCTCAGCGAATGCCTGCAATTCAACGTGCTCCTTGGGATCTAGAACGTCCTTCAGAAAATAGTTGCAATAGGCACTCATGAATAAAGCCGATGCACCACCCAAGCCGGCAATGCGCACAAAATTGTAGTTATTCCCAATGATGTTACGCATCGATATGGATATGGGTTGAATTTGCGGTTGCATTGACATATCGTTCATGGGAAGTTTCTTTGGGCGAAGTCCCTGCAACAAAACAATAAAGATTCCAAATGACAAGCGGAAAAAAACGAATACAGTTAGACAAGATGCACTTACTAACGAACGGAATAACGACGACGATGAGCTGATAAGCGCTCGACTGATGGGATTCCCTAAGGTTAAATACTGCAGAGTGTCGGAGACCGACATTTTTCTGTAAATGTGGCTAGAATGTGTGTTAAAGTACGCAATATATTGGCGATGTAGCCAGCTGCCGTATAATTTTGATGCACAGACTTGCGAAATGAGATACGGCGTTGCCAGAGTGGTGTAGACTTCGCATTACTTGTTATCGATATTCGTCTGTGAGTTTGAATGGAAATCCCAGAATTATTTTGATATTTAAAAAAAAATGTACCTAGATGTATTTCTAGTTAAAATGATTTTCAGGAATTTTAAATGGAGTGGAAAACTGTAAGCACTCTATAATAAAAAATATGTTTGCTGCAATTTATTATTATTGCATTAAATTAGAAAAACATAATTTAAAAGTAATAATTATATATTTAAATAAAAATATATATAATTATATTTATTTTTAAATGGGAACGTAACAATTGATTGAAAATAGTTTTGCATAAATTTACCTCTATTATTGCAATCAATAATGGAAACCTAATAATAATTATAAAATAAGTATTTCAATATTGACAATAGTTTAATATCAATTTAAGTTTATTACATTATTGCATTAAATCTTATTTATAACTGGGAGCCATTAAAACCACGTGCCAACAAGAAATGCTCCGCGGAATCGCCTCGACTAGCGCGTGGTTTCACTCTCTTAACTTTCTCATAGTAGGACAGAATGTCGCGTTCCAATTTGGGTACATCTCCATTGTCCCAGATCTTGACAACCAAATTAGCATGCGGCGCAGACATGGCCAAAGCGAACCTCAAGACCTCGTAGCACAGATTCGTTATGCTCTCCTGGTCGAGCATACGCACACCCGTCGCATTCGGCGCCATGTCAGAGAGCACACAGTTGACTTTGCGACCCGCCAGTGATTCGCGCAGACGCTGCTGTGCCAGCGGCGCTGTGAAATCCATGCCGCCAAAGATAGTCGCACCGGGAACTGCATGAAAATGCAACAAATCGATACTGCAGACTGCGCCACGCGGTGCGCGCTCCATTTTGCCATTGGCATTTGTGCGCTCAACAGCCACTTGGGTCCAACTGCCTGGCGCTGCACCACAATCCAGGACCAGATCGCCTGGCTTCAATATTTTGTATTTATCATCCATTTCGAGCAGTTTGAAGGCGCTGCGACATCGATAATTTAGCATACGAGCCTTCTCCACATACGGATCGGCCAGCTGCCGGGTCAGCCACTCCTGGGAGCTTTTGCTTCTGCCCTTGAGGTTTTTCGGTTGCTGTTTGGCGTGATGCACAGCATTTTGTACATGCAGAAAGCGTTTAAATAACGATGTACTTAAATTGGCGACCGGTTGCCGCATTGTGCAACACAAACCAAAACAGCTGTTCCGGAGAGCTGGGCACACTTTACATTTTTGGCCGTTTTTGATGCTTTTCAATATTTTGGTATCTTCAACTAAATCAACTAGTTCTATGATCGATGTATTAAAGTGTAAGCAATCATTGCAACCTTGGACAAAATATGTATTCCTTAATTCACTTTGCTATAATAATTTGGATATTTATCTTGCTAGGAAGCAATAATAAAAAATAACATCAAATGTTTATTATTTGTACGTATGTGTGAATTTTTTCAATGGTTCATTTTTTCAGTGTGAACGTTTCTTTTATTTTGCTGCATCAAATAGTTCAGCTCACCGATTTCATTGATGTTCATATGCTCGCCAACAGTACAACACTACGCAACAATGACTGTGTGAACGAAATACGCATTAAAAGTAAACCAATGCAAAAGTGCCTACGGTGACAAATGAAAGCCCAAAGTTAATAGAAAAAAACCCAAACGGTGAAAATATGATAGATTCGAGCAACAGCAAGTAATTTGCAAGTGCAGCAACAAACAAACGCAAATCAAGTTTTTCGACATTGCCTTCGCTTAATAATAATGCCAGCAACAACAACAACATCGAAAACTAAAACAACATCAATGAGAATTCGCAAAATGAAATATATCATTCGTTGTTGCGCGTTTATTTTGCTCTTGAGCGGCGTGATTGCATCAGCAGTAAACCAAACACAAACAGGTGCAAATGCCGCCGAATCAGCAGAAGTTGTCAGCACTGACGAAGAAAAGACGGTAGGTGGAAAGCAAGTGTGGCATGAAATGGAATACATGGAAAACGCGCAATGCGCGTCTGCATTGACTTGAATAAGTGATGGCAATTAATAAAATTGTTTTTGTTTTTTTTTTTGGTTTATATATAGGATTGTACGGACCTTGCCCGCGACGAAGAGGCCCTGATGGTATTCTCCACGCTGGGCGGCGGGTTAACGGCAATCGATCCGATAACAAGCGAAATACGCTGGACAATAGCAGATGGTAATTACTCACACAAACACACACCCACATACATACATCAGTTTGTAGTGTTGTAAGGTATAACCCCATTTTAAACCGCTTGTGTTACTCATTGCCTCTCGCTCGCTCTCACTCTGAGAATGTGGGAATGTTACTAAGCATATGGAATTTTCTTACATTCACCCACTCTCTCACTCTCTCTCTGACCGGCACAAGCAAATCCAGAACGAAAACTGTTGCATCGACAGGCACTTCGCCATAATTGCTGAAAAGTGCAGCATAAATAAAGCAAATCGCACTTCGATGAGCTCATCACAATAGACAAAAAAACGCATAAAGTGTGCGTATATATACGTTTACGTATACATATACGCATACATTGTACGTATGTAAGCGACCGGCGGGGAGATGCTGTTGCTTAACTCTCGGCAGTTCCACTGTAATTTGTGTGTTATTGTTTTCGACTGATAACAGAGTACATACATACATACATGTGAATGCATGTTATTGGTATGTGAGTGTGTATTTGTATCCATGCGTAATCTTGGCGAGCAACAGTCGCAACATAGAAGTAAAACTCTTTGGTATAAACTGCCAACGCAACGCAATTTTTTTGTGTTTGATGTTTATTGTTATTGTTGCTATTATTGTTGATTTGATTTATTTAAACGTAATTGGTTTTATGATTTTTATTCTTATGGCTTGTCGCCAGGCGGTAAACTCTAACCTGATGTCTATAAGAAGTCATTAAATTCAAATGCTTATACACTGTATGACGTTAGATTCCACATGTATCTGCTTAATATTCAGATATTTAAAAAATAATACATTTTTATAAGTCATTTATGTGCAGTGTAAATTATAATATTTACCGACTGTCATTAGCCATAAACAAAAATAAATATTGTTGTTTAGTAAAGTAGTTATAGACAGATAAATAAATATTCTGATGGGATTTAAATTTGTAATTAATTGTTAAGTTGTTTTTAACTGGGTAAACCAACTTGATATAAATGTGCCCGTATTTATTAATTGGCTAACAAAGGTCATGTTTTACACGTTTCAGCTACTTGAATACGTTTATTATTGTAGGTTGTAAACATTGTGAACAATAACTACAGGGTATTTTCATGGTCCATTGTTAATTTATTGCTTCATATTATCATAGGAAAAATACATATCTTTGCAGTTGAGTTTTATATACTTTTTTTATGATTGTGTTTGCTAAACTGTTGCTATTAATAGTAGTGTTTTGTTTTTTAATTTTCTATTGATTGGGTGCTAGAATTTGCATTATCAACTTTATGTAGCCAGCGCCAGTGCCAGTCCCAGTCCCAGTGTCGTGCTTACTATCTTGAAAATCCGAACAATCATCATCATCCGGTACACTAGTAGACGCTTCGCCACCCCCAAAAAATGGTTTGTTACGATAAATATTTATATGTATATATGTATACATATTATAAACACATATATAGATATTATATATACATGCATATATATTTTATATACATATATGTGTTTAGACTATGAACCACAAATTGAAAATTGTACGCTGTTTTTCTGAATTTTGTCTCATGTTTTCTGAAATATATTCCCAATTTCAATGGAAAAACACATGTGTAGAACATCTGAGCGCGATTTGCTGGGCAATTCAAAGCATTTGAATTTTTTTAATGGTTGGAACTGTGTGCATTAAAAACCGGCTAAATACATATATTATATATATATATATAAATGAGTTGCAATAATTTTGCTAGAAATTATAAGCGCTTAAATGTTATTTGCTAAGCCAACCACAACAAATCGATGGAAATATGTATATAAAATATAGTTTGTTATTGATTTATCGGTCGAGATATGGTTACTAGCTATTACTTCATCACATGCTCGGCTAGAGCGCCCATTGCCGCTATTCATTTAGAATCCAGATGCTAATTAGAGTGGCCGGCGAGGCGAGTTAAATGACCCGGCTTGGGCAAATTACTTTGCCACAAAACACTCAACATGTATGCACCTCTTTCTACCATTGCATCTGCCTCCCACTCCCACTCTCTTTCTCTTTGTCCATCTGTCTCTGTCTAACTCTAATTAAAATTGGGCCGTTGTGGGTTAATTATGTGATAAGGCTCAGCACGAGAAATGTGCGCGCAGCCAAGTGTTGATAAAGTCAACGTGAAATTGTTCGGTTTTGTTCATGTTGCTGTCTACCCGTAATACACAAAATTATATTTAATACAACACACACATCCGCATACAGAAACACAAACTAATACACACTAATAACTTAATATTTGGCCATTTTGAAGCTAGAAAAAATAATGTTTTATCACAAGTAATAACTCATGCCTTGACATTTTGTCATTAGAGTACCTCATAATTACTATTTCTAAATATTTACGTATCTTTTTGTAGCTTTCATTAACTAGTTCGTAGATGCTCTTTCAAGGCTTCAAAAATTTTTAATCGGATCTGGAAACTTTTTATTTTACAATATATTATTCAATAACTCTTGTAGAAATTGGCAACAGCATATTGATTGCATACTTGTTAACCCCACATGCACTGGCTATAGCAAATATATGCTCAGGTGTTTCGATACTTCTTATATCAATATTGAATTCGTGTCTCTTATTTTTGCAATTTTATTTATTTTATTTGTATTGAAATTATATAATATTTCTGGTTTTTCAGATCCACCGATTGTTGCTGAGCCACAGCAAAATGTGCAGGTACCACATTATCTACCAGATCCCAGGGATGGCAGCATTTATCAGCTCGGTCAAATGGGCAGCCTAAAGAAGCTGCCGTACACCATACCCCAGCTGGTGGCCAATGCGCCCTGTCGCTCCTCCGATGGGATTCTGTACTCAGGCAAGAAGAGTGACACCTGGTACATGGTCGACCCGAAGACGGGTAGACGTGAGAAGGTCATGGGCTTTGGCGATACCCACATGGATGGCAAGGATGGCGAGCAAATTGGCTGGGCCACCTCGCGTGCCATCTACTTGGGACGCACCCAATACACGGTCATGATGTATGACAGTCAGGCCAAGGATAAGAATGCTAAGCCCTGGAATATCACCTTTTATGATTACAATGCGCTCAGCGCACCACCAGAGTTGGCCAAAGAATATGGTAAGTGAAAATGGCAACTAACAATTGGAATGATGCTCTAAACTCCTTGTTTTCACAGAATATATTCATTTGACTACAACCAGCAATGGTCAGATAGTCACACTCGATCGCAAAGAGGGCAAATTTTTATGGCAACGTGACTTAAACAGCCCTGTGGTAGCTGCCTTTCTCCTGGGTCCGGACGGGCTGCTCAGTGTGCCCTTCACCACAGTCTCGGATGAGGCCTATCAGGCCATACTCGAGGAGTCCAAGATTGGCAATGTGAACACTGTGAAACTATTGTAAGTTCGTTGAGTCTTATCTCTACACACAGATTAAATGTAATAACATCTCTCCCTCTCTCTCTCTCTCTGGCATAGTCAATCGCTTTATGTGGGCGAGCATCAGCGTGGTCTCTATGCGCTGCCTTCGTTGGTGGATAAGAATACGCCCCGCATTTCCACAACGCCGCCCATCAAGTTGATCGATGG
Source organism: Drosophila picticornis (assembly GCA_035043845.1). Taxonomy (NCBI): domain Eukaryota; kingdom Metazoa; phylum Arthropoda; class Insecta; order Diptera; family Drosophilidae; genus Drosophila; species Drosophila picticornis. The sequence continues at coordinate 8,837,261 of JAWNMR010000362.1, forward strand.
GCCCGTTGCCGAACAGAACAAAAAAGACAAAGATAACGATCCACGCACCATTTACATCAATGATGTATTACAAGAGAACCCCGGCATCATGTTGGGCCACTATAATATGCCCAATGATGCCAAGCAGGGAAATTTGCATTTGTCGCCAACGCCATCAGCTAGCAAAGATGTGCAGAGTTTGGCCACAATACACAACTATAACGATGGCTACGGCCTGCTGGCTAATAATGAAAAGAATGCCGCCGATATTGGCGTGCAAACGGACCCCGATATGGGAGAGATTACCATAGAGCCAGCACGCTCGAACACTATCAATCGCACCAAGACCATCATTCTGGCCAATAGCAACAAGGTGCAGGCATTTATCAATGAGTGGTTCAGGGATCATCCCAGTGGCAAGGTGCATCAAATACTGATTGTAATCGTTATGGGCATGATTGCCCTCTTCTGGTACACGTGCAGCACCATGCGTGAGCTGCAGAAGCAGAGCGAGAACGGCTCCAAGACAATGGCCCAGCAGACGGCGACTGGGAGCAACGGCAGCACTGGCAGCAATGGCAGCAACGGAAGCAACGTTAACACACAAGAATTGCTTGATCTTGGGAATGGACATGTGCGTGTGGGCAAGATTAGCTTCAACTCAAACGAAGTGCTTGGCAAAGGCTGCGAGGGCACTTTCGTCTTCAAGGGTAACTTTGAGGAGCGCTTTGTAGCCGTCAAGCGCCTGCTGCCCGAATGTTTCACATTTGCCGATCGCGAGGTGGCTCTGCTGCGCGAATCCGATGCACATGAGAATGTCGTTCGTTATTTCTGCACCGAACAGGATCGACAGTTTCGCTATATAGCCGTGGAACTGTGCGCCGCCACGCTACAGGATTACACAGAGGGCGATCAGTCTTTGGAGCTGCGCCAGAACATTGACATGTGGCAAGTGCTCATCCAGGCAGCTGCTGGACTCAGTCATCTTCATTCACTCGATATTGGTGAGTTGTTGAATAAAGGAATATATATTTTCTGTGGAATGTGCAAAAGCTAATTTCTTTTCTTATTTCTGGCTGCAGTTCATCGCGACATCAAGCCACAGAATGTTCTGCTTTCGCTGCCCGATCCGAAGGGTAAGGTGCGCGTAATGATCTCGGACTTTGGCCTGTGCAAGAAACTTAATTTTGGGCGCACCAGTTTCTCGCGTCGTTCTGGTGTCACCGGCACCGATGGCTGGATAGCGCCCGAAATGATGCGTGCCCAAAGAACTGTAAGTTCTTTTGCATTTAAAGAGAATTTCAAATGGTATTTAATTCTTTCTTTGGTTTGCAGACCACAGCTGTCGATATATTCTCGCTTGGCTGTGTCTACTACTACGTGTTGAGCGGTGGACATCATGCCTTTGGCGACACTCTCAAGCGTCAAGCGAACATACTTTCGCATGAATACAATCTGTCCAAGCTACGCGCCGAGGATGACATGGAGCATAGCAAAATTGTAATTATAGATTTAAATATGCTATTAAATATAATTATAACTATTTATAAACCCACAGATACTCGCGGAACAGCTCATATCGGATATGATACACAGAGATCCGTCGTCTCGTCCACCGGCGCGTTGCATTGGCAATCATCCGCTGTTTTGGGAGGAGCCTAAAATACTCGGCTTTTTGCAGGATGTCAGCGATCGTGTGGAGAAGCTTCAATTTCATGCCGAGCCACTCAAATCGCTGGAGAAGAATGGACGCATCGTTGTCCTGGACGATTGGAATTTGCATTTGGATCCGATGATTACGGATGATTTAAGAAAATATCGCGGCTATATGGGCGCCAGTGTGCGGGATCTATTACGTGCACTGCGCAACAAAAAGCATCATTATCACGAGCTCACTCCGGAGGCACAGGAGCTGCTTGGCTGCATACCGCACGAGTTCACCAACTACTGGGTGGACCGTTTTCCGCAGCTCATCTCACATGCGTATCACGCGTTCAGTATTTGCTCAAATGAGCCCGTCTTCAAGCCTTACTACAGTGCCGACTATCATTTTTCGCGTCCCTGGTACTTTGATGCGGACGATGCGTTGTTTCCCATGCTGATGCGTGATCCCAAGCCGTTGCCCAAGACGGGCAGTCCCAAACGTAATCCTCCGCCGACACAGTCGTCATTGTCGCTGGCCCAGCAACAGCTGAAGCAGCGCAAGGGAGCCTACAACTTTCGCAAGCCCACCGTCGAGGATGTAACACCCGGTGTAGGATTGCAACGCAATCTGGAGCTGGATGCACAGGCTGTAGATGCTGACGCAGGCAAACGCGATGTGTTCGCCAATTTCAAATTTAGACGCTTCAAAGCGAATAATCGCAACTACGCAGCTGGTGGAGCCAAGGAGCAGGAAAAGGAGAAATTTGTCAGCTGGACGCTGCCGACGGCCTCGGCGGATTAATCGTAAAACCCAAAAACAACAGAACTTTAATAGTTGTAAATGTTTTATTATAAGAATTTATTTTATATTCTTTTAACTGTAATTAGTATAATTATTATAGTTTTAACTGTGCAATTTTTAATGCAACTATTCCAAAACAATTCCCATTCAATTTTCATGTTTCCTAGCTGATTCTTTCAAAACGAAAAAAAAAGATACAAATCGAAATTCATGTGAAAAAAAAGCTTAACCTATTTTCATATAAAATGTAAATGTATAAAAAGTGGAGGCATGTGAAAGAATATGAAAAGTGTGTCTATCGAATGCACGCAATTTAACTGTGATAATTTGATGTAATTCTGTTTAATGCCCAAGTGCAAATTTATATAGAAAATAGTTCAAGTTTTATATATCTATATATTGTATATGTATATTTATGCATTAGTTTAGTGACCCGTTGTGGAAATGTGGAAGCTGGGGAAAGCGACGAAGATTATCGTCTGGAGCGTAACTTTAAAGTTTAGTTATACTTGATATTCAAATATTAACGCACTTAGTAATTAAGATTTCGTAACTGCAAACAACAATTTTGACCTATGCTTGAGACTATCCCATTCAAAAGCCTCATTTGTATTTGATAAATTAAATGGAAAAAAAAATAAATGTAATTATAAATACAAAATGTTTCTATTTATTTCTCTTAACAAAATTAACAACTGCACTTTTTTAAATGCTTATAAGATTGTGAAATAATATAACAAACTTGAGCTTTTGTAACAGATTCATAAATATGTTTTAGTATATCTTTTAACAATCATAAATAGAGTTTTCTAAGTACTTTTAGCTAACAAGAGATTCTGTTTCTTTAGAAGAAAATCGATTGCAATTAGAAATTGATTAATATATTTTTGTTGGTTTCACTTTGGCGTAGTTTTCATATCAACAGAGTATCTCTTGGTTATTTCCTTTGTCTAATGGGATGGCTTCTTCAGCGCTACCATTTCGTGATGCAGACAGTGCTTAAAGGCATCCCAACCCTCCGACTTGGCTATGGACTGAAAGGCAACAGTTTTGATTATTAGTGAAAGCTAAGAATGGGCAACGATTGTTCATAGTTATAGTGTGAAATATTGGGAGATACAATAAGTTTCTGAGACAGAGCGAAAACAATTGGGGTTGCAGCTGATACGAACAAACCTGTTCTTGGACAACGGTGCGCATCCCAATGAGACCATCATCTTGCTAGAGAATAACAAAAAGCACGAGTATTTGCCACATTGACTAAATTCACACTTTTGACTTCAACTTATCGTTATGGGCATGTGAGTCACACTTGCGAACGGCAACAGCGATTGGCAAAACAAAAATATTTGATTAACTGAACAACAACAAGCCAATAAACAGACGAAAGCAATGACTTGCAAAATGATGCAGGTGCAAGAAAAAAACAACAAACTTTAAGTTTAATTGAGGTATTGCTGCAAAAGTAATTTATAAACACTAATACAAATTTGTAGCAAAGATTTGTGCTTTATAATAAATAAAAATCATTTTAATTGAATGAATATCACTAATATAAAACAAAACAAATTTTTTTGAAATGTAACAAACAAATAAAAACCCCATTTATTGTGTATATAATTAATTTAATGTGATATTGGCAGTAAAGTACTTAGTTAATATTAATAAATTTATAAAATGCGAGTTTTTAACCAATTGGGTCGTTAAACAACTGGTCACAGTACAAATTAAAGTATGTGTATATTAAATTAAACAAATAATAAAGCTTAAGCACGAACGCAGATTATGGCTTATAAACAAAACACGTACACTTAAATGAGGCACATAGAAAATAACACACAGTCAAGCGATAACAGCAAACAAAAGCTGAGATTGTTAATGCCACAGCGCATCGCTGTCAATGTAGAAATCTAAATGGCGACAGACTCTATGGCGCCAGGCTTGAAGGATGGGATACTCGGGTTCATCGTATGAATCCAGTGCCTCATTGTAATCAAAGAAACGTCCACTTACTCTGAACCCACGATGCAAACGATCCTTCATAATGGCAATGAACTCCTTGTAGTGCAACAGGCCGTCGCCATCCGCATCGAATATGGCAAACACAGTATCAATCATATGCTGACTGAGACTATATCCTGTGCAGATCTTAGCAGCACGAGCGAATTCATCTGTTGCAGCGAAAATACAATTTGTTTATGAAATGTAATATACAAAATACACATATTTGTTTTATATTATAATAAATTAAATGTTCTGTAAATTAAGATTTGTTGATTTTCTTTTATTTGAAAATTTCACTCACCCTTGGATATAGCTCGATCTGCCAACGTGTACATGCGCATTGCAATGGTAAAGTCATCCAGATTGTTGAGAAAGTGACAAAAATCACGAAAATCATTGAAAGATATGCCCTTTTCATCCTTGACGCGCTGCAGCAGACGTTCGAGAAAAACATCATACTCATCCGTGGCCAGATAAGTGTAGCGCAACAGAATCTTGGCAAAGTCCAGTTCGGTTATAAAGGTCTGACCCTTCGAGAACTCGTTGAACTCCAGTTCGAGCACCTCCGTCTGCAGATTATCCATGAAGCGATAGAAGTTATCGAAGTTGATGACGCCAGTGCCTCGTTTGCCAAACAGATGCAGTTGCAGAGTGGTGGCCACCACATGACGACGCTGCAATCCTTCTTCATCATTCACATAATCACGCTGCAATATTGGTAAGCAAAAAAATGTAAGTTAAACATATGTTTTTCGTATTATACATTAAAACTAGCCGCATCACAAATTACTGGCGCATGCTCGACCTTACCTCGAGTGGAGTTTCGGGTTCGGGATCTTCTAGATTTTCTGGCAGGTTATCGCCGTGTTTTTCTTTCCAAGCGCCGCTAAAAATGCGCTCCATCTGGTTTTTTTTTTTGGTTTTCATTTTTTTTTTTTTGTTTTTTGTGGTGTTATGTACAAAACACAAGGAATGAGTATTGTAGGGTATGCGGGAAGGGTCGTTAGATGGGGAGAGAAGAAAAGTTAGGTAAGGTTTAGTAAGGTTTCCAGTTGTTTTTGGGTGTCGATTAAAGGGGTATTGTAAAAAGAAAAAGAAAAACAAATAACAAAACGTAACAGAATTGAAAAAGCAAACAAAATACGCACAAAATCAGAAACTCAAACGAAATCAATATCAATAAACAGAGCAAAGCTGCTACAGATATTTAACAATAGCTAACGTAACGTAGACGTTAACGCAAACGTAAGGTAAACGTAACGAGGCAAAGCTTTTACGTATGCGTCACACGCATATTTTACAACGGATGGCGCAGTTTTTTACTTGCTGAAAGCAAAGCCAACATTTTGAACTTGTTGCAATTTCTCGTAGACTTACAAAACCCTTGTTTCGGGCAGCTGGAAGTTTTTGTATCTGCGTCTGCTCTTCGTAGGGTACTAAACGTAGCAGCTACACAACATTATTAAATAAATAATATTATAAAAATAATGATGAATTATTTGAAAATAATTTAACTATGATTGGCTAAGGCTTACTTCCGGCCGCTAACGCTGGCTATTTATGTTTCAATAGAATTTGTAATTATCATCAAATAAGTAAATAAAAATCAATAAAAAACAAAGCTTACAATTTCCTTCGTTTTTGGATCCACATCTTGCATGGACTTAAAAGCGCCCGCCAAAATGGAAATAATCTATTAAATCAATGAAGTTAAAAATGAAATAAATTATAATAAAACATATAATTACAAATTATAAAGGGCACATCAATAAAGACGCCATCTCAATTTATAGTTAGTTTTACTTACGACTAGAAATTCAGATTTATCCACACGCTGATTGCCATCCGTGTCGAACATGTTGAAGGCAATGCGAAAGCCCGATTTGGGTTCTACAATAACATATATTTAAAAGATAAAGAAAATTTAACACATAATTATATGATTGTGTTGAAGATCCTTATAAATTTCCACAAAAGGAAAATACGATAGAAAATATTCTTCTATCAAAAAGGTTTCTTTGGTTCGCTACTTACTCGTCAGAATGGAGAGCAAAAACAAATATTCCGTGTATGAAACAATGCCTGTTTTGAAATGCAAAAGCAGCTAATTTAAAAACATTGAATGCAAATTGTTATTCACTTTGTGTATACCCTTATCTCTGAGATTGCGAAAGAGGCGCGAGGAGCCCTTTTTGACAACTGGCGTATTATCCTTGTATTTATCAACCTCATCGGTGCTGAGAATGCGACGCTTCAAGCGCGCTGCAAGAAATCAAAATGATTACCATAAGGGAATAAAGACTTTTGGATTTTAGTACTCACGTCTGGGCTCCTGTTCCACAACGGACTCCAGGAAATCTTGTGGCGTCATATAGAGCTGATCGTCGTACTCCACGGAAGCGAACTTAATAAAGCGTCTCTCACGTGCAGTGAGTTTGATATTCTCCAGATCGATCTCATCGCGATGCTTTATCGATAGAAAATAAACCATGAATCGTTGGCGTAATTTGATATGCTTGCACATCCAAATATATATAATTGGCATAAATCATCGAGCGATTGGATCGCAGTAATTTCCGCCGCTTGCGCACAAAGGCAAAAGGCTAAAGACAAAACCCAGGCAAGACAATAGCCGATCGATATCGCAAAACTGACTGAGCGTCTGGTGACGTTTTGATTAATGTTTAAACGCGACTTGAACTGTATGCATAAATGAATATACAGACATATATATAAATACATATATATGCAAATGTGCATTCGAATACGCCGTCTGGCTGTAAACTGTGATATTGATGAGCAAACCGGGCCGCTGGAGCGGATTCCCACGTTAAGCATGGCTAATCAGCCGGGGCCAATAAAGTGCCAAATTGATATGGTCAAAAGACTTCAATTTTTGTTGGCGGGCGGCAAACAAATATAATAAATTGGCTTAAGCTACATAAATCTGACATTTAATGCCACACACAAAAATGGCAGACAGCGTCCGCCCCCAAAAGCGAATGACTCAATTTTCAGTCTGGGGCATATGTGACCAAAAACAAGCATAAAAAAAAGAAAAACCAAGTGATCATTTTGAAGTTAGACTTTAGCGACTTGGTTGTACTCTGTTATCAATGAATTTACGAATGAAAATAAGTCAAAGATTTCGCTTTTGCTATTAAAAAATAGTAAATTTAAAAGAAAATTATAAAATATTGGTTTGAAACAGCAAAATCAGTACATAAATTACAGGATATGGCTTAAGATATAGATAGGGTTTGAAAGCAAGAGGTATCTTTTGTAGACATGCGAAGTTGGCTAAAGATTAGATTAGATTAAATGGAAACTTTTAAGGTACACATCCCGATTTGAGGGAACATTTCATAGCCAGGACAAGATGCAATGCCCTAGGGAAACGGTACAGGAAGTGGAGTTGATGGAAGGGCTATAGGCTCAGGAGGGGGCACAATATTTCTAACAGGACGCAGGGCATGAAGTGTGTAAAATAAACTCTTCCGCTCTGAGGAAAAGGCGTCCTTATCAATGATGTGTGGGACACAAATTGTATACAGAATTTTAAATCCTATTAAAAGTAATTCAATTCGACAAGTGTAAGAAATGCTCGATATACCAGTTAATAGTGGGTTGGGTACTAAATGCAGGATCGACATATCCCAAAGGGAATATCCCCATCTTAAATCATTTGAAACAGAGCATGATAATAAGACAAAGGCCAGTGCGCAATTTGAATGTTAGACATGTGCAACAACAGTCGAAGCAGCAGCAGCAGCAGCAGCAGCAGCAGCAGCAGCAGCAGCAGCAGCAGCAGCAGCAGCAGTGGCAGTGGCAGTGGAAGCAGCAGCAACGGCAACGGCAATTTCACGCCCACGCAACGCAATTGTATCGGGTTTTAATTCTTCATAACTGGGCTGACATCATCCGGACCAGGCAGGAGCACAGTATGGCAAGAGCAGCAACAGCAGACAGAGCAGAGAACAGGCGCTGCTGCAGGCGCTGTATTTATAGGCAACAATTAAAACTCATTCATCATCATCAGACGCAGTCGTCGTCGTTGTCATAACTTGGCCCAGGGACTTGGCACATGTCAGGGACAACGCTGTGGCCCAAAACAAACCACGCCTTCGTCTGGCATTGGGGCATTCGCTGGGTGTATCCACAATCAGATCACAATATCCAACTCCACACTAGCCAGATCGATTGATAGATAAATTCTTGGCCGCAACTGGCACTCGTGTCAGCAGCATTAAAATTACACACGTTGTCAGGTGCGTGGGCGGAGTTCGCAGCTACTACCAATTACACATATTCGTTAGCCACTTCATCATCTAACCAAATGCACTTTTCATTGTTATTGTTGTTGCTGTTGCGCTTTTCAAGGTGTGTGGCAGGCAGCAGCAAATACAACTGAAATTCATAAAGAATTTTTGTCTGGCATTTATGTTGAAATTAATGCAAAGCGTATCTAGATTGCCTGATATGGGCATGTAAATTAGGGTATTTAGTAAGAGTACTTTCTAGTCGAAGAGTTAGCGAGAGACTGCGTACTAAAAATAATCACATATTCCTTTCATTTTGATAGCAAACGTGGAGAATTTGACATGTGTTTAGTCAAGGGCCAACAACCTTAAATACAGTATTAATCTGGAAGCCACGTTTTGATTAACAAATCCTTATATCTTTTAGAATGGTAACAAAATTTGAGCAAGTTACGTTAAAAAAAAAGTGTTAGCCAATAAAAATCTAAATAAAAACAAGCAGTGCACAACTAAGCAGTGCAAAGAAAAGCATAAAAATACTTGACTATTTTGTGGTTTCTGCTAATAAGAGTAGTTAAGAGACAGAAAGAGAGAGAGAGAGAGGGAGAGAGTAAGAGGGAGAGAGAGAAAGAGAAAAAGATAGACAGAGAGTCTGTGGTCCTTGACTTTGCCTAGCAGAATACTAATTAAAAGTGCACTTATTATTTTGGTAAGTGTCAAAATCAGTTGGTCACAAAGTGGGCATCTCATTTCAGTTGCTTATGTTAACGAAGTTTGCAAAGTTTTAATATATATAATATAATTAATGTTTTCTGCGCAAGTGCAAGCAGCAAAGAGATGTTTCCTTTTTATTTTGTTCTTAGTCTAGGCACGCTGTTAAATATATATAGTCAAACATGTTTGAAATCGATTTTTGTTGTTTTTTTTAGTTTTTTTTTTTTATTTAAGTTGCTTAATTTATTTATTTTATAAGCATTTTAAATTTTTGTGTGCGATAAATAATTATTTTGGAGAAAATAAGAAGTAAATTATTCTGCTGCTGCTGCTGACGGTGAGTGCATTATCTTTTTTACTTTGATTTTATATTAAGGCACGGCGATTTCATGGGAAACTTCCATCGGTTGCATTCATAATTTCTCAATATTACAAAATTGTACTTGCCTCGCCCATTTTAAGTTATGACTCACCCCAACTTTGGACAAACCTGGCCTTATTCACACTTGTGTTTTCCGAAATACAAATCGACAGTAAAAATGAACATCAAAAAAACATTGCACGAGCTCTGATAACTGTGTAATTCCCCAACGCTCTTAATGTAAATATTGGTACTTCGCACCCTAGAAAAAACAACAACAACCAAAATGCTTATCAGGCGGCCGACACGCAAAGCATGTCAACAATTGTCAAAAGCTGACAATGTCAACAGGTTTTAACAATAACAGCTTGTTGCTGTTGTTCAATGAACTTGAGCAATTACAAAGTGGAAACGGCGTCACCGAAATCCGATAACGACCGTGATCCACTTCTACGACTAGAAGTAATTCCGAAATGAGTAATTTGACTAGTTCTTCTTCTGATCCATCTCTGAAAAAACAAATACTAAAAAACGTAACGAACACGGCGATCACAACAAAATGAAAATAACAAGCGCACGAACAGCTGATTGCGTTACGTTATGGCAAACGCAACAACTGGCAGCGTAGCGTAACGTAAGCTGCCCCAAGCTAAAAATAACTGCGCGAGTCTTTTACGGTCATTTATTGACTTTTCCATTTTACACACACAAACACACACGCACACAGATGCACTGTTATCAGGATTTAACTGCTCTTTACCAGGCTCTTTTTGCTTCGCATTGCATTCGCTGTGTTGCCGGAACTTCGCAGTCGAATAAATGAAGCTAATGCCGCAAAGGAAACAACACTGCTGCCCACCAGCGCCAGCAGTCGACGATTGTTCCTTGGTGGCAATTTGTTGGCAAAGCCGTTGCTGGCATTTCGGCACACCGATTTATACACATTTATAACACTGGGTCGTTGTGTGAGAAGTGCGCTCGTTTTAACCGTTAAGCGCGTTACAACTTTTGCCATGATAAAGGCCTCTGCGCGATGCTCTGAAGAAAAACTGCACGAAGTGACAAATAGAAAAACGTAAGGGCACCCACTTGTCACGTAAGATGCGCATAGCGTTGCCACCCAGGCAAAGTAGTGTACAGTGTTGTATGCGTCGTGTGGATAAATGGCGCGAGTTTAAAATGAATTCTTATATACTTCATAAGTGAAATAATTTATGTTTAAATTACCTACATATTTCCAATATTACAGTAAAATTTAGATGTGATTTCAATAATTTATAAATAAATTAATAATTGCTTTTTAAAAACAAATATAAAAGGTTTAAAGAGCTTAAAAATGTATCTAAAATCAGGTATAGAAAAATATATTTCGAAGAAGTGTCTTGACTGTGTTGTTAAAATAAATTAGAAATTTATCGCAGAGTTCAAAGTATAGTCAATATACCATTTGAATAAGACCGCAAATTGTTTGGAATTTTAGGGTATTCCTTGTGAGTAAATGCATTTGAATATATTCGTTTGCGTCAGAACAAACCAAAAGCCAATATTATTGAATTTGCCTATTGGACTACGTGCCTAAATTCACACAAATTGTACATTTACGCAATTAAAAAAGCTAATTCCAAATCCTGTCAGCGTTTATCGCTACGGTTTTTCACTCACTCATATTCGGTAAACATTTGACGCATTTTTGCTAATGTGAAATTGTTAGTTGCATGACTCGCTGCACAGATAAGAATCCGGCTAGCAACAGATAGAAAAAAAGAGAGGGGGAGATATCAATAAAAATGTCGAGATAATTTTTAGGAAAACAAATGTATACCAAATGCAATCTGATTTAAATTAAAGCCGGTTCAGGTCATTAAATTCAATAGAAATGTTCTGGCAAAAAAAAAAAAAAATAATAATAAAAAAAAAATGAAAGAAAAACCAGAAAACCAGAAAAAATATCGATTTCAAGAGAATTGTTCACTTGTCCACACGGGGAGGCCTGAGGGGTAACTTAAGATGGGCCCTTTTGGCCAGGTGGATGCCACCAAGAGATCAGTTGACACTTTAAGCCACATGCAACCAGCACAAACACAAACACAAACACAAACAACACACATGATCTAAAACTGGTATCAAGAGCTCTATGAAACGCTGCGCATTGTTTTCAAATCACACAAATTCCATTTGCTGCGGTTTCGTTTTGCTCCGTCCAGTTATGAGCTCGTAAATTATGAAATTCGGTTTTATTTTCATCGCTCTGCGTGTGTGTCTCGAATTTAAGTTAAGCTTTGTGTTTCCTTTCGGCTCGCCAGCATTTCCTGCGAAAGTTGTAAAACTTAGCGGAGCAAGCGCCAGTCTTCCACTACGTCTGTAACTTGGCTAAATTGAATTCAAGCGCATCAATATCCATTGGCACATAAAAAACTTCTGTTGACGCCTTCTTCTTCGCCTTTGCCACAGTCGATGCTTCAGATATGAACGCATATCCTGCGGCTATATACGGTTAATGCCATATGTACAATATAGCCGCATAAGCGTTCAATTTTTGGTAGTAATAAAGTTGTTTCAATTAGCTTTTGACTTGCTGCCGATATGTTTTTGCCCTTGTAGAGGGTATTACAATTCTGTCGTCAGTTTTGTAGCGGACTGAAGGAGACATCTGCAACACCACAAAAGGGTTCTTGATCAGTCGATTAAGTCATGATCAAGAATATATACTCGTTATGGGAACGGAGATGTCTCCTTCAGTGTTGAAGCTATCTTGTTGAGCTTGGCCCTTGACTGCAGAAGCGCAGACTGCCAAAGGAACGATCGGCCGATAGAAGAGAATTATTCTACTTCTACTATATCATACAGCTTTCAAATCAAAAACCGTTCGGTTTTTGAAAATTATAGTATAATTTAAATGTCGACAATTGAACTTCGGTCAACAAGGGTATGCAAGCTTTGGTGTGCCTAAGTTGGTCGTTCTTTCTTGTTTTTATTACAATGCTTTTTGGTGCATGAAATGAAGAAACAACCAAAACTTGAACATATTGTTTTGACTTGAACAGAAACTTAGCGCCAGCCTTGAGGGCAAACAAACATGTATTTTTTCTCTTTCTTCATTGTACCCTTATTAATTGGTTAAACTGGGAATCATCAAGTTGAGTGAGGGTATGTAACAATCAAAATAAGCATTTATTCACAGTCAAACAGAAGACAAGCTAAGTCTATAATGTATTTTTTAAGAATAGCCTTTATGTTTGGCATTTTACGTATGCATATATAATAATCTAAGAAATGCTGAAAAAGTTGGCAAATTGGAATATTTCAGTTTTCAAAGTGGGTGCCAAGTAAAACAAATAAACATGACAAAAAATGATTGATAAATGACTTTTAGATAAATTACAAAAATGTTGATATTTAGAAAGCACTAAAATTATTAATTTATGATCTATTCTCAAAGGACAAATAAATATTTCTAGATATTTTTATAAGCATAAAAATTAGAACTTATAGTTTTAGTGCTTTTTAATATCAATATTTTCAAATATATATCAATTTATAAATTTTTCAATATTTTAATTGCAACAATTTTTCAATATTTGTAAAACATTTTTATCATTCTACTAAAAGCTAACATTTGTCAACTCCGTTTTTTTTTATTAAGTGACATCTTAAGTTGATTACAGGGTATCTTTCAGCCGGTCAGTGCACATTAGAGCATTTGTTTCATGTTTTGTTAACCCTGACTGTTCGAAAGTTAATTAGTTTGGCGTTTAAGAGCTACAAAGGTAAAAATTTCGCTCCCCTCAACCTTAACCCCATCGATTAGGTAATATTGGGCTTAAAATGCAAGCTATTAACGCATCATCTAACGGTAAAGTTATGAGATTGATATACGAGCTGGTTGCCCAAGATAATTCTGACATTTATGCGCCTGCCTTATAATTTTTTTACTCTTAACAGATTATTGAGATATGTCAACGTTTGTGGCATTCTCACGAACTGGATGCGATGCTGATCAGATTTGATTTCGATGGTTTCTGATAACACTTAAATGGGAAAAAAACTGGAAGGAAAAAAGTTCAATGTCAATGCCCAATGCTCAATGCTCAATCAGTTAAGAAGCATTTTGTGTCAAGTGATTTGGGCAGCAGTTGATGCATCTTTTATATTTTGTTATTTGTTTTTTCTTCTTTAATAAATATTGGGGAATTCCGGAGCAAGCCACCTGTTGGGCGAGTTCAGTTGAACTCATTGAGTTGCAATTAAAGCTGAGGACCACACGCGCTGTCTTTAAATCAAGGCGCTGCCCCGTAAATCTTAACGGCATAAATATATGCGGGGATGCATCATGGAAGATGCATCATCAAAGAAAGAAAAACAAACAAGCAAATAAGAAATAATAAGAAAAAAGACAGAAAAAGAAAAGGGTGTCAAGCACACTATTTATCGCATTACCTAAGGACGAGGTGTTGTTTGTGTAGCCGGTTTTGTTGCGTGTTGGCCCTGTTCAACAGCAAGTTGCCGGGCTAGTCGGCATCTAAAATGTTTGTTGCTACATTGATTTATGCGACTGCTGCTGACGCTGCCGCTGCTGCTACTGCTGATGCTGATGCTGGACTGGGTTGGTTCAACAATGCTTGTCGTCCGTTCCAATTACATCAGTCAAAACTACAGTTAAAAGCGACCAAACATCTGCAACGCGTCGCTCGTCTGTCACATTAGGCCACAGTAATCAGACGCAAAGAGCCAAGTTTATCGCACAACAAGATCTTCAAAGGATTACGGTCTAGACTCCAGACTCCCAGACACAACACTCTTCGGGCTGCTCGTCTTAACGGTTCAGTCTTGGCCGGTTTGCGGCCAACTTCACTCTTCACTACTACTGGCGCTAGATACACTCGATAGTCGAATATAATATTCTACGATCCTCAATGCTGAATGCCTCTCTTTTGTTGAATGCATTTCTGGCATTTGATTAAGTTTTGATATGCACGTAACCGGAGACCAATTGCCCCATTGGCCACCAGAGAGCTGCCTTTGCTTGTTGTTTGTTGTTGTTTTCTACTAATTTTATTAATTGTTATTGCCAGCAAGTTCCATAAATTGTTGTCTATCGGGCGATAGGCCGTTCCACTGATTCAGTTAATAGCCGCGATTTTGATATCGATTTCGTTGCCAGTCACAATAAAAATTGCTCACATTAAAGCTTCAAGAAAAACGCTTCAGAAGTTTCTCAGAGATGCTCTCTCTCTCTTTTTCTCTCTCTCTCTGTCCCTCTCTCTCTTTCTGTCTCTCTCTCTTGCTTCATACACCATTAGACAGGTGCTGCATGGGAATTGGCCATAAGACAAGAAGCTGCCATAGATAAACTGATAGCCTAAGAACGCTTTGGGTCAGAAATGTTCAAAAATCTGTGGAATGTGAATGAAATTTGGAAGCATCGACTTATTAATTAGTTGAAATATTTCAAAACAGTTGCCTCTTAAGTATTTCTAATATTTCTAATGTATTTAAATATAAATGTTTCCCATGTAAAAATCTAAAAAATTTTAAATATTTGAGTTTTTAAAATGTGTGTCATATAAAAGAAATAATAATGTTTTATAAATGTCTTCTAGAAAAATGAGAAAATGTTTATATTTGAAAAGCACAGAAACTATAAGTTTATGCGTTATTCTCAACTGTGTAGAAATATTTCCAGATATTTACATTTCTGTAAGCTTCAGCTCTTAAGGCTTACAGAAATTTCAATACTTTTTTAACTAGAACTATTTCTTCACTCTTGAGAATATCCCATAGACTTATAGTTTTGTAACTTTTTGAATTTAAATCATAATTTCTGGATAAAATCAATTATTAAAAAGCATTTTGTTATTCCAAATATATGATTTGAAAATATTTAAAATTGATTAATTAGGCTTCCACTTCAGGGTTCAAGGTTTCCAAAAACATTGAATGTTTTTGAAGGTGCCCTTCAATTGCACAACACTATAAATTGCTCAACACAGGCGATCCCATTAAAAACAAGCGCCTAATTTATTAAATTGCCATCGATGGCTGCCAAATTAAAATGTCAGCGTCGTTGACAAAAAACAAAAGAAATAAAATAAAAAAAAGGCAATCAGCAAGAAGCTAACAAAAAAAGTGTCATAAAGTTGTTTGACAGATTTCTTTGATTCATTGGCCCCATAAATTAGAGGGCACATTTTGGGCGTGCCACAGCCGCAGGCAATTGCAGTCACAGTGGCCCAAACGCAAAGAAATCAATGCCAATGTGGAATGCATAAATATTTTGGCAAATTAAATGAGATTCATTTAACTGTCGTCGTCGTCGCCGTTGTCATCCTCGAAACACCCGCGCCGTGGAATGCATCGAATGGTTTCAGTTTTGCATTCAGCTTTTGCCATGTTGCATGTGTCGAACGCATAATTTTGTTTCGGATCAGTTGATGATGACATTCATATTGGCTGAGTTGAAGCTGGCGACAGGCGCCAGTTCTGCCCAAGCTTGCCCAACTTTGCCACATCGTCATCATCGAAATCATCTTATGAATCACTCTGCAACTGCTTAATGAAATGGGTCAAAATCAAGTGTCATGTTTACTAGCTGGCACCTGTTGCGCTCATAGAAATATGGTCTTAATGTCAGCATAAATATTCAAACAGTAGGCACTAAGTTTTGGCCAAGGCTAAGATCAACTTTGTATTTGCAACTGGCCGAGCCACTTTCAAGCGGTGATTCCATCGATCAATTTGGCCGCAACTTCAACTTGGCCATCTTGATGCCGGCCAAACTAACTATTTTATGTGCAGTTTATGGACGTCCAAACGCCCATGGGCGTGAAAAGACCACTAAATTAGAATTAGTCTATCGATGCGATTGCAACACAAGCAAACAAGAAACGTTGTCTTGAACAAGCCGAAGATTAAATACCCTTGCAGAATGCTCATAATTAATTATAGACGCACAGACCGACAGTTGGATATATCGGCTATTGTTAGTAAGAATATATATAATTTGTTGCTAAACATGGGCATAAAATACACAAGTTGGCTGCTTAGTCTTTGATTTATTGCGTTAGTTTTACGGCATTACAAATAGAGAAATAAAGTTACAAAATGTTTATTCATTGATACTTAAAGTATGTCAAGTAGTACCAGCGAATGGGCCGACATGTATTCATCATTATTAATCAGATAATCGATGAGAACAGAGTTCAATTGTTCCGATATAGCACTAATACTCAATACCTCCATTGACGCCGATGTGTTTATGTAGCAGGGCATGCCACCCATATGAATAACTGCTAATTCCAGTTTCTTGGAGATCTATAAGCCAGAGAGATTGTTATTATCGCTAGTTTATCGGTTAACTACGAAATTATTCCTTCTGCTTAAACTTAGATTAACCTCTAACAAGATTAACCATTTAAGAAGTAAGCACTTCCAAAGTATTTGTACATTAGCGGGTTAAATTGCATACCATCTTAAAGTATTTGAACACTTTCTGCACCACATTCGGGAGCATCATCCGAAAGCTTTTTGCCGTTTGTGTGGCAGCATCAGCGGTAGCAGCTGGAGTTGGGGGTGTTGAGTAGATCTTGCCACAGAGACTGTTCCAGTGCAGTGCGACGACCTGGCCTAAGTTGTGCCACAGCGAACGCTGCTCTAAGCGAAGCCGATGCAGGCTGCGCAGTTGACTGATGGTCGAGGTGTCATTGAGCCGCATCCACAGGTGCAGCAGTGGAACAATGCAAGTGCTGCCCCTCGGTTGGACAGCCGGCTTGGCTACAATGGTCACTTCCGAGCAGCGACTATGCTGTGACTCCTGCCCGGCGGGTTCGCGCTCGGAAAGCCAGCGATGGCGACAACTCCAAACACCTTCAGCGCTTGTGCTACGGCTTCGATTATGAATAGATATTGATGTATATATATATATAGTAATTACCGCCAATTCTGGATTTGTCGCAATTGCTGGCAAAGTATCCCATGCATCAGCATCATTTGCCTAATTTTTTATTTAACTACAAATTTTGCTGTGATTTCTGACGAAACTAACGAATCGACAGTCTTCTGTGCACAGCTTTAAAATACAACGCATTTTTATGTATTTATTTACTTTCTAAAGATTCGCAATCTACATTGTGGCAGTTAAGAGGTTCTTCGCTTCAGCACACATAAGATGGATTCGATTTGGATTGGAATTAGACATAAAATGCTCAGCATGCTGAGTGGTTTTCATCTGGTTAAATATTTTGATTTATGCATATTTAAACTTTCAGGAAACTAGTACGGACCGCTTTGATCTATAGGCTATATCAATTATTTATGCACTGCAAGCTAAATCAAAATATTTACGAATCAATTATTATTACAGTGATTAGCATTGCCATTGCCATTGAAATTTGCATAAGCTTTAAAGTTTATTCCGCAATTGCCGTTGACGCATTTTCCTTGGGTTCGCAATGCTAGGCAGACCTATTTTTTGCTTCAAAAAATATTTTTTATTTATATTTACAATAAGTTTCTTTAAAAATTCCTTGATATGACTGATTTTGAACAGATGCGCCATAAGAACTATGTGAAGAAATGATTCGAACGCATTTTAGTGCGTAATTTAGCGACTTAAAAACTAAAAACTTGGTTAGACGCTTATAAAATTAAAATGTAAGCATTACACAAGTGTGATCTATATAGCAATGCAGCATGTACTTTAGAGACCCATAAACAGGCACATTAGTTATGATAATTATTTTCTATGTCTTTTGCCATTCAGCATTTTTATCATAATTAAACTGAACAATTGAAAGTCTGACGTTTACACCAATAAAAATCAATGGGTTAAAGATTATTTCTGCTCGTTGCAGAGTTATTTTTATTGCAAGTTGTATATATTTATCAGTCTGATAGTTGGCTAAGAACAAAAGACAGCTTTAGATTGTTCATTAACAAGTTGTAATTGATTCGATTCGATTTGAAATGCCTGTCGGCTGCTTAAATATTTGCTGTTGTTGTCGCCAATCGCTGTCAGACGGCAGTTACAATTTTATTAGCATAAATTATTCTAGCTGCGATATATATATCTATATTGAAGTACTGTGCTGATCAAAAAATTAATGTCAGCTTATGCATTCTGGCTAAATGTGTTCGTCCAAAACAGTTAATTGCCAGAATGCGCATTTGATTGAAATTGCTAATGGCGACAAAGTGATCAATCGATATCGAAATTTATCAATAATTAAAAAGTAAACAGTTCAGAATGAAGTCGAGGGGCTTGCATGACCTAAAGATACCCTGCCAACAAATATATATATATATAAAACATGTGTAAAACATGTGTTCTTTATTTATTTTCCATGATGTACATTTATGCGTTTCAATGTACGCATATAAATTTTCGCACAATTGATATAAAAATAAATGCTGTGACAACAATTTAGACACACTTTCCACTCACTTGCAGAGGTTAGCGAATTGTAGCTACTTTGTGGCAGACACATGACAACCAGCTATCATATAATCAATGTACATGACAATATATGTTGTAATTGTATCTGGGACAATCAGAAAGATGCGGATTACAATCTGAGTACTTGGCCGGTTTTGCAACGCGACAACAGTTAACAAATCGACAGCTTACAACTGCGAAACGCAACCTTGAAAACGCTGTGAATTGGCGCGTTTTAAAACGCGCTCGAAACGCGTGCGTTCGAGAACAAGGTGTAAAATGGGCAGTCTCCTTTGTCAGGATCAGCCAGCGAAGCGTTTAATAATGTGACAGCGAAGAGAAGGGGAACTGGAACGGGATCGAGTCGTCTCGTAGCAGCTGCCCAGCAGCAGCAGCAGCAGCTCATTTCGACATAAGGAAGCCGATGCAGCATTGGAATCGGGCAAGCCAAAAGAAGCAGAGGAAGAAGAGGGAGAGCGTCTTGCCACTTGCTCTGGCTACGCTTTAATTAATCTAACATCTAGACAAAGGGGCTGCAGTTACACGGAAAAAGGGTCAAAGGTCGGCGGCAACTGTTGAGGCGAGCACATTAAGCCAAGACAAATACTCAGCGGCTCACCGAGTCTTAATTAAGTCATTAGCTCTAAAATGTCCTGCTGCTCTGCGCCGTAATTAATCATTTTAATTGTGTGAGTGCCAGCAAAGTCAAGGACAATGGACGTGCCACAGTAAAATGCTGCAGAGGGGCGAGCGTATTTTGTCCATAGTTATTTATAGGTCAGCCCTTAACACTTGGCATGTGCTGGAACCACGCTAAATTGCTGCGCACAAATGTTCAAAATGTGGCTGCACTTAGAATACCACAGAATGGAATGTGTGTTTCTGGGAGAAGCTGTGTGTTTAGAACAATGAGCAGAGCTTAAGATGTTAAGAGCTGTTTCCCTGGGGCAAAATAGTACAGCGATTCACTTAGATCTTTATTATTAAGGTTAATTGCGGCAAAAGAGGTCTCCATCTTTTTTCGAATCAAGTTCAATTTATCATCTAATTTTGAATATAGTATTTTTTTAATATAATATTTTGACGTAATTACTATTATACAAGCTGATCATGAGTTACTTAATATTTTATTCATATAACAATCTATTTAACACTCTTTATCAGGCGTGCTCCAGTTTTACGTATTTATTTTTAGTATTGCACTAGCAAATATCGAAATTTTACCGATAAATCAAAGTTTGACATCAAACGATTTTATTTTCAAATT
The DNA here is from genome assembly GCA_035043845.1 of Drosophila picticornis. NCBI lineage: Eukaryota > Metazoa > Arthropoda > Insecta > Diptera > Drosophilidae > Drosophila > Drosophila picticornis. Next base: position 8,857,721 of record JAWNMR010000362.1, read on the forward strand.
CCATTTCCTTAAATGGGGGACTCCTATCTCCACATGGATTTTATCGGTAACTATGACGCAGGCGTCTACCTCCGAAAGAAATTTATTCCCATTTTAGCCACAATATTAGTCAAGTTTAAAGTATACGTTGTTCAAGTGAATCTGGTGATTTTTATAACCTGCACGCACTCGAAAAGATAAGATTCCTTTTCCATGTGTTTCTCTGGTAACTGGGTATTTCTCACACATATCCAGTTTGAAGTGCATTGACAGCTGACGTCCAAGCAGCTGCTGGTGTGTAAATTGCTAAATTGGATAATTGCTAAATTATTGTGTAGCTTAAGTTAGACTGAGTTCTTATATTGCAGCACAGTTTGCGCCAGCATAACTAATCTGTTAGCAACAGCCAACCTTTTTCCATTTTGCAGGGTATCCCCGAAGCGTTCTGTGCGTCATTGACGGTGGTGCTCTATTGGTCAAATGTTAATTGGACATTGTGCACTTGTGAAATTGGCAAAAGTTGTCTACGCGCCAAAATGCACAAACGCCACAAACGAAGTCGTCGCGCGGAAAACGCCATAAAAACGCGAACAAAACGAAATGTTTGGATAGAGTGTAACACACTTTACTGATTTTTCCTGCATTTCTAATTATTTAATTTATTGGTTTTAACTGAAAAATATATATAAAATAATTGGATGTTGTTCCACTTTATTTTTTGGAATACCTTTATAATAGAATACTGTAATGCTTTAAAAAAACATATACAAATATTTCAAAAATCTTTGAAAAAATAAATTATTTGTAATAAAGAAAAATTGAAAAAATTGGGAGTATACGAAACGATTGTTAATTCCCACAGTAAGTTTTTAAACAATTTCGTGCATTCGATAATTCATTTCATGATTATTAAGAGATTGCGATAAGACTAATCTCAGTTTGGTTTTCGCCTTTAATAAATTCAGAAACAAATTTCTAGAAATTCTTATTACTCAGCTTTAATAAAAGAGTTTAAAATGTACAACATTCTAACTGTAGTCGTGCCTATTGCAGTATTCTAATATAAGCTCAACAAACTTTTGCAGTACAAATGAAGAAGTTATCAGATTCTATAGATTTGGCTTCAAACTAACGCCTGGATACACTCTACATACAGCATCACAGGCAAACATCGAGCCATTGCAGCAAAACACCCGAACGGGGCACGAAGCACGCACGAAGCAACCGCTGAACAGGGCTGAATGGTAACGCGTACGTTTGCATGAAATCTCATTTCAGTCACTCGCTAGCAAACGGTTTGACAACACATGCTAAGCGGATGGTCCGCTGACTGCGCTGTCGGCATTTTCATTTTTTCGAAATCGAACTGTTTTTCTTTGGTTATTGAATTAGGACGTTGTCGTCGCGTCGCGTCGATCGTGATTCCTGAAATCGTTGTTCCGGCTTATTTCATATTGTTTTCACCCACAAAACCTTGTGGAAAAAAAAAAACGGAAAAAGCAAAAAAAAAAGAAAAAATAATAATAATAATAATAATAAAAAAGAAAAGATTTGTGCAAATAAGCAACAACTAAATATTATCTATAGAGCATCTTAAGAGTGGGCCGCGCCGGTCAATGCTCGAGATTAGTTTCGAAATCGGCGCCGTTGACGTCGTTGCTCACGCAGTTCTACACATTTGCCAAACAAATTCCTGTGTGCTCTACAAAAGTTGTAACAAATCGAATTGGCAAGAAACGTGTCAAACCTTTGAAAAGAATGGCCATAAATATTTGAAAATAGCCAATAAAATAAAATAAATAATTATTTAAAAAATATTTAAAAAAAAATAAAGTGTTGTGTTAACGTGTAAAAAGAAAATATTGAATTCTTGCTGCAATAAATGTTCTCAAATTTTTTTAAGATGTGCTAAAGTGCAGCCAACACAAAGATAACAAAACAACCTAAAACGACTTCAGGAAAATTACAAAAAATTACGAAAAAGGTGCGTAAATCTTTGTTCAAAGCTAAAAACCACACAATAAATTTTCGTTACATAAGTTTTATGTTTGTTTTTTTTTTTTTTTTTTCAAATCGTTTCTAACATTTTACAATATTTTTTTGTGTATCTGTTTGTCTAAACTTTTATTATTTAAAAAGTTCTCCTTGGGTTCGAATTTTTGTTGTATTTTTGTCAAATATTTCGTCATTGTTGCTGAAAAATTAAAAATTTGAAACAATTAGTGGTTAAATGTCTGGATTAAGTTCAGTGGGGCAATGCATTTTAAATGAGTTTTGTATAAAATATGTTGCTCACATTTCTTGGCATTTAAACAAATTGAAATGCTATGAACTTGGCAGTCAGCCGAAAGAAAAACAAAAAATATGTAAAGGGTATATTTTAAATAAAAATTTAGGCAAATATGAAAATATAATGAAAATGTTGATTGCTGGCCATTATTTACGATGTCAAATTTCATCACTGCAAAGGCAAACAAACATCAGCCAAGTCAATGGCTTCTTGGATTAACACTGAATACTCTCGCTGCCGCTAGGGAAATAACAATAATATTCACATCTCGAAATTGGCAAAGGCATACAACTTATTAGCTTGCTGCTAATTACAGCAAATTTCAGTTAACATTTTGATTAAACTTTAACGCCTGCCGAGCAAAACAACAACAAGGAAATATTATTTTGCAAAAGCAAGCAAAAACAAACTCAAAGACTTAATCGTTAGTCCAATTCTAAAACAACAGCAGGATGCAGTGGCTAATTGTTGTTCTAATTGTTTTTATTTTGCATTCAAAGAAATCACCTTCTATTTATATATATATATATATAAAATATAGATTTAATTATTTTGTGGCTTGTGAATTCAACAACCTTCAAGGTATTCGCAGCCATGAAAGTGAAATTCGTAAAAAATTAAATTTTATTTGCGTTGCGCAGCTCTCACTTACTTATTTATAGTTTTTCTTTCTTATTTTTATTTTCCTTAATGTTTGCAAAAAAGCATTCCATCTCTCACAGAAGCTGTATCTGAGTGAAGACATGCGTAGCTTTTATTACTCGGAACGAACGATTCTCTAATCTAAAATGATTTCAAACAATTCTTTGTTCCACTTATTGTTGTTCTTCTGCCTCAAGCTGTTATATAACATTTTCAGCATTGTGCTGGTTATCTAAGCCCAACTGGCGCTATATCTCTTTCTGCATTTTTACCTTAATCTATGTTCACATGCGAATTTGCGTTTGTGTTACGTCAAATGAGCTGCGACTGTGTGCGTTGGGTTCAACAACTGCTAATCACATGACGCGCACACAACCATTAACCAGACATCGATAACGTTTTTAACGTTTTTTACGACAAATGGAAAATATCTGTTAAATAACATAAATATTTTATTCAATCAAATATGCAAATACGGCCTGCACATAACATGTTCAATACTAAATTTAAGTAAAATAATTTAAAACAAATAAAAAAAAATGTGTATAAAATAATAATCTAAAATTATTGCTGTGACTCGTTACGGCAAGGGGCAAACAGTAAAACTGAAACCCCAACTAGTTGGTGTAGTTGGAGGAAAAATTCAATAAATTGTATTCGACTTTGAATTTTGATAGTCGCTGTCGAATTCCATTTGTATTTATATAGTCGTAAAACCCAATGTTTTGGACCCCAGGAAGTAGCAAGTTGTTTGCTTTCTACATGGCACGATTATCAGGCTCACTTCTTATGCAACTAAAAATGTCTGTGTAATTTTGGTATACCAATAACCTACTAAATATAGCAAAAGAGGGTATAATGAAGTTGTTTTAAAAACCATATAACAGAGACAAAGAATTATCTACGATCACAAAAGGTATATTTATTTTTCACCAGCATCAACAGCGGAGTCGATCTAGATCTAACCATGTCTGTCTGTCTGTCTGTCTGCCAGTCTGTTCTTATTCTGTTACAAACAAAAATAACCACACTTTATAAGATATAGATTGCAAATACATCAAGAGTATGTAATTGTCATTAAGATAGATGTAGAAGTGGTTAAGGAAGCACATACAATGAATGTGATCGCATTTTTTTAAGTGTCCGATTTTACATGGGTTAAGGTATTTGGTAGTCGAGCTATAGTGACCCAAGAACTCTCACTTGTTTTTTGATAGTGAGTTGTAGTTGAGTCTAATTTTTATTACTAGGTTAGGCAATATTCTCATCTGCACTTTGACACATGTCGTCATTGCTTAATGCTTGATAGATTGGCATGGCGTGCTATGCAAAAATACAATAACAACGATTGGAATATGGGAATACATACAACCATCATAAATTCAGTACTATCAAGGAAAAAGCGGGACCCCGGGAAAGTGGCGGAGCAGATAATGCTTATCTCACGCATAGTTATATGGCCACGCGTAAATAGTGTAAAGTACTTAGCTAAAAGTGGCGCAAATATTGTCTCCCCTTTGGCAACAGCAACAGATAGAGGCGAGAGTGTGTGTGTGTATGTAGGGGGAGGGGTAGGGGAGTGGGAGGTGGGTTGCAGCAAAAAAATGCAGTGTTTTTTATTAACGAAGCGTGAACACTAGACCACATTATGTGCGGCACACATTTGGCAAGAGAAAAACAAACACACGCAGCCATTTGCCTAACTTTAGGTACTAAAAAGACAAGTTAAAATGAAATAAGACAACAGAAAGCTGAGAAAATTGTCGCGCATTTTTCTCACCATTTTTTGGTTGTTTGACGCATTTTAAAAATATCCTAGACGTAATTTGTGTTTGTTGTTGCTGTCTCTTTTCACATTACTAATACGTCGTGTTGTCTTTGATTTTTTTTCTCTTTATTTGCAATTTTTCTCGTAAAGTGCGTGACTTTTAATAAGACTGCAAAAGTGTGTGAAATTGTGCGGGAGTCGCAAAATGTGTTGCATTCATTGTGATTTGTTAAAGTTTAATAGATATGCAGATAATTGTGTTGACAGCTGCAGAGCACATAGACAATGTCATATGAAATTGCTTTCGAAAACTTTAAAGAGCAACAGAAACAGAAACACATACTTGTGGTGCGTATATACATATATATATATATATATATATATTATATTTGGGTAGAAGATTATTTTTAAAACACTTTATATATTTTTATTATATTTCCACTTATAAATAATATAATTCTTCGAAAATGTTTCCGAATCGTAGAAAAAAGCACCGCATTTTCGGGAATGCCTTCTGTTTTAGGTGAGCGTTTTTAATTTTCAGAAATTTGTATGGTAAATTTAGATATTATTTCTGGAAACCAAAAGAGTTTTCTGGCTCCAACTTACATTGACAGACTGCAGTTACTTTGAAAAGTCATAGACAACTGCAGATAGATTGCTATCTTTTAGAAGCTGCATATAGTTCTTGCAACACTGAAACCTACAAATAGAAAGTATCGCAAAATGTTAGCTTTTAACATGTAAACCTTAACTGCAAACGCGCAAAAAAAGTATCTTTCGGATACACTTGTCAATAGATTAGGCATCGATATTTGCATTGTGGTTAGCAGCCAGCAGCCAGCAGCGAGCAACGAGCAGCGCGTGTGACTCGATTGCCGTTTGCAATTGTGGCTTTGCCCTCGCTTTTCTCGTGCACTAAATATTTAAAATAGTTGAGTCTTGAGCGCATAGCGGCGTCGCCGTCGACGTCGGCAGAAGCGCGTCGGCCCAATTGCTTCCGGTTCAAATCGATTACACAAAAGCGAGCAGCACTTTTTTTCTTCATCTCATCTCATTTCATCCCAACTCTGTTTCCAGTCTGGTTCCGTTCCGTTGTATTCTAAACTGCTCGGTTGTATCTAACGTTTTGCTCTCAAGTACGTATCTGATGCACTTGCAGTTGTGCTTGTTGTTGTTATTGTTTTTGTGTGTGTTTCTATACAAATGAAGAGCACATCGATTAGTGCCGCTGCTGCCTTTTGTTTGAGTTATGTTTCGGTATCTTTTTCATTTTTTTTTTCTCTTCTTGTTTTTCCAAAGAAAATTAATTGTTTTGTAAACACGCGAGTTTTTGACAAACGCATCTCATTGAAATCGACAATTGCCGTGAGATAGAACAGAAACAGAGCTCCTTGTAGATACACACACATATGTGTATATACATATATATATAGGTATTTGTATAGATATTTTTCACTTGGCAGCGACAATATCTATAGGCGAATGCATCCTAATAATTTGTTGTTTGCATTCAAATAGACATTTATCAACAGTCAGCTGGTGTCAGCAAAAGCCACTACACATCAATCACAGCCTAAGCACTTTATTACTTATATAAATGCCCGCCATTATATATTTCACGTTCAATCTTGTGACTTGTGTGTGACGATGAGCCAAAATCACAAGCTAGGTGAACGCCTAGAACGCAATGCCTAAATTATTCTAAGATCATGTGAGATAAATATTTTTTATGTTTTGTTGATGTAATAGTGAAAGTGCTCGACTGTTAATTTTCAATTTTATTACATTTTACAATTTTATTATATTTATATTTATGTTTATATTTATATTTATTTTAAATAAATTTTTATTTTAATCATATGCATAATTTGCTGCCAACTTTTTGTATACACTCTCTTAACTTACAGGGTATACATCCACCAATCATAAATAGTTTTAGCGTTGAATTAGCTGAAATGGAAAGGGCGTCAAATAAATATTGCCCCGAAATATTCTTACAACACGCTATTAACATGGCTTTGTTTGCTTGTTCGGGTAGATTTGTTTGGGCAATTTATTTTTATTGGCTCGCAAAGTAATCGAAATACGAACAACTAACCAAATACCCAGCAAGTGTTGGGCAAAAAGTGTAACCATAATAAAAAGGAGAAGATGAGCCAGCAAAATGAATAATTCGCACATAAAGCATAAAGTAATTGGGTTCTGCGGTTTGGCGTGCTTTCAACGAGTTGCATTACCAAATTGAAATTGTGGTGAGGCAAGGCAATGAATGGATACATATGGACATGGAACTTTTGGTTAAGAAATCCTAAAATGAAGTTAATCGTTTTGGTATGCAAAACTTAACAAACTGTTTGAAATATGGTGGAAAAATGTCGGAAAATGTATCACTAAAGGGGTATTTTGAAGGAAGCTATTAAAATGGAATATGAGCTGAAACTTTCCACTTATATCATTGCACAATATTTACAAACAATAAAGTGGTATTATTTTTAATGGATGAATAATAATTCAACACTATTATAATAATCCACAAAATATATTGTCTAATATCCAAATGACTTTCACATAAATATTTTAAAGCGGCCTCCTTTTATTTTTTGTAGGACAGGAATTGTTGTAGATTAAACTCGTTTCTTATTTGGTTATTTGAATAAAGTAATTTCATTAAAAATAAAATAAACTAAATTAATGACGCTAAATGAGATGAAAACAACATTAAAACGAATACAACAAACAACAATGCGCATTTCAACAAAAATATACAAAATACAATACAATTCAGTAATTATACCAAAAAACAATGGCACAATTTTCAAATATTCAACGAAGCAGTCTTCCGTTATTTTCTCATATGCAGCTATATTATATATATATATTAATAGTGTAATAAAAATAAATTCATATATACATATTTGAATATATATATATATAAAAAGGTATATTCAGCAGCTCATATTAATTTAATATAAAAAACTGAGTAGGTATGTAAAAATTTGCATACAAATAGCACAAACCGAAGTTCACAACAAATACAAATGCCAAACAGTCTCATTTGAATTTTAAATGTTGCCTAGGTGATAAATGTTGAAGAAGAGGGGCTCGCTCTGCCTGTGGCCAGTGTTGTTGTTTTCCAATTCGAGTCGCCTCTGACGCGGACTAATTAAGTTGCGCACTTTTGTCAGATTTATTGCCGACCAGTTTGCCTCAACAATCCGTGGCGATACTTTCTCAAAAACGACTGTCAGCCGTAGTAGATCCATCAATGCGAAACCCTCTGGAACAGAAATAACAAAAATAAATATCTCATCCACTTGAAGTGTATACATTTTGGAGCACTCAATTCGCGACTAGATTTAAGCACCATTTTCCAAAAATCGACGGGGCGATTTCAGTAATCAATTAAACCTCTGCAAACTGAATTTTGCTTGAATATACAAGAATTGTTTCCGGTGTATAACCCAGCCGATTTTAAAGCTTACCCTTAACTTTTGACTGAGTGATTTTTTCAGTGTTGTGGCAAATTGTCGTCAAGCGTGTGATAAGATGAATTTGCTTAAACTTTATATTTTATCATTGGAAACGAGATGAGTTTGGTTAAAACTTATGTTCACAGTTGGAAAAAGATGAAGAGTTGTAAGTTTCCTAACAAACGGATATTATTGATAATACAATTGGTAACACAACTTTTTTTACTTTACTTGAAAAACGAATTACACAAAAAAATTGTAAAACGATTACATTTTTTTTGTGTGCCTGCGAATTAAAAGTTTTTGTCATTTTGTCTTTTGTTAACCAAGTTTTTGCTTGTCAGCAGCTGAATTTGATACTATTTTATTACTATTATTATTTTTTGTTGCCCTTATTAAACTTTTATTTAAACATAAATTTGATTAAAGCTGCCGCAAAGCCAGCGCCAAGAATTTGGGTTATGTAAATACGGCAAGGGGAGTGTCGTCGTTGTTGTTTTGAAGTAGTTGTAGGCGTCAGGAGGAGGAATGGGAGGGTGGCAATAAATTTGATAAGATTTGGCTTTACTTATCAAAACTAAAAGCAGAAAACTTTCGCTTTCTCAATTGGGCGAATAATGTTTTGGGTTGGTTTGGATCGGAGGGCGGGGATGGTGCTCAGTGCGGGTAATTTGGGTGGCCAAACAATAACTGTTATTAGGCTGCCACACAAGTGGCACAGCTCCTTGGCATCAAATGATATGACCTGCCCATCATTATTTTACGCACCATGTTTTATGCTCTTCATAATTTGTTGATTATACGCCTCCGGGCCCTGTGAACTTGTGAATTGAGCGTGAGACGAGCTGAGACAGAACTCCGATCATTAAAAGATACATTTCTGTCGTGTGTTGTGGCTGACGCGTCGCGACTGCGAGGTGTTACCTTATTTACAATCTACATACAACTTTTTCTCTCTTCTTCTTTTTTTTTCAGCTATTTTTGGTTATTTGGTTTTTTACAACTTGGCACACATGTGTCGCTTGTCCCTAAATAGTTTTCTTTAGGCTTTATTTTTTGAGTTTTTGTTATTTTTGTTTTTTATTATGTTGTACCTTTATTGTTGTTGCAGTTGTGGCCGCTGCGGCTGGGACCTTTTGATGCCCTTACAGAATATTTAACATAAATTCTACCAACTGGCAGCTTAAACAACAACAAGAATGAAACTTTTGGCGTCGCTTGGCATACATTTTGGCCTGCTGCTGGGCCCGCGTTTTGGCAGCTGTTGTTTTCCGTTGGGTGAAAGGCATAAAAAAGTCAAGCCGACTTGGCAAAGGGTTATGCATGTATTAAATGCCCACAAGGTTCTTGTTTACAATCCCAGTGGCATCTTCTTACAACTCAGACCTTTTTAATTGAAAAAAAAAAGTTCTAGAAAGATGCTCACAAATCTCAAAATTCTCAAAGTTGCAAATCATTCTTAAAACATATTATTACAATCTTATTTGTGTTCCGTTAACTTAATTAATTTGGTTTTGTTTCTATACATTTTTGTAATGCAGAAACAGTTATTTTGTAAGCTTTAAGTATGTGTGTAACTTCGTTGGCATGCGAATGCCGTTTGTTTTTTTTCTTTTATTTTTTGTTTTTTTTGGTCATCTTTTTCAGCAGTTGCAACTGTGTGCGATTTATGGGTGTTTTTAAACGCGCTCGCGTGGCTGCGACAACATATTTGAATCTCGACGACTTTGGCATTGCATAAGTGGTGCGAGTGGTGCAAGTGGTGCGAGTGGTGGGTGGGGAGGCGTTTGCAAATGTGCGTGTGAATGCACTGATTATCTGCAGTGCAACGACGCAGCAGCAGAAAGCAATTAACAGTTGATGCCTAAAATTTGGCCCAGACAGACAAAATAAATGGTAAGACGAACTTATGAGTTGTCTGTTATATATTTTAGCTGGCTGAAATTGCATTTTTGTTGTTTATTGCAATTAAAACGTAGATGCACTTAAACGTTGCATAAAAAATGCAGCTACTGTTTCTCGCTGCTGCTGGTGGCTGCTGCGTAGGCATCTGAACACGTGCCAAAAAGTCAGCCTACGACAACGCCACTCAGCCGCCCCCCCCGTTGCACGCCCTGCGCCACTTCCTGATCGTGCACCTCATAGATACACTTGTCGCTGAGGCTGCCGCAGTTAGTGCGTGATTATTTTCAAATTCGACACAGTTTTATTTGCGAATTGTTTTTGTTGCCACATTTATTTTTAAACAACTCACCAGTCGCGCTGCCTCTTCAGTTTTTCCCTTGCATGGCTTCATTTTGAAATTTGTTTTCATTTCACTCTCTCTTTCTCTCTCTCTCTTTCTCTCTCGCTCTCTTTCACTGCATTTCTCTCGCTCTCTTTCTTTTTTTTTTTTTTGTTGGATTGAGGGAAAGTCAATTTCGATGTTTCGATATTTTCACCGAGTTTTTTGCATAACTGCCTAAGCAGCCCGGTCTCCCTTTTGGGAGAGTTTTATGTAACCCGCTCACCACTTGACGAGCCCATAGATACAATTGTATCTTTTTGATGCGCTTGGTGCGTGTGTTCGCTGATAGGCGCTGCCAAAAATAAAATGTGCCACTTTGCCGACGTCGACAGGCGTTCGCTTAATATAGCCGCACACTAATTAAATGTCAAAATTGCGCATAAAAACGCTTAGACTGAAGAATTTATACACAATTCGACTAATCTCAAATGCTATCGTTGGAATTTTCAAAGCCAATTCGAATATGCAATAACTTTTGAGTGTGAGGAGAGCTACAAGATACATACATTTGAAATGCCATGTGACAGACAGTGGGGCTACATATGTGTATATATAAATATATATATATATATATATATTTAGCAGGTGGTAAAATAGCTAGAAGAAGAATGGATGGAAGTTGACAAGTAGATGGAACTTTATTGGAAACTCCAAAAATACTTGGGCAATGTGTGGGGCGATAAATGCAAAGATGATTGCAAGATGATTGTAAAATAACTTATAAATTTATTTATGCATGAGAAAATTGATAGTTATTTTAAATATAATTTTTGCATATGCAAATAATTTCTTAAGCAAATCGGAAAGTTCCGATTTGTCTGTAACGAAGGGCATCCATCATTAGTCCAAAATTAATATATACTCACCTCTATTTACAGCTTTGATACTGCAATATGATATTGTTGCAACCGCGAACCTAAGCGACCATCAGACAGCAGCTGCGTTCTTTGATTATAAGGCTTCAAGAACTTTGATTAACTGCTCTGGCATGACGAGGAAGTCAATAGAGTTGATAAGATGCATTATCAGCGGGGAAGACGAAGATGAAGATCCACAACAGCAATACGAACAGCAACAGAAGGAAGGGCAAGCTATGAAATTGAAAAGTGTTGAACAAGTCTACGATATGATAACCTAATTTCTGGCAAGCAAGCGGCGAATTTTAACTGGAACTGAAAGAACTCTTTCAAAAAAGCGAATACAAAAAAAAAAAAAAAAAAATCCAACAACGAATCGAAAGTAACGATTTTTTTTTTGGTTTTGTAACGGGGCGTACATATGTTTCAACGATATTTAAGGGCGTGTCGCACGCCCAGCAACAACTGACAAACTGAGGGGGCGGTGCCCAACAGCAACAGTGCAACAGTAACAATTTTATAAACAAAAACAAACCAAGTAAAGCTGCAGCAAGTGGCACTTGAAAATCACAAGAGCGCAAAGACTCTTGTGAAACTGCAGTGGTGATCTTTCATGCGAAGAAACCTGCGTTTGAATTGGAGGGCCCTGGCGCTGCTGGGCGCCCTCCTTTCGATTATCATAGCCTGGTCGGGTGTGGTGTTTGCCATGCCAGCGCTAAGGACGACTTCGAACCAAGAGACAAACAATACAAATATGAATGATACTAGTTATATCATTAACAGTAGCATCAACAATAGCAATTATCAATTGCATACTAATAGTAATAGTTATATACAAAGTGATCATAGTCGTAATAGTCGTCTCGTAGTGCTGAAGAGTGAAAATAGTATAGATCAAAATCAAAGTATTAGTGCTGAATTTAATATGCGAACGTTAAACACAATAATTCAACCAACTGCCATTAACACGAATACATCAACAATGACAACCACAACCACAACATCAACAACAACAACAGCAACACCCGTCGATAGCAGCAGCAGCAGCACAACAACTATTGCAGATGAGCGTCAACAGTCAGATCCCTTGGGCTTTGTCTTCTCGGTGGCGCCGCGTGAACATTTAGCGATACTCTCACGCACTGAGCGCAGCATTAGACATCAGAATCAGCATCTGCATCATCAGCAATTGCATCACAGGCATCAGCAACAATCGCCCGTTGCCACTGCTACTGCTACTGCTGGCAACAGCAACAGCAACAGCAACTTTAACAATAACAACAGCAATTTCATTGGTTCGAAATCGAAAAGACTGAATAACTCTAGAAATAATCTACCCATAAATAGCAGTAACAACAACAATCCCAACATGAACAGCAGCCACAGCAGCAGCAGCAGCAGCAGCAACAGCAACAGCAACAGCAACAAGAACAACAACAATAATCCCAGCAGCTTGGATCGCAACGAACGTTCAACAAACCCCGTTTCGGAAGAAAAGAAGCGAATTGTACAGATATATATTAAGAATCGCTTTCTACAACTGCTGCCAGATGGCACTGTAAATGGCACACAGGACGAGCAGAGTGATTACAGTGAGTACTTACTTTTGAATAATCCATAATATATCCATATTGTATCACACAAATACTGCTTCTATCTGGGCTAAGGGATTTCAAAATAAATAAATAAAAATAGCAAAGCGTCTTATTTGAAAGTTGTGGAATCGTTTTCAAAAGAAAATAAGTATTACTGAATGTAAAGTGACGATACATTTATATCAGTATGTAAAAACTATTTTAGATTTCTCTTCTATATATATAAGATATATTTTTATCAGTATCAGTAAAAAAACTCTTTTATATTTCAAAATAAATATAATCAAATAGCAAAAGCATGTTATCTGAAAGTTGTGGAATCGTTTTCAAAAGAAAATAAGTATTACTAAATGTAAAGTGACGATACATTTACATCAGTATATAAAAACTATTTTAGACTTGAAAAATTAAGATTTATCTTCTATATATATAAGATATATTTTTATCAGTATCAGTAAAAAAAAATCTTTTATATTTCAAAATAAATATAATCAAATAGCAAAAGCATGTTATTTGAAAGTTGTGGAATCGTTTTCAAAAGAAAATAAGTATTACTGAATGTAAAGTGACGACGCATTTATATCAGTATAAAAACTATTTTAGATTTAAAAATAAATTCTAAATAAATAGCCAAGGTAGGGATTCTAAAGTTTTGAAACTGTTTTGGAGTATTACTTAAAATGAAAATGTTTTTTGTATTAACTTTTTAAAATTGTTACTTTAAACATGTACGTAAAACATGCAGAAATAGCGTGTTCTGTTTACATGTAGTCGATACATTTTCAAATGTAGTTCAAACTCGTTAGCTAAATTTAGTTTATGTTTACGAGTGTAACTTTGACCTTATGTGCAACGGGCTGTCTTGATGATCTTCAAAGCTGACGCCCCGTTGCTCAAAGTTTCCCTTCAAGCAGCTACACCAAAATGTTGTTTAGGTTTTTCGTTCGACATAAACAAGCAAATAAACTAATGTGGATACGCAGTAATACGTAATATTTGAAATACCTGCAAACATACAAACATTTATACACACATTCACACATATACGACTATATAGATCACTTTAGTTAAGCACACGCCCACTCACGCAGCAGCGCCCACAAGTTGAAAGTTCTCATAAAAATGATGATGTTGTTTGTGTTTTTTTTTTCAAACGCAAAAAGCTGCGTAAGATGCTTCAAGTATTGAAAGGGGTGATGCTAAAAAAAAGAACACGAAAAAAATACGGAGAAAAGTTGAAAAATTTACGAAAAATTTAACAAAAATATTTGTAGCTGTAGCTGTTTATGTTGAGCATCATTAAGTCAGACACTCGATTTGGCAATCTGCTGTTGTGTCGGGCGCCCAAAAGAAAAATCTATTGTATTATTTGCCATATAAATTTATGCTGTGCCATAGGTGCCCGTGAGGCCTGCCAGAGTCTGAGTGTGAGTGTGAGTGTGAGTGTTAGTGAATTGCTGGCATAAATCTTGTTTTAATGTACTGAGCGACCTGATTAGCTACCTACCCATGAGTCAGCGACCAAAGCCACCCATTTGCATAACCGGGCGGCACATCTTTTAATTTTGTATTTTTGTTTTTTGCCATCAACAATCGGCCTATCGCCACTTGCTGGCCAAATTAATTTACAGCTTTATTTTCATTGAGCTTACGTTTCGTTTTGGCTTCCTTTATACAGCAGCAATTTGCAAGACTGATAACAAAAGCAGCAGCCAACAAAAAATCGAAAACTTGTTGTACAAGTGGCAACAAGCATTGCGTCCGGTTTGCGCGCGTTTTTTTAATGTTTTTTTTTTTTTGTTTTTTTTTTTTATCGCGCCCAAGCATCGTCATTGAGACATCAGCCACACCGATGCCACATTGATAGTGTAGATGTGGTGTGTGTGGATGTTGTTGTTGTTCTTGTTGTTGTTGTTGTGGTTTACTGATACACAATTTATGTTGTTGTTGTTGTTTGGCTGCAGTTTGGGTGTTAATTTGATTTCATGCGCCTGCTTCAAGCGCGATAATACGATAAGATTTAGACTCGAAGTGCTTTTCGGGCCAAAAAAAGAGCATTTTTGTGTAGGACGGCTGAAAATGATTTTTATGGTGCTGCAATTGCCCAATATTTAGACCACTTTCTCATAGCAAATGCTGTATTTATTGCGTGAAGTTGGTGAGTTTTTTATGAGCTTTCATACTGAAATCACGCATTTTACGCACTCTTAACTTCTGTGGAGTAAGTTTTACAGCAATTAGTACAACTGTTGGTTCCATGGCCTTGATAAGACTGTCGCCCACAAAAACCTACAATTTGGAAAGCCTGTCAAGTGCTTAGTGCCACATTTGTTGGCAACAAATTATAGAAAATTGTCGAAATTTTCATGCATTTTCCACAAGTTCAGCAAGCAGTTGACCTCCAAAAGTCAACTTCATTCAAGTTGCAGTGGCAACTGTGGGCTGTAGTTGATGCGACTAACGGTGACTGCCACACTGCCACAATGAGCGCGGACCGGATCCTTCCCGTAACCCTTTGCAATGTACTGGGGCGTGCATATTTTCATAATGATATATGAGAGTGGCAGTACCTGTACTTGGCGGATCCCGACTATGTCTGCGTCTGCGTCTGCGTCTGCTTCTGGGGGCAATTATGCGACTGATTTAGTGCGTGGTGCAAGTTGCGAGGTGTGAAGTTAACTGAAGTTAACTGAAGTGGCCTCTGACTATATACATACGATGAAGCTGTTTTCTTTTGTGCAACGTAGATGCTAAAAGCTTCCGACAGATTTTTTTTGATAACTTAATTTACGGCACGTCTTCAGCGAGTTGATGAAGTTGTTGCTGTTGCAGACACTTGCATCGATTTGAGTTGTGGTCTTCAGTTACTTTCACTGTCACTCGCTTTTTGGCTTGTGTGTTAATTGCTTTTGGCTTATACCACTATAAGCCTATATGTACAACACTTTTTGACATGTTTTATTTTGTTTATTTTCTTTTGAATCAAAGACACTGCTTTCAGGCGGTCCACCAAAATATGTGGTCCAAAAGAGTCAAAGAGCAGCAGGCAACAAATGTTTGCTTTGTTCTCATTCGATTACAATATTATTTTTATGTTTCTAGCCACAGGGCATAAGCATGTAAATTATAGCTCTAAGAACTTTCCAAAACTGCTGGACATCAAACAGATACACACACAAACACACACACACACATTCCGGCGCAGACAAATTGCACAAACTGTGTGAATCCCTCCCCAAAGTATTATCATGATTAATATTGTAATCATTTGCTTAAGGGCTATTCAAGGGAATTTCAACACAGCATCACCAACTCAACAGAAGGCAGCGTAGTATGTCCAACAGGGCCTAAAAGCCATTATATCATTTTCAGCATATGATACAATAAATTAATTTACATGCGAGCTGCCACTTCATAAGATGCTCATAAAAATGTATCTAGATATAACAAAACAAATTTGGATTTGCTGAAAGTGAACATTTTGAGCTATTACGTCACAAGATATAAACATCTCTTCATTTGCATGTAAAATGAATGTTTGTTACGTCATAAAATATATATTTATATATATATATACATTTACATCTTTATTCAGGAATTTCGAGTAGCAAATATTAGACAAATTAATTTTTACAAATGAACTTCTTGCTCGAGTTAATAAATCTTATGAGACATTTTGTTGATAGCTCAGCGATTTATTTGATAATTTTCTTTACAAACTGTAATAAATTAAATTTTGTTCTACAAATATTTGCAGTCCATGCGTCACAAGCTGCATCCAGATACATTAATACAAAAGTTGCTCGAAAATTAAGGTCTTACGTTAGATGTAGTTCACAAATTTTTTGGATAGTCGAATAAGTTAGCTGGGAGCCACTGACACTGACGATTTACGTAGGTGGTGCTGATGCTGCACCACTTGATGTGCCATTGTCAGCCAGACGGCTCATCACATTGTCGCATCTTGTGTGAGCGTGATTTATGTTGGATGGGGACTGGCAGCATGGAACTGCTGTGAAAGTGTTTTGTTTTAGATAAGATTATGTATAGTGTATACTGTCTGAAACTGAGAACGGACAACGCAATATGTCACATGGATTTATATAGTTGGCGTTGGCGGTCGGTTTTTCGCGTTCCTCTTCGTGTCTGGCGTTCCGCAAAAGTTTTCCGGCAAAGCTATTTTTAGTACTGGTGGCAATGAACTGAACGCTTTGAAATTGCTCAAATGTTTGTTTTTTGTATCTCTTTTTTTTTATATATATTTTGCTTTTTGATTACGTAAAAGGTCTAGGCCATTAAAACGATCTGGCAAATGACAACTCATGCAGTCACCCACAATATGAGGACCACTGACGAATTTTATGGCCGAGTGGGTTACTTTGAAGAAAAAGAAACAGAAAAAAAAAACAAGTAACTTCATTGAGAAGAATGTTAAGTCATGCGCAAAGTTCGTATAAAATTTGTAAGCCTACCCGGCTGGATCGAAATATTTATGAAGCTGACCAGCCTATATAAATTATCTTGATTAATGATATTTTGCACGCAGTTGTTGCCAAGCTGCTGGCCGCTGTCTCTTGTGTTTCGTTGTCGTTTTCGTTGTTTTACAAGCATTTTTACGAGCAATTCATTTTCACCCCAGTCCAAAAAACCAGCAGCCAGTCACATATTGACCACTGCCCAGTGGCAAAAACATTGACACAGAAACCGAAACTACAAGAAAATCGAACAGCAACAACAACTACTAAAAACGAAAATTTATTGTATAAACATTAAATGTTGAACAACATGCTAAATAAGTTTTTTAAACATAAATTGAAGCGAAGGCGATTTGGCTAATGCGGCGTATGCGCGATTTGTAATCGAAGATAATTTACCTACTACGAGTGAGAATCGAATTTATGAATTTTTATTTAGTGCAATTAGTTAGTTAGTAGAGAGGATAATATCTTTTGAGATTTGTTTGTAAAATGCATAGTAGCATAACTAGAATTCATAGATTAGCTGACAAGATAGCTTATCAGTGCTTTGATTATAATGCATTTCAATCCGCTTCTAACTCTTTTAAAATATTAATTTTACCCATAATAAATATGTTTTAATCACTTGCTGACTCTTTTGACACATTTATTGGCTGTCATAAAGAAGGTAAGCTACGAACATTCATTGATCTGTTGATTTTACTGTTTTCGGGCAAAGCATTTGGCCTCAAAGCTATTTAGCAACTTTACTTCAAAAATATGATACAAAAATAAATTTTGACATAAAAACACATTTATTTAAAAACAGATTGTAAGCTAAGTTTAAAGATAATATTATATATATATTAAAAAGGGATTCATTAAATTTAAAATAAAAATAAAAAAAAATAAAATAAAATATAATTCAAATGTAAAACGATTCGAAATTGCTTACAAGTATGAAGGAAACCCAGAAAAAGTCCAATTAGAACAATCAGAAGAAATAAAACATTTAGAACCAATCTTAATCAGTCTGATTAAGTCAGAGATATAAATACAAATATTCCACGTTACTGACTTATGCCCAATGTGGTGAACTTTGTTAAGGAATACAGCAAAAAAAAAACCTTATCTAAAAAGCATCCAAAGTTCGTTGTACCATGGAGAGAGAATTGCCTGCTGGTTTCTTTATAAATTTACGATAGCGCACGCGATTGCCAATTAGAGTTCAATTAATTTATAATCCCCGGCACTACTCACGATTGCCTGACACAATTTCGACTACAACGTACTAAGTGTGTCAACGTGAACAATCAAAAGATAGCTTCCCCTTTCAGTCCGATACGATATTTATGACGGGGCAGGTACATGAGGTACATTTGTGCAAGCATTGAAATTTCTTCAACTCAAGTTATTGGGCAATGAGTCATAAATTAGTCGAATGTCCAAAGGCTGATTAATATGGTAGAAGGTGAGGACTTTTATCGATTTAGCGAATTAATTTGAATTACACTTGCATTTTGATTAATATTGACATTTTAGCGACGGCCACTCTGTAAGCTAATCGCATAATTTGCACGAATTTCGAAACACGTTGCAGCCTCTCAGTTACCAAAAGACAAAAAGAGCAACAACAAAAACTATCGGCAACAACAACTGCTTGAACAACTTTTAGCTGGGCAATGCAAATTGGCTTAATGAATTGATCCAGTTATTGGTGTGTAATGCATACAGCAATGCATTGCTGGCCAAGACTTGTAGGTGGCCATGTTTTGTCTGTTTTTACCACTTGTTGCTCTCTGTGATGTTGGCCGATTTTCCACTCGAGTTTCATGAGTTCTCCGCGTCTAACCCAAATTTTCCCGAGTCTCAATTTCAGTTTTCTGTTATTTTGGCTTGGGCGAGACGTGTGTCTCGGCCACTAGATTTACGACTCGAATGACCATGAACGTGCTGGTATGGGGAGTACGTATGTATATATGTATGTATGTATGTATGTATACAAATATCGTTTGGTAAAACTTATCGCGCTGGTATGCGAACCAAATCAAACGAAACGAAAACTGAGAGAAAAATGAAGTAAATGGTGTGTGTAAAGTATCTCAATTCAGTGTTTTCAGTGTGTATAGAAAGTGTTTGCTTTGCTCAGTGCACCGTTTTGGAAAGATATTAGAAAGGTGTAGGCAGCTGTGTTATACGACTCCATGTTTTGTGTTCGGGTGGGTCGTGAGCAAGCGTCAGACTCAAATTGAATACTTCTTCCGGGAAGAGGTGAACTTTTGAGCTTAGGGTTCAGATTCATACGAAAATACGAAAACTTGTATGTATATTTATAAATATGTTTTTCATACACTCCAATATACTGCGAAACCAGTCTGGATTTTGTCTTCAGGAAGAAATTCACAGCCGTCATTCCATCCAGTCAACTATGATTTTTCCTCTAATTTGTTACAAATCTGTCAAATTTTGAATTTTTTTTATTTTTTATTACGATTTTATGGAATATTTTTTTCAATGAAAATATGCATTTAGTCACGGAAAATGCACTTCCGCCCAATCTTTACGAAATTCCAACATCGAGTAGGCTCTTGTACAAGCCTTGTATTTTTTTTATTGGTAAGCACTTTTCCAACGACTTGTTATCCACTTACAAGCTTCCTCACTAAGGACAACATGTACTGCGCCTACCTTGAGTTTTCCCATGCATTTCCCCAACACAACCCACACAGTGGCTGGGCTATTTGCTATTTGCGTGGCGGTCGCCTGTTAAGAATTACATATTTGCAAACATATCACTTGTTGTATTGCTTGGCAAGTCGAAACAATTTATTAGCGACAATTCGCCGGTTTGTAAATGATATATTAATGACCGTTTCACTGCAGCAACAATGCGAGTTGGAAGCCGCACACGCGCACAAAATAACAAATTTTCAATTACAGCGCATACTCTGAATCCGGTTTTAAAATGAAAGCCGTAGCATAGCCAGCCAGCCAGCCAGCCAGCCACCCAGGCAAACATCAAGCACCACAAGCTCTCTCGTATACCCACCTAGGCATCCAAAACGCCTCTCGGCAAGTGCAGCTTACGCATAGATATGTTCGCACTTAATAGCTCAAGTTTACGGCAATCGACAAATGGCCAAGCTAATCTATGCTGTGCAAAAAAAAAAAATAAAATAGAAATAAAATAGCGAAAAAAGCGTTCTGTTTTTTTGGTTTCCTTTTTTTTGTTTTTTTTTGAGTCTTGATGTATTTGTGATGCATGAAGCGTAGGACACTGGCGGCTCTTAATATGCGTCGCAACGCATGCCGATGGCAATAAACATCGCTCGAGGCAACGTCGGGCGGCACATTTTGTACAGGCTGGAAAACCCGATCCACATACGACAACACTACAACTGGAAGCGGGTTAAGTGCGTGCAATTTGCGCTGATAAAGAGTGCGGCTTGGAAAACGAGGGGCGTGCGGGTTGTGGGCACAATATTAACTGAAGCGGCCAAATGACTTCCGTTGGAAAAGTGAAAAGTCGCGCAATCGACGAAAAAAAAAAAAAAAACAAAAAGGAGAGAAAAAAAATGTTAAGCGTTTGCCTAATGGCACTGTGCTGCCGGAGCGCGCCTTGGCACTGCTGGCATATCTTGCAGATACATTTGTATCTTACAAGTAGGAAGTGTACCCAATTGAGGTGATGACACACACAGTGTGTCGTTCGCGTGTGTGTGTATGCAGTGTATACAAATATTCTAATGGCATGCGTGCCACGAGACGCAACGAGACGCGACGAGACGTGCGTCTGGTATCAGGTCTGCTCTCCAGCGCTGGGTATCCACACATTACACGGTAAACAATTTGCCTCTCAATATATTCCTCTTATTTCATTTCTGTAATTTAATTCAATGTTAAACCCCACAGCGCTCATATTGCTGAGCTCAAAGTGGTTTCAAAATTACACTCATCAATATTCCCTTTTTTTTGTGCTTTTTAAAATTGTGATTTACATTTGCATAACATAATTTGTACTTGCTTTTTGCTTCGTTGTTTTAGTTGCGTATTCAATTAGTTGCCATTTTGTTATTAATTTTATTAATTAAAACAGAGACGCATTTTATTCAAGCTGTATTTTTTTCTGTGTAGACTTGTACCGTCTGCGTATGGCTGGGCCATTGACTCGCTGATGTAGCCGCTTTATTTAAACTAATTGACGCCCGCCGCATAACCAAACTAAAGGTGTGTGCGGGCTCTTTGTCTCTCTTTCTTTCTCTCTCTCTCTCTCTCTCTCTCTCTCGGTGAATCTATCTTTCTCTCAGTTGTAGCTATTTGGAGGTGCAATTGGAAAAGTGTCAATTGCATGGGCTCTCCGCAAACTATAGTTTGAGCTGGGGAGGCACCGTAACTGGGCAATTGATGCGCGTCAAAATGAACAATGAGTTTCAATTAGTTGGCACCGTTGAATTCTCTTCCAAATGGACATTTGTGATATGCCATTCAATGAGGAAGTCTGAATGGTTTGCTGATTGAGCCGCCGAACGAGTCAAGCGGCGCAAGGGAGCTGCTGTGGCAACTGTGGGTGTTTGAACTTGCAGCATGATAAAACACGTATATTTTCGCTTTCAGTTAAGTTTAGCTCAGCTCTTGATTATTATTAGTAATTTGCACAAATGTTTACAAACAAAATGGTTAGTTCTTATCACACTGATCAAAATAAATCACAATATTGTGATTTGCAAGCATTACTTGTGTTGCATAAATGGCATTTTATAGTCATTTTTCAAAGTTGCTGTACACATTACAACTTTATAAAATGTTAATGGGCTCTATTACCCAAAACACTGTTAATTTCTGATATTATCATCTTCACTAACCGTTTGAAACATGTTTTGATTTTATATGTTACGAAAGGTAATTAAAATACCATTTCCAAAAGTTCTCTACACATAAATAAACGCTTAAGTGGAGTTAAATAAATGTTTAACAATTCAATATTCTAACTGAAACTTAACTTTACTTCCTGATATTTATCATTATGCTAGTTTCCGCATTACCAAAATGGCGCAGTTTAATTAACCAAGCATTGAAAGTACTCATATTAATTAGTACATTTTATGAGCAGACTAAAAGTGAGGCTTTTAAGTGGCCAGCAAATGAATGACCACATTAATTTCATCACAATTCTAACTCAAAGTCTTTATGAGTCGAGTGCTTAATACTCAATATGATCTCGTCCATTAAGATCAAACACTTTCGCCAGACAGAGGCGAAATGCTTCCGTGGGACTGTGGCAAAAAATGTATTTTATGAGCCAAGAAGACCCGCTGGCTGGCATCTTCAGC
The DNA here is from genome assembly GCA_035043845.1 of Drosophila picticornis. NCBI lineage: Eukaryota > Metazoa > Arthropoda > Insecta > Diptera > Drosophilidae > Drosophila > Drosophila picticornis. The sequence continues at coordinate 8,880,399 of JAWNMR010000362.1, forward strand.
GTCCAGCGTGCAGCGTGCAACGTGCAACTAGCTCAACTTGTTTGTTTTCAATGGCATCCTTTAGTGATTGCGGGGCTAATAGACGAATGGATAGACAGTTGGACAGATCGACTGACGATTAGAGCTGCCCAATGGCTATGGTCATGCTATGGTTTTTAACGATCTTGCTAATTTGCCAAACACCAAATGCGGCCTTTTACTATTTACATGGACTAAACACACAACACACAACACACACGTCGAGTGTGGGTAGGCGATCTTGCCATGGATGTCTAACCAGTCAATTGCCAGGGCAAACATCTTTAATTGAGGAGCAGATAAACTGCTCGAGCCGCACAGCAGTTCGATTTTAATGGCCAGCTTTAATGTGAGTGGGGCAATTGCATAATAAGCTGCTTGATAAACCCGGGCAAAACCACTGACCCAGTAAGGAACTGGCATAATAAAGAACATTTAACGAGAATTGGCGAATGAGAGATACACTTGCAACGCAAGCAGGAAACACAAAATAAAATGTTTTATTCACATAAATCTTCGAACGAATCTTTTATTTTGTTTAAGTTCTTTAAGGCTACTTGCATAATCTAATTATTCATTACTTTATTTATGGTTTTTGCATTCAAGCAGATAATCATATATTAAAAATATTGCATATATTACGATTTTTATGAGAGAAATTATAAAGTGCCTGATCTATAAGATCATTTCAACGCCTTAACTCGTGAATAAAAGCATTTGACAGTATTTCTGGTTGAACATCTTAGAAATACCCCCGGAAATCGAATACAGTAATAATATATAAATTTATTTCTGTTAAGCTTAAACTTAAACATTAAATTTGTTGTTGAATTTATCGTCTGTTATTTGGTGACATTATATAATAAAATAAGACTAAACTCAATCTGTGGCTCTACTCAGGAATGCTGCCTTAAATGCTGTACACAATTACCAAGTCTTTTGAAGGGTATTTATATAAGACAAGTCAACAAACTTTTAAATTGAAGCCCAGCTACATTTTGGGGCCCAGTAAAGGAAAAAGTCGCCCACCCACGTGGACAGGGGACAATCAATTTAAGAGGAAAAAAGCTGTCCAATTTGGTCGCATCAAAATTGCTGACTACTTCAGACTGCGGACCGCTGTCGGTTCTGAGCTCTCCTTTCCCGCTGTGCGACAATTGAAAGTGGGGCCCCGGGGCCGTACAACTTGTTAACTTGTACTTGCTGCCTTTCTTTCTGTTTTTTGCCCCCCCCTCCCCCCGTTTTGTTGCCGGTAATTTTGCAACTTGTTTCGATTACTTCATTTGACTTTAGTTGAATGTGCCTCTCTGAAGCGTGTGACCCAGTTTGTGGCCAGCTAAAAAGACCTCAATTTGTTATTGCACAAAAGAAGTAATAAAGTTTTAACAAATATATATACTTTTATACCATGTATATATAAATGCCCCGAAATGCCCACTGAAATCGTGCCACACTAATTGACCGCGAGGTGGTGGGCTGTTGCACACTGATATCGCATATCGCTGGTCGATCTGTTGGTTCCATAAACCATTTTGAATATGGCCATTTAATATTAGCCACATTGCAACTGGCATTGTGGTGTGTGGGTCCGCATTGATATCAAAATTTATGGCCAGGCCACTGAGCAGAGTTGCGCATTTCGTTTCGGACAGATTGTTGACAAATGTCACGGGAGTTCGCATTGTCCCGTCCTCAAACGTGGGGTGCTATGCTAATTACCATTGCAACGACTCTGACAGCTCTGACAGTTTGTTCTACTACTGCGTACGCCCACACAACCAAATCACCACACGACCACTCGTCAGTCGTCAGACGACAGACGACAGACGACGCCGTGATCTATGGGTGCTCCGGGAAAATACAACAATAACTACGCCCGTTGTCAGCTCATACGTCACAAATAGCACATTCCCCTGTATCAAAGTATATTCAAAGTGTTTTTCAGACCTTGAACATTGGCCATTTATCAAATATGTTTACTAAAAAAGTATATGCATAGTTTCATTGTTTCTGTTATGAATTGCTCAAATGAAAACTGTCACGCGAATGAAACAATTTGATAACACAGGCAATAATTATTCATGTCCATTACCTGTTGTGCGAGCTTTTGACACTAAATTTAATAAAAAAAAAAATTTTTGAATACAGCTCGAACAGGTCACAATAGGAGTTTGTTTGGCCGGGTTTGTTCTGCAGATTTATTCTTCAAATAATTTAATTCATTGCAATGTAAAATTTAAATAAATTAAAAATAAAATGTATTTTTGTGTTGCTTCTTTTTTAACTATTGCATAATGACAGTCAAAAGAATTGTGTTGCTCGCGAAACCTATGCAAATGTTTTATCTTAATCTTTTTAGCTTTGACAACACTGAACTAATTTGGTTCCATCTCCAGACTGATTCTGATTCAGTCTCAGCAAATACATTATTCTCAATGTATACGAAATGTCTGAGATAATATGCAAGCAAAGTGCTGATGCTTAACGTGAAAATGCGAGCATTGAGTTAATCTTGAACACGGTTTCCAGCAACAGCAATCACCCATCAACGCAGCTCGCCACTGGCAGGCGTTGCGACAGGCACCCGCATGGCAAGATTAACCCGTGCGATTGAGAAGATGCCTAAGGGTTAATCTTATTAGAATAAAAAGAAAACGAAAGGAAAATGTTGTCTGCAATGAAGCGATAATCAGTGAGTGCTTAACTTGAGTCGTTTACATGCACAACTTGCACTTTATTTTTACCCCGTGGGTCGTGGGTGTTCTGTGGAAGTGCCAGCTGCCGTTTTTTGGGATTTATTTCTATATATCTTAAGTGATGTACTTAAAGGGCCGATTCAATTATGCGCCATTAAAGTATTACCAGTGGGTGTCTAAGCAGCAGCTGCCCAGTTTTTAGTTTCTTTCAGACGACATTGCAGTCTGTCTGTCTGTCTGTCTGTCTGTTTGCTGACTGGTTATAATCGATGACTGAGAGCATTTGTAGCATCTAAGATCTGGTGGATTTTCACTTAAACAGGCGCTGAACATCAATCAGTGCCTGGCTGTGCTTTTATTTACATGAATGCCCAGTTCTTTAGCTTACCAACTTTTAATTGCTTTGAAATTCCTCGACAAGCTGACAAGCAGAACAGATAGTGATCTTCACCTGTGTGTGTGTGTGTGTCTAACGGTGTTTTGATTAAATTAAATTCAATGCGATTCAATGTAATAAACTTCACCCTCCCCTCTCCAACCTCCTCCTGCCCGCTAAAGCTCAGCTATCAATTTAATTCATTTCGTTACGTTTTTCTTTGATTGAGTCTCTCTGAGCGCCTGATGACCAGTTTTTCCAGCGGCGCCTGTTGAACCTGTTGATTTGCCTATCAGCACTTGCCGATGTCGTTTATGTGTTGTGTTAGCTTTTATTGTTGTTGTTGTTGTTATTGCAGTTGTGTTGGGCTGGCTTTCCATACACACAAACAGTTGGCAAAAGAAATCAATGCCTATCTGTGGCATTACATCAGCCTGGTCTGTCGGTATTTACATTTGTCTACCTGCCACAACTCGAAATACTCTCGCAGATACAGATGCTGTTGCATTTTGATTTGGCAGATTGATTTGTATCATGGCCCGGCCTAATGAAGACAAATGTTTGCCGAGTCTGGGCGGTCTTTGGCTCTCGCTGCTTAATTGATATGTAAGGCGAACGCATGGCCACAAAATTAATTCCATTAATTGAACATTTCGTTAAATTACCGAACAATTGTGCAGAGCTTTCCTTGGGCCCGATTGATCTCTGGACTTGTTTTCATTGTATTTAACTTGCTATCTCCTCCTTGGCAGTTGTAAGCAATTTTTGTTGGACTTCGTTGTCAATTGTGTAATTTACTTTTTTAATGTCCATTTTGACGCAAGAGGCGTATACGCAATTTCTTAACAATCAATTGCTGTGAATTATGTCCACAGATTTGATCTGCTTGTAAGCCATTGTGAATCGGTACACAGATTTAAATACAACACGCTACCTAATGGCTTGTTAAATCAGTTTAGTAATCTAAATGCTCTTAATTATTTCCTTTTTTTTATTTTGAATTTATAAAATTGGTGAGCTACTAGAAAACAAATTTTTAATAGACTTTAAAAGGCATTAAAAAATGCTGTAGCTAATTATCATTTCCATTTTATTTTTTTGTTGAAAGCAAATGATTACAAATTTATTAATCTTATTTAGACTTTTGTAGTGTCGGAGGGCACTAAAAGGTTTTAATAAAAATGCTTTTAAAGTAAGTCTAACATTTTGACACAAAATACATATTTTTTGTGTCACTTGAGTCCATAAAAATTAATTTATTTTAAGTGGACAGTTCACAATTCATACGACATAAAATTGAGCGTGTATAAATAAATCACATTTTTAAAAAAAGGGGAAATAAAGGATATAATAAATTTATTGCCAGTTCAACTTGAACTTAAATCATTTTGAGCTTGGCAATTCATCAATAATAATAACAATATTTTTTATTTACCTGAAATCAGCGGGAAAGCTCTGTGAGAACTAACCGTTATCGGCTTGAAGCCCCACGTGATCTCTGGATCAAGTTAAACACAAATCAAAACGAAAACTGGCCCCTCTCACATACAAACAAATGTGGCTTGCCACATGCTAATAGAAAAGCACTTTGAGAGCTCAAAATGCGTTACAGTTTAGGTGTGAAAAAAAAGTGGACGGAAAGAGCCAAGAGTGGCGCATAGTAGAAGAAGATGGCTCAAACTCTTGCAGCGGCCAAACAAGAAATTGCAATTTAAAAGCGATAAATTAAAATGGAAAAGGCAAAGACAAAGCGCGAATTGAATTGGTTAACAGGAATCGGGTATCGCGATTTGGGAGCATAAATAATGCTCGACTCTAGTCAAATTGACGCGGCGTGCAAATGAAGTGAAATGAAAATTGAAATAGCAAACAAGCAAAAAAGAGAAGAACAAGTAAAAAAAATAATAGCAAGCAGCCTAGTCAAGTCAAGTGATAAATCTATCTATTAGCCAAAGTGCGCACGTAGACTTGGCCAACAACTGCAGCAGCAGCGGGAGCAGCGGCAGCAGCAGCAACAGCAACAGCCGCTTTGTTAGCGCCGCCGCCAACGCGACTGCAACGAAGCGATTTTAATCGCGCCGTCGCCGCCGGTCTCCACTGCATAATTTATAAAATCCATTTTAATCAGCGCGCGCGCTGCGCAAAAAATTACTTTGTCTGCATTTAAATGGCAAAAACAGGGCCAAGTCCTGAACTTGGCCCAGCGGCAGGTGGCTCGATCTTGCCTCTCAGCCTGGCTCCGATTCTGATTCCGATTCTGGGACTGATTCTGGCGGCTCCTCTACGTGCCGTAGGTGTGTTAATTCGAGCTGATTGCGTAGCGCGTTTGCCCGCTTTGCTCATTGAGTTGTCAGTGCGTTGTCTCCGCATTGCCAACCGCCCCTTGATAAATGGCCCACAATTATGTCTGCTGCTTCTAGATGTGCAGCCATCGATGTGGCTGTTGTTGTACTTGTTTGTTGCTGTTGTTGCAGTTCAAAGGCAGCACAACCGGCAAACAACATCTACAAAACCACAACAACAAAAAAGACGCTAATTGAATAAACACGCCGAAATGCTCGAGAAAGCAGCGCTGAACAATCTCATGTTGCTGGCAATAGCCTTTTTTACAATAGATTTATATATATTTATATAGATGAATGTATGCGTAGTTATGCTATAGAAAAATTGCCACAAGACGCAGCCAAACAATTCACACACGCGCGCATCTCAAACACATTTTTAAGCGTTTTAAATCGCACGCGTTTTCGAGGGGCATCAGTTCATTTTGTTTTTTATTTTATTAACATGCCTAATTTAATTCTTTAATTAGCCTTATGTGCCATCATTTGCGAAATGAGACATTTTAATTGGACAAGCAAGCATTTTGTTAGAATGTTGAACATGTCTTTTACGCATTTAATTTGAAAGCAACCAAACCGATAAATTGATCGCATTCGATCGCATTTATAATTTTAGATGCTCACCTTTTTTTATGAAATGTATTTTATAAAAGTTGCTAATGGTGTTAATAGCTTTCCATATCAGCTTTCAAATGTTATATGAAGACACAAGTGTGATCTAAGAACTGAACCCGTAAACCGTATTTTGTTATGGGCAGCTGCTTTCCTGATAACGTTACTCAGCGTCGTCGAAAGTCAGCTGACAGTTATCAATTTGGAAAACTATTAAATTTGGCAAACTCTTATCAGAATCGGCGGGCCAATAACCGATAAGGCTTGGCATATTTAACTCGGCGAGGATTGTAGTCTACTCGTACTTGTTTGTCAGTTATAAAGTAAACACTTCGCGCTTTAGTTTTCAGTCTTCTAAATACGTAGTATAACTATTTTGGGGGCGACGGGGGCCCAAAGATTAAAAGACTATTAATCAATATAATTGATGACAATTGGCGAGCTGGTTTTTTCGACTGGGCAACAAAACGCTTATCGGCAGTGCGCAAATCTAACACTATTAGTCAATGGATCTTGTTTTAGAAGTCGACCAGCTGCGCCCGCCTCATATCATCAATTTATCTGTAACTGCAACTTCGCCTGCGACTGCGATCTATCTTGAGAGCTACGACTGCATTCCTGCTCAATTGCAGGAGTGGGTTAGATAGTTGGAGGGCAGCTGATTTATGAATTTGACCGCAGAAGTCAACGCGCTGCGGCCAGTTAATGACCCTGTGCCACGGAATTTTGCATAATGGTCATTGAATTTATGGAGCACTACGAACCACATACAATTGCCCATCATTTGACGCTGATTCACTCAATCGCTGACTCGCTTGATTGCCCATCAAATTGGCAGTAAGTTAGTAAGGCATAGGAGTCCAACTCCAATTCGCCTTGATTGGAGACACTCCTAACACACAAATGCGTAACGAACTCGCCGTTGATTGCTCCACAGATTGACAAACTGACCCACAGTCTGCGACAAGATCAATAGCTTATTGCTCCTCAATTGCCACACAAATGCAATAAGACAGAAAAAGTCATCAAACAAATATTGCATTGATCTCTGAAGTTGCAACGTCATTTCAGCTGTATTCCGAGTTCCTTGCTGCATGCAAAATGCTCATAAGTAATTCTTCTTAATTTATAATTACATTTCTAGCCTTCTATATATGTAGATATTCATTTTTAAAGGCCATCAGCATAAATATTTGTGTATTTGCACATTATTCAATGCACTCAATTTAAGCTGGCAAATAATTGCAGATACATTTATCGTAACATTTTGTAGATAAATAGTGCATAAATTTCACGAGGAATGCAGTCAAGACACATGTGTGCAGCAGATACACACACACAAACACACAGACAAGCATTACTAGAATTTTGGCATAAACAAAAGCAAAGAACACAAGGCAAAAAAAAAAAAAAAACCGGAAGGCGGCATAATAAATGTGGCACTTGAGATCGTTGCAGTTGCGGTTGGTTTTTATGTTCCTCTGTGCATTATGTGTGGTAAGCCAAGTGCGCCACAGTATTATCAACCAGATCCGTATATATCTATAAGTTGTACTTATTATGTACTACAGTAGTCCCTCGCTGGCAGCCACTGGCAACGTAATTGTCGTCAACGTCGCTGCTTCTGCTGCTGCTCCTGTTTCTCTCCCAGCGAAGTGCATTTTTATGAACGCCCATTAAATTTATGGTTTTTAATTTGTCGGCCTTTGTGCGTGTAGCGCTGATAAGCGTCTTCATCTTTATATTAAATCCCAATCTCAATCCCACACTCTCACTAACACACACACAAACACACACATACACACACAGACACGGACACAGACACGGACACTGACTACTTGGCCTCAAGTACTTGTAGCTTGTTAGCAAGACATATAAAATGATTGATATTTGTGTTTGGGCTTATGTGCAGCGGGTATTATAACTTTTCCAGACATTTAAGACACACTTTATATAGTTGGCTTAACGGCGAAGAAAGCGTGTGAAAAGCAGCCTGTTTACAAATTACAATATTGCTTAGCCCATTTGTGGGTGGTCTGCTCCAAAGAGCCTGTTTGAAAGGAGAAACTGAAATCAAGTGAAATAAATATAGAAAGCATAAGAAAAGACAAGAAATAAAATATAAATATAAATAAATTTATATTTTATATATCACAAAGGAAAATAAGCTCATAAAGATGAGTGAAGTTGGCAACAAAAAGACTTGGCTGAGACTTGCAGCAAAAACTTACTCCAGCAACAACTCACTCCAAGTCAGCTAGCAAGTTTAAGCAATGCTTTAGAAGAGAATAGAAAATTCGTCGATTTCGGTTGTGATGCACTCAATGCTTATCACATATGTAGTTAAAGTACTATTTGAAATTTACGCACTTGTTCCATTGACCGACATATTTGTATAAGTAGCTGCAGCTCATGCCCCGATCGCATAATTCTACTGGCAAATCCTTGCCAAAACACGTATCGCACAATCAGCTAATTGGGTGTGCGTTTTTGTGTCGCGTTTTGTGGCTTTCATTTGCATATTCAGTGCAGCCAAATAAGCGATCTTTAATGGGCAGTACGTGTTGCGGATTTCTGTAATTAATGTGATCCGCGGTGACCTTAACAGTGTGTTGTCAGACTGATTAAAAAGTGTTGGGCAACAAGTTGTAAATGCATACGCAAATGAAACGGAAAACAGCGAAAACCGGCAAACCGACAAACCGACAAGCCGACAAACCGAAGAATTTTTATTTAAAATCCATTGAGCGGTTTTGTTTCGGTTTATTTATTTATTTTTTTGTAATTTTTTTTATTTATTTTTTTTAAATGGACAATACTCCGGTTGTGGCTGTCAGCCTAATTAAAGTGAACATGTGCCAAGATCAATGTCGATGGCGCCGAACCGAATCGAACCAAGTCGAACCGATCGTTTTGCCGAACGCGTATCTGACAGATACTTTAGTGAACGCAAAAGTTTTGTAGCCGTTGTGCTACTGAAGATTAATTTATGCCATATTCATATATGACTTGTTAGCGGCTTAATTGCGTTTTTAAAATTATTTACTGACAAATTACATCATCCCCCCCCTCCTCATCCTCACCATTTCGGGATGTCAGGCGAAAAATGCGCGTTTTGCATGCGACTTATGCGCGACATGCGAATTTCGATTGTTGTCGTTTATTATGCCACAGAGTGGCATTGAACTTTTCAGCATTTGCAGCTGCTTTTTCGGCAAAATTCCGACTGAGATGTATACATATATTTTTGGAAATCTAATTTGTGAGACGGCGCCACTTAGAATTTAACAGTTTAGTTTGCTGACAGCTGCAGCAGGCATCGTCAATATCTTCACCTTCATCTCGGTCAGGGACCAGTGTTTATCCAGGCCCCACCTTTTTGTTATGCTAATGAAATGACTGTAAGAAGAAAAATGCTTTTCTAGTGTAGGACGTTGGAGTCGTGAGTGGCTCATAACAGTGAAAGAGCCGCCTGACGAGACTCAAAAATAATGTCAACGATTTACATGCAAATTGCAGGAAAAACTTTTTTTCTTTTGAATGTTTTCAAGTTTGAGGAAGTTGCGCTAACAAGGCCGTTAAGGGCATTAAACTTGGCCAGAAGCAGGCAAGCACTCGGGTGGCAACACTGACAGTCAAAGTGCAAATATGTGACCTGCCTGCCGCAAGGCGACGCCTCCACATTACTCAAACTCACGCCCAGACGCGATCTACAATTCAATTCAAAAGGTCTGCGCTGCCCTTTTAACCGCAGCCTAATGAAGCTGAGGATTGAGCCGAAGCCAAAGCTGAAGCCAAAGCTGAAGCTGAAGCCAAAGCTGGTGCTGAAGCTGCAGATTGTTTGGGAGTATCTTCTGCGAGAGATACTCGCCGGTTGGCTGCATACTGCAGCTGAGCTAAATTTAGCGGCAACGCTACCGCCGCCTACGATAAATCAAAGTTAATCAGATCTAGTTTCGATTGGGTTTTTATGGCCGCTTTGCAGGCCCGCATTGGCCACGCCATTTAAATTAGCTGCCGGGTTATTTATCGCATTGTTGCCGCTCGCAGGTTTCGTTTAGCGCCAGGATGCCAAATCGACAGGCAGACAGACAGACAGACAGTTGGACACACGGACAGCCTTGACGGCTCAGACACAAAGGCCCAGACTCCGACTCGACTCCGACATGGCTTGCACAGCAGCCCGACTGAATGTGAACGTGTGTATCTTTCCAGCCTGAAACGGAACTGCCTGTTGCATGCTGCCTGCTGCCTGCTGCCTGCTGCTAGTGGCTAGTGGATAGTGGCTAGTGGCTAGTGGCTAGCCGATAATTACGCATATTTTGTTGCCTGTTTTGATGGCGCTCTTTATTTTTATTCAATTTTTTTATGCCCTCACACCCAGAGGGTATTATAAACTTGTCAGGCAGAACGTCGAGCAAAAAATACTTTACAATTGGTAATTTGTTGCAGCACCAGAACAAATAATTATATGTTGGTGATGCCAAAGTATTACTAAAAGAATTTCCAAGCGTCTTCGAATTTATTTAATTGCGTATTTAACAGAAAGAAATGAAAGAGTTATATTAATACTAAAATTCCTATTGAGTTCTTTTTAAATATTATAGAACAATTTGGCTTGAGAGAAACTCTTATGATTTTTATGAGCTAATAAATTCTTCATTTTAATTATATTTTAGTTATTTTATTTAAAGACTTTTATGAAAGTGCAACAACAGCTAACATCTTCAGCTAGTTAAGAGCTTCAATTAATTGAAAAGCTGATAAACTTTCATTACTGATTACTGATCCACATTAATTATTTAAATTAAATTAGCAAGCATTTGAAATGTTGTTTAAGCAGTCTGTAGAAAGCTTAAATTAGTTCAAGAGCAAAAATACTTCGGCGTGTTAATGGTGAACCGCTCAGAAAAGTGCTTCAAGTTCAAATTGTTCCATGTGAGTGGTCATCGTTGGGTTTTTTAGTAGCTGTTAAATGGCCACAGGCACAGTCGGTGGTCCGTTGTATGGATCTAGTGCCTGGATTGTTTTTAACACCCAGGCATCGAGGCGATCGGGCATACACCGACCGAAGTCAAAGAGCCAGTCAAATGGGTTTCAATTTACACACTTGTCGCCAGCTTCTCCCCTTCCGCTGCTTGCCCACAGATGTATGTGTCTGAACGGACTGGCCGTGGCCCGGCGTTGTCAACGCCTTGGCTAAGGCGCTTATTTATTTGCAAATGCGAGAGAGAGAGAGAGAGAGAAAGAGGCCGTCCGGAGAGGTAGAGGAGGTACCGAGTGGTGGGGAGGGGAGGGGAGGAGGGAATAAAAGAATGTATCGTATCGCAATTATAAATCAGTTTAAGTCTCTTGTGGAGCCCCTGACATTAAGCAATGAAACCTTTTGAGCTTTGTTTAGCTTTGTCAAGTGGGCTGGCTGAATGCCTCTGCTCTGCCCGCTGTCTGCTGTCAATCCTGGGGCGGCTTTCCACGATCCGTGTGGCACCTTTGTTTGCGCAACACAGCCTGTTGCTGCTGCTGCTGCTGCTACAGCTGCCGCTGCTGCTGATTGCCAAACATTGGCCAATGAATGAACAAATGACTGATTGTTGACGGCTACCGCCAACAAGCCACCAGTATCTACCAGATCTCACAGAACGTACAGTTCTCTCTCTGCCAGATATGTCTGTGTTTGCTAATAACTCAACAGCTAATCAGCGCACTCAGCTAGTTGATGAAAGCGGGCGGGGGCAGGACGGGGGCAGGACGGGGGGAGTGCACCGCAGCGTGTAGTCCGCAATTAAACGAGCAGAAATGTATCTTTGTATCTTTTATCTGCCAACTGCATCTACGAATAAAACAAACAGCACAGCGGCGGTCTCCACCATAATTGCCATGCACATGTCGAGTTTCGGCTTGCCATGTGCATTAGACAAATCAATTATGCTGTCCCGTCCTGTTTCTGTGCCTCTTCCGTCTTTTTTCTCTTTGTATTGGGTGGGGCACGTCGTGCAAACACGAATTGAGCAGCCCAACTAATTATTTTTGTTGTCACTGCAGCTCTGGGAAACAGTTTATACTTATTTACACCTAGTTATACAATTCTTTTTTTTTATCGCATCGGCTTTCTGATGCCGATTAGAATTTAGATTCAGGTTTGTGAAATTTGTTCAATAAAACAAATATTAAAAACAAGAAAGAATTAAATTTAAATAGATTCCCTTCAATAATCATTGAACTTTATATTTTATTTTTAGTTATTTGTCTTTTAAACTTTTAATTTAATTAGTTAATTTTAAATTGATAACTCTTAAACTGGTTATCTCTTTAATGTATTATCGAAAGCAATGCATAATAAAGTAATTTCTATTTAAGATAGAAGTTAACTGGACTTGCACGAACAAGTTTATTTTTAAACGTTATTTTGCAGCTTTCAGCAGTTATCAAAAACTAGCTTGAGGCATAAACATGGTAACACATTGCACTCCGTTAAGCGACTGCAAATTGTCATAACTTACAATCATACTAAAAGATGAGAGCGCATTTAATGCTAATTCATTGCTGTTTAAGTTTTGAGTGCGAAAATCATAAATCTTTTTGGAAATTTTGATGATTCGCATAGTCAATTGGAAATGGGGTTATTGACGCATGTTTTGGCCTCTCGACGTGTTTGGCTATTTGTTGCTGCTGTTGTTTGCTGTTGTTTTCATTTTGGCGTCTGCTCGCAGGCCTATAAATAACAATACTACAAAAGAAACAAAAAGTGTTGTTAGAAATCAGAACAGTAAAACACAGAAACTACTTCAAATGGCTGGCAAAAAGCAATGCGGTTTTTGGCATGTGATTAATGCCCGTCCGAGGCTGCCTACAATCACCCAAACACACACACATCTACATCTAATTATACAGTGCGCAAAATTTTATGGGGTGCAAGAATAATTTTCCAATGAAAATATTAATAGAAACGAAAACAATTGAATTGTTGGGCTAGGTTTGAATATGTGTGTGTGGTGTGTGTGTGTGGTGTGTGTGTGGTGTGTGTGTGGTGTGTGTGTGGTGTGTGTTAATATCCCAATCACACATGCCAACTGTCTCGACATTATTTTCATACCACTGTCCAAGTCAATAAACAAAATCCAAGCAAAACAAACGGCCAAAAACAAAACCAAAGCCAAGAAGAAAGTCCAAAAAGAGCAACAAAAGATTTTCATTCATGCCACAGTTTTTTCGTTTAGCCTCTTCTGGCTTGCCTCGCTGCAATTTGCATAAATCACAATTACCTGTCAATCGATAAGCGATCTAAATAGGCGCGCGTGTGTGCCAAGTGTGAACATAACGTGGCCAACGCAAAAAGTGCTGTTATAGCCATAACAACAACGACAACGACAACAATAACTACAACTACAACGGCAACGACAACTACAACTACATCTTAATGGCAAGTGTTGAATTGTTGGCTACAATGCATGACAAATGTTCAATGTTGCACTGGACAACGTCTGCCACTAGGAAGGAGGAGGGGAAGCTGGCATTGCGCCAGACCCAAAGCATTGTTAAACGTTTTCCAAATGGGTGGCTTTTATGGTGGTCCGAACAAAAGACGACAACTGCGACTGATTGCACAGTAGGCGAAATTGTTGTTGTTGTTGTTGTTGTTGTTATTGCTGCTGCGACTGTTGTTGGTGTTGGTGTGTCGCGTGTCTAGCTGCATATTTGCCTACAAGGTGGTCTCGATGCAATGCAAATGAACACTGCAAGCCAACAAGCAATGCGGTTGCCAGATGAATAAACTATTTTTGAATTAATTGCAAATCATCATTTATTAAAATATTCGCTCAGCTTAACAAGACTTTGAGCCACATTGGGATTAAGCCACAAATTTGCCATTTAAGTCTCAAAAAGTAAAAAAAAGAGAAGTGCATTTAATCTTATCTGTAGATAAACTTATCTGCCATTTTTTCTAATTCTTCAAGTATCACTGAACTGTCGCATTAGCCTAGAAAGCTACTAAATCATTGGGTGTATTTCGAGCCAAGTCATGTTTAAATTATTAAAAGAGGTCACCTGACAATGAACAAGTTTTTCTCTGTTGTTTGAATAAGCTGGTAATCTTAAATAGATTTGAGGCACACATCTCTAAGGCCCAAGTTTAAAATGAGAAATCCTCCAACTGTTGCCCAGCCACTCAACACAATATTCTCACAATTTTCCAGCCTAATTCTACATCAGAAGCAGTCATTTGATTTATCAAGCGTGCAAATCGTTTTGCTTATGGAGTGCTCAAGTGTATAATACAATTTGATGCCGCATTATGAGGTCGATTAAAGCAAACATTTAAATAATAATTAAGCCCAAATATAGCGCAAGTTCTCCCCCTAAGATCAAAAACCAAAATATAGAAAACAAATTTCATAATAGCTTAACAGATCGTAAAGATTTTCTCAGCTCAATAAAATACTCGCTGTGCCTACTAATGGCATATAACATGGATATTTGAAATTTTAAGAATTACAGATGGTCGCGATGAAAGCTTCGAGTTTTCATCATTTATGAGGCATGTCGGCGACAATAAAGCCAACAAATGCAGAGATACTTTTATTAGATACTAGCCATCAGCTGGGGATGGGGGATCTTATCTAAATTTTCGTTTTCGTTTTTGTTTGTTTTATTTTGTTCGATTTTGTGTTTGAAAATTTTTATGTGCATTTTCGGAATTGGAGCGAACACTTTCACTCATCAAGCCATGCTTATCGATATTGGCATATATACATATATATACATATATATCCATCTATCTATCTATCTATCTTTATTATACGCTGTGTGTTTTTAATGAGCTTTGCGTTACACGCTTTGACAGATTTGATATGGCTCTATTACGGAATTTTATATATTTTGTAGTCGGCTTTTTTTTCTTTTTTCTTTTTGGTGACATTTCCATTTACATGGTTTTCAAATAACTTCATTTGCAGTTTAAATTTGACGTTTGATCATTTCCATTTTATGGCAACTTAATCAATGAGCAATTACATTAGAATCTAGGAATTTCGTTTAATATTTATGAGTCTCTGAGTTTCTGAGGTTTATCAAGACTGACAGCGGACAGCTAATAAAAAATGTGTAATAATAATGTAAATTGTTGCCTTAACCATAAACACAAAATAGACAACTGCAGTTTGGATTTGTAATCCGATCGTTTTCTTATAGGGGCGATTGAAATCCTATATGAAGTGGTCAGAAATAAAGAGTGGATAAAGGGCACATGACGAGAATACCACTAATAATTTATCTTGAATTGAATCTAGAAACTTGAGTGTATCTGTATCTGCAGCTGTTTTTTCAACTTATGAGGTAATACTTAAAATGTTTTGCTGCTGCTGCTTTCGTTGAAATTTTAACTGCTCGCCAAGGCGGGCGTCATATTTGTTTATCACATCGTGTCAGCCACTTGCAGCTTGTATCTAGCAGATACACTCAACACACACACTCAACACACACGCTCATGTTCGGTGCCTGTGTTTCTTGCTGTGGTGTGAAGTGCGAATTACCAACAGCAACAATTTGCATTTGCGTTCAATGAGCCACTGACCTAAGCCAATATATTTTGCATTGTGCTGTCCCACACAAATGTATCTGTAGCTGTAGCTGCGCCTGTATCTGTATCTGTGACTGTATCTGTATCTGTGACTGTATCTGTATCTGTAGTTGTGTGTGTGGCGCGACGCCGCATTCATTTGCGCCGATAATTATGACGTGTGCGCTCAATAACAACAACAACAACAACCACAACAACAACAACAGCAGCAGCAACAGCAGCAGCAACAGCAACAGCAACAACAACATCAACTACTAAAATTTGCTGACGTTGCAATGTTTGTTGTCGTTTTTGTTGCTGTTGTTGCTGGTCACTCGATAAGCGACAGCGTCGAACTTTTCATTTTATTTTTTGTAGTTTTCGCTCGGCTTCGATTGCAGAGCACAGCTCGTTTTACTTTGCATTCGCATAAAATTCAGCTAATGTTGTTGGTGTTATTGTTGTTGTTCTTTTGTCTGCTAATTTATTTGCAACATTTGCTGTTTGCAGTGAATGAATTGCAAATGCAACTAAGCGCGATTTGCACTATTTCTGCAGCTACGAAATGTATCTGCATCTAGATACATGGTGGATTACACGTGATCGGCACTCGGCACTCGGCACTCGGCGCTCGGCACTTTGCCGGTGCAAATGGAGCGCATGAATTGGTCAATGTGGCAGTATGCGTAAGGTATTTGTATCAATTGTTGTTTGTTTTGCTTTCGCATTATTCCCATCAACATTATCAACATTTGAGGAAGCATTAGCCGACGACTGCCAACATTGGCCGACGCAATTCAACTTTAACTAATTGAAATATATGCGTGTTATTTTGGTACTGGGAGCCAGGGGTACATGTCAAATGTCTGGCGGGTTGACAGCTTAATATATTTATATATAAATGTGCCCCTTGACGTTGACAGGCGGCAATTTGGCTGCAACAAGAATAACAGCATTTTGTTCCGCTCCAAATTCCAAGTATTCCAAATGTTTTACAATTTTACATCGTCATGTATTTGGGGGGGCCGGAGCGTGTAATATGTGTGTCAACTGCAACTCTGGCAACTCCAGCAGCGCCAATGCCAATTCTATTTCCAAAACCAAATTCAATCCCATGACATGGCTAAATCATGTCACACTGACGCAAATGAGCCGCCAAATGATGCCATGGAAGTGGAAACGCTTTGAACTCTGACTGCGACTCCAATTTATATGGGTCCAAAACCGCACAAATCAATGGGGTTGCTGCATGCCGCTGCTTGGGGAGCTATTAGCAGCTGTCTGAACTAATTTCTTTCTTGGGGTGGCCTGCACGACCAATTGATTTTGCCTAGGAGCGGGAGGCATTGTTCCTTAAGCATGTCGAACAGTGGATTCCAAAATTGTGGCATCATTTTGAAAGGAATTTAAGGATTTTAAGAACTAATTGAATTTATTAAGTTGTCGATGTATTTCTTGATGTTTTAATAGTAGTAATAAAATTAAACAAAAAATTAAACTAAATCGGAAATATCTTCACATTCGATTTAATTTAAGCAACCTGACATAATAAAGATTTCTTTAAACATTTATTCCAACAATATTTATTTCCAAGTTGATACATTTGCCACAACTTCGTTATTTCAGTTGGAAATATGGATTTGCCATAACAAGCTGCTGGCTTGTTTGAACTAAATATTAAGTCACTTTGGATTAGAGATTAGTGAACAGACTAAATATCATTCAAATATTCGTCGACCTTTTCAGGGTCAGACAATAGTTTTTAGCTGCAAGTAGAAGCTGCAAAGCAGAGCACTTCTAGTTGCAGCTTTTCTAGAATCGCGCCAAATATTTGCGCATGGCATTAAGAGGAAGACTCGAGAGCAGATGGGTTTGCTATCACATCGTTATCACTATGTGACACATTAATGCTGCCATTAAATTTACAACAATGTATGAAAAACAGTCAACAACGCGATAAGCGAGACCAGTTCCATTTGTGGGCGGGGTCGTTTGGTCTGCCCCGTTTGCCGCAGGTCTTTGACTGCAACAAGTTTGGTCTAACTACCAGAATGCCCAGACTTGGCTAACAGCGAAGGCTGGCCATAATTTAATTTGCCAAAGCCAAAATTGTCACAAATCAATTAGCAATTTGTCACTTGTTTGATTTATGCAAGAAACCCATCCATGATATATTATATAAATAACTTTTAATTACGTGTTCGACAAGGGGACAGCGGTCAAAATGAACTGTTATAAGCCGCATGTTTTGCACGCATCGCTGTCAAAGCCAAAAGCTGTCAATTGCCATTTGGCAGACCCGTTGGCCCCTTTCCTCCCCATCTTAGGCCACCCCCTCCTCACCCTCCTCACCAGTGGGCCCAGTGCCTGCTCCAATGTCTGGTTAGACGGCATTTTTATGCCACAAAAAAAAACATACAAAAAAAAAAACGAGAAAGAAAGAATGTTGTGCCACCGAATATAACATACCCTTGCAAGTGGGATTGGAACAGTTCATAATTAATAATTAACAAAAAGTTCTTGAAAAAATATTGGTTTCTTGCATTGTGTCCGCTTCTTGAATGAGTTACACACTTTGTGTCAAAAGTGAAATACAATCGGAAAGAGCCCAAAAAAGATACATAAAAATAGTCGCTAGAATCCATAAAACATTTTTAGCATTTGCAGACGTGCAGCTTTTAAAATTGTTGTTGGTTTTTTTTTATTTATTTATATATATTTTTTTTGTGTGTTGTCCGGAACACAGATACAGTTGTCGGATGATGCGGGCAGCAGACTGACAACGAAGACTGTCATCGAGTGGAAGAAGCCTCTGCTCCTGCGCACTTCTGGTGTCAACTGATCGATGTTGGCCACTATCAATGATGCTCTGTTGTAGTTGTGCTTCTTGTGGCTGGTGTTGTTTGATGTTCAGGCTTAAGTTGTTCTCGGAAATGTAATAGATCGTTCAACACAACTGTCAAATTGAGCAAGAATTATGGCCTACAAATATTACCATGTAATACGGGAAATCCTTGCGAATTTATTAACTGAACTTTATCTATTTTATCTACTTAATAAATAATATAACTTTCTTCAATATTATTTTCCAAAACTTGAGCATTAGTTGACTAATAAATCTTTTCCTTTTTGATGGGTTTTGTTGTCAAATTTTTCATTTTTATCGTAAATCAGTTGTTCCTATTTTATTGTCTATATTCCAAAGAACCATCTGCAAGTCTGTACCCACAATCTTTTTAAAATAACATCAAAGCTCTTCAAACTGAATGCAGCTTTAAGATTTATACCCATCGCTCTGTCAGCATGAGAGTATTAAAGTTATGCTGGTCAAAGGGATTACTCCAAGACTGGCAGCTGAGAGTTGCTGAAGATCCACCTGTTGATCGGCTTAACATTTTCAAATTTGATCGGGCGATAAAATAATTGCAATAAACATGACTTTAATAGCTGACACAATGGGTACAGCCGGCAATTGGGTATGAATTGCGTAGACAACCGATTTGATCAATGGGCAGATTTAAGAGCGATCGCAGTCTGTAATTGCCAGTCGACCAAATGAGTCAACACCTGCCCTGGTCTGTGATGGGATGCATAGTTAGCCAGAGACCTAAACCTGCCGCTCGCATCATTCTTGGCCTAAAAAGCTAGCGGCCAAAACGGCAGGAGGCAGTCGCCGATTGCCGTTGCTGCCACAGACGCAGCCACAGACGACGCCACTTGCCGTGTCGTGTCTCAAATTAATTAAAGACTCATCTACATATTTCATTTCCACTCCAACTGGTTGCGGCAATACACGTATACACTCTCTATGTATGTGTGTACAAGAAAATGCGGAAAACCAAAACTTGCCGCTGACCGCAAACGTTGACAACGCTGATGGCGATGCTGGCAGCGGCAGCGGCAGCGGCAGAGGCAGAGGCGTCTCCCAGCGGGCTCCTTCAAATTGGCTTGTCATTGAGCCGTGCTGGGCGGCCGCGTCAAAGGGGGCGTGGCTTGTTTTTTGTTTCCAAACAAATTCTTCTTTAATTTTTATACAGGCTTTTACAACTTCTTTAAACATTTCTTTTGACATTTTTCCAACATGCTTTTCGTTGTTTTTCACATTTTTACAACATCTACAAATTATTTTGCTTTTTTTTACATTTTCATATTGTTCGTTTGGTGTTGGCTTGTATTAATTTGTAAGAACGAGTTGTTGCACAAATCGTGTATACATTTTTTATTCAAATAGACATTTTTGGAACTTTCACTGGAAACTTTTACCCAAAAGCAGCTTAGAGCAGCTCCTTTGGTGGGCCCCATACTTTACACGTTATTAGTCTAATTTAATCAAATCAAGGCACACTCAATATCTAAGTTCATTTTTCATTAATGAATTGGATTACAGTCGGGGTTGTTGTTTCCAGATTTCAGTGGAGATTTTCTTGTTCTTTGTGAACGGTAGCGTTTCTTGCCACACAGCCCATAAATTAGTTAGCCAAACAGTGAAAGCTTTTAAGAGTTTTACTTAGATAGATACTCAGATAGAACTATGGCCAGCTGGGCCACTTAGGAATGTGGCGCCGTTTGACAAATCCCATCAATGCTTACGAGCTATCATCAAAATAGATCTGAAACTTTTCGAACTTGTTCAACTGGTCCATATGCATCCATTTTCATATTTTTATCACAGCAATATGGGCGTTACTTGTTTGAAAACAACTATGCCAATCTATGCCATATATGTGTATA
Source organism: Drosophila picticornis (assembly GCA_035043845.1). Taxonomy (NCBI): domain Eukaryota; kingdom Metazoa; phylum Arthropoda; class Insecta; order Diptera; family Drosophilidae; genus Drosophila; species Drosophila picticornis. Next base: position 8,900,730 of record JAWNMR010000362.1, read on the forward strand.
TATTGCCACCCTTAAGCCACAGCTGTCAACTGTGCTTTGTAATTTATATTTACGCGCATTGGGCTAATCGGATATTGGGCAAATTTGCAGGAAATCCGTTTGCCAACCCTCGAAAAATATGATTTGCAATTCGATTATTGGCAAACCCAACAAAAGATGCAAACAACAAAACATGATAATAATAATTGCAAGCAGACACGAGGGGATAACCAAAAAAAAAAAAAGAAGGTAACCAACTGTGAACAGAGTGTTTTGCACTCAAGCGATTTTTTTGAATGGGTGTCAATGCGAATGCGGAGATACGTGTCTAATTTTCCATCTCACTGCTAAGGGTGAGTGGAGAGTTTTCAGCTTTCTCAGCAACCATCCATCCACATTTACATAAGACACATTTCACTTTCGTAACGTCCCCATAAACGTTTTTACTACCTCAAAATATGCTTAGTAGAAATGCGTATAAGGCGCTTATCTAAACGGCAACAGTTGCGTGTTCTGTTAACTCCAAGATTTATTGCTCCTTTGCGGACAACTCTATAAGTTGCCACTAATTAGTATTTGATAGCTGCAACGTTGAGTCTCTGCGTTCATCTGTGCGACAGATGTATCTAAAAGATACAATTAACTTGATTGATAGGCGCCGACTCTGTGAGGGCTACTTAATTATCTAAATAAGCTGCCCACATACATAAATTATAATAAAAAATGTATATATAACATAAAAAAGGAAACTCAATCATAAATTCAGCGTGGAACAGAAGTATGAAGTATTATGGTAAAAACCCACAAAGCAGTTCATAAATTTTATGATATGCCACACATGATTTTCATTGTAAGCATAATTAAAAGTATATTAAAAAAAAAATTCATTTTTTATATTTATTCATGAAGTTTTCTTTATGTGTGCTTGACATTTATGCTCATATTTAAGAAGAAAAAAATGTTGAAAATTTTTTGTCAACTTATATTGAAGACCCGATCGTAAATTTTATCATTATCGACTGTCAAGTCGGCGACAGTCTCCGAAATTAAGGCCGCATTTGCATAAATTGTGCGCCTTCAACGGTGATTAACCGTGAAGTTTTACCACAAGGGGGAAAATATTTCAGTTTGTCACATAACTGACTGACAGTCATATTTTGACATTTTAATTATCGAGAGTGCGTGCCTTTCAGCCTTTTCTACGTGTCCAATAATGTGGGCAATTTAAAGCAGCTCAAATGCGTGCCTTGAATATGGAATTCACATTCTTGAATTTTGGATACGCTTGACCGTATTTTTAATTTTTTGATTCTACGTATGCTTCCTGTTTCCAGCAAATATAATTTCACTGTTAGTTCAATGAACTGCCGAGCAATTTGTGTGTTGCCAGCCCATTTATTGTTCCATAAATGATCATTGGAAATTGTTATTGTGTATTTGTTTCACACCTTTATGGAATGAGGACCATTATCAATTTATTACATTTGTACACATTATCTTCGATTGTTTTACTTAATTAAAATTAGACTATATCTAAAAAAATACTAACGAGTTGTGTTAATAAAATTAGCAAAGAAATGTATTATTATTTGCAAAATAATTTACCTTAATCATAATAAGCCATAAAAATGTTAATTAATGCAGACTTTTATGAAGTAGTAGGGTAAAAAACATACAAAAAACTTATTTTCGCACATCTCTGCGCGTAGGCCCCGGCGAGATTCGAACTCACGATCTCCTGTTTACTAGACAGGCGCTTTAACCAACTAAGCCACGGCGCCACATGCAAGCAGTGTGCACAAAGTCTTAACATAATCAGCAAACCGGAGAGCGCACTAGTATGCTCAGTGTTCTCTTTCAGTATTTGCCTCTTTGTTTGTCACATGGAAAACGCTTGTGAATTTGTTGTTGCTGTGTCGTTGGGGGTTAAATTTAGCACAGCACAGCGACGCAGAGAACTAATTTCAAAGGCCCAACGACGACAACAGAAGAAGAAGAAGAAGAAGCAGAACATTAATTTTGAGCTATTCGTTATGCGACTCTCAGGCACACACTGAACTAAACATGTCAATGTATCCAAAAAATAAGAAATAAAATAAAAAATAAAAAAAGAAGAAAAATGACCGATGTTAACCCGAGCTAAACAAATTGTCTTTAAAACGGGGCGAAGTGAAATGCTACACCAAAAGCGCCATTTGGACGTACAAAAGTGAAAGGCTGTCACTATGCTACTAGCAACTCTTTACCCCCTCCCCTTTCCCCCTTCCCCTCCCTCTCCCCCTACACACAAAAATACACACCCCTCCTTTGCTCTAAAAATGTTTAACAAATGATTTGAAACGCTTAGTTTGTCGTTTAGTTTTTGTGTTTCTATTTTTTAAGGGGCTTCAATAATTGCTTGAAAAACAATTGCAATTACTCATGCTGACTTTTTTATATACCCTCACACGGGGTAATATATATATTTGAGACAAAGTATTTAACACTCTGAAGGACTACTCGGAACTTCGCCAAGCAATTATTTATATCGGTTTTGATTACTTAGCAGCAATAGTTATATATAAAGTTATCAAAATCTGATTACATTATCTTAAAGCCAAAAGTAATTTCAATCAGACTAACAATAATTAATGGCAGATTTTTTTTTTCGAGCACTGGTGGAAATTATAAATCAAGCAAAAGCCAAAGTTTTACTTTTATCTGAATGCAACTTTATAATTTCCGTGTGTTAAATAAAACTTGAAGCATGCTTCAACTTTATGGTTGCTGTTTGTTTAGCTTAGCTGCAGATGCAGATACGGATATATGGACAGAGATATAGCCAGAGTTACAACTACGGATACGCCTGGCCGTAAATTGCAGACAGCTATTGATAGCAACATCTTTTTTTTTTTTTTATAATATTTACATGTGCGTTTTTTATTTTGTTTTGTTTTCGCGCCTGGATGGCGTCTGCTTATCTTTGACACAGTTTCTGCAAAAGTTCTGCGACATTCTTTATGCATTTACGAATGGTTAAAGTTGACGCCTACTTCAATTTTCAATAGGGAAATTTGCCATTTATTGTCAACTGTTTGTCAACTTTCATTTGGCATGGCTCGTAAAATGCGTCCATATTGCCAGAAACAACTTACAGCATAAAACCCAATTCCCTTGCCTCTGTTGTTCGTGCCTCATTTTTCAATAACTCATACCCGGAGGCAGTTTTCCCTGCTCCCAAGTAGGTTTATCTCCCACTTAGCATTTGCCATAGCTCATAAAACGCTGGCATAAAGAGAAACTTCTACGAATATTTTTTTTTTTTTTGCTAGCGCCATCTGCTGGCCGGCAATCGAATCAGCTGCCCCTTTATGCGTGTAGTTCATAGTTGATCATTACAGTAGCGTAAACAAGTCTTTAGGGAACCAACACACTTTCAGTTTTCTTTTTGGCGTCAAAAATCAATTTTTCCATCACTCAAGTGGGCACTCAATGGTTTTTGGCAGCAGCCAAAAGTCTGAACACTCCAAGTGTGTTCCGGCATCAACTCCATTTCCTAATAATCTGATTTTGATTTTTTTTTATGTTTTTTTTTTTTTTTTGGTTTTATGGAACGAGTTGTGGTTTTGAACTGCTTTGATGATCTCCGCGGCAGCTGCTAGGAATTGGAATTCAATTGGTGCAGCTTAAAGTATTTATAAAAATCTTGTTTATTATGAACAAAGTGCAGAAGGTTCATTGAACGTGTGTGTGCAACAAAGTGCTGACACACTTTGGCCAGGCAACCACAGCCAACTGGGAATTGACAGTCGGGGCCCGGGCGGGCGGTCCCAGCGACCACACAAGTGGTTTGACCTTAACAATGCTGCCTGATCTTGAAATTTATCCACAAACTGAAGTGCGGCCATTTCAATTAACCTCCAGATGCGCCATTTATAACCTTGCCACGGTGCCACATTGCCACATTGCCACATTGCCACACTGCATTTGTAACTACAGTTGACAAATTTCGCCCAGCAGTTTCGTGTTCTATGATTAAGTGCGAAAACTCGATTGCCCCGCTTGCTGCTGATCGGACGCATTTGTCTTCCCTGATTAAATGTTGGCTTATTGCTTTTAGATACAAATTTCTCGTGTGTGTCTTGTTTTATATATTTTTTACTTTAAATGCAAGCTGCATTGCTTGTTGTTGCGATTTTTCTTCGCTTCTGACAGCATTCAAAAGTGTCGGACATTTAATTAACAGCTTTAGTTGGATCTGAGTTTTTGGTTTGGGTTTGGTTTTGGGCTTTGGGCTTTGGGCTTTGGGCAGTCCACTGACATCCTGACACACTGGTTCTGGGTCGGCTAATCAAGCGGCTTTTGTGCAGCTCGCAGCTGGCAATTGATTGATAATTAATTAATACTTATGCCCTGCTTTCTTTTCTCTTTCTTTTCATTTCTTTTTGTGTGTCTTTCAGTCATACTGCTGCGCTCTTCTGTGGGTACGGGGGGACACATTAAGATACGAAGTGTGGCAACCTGCCTGTATCTCTGCATGGATGCTTGTGGCACAGTCTATGGCTCGGTAAGTAAACAACACTTTCATCTTAAACACTATAAATAATACTATAAATATAAATATATTTTGAATAATATATTTGTGTGCTTTAATCCTGCTCATTTCATTCAAACTTTCCAATCGCATCTATTTTGGCAAAACAATTAACCAATTCGAAGATTAAACTTTATTTAAATAATATTCTTATTACTTAAGTTATATGCATTGTTTTAAATAATACTCAAAAGTCTTTTGGTCAGATAAAAGTGCTTCTCATTCGATTAATCATTTTTGTAACTCGAGTCTAGTTTTGGGTTATTTTTCGTTGCGATTTTCGAGAATTTTCCCAACAAACTTTGGCATATCTAAATTTGTATTGATGCGCTTGGGGTAAGAGAAGAAACCAAATCGTTCATCGATTGTTTTCACTGTATTTCATATTGTTATTTCAATTACAATTATCTGGCGTTATCTTCAACTGGAGCGGCAAATTTCGATTGTGCTCAGTGACAAAGGCAACACAAACAAAAGGTCGGGTTGCAGTCTCAAATAAATAATATTCCGGAACGCAATGCGATAAATAACAAAATTAAGTGCGCCCAGTGAAGTTGAACAGCAACAAAGAGCAACAACAAACACAAAATGTCCTGTGACCAACCCTTGTCCTTTATTTTTGGGTTTTGCTTTAGTTTTTTGTGGTGCATCAAGTGGCAAATGAGAACGGTCCTGGCGTGTCCTGGCGTGTCCTGTCGATAATTAATGTGACACTGCGGCAAGCGCGTCGCATTTCCCAACGCCTTTTTGAGTGGCGCCAGAGCAACTGCAACTTGCCGTTTGTTGCCTGTGGCGAGTTGGGCATTTTTTTTAGTGTCTGCGCCGCCCTTTGACCTTTTCGCATGCATAGACACAGATAAATACGCATTTGTGCCAATTCTGTCAGGCAATGCTTTGCGGCTGACACTTGCAACTGCGGCAACGTGCCCCCAGCGAGAACCGTTTGCCTCTTGAGTGTTGATTGATGCGCATCAGCAGCAACTTTGTTGCCGTCTTTCGCGACGGCCCTTTGAAGGCGCCGCCACAGTGCGCATTGCGAGCATTTTGAATAAGTTGGTCAAGGGGGCGTTGCCCAATTGGGCGGCTTTTGTTTATTTTGGCGACCATCCGCCAAGAATCTGAATCCGAATCTGAATCTGAAACTGACTCGTCTGCACTGCACATTTTGTAAAAGAGCCAAATTGATGTGTGCGCATCTAAAATTCATGATTTCCACACAGTTTTATCCTCATTCGAATTTTTTGTAGTATTTTGAGTTCGGCAACGGAAGTGGCAACAATTCGTTTTTGGCTGACAATCCAATTTCCTTTTCTACTCTCAACAATTGTTGTTGTTTTCTTTTTCTTTTGTTTATTTTTTTATATTTATTCGATTTTGACCCGTTGGTCTTTGAGGAATACATAAATATTTAGTTAACATTTTATCTATCGAAAGTTCTTTCCCTAAAAAAAACCGCTAATATTAATATTGGTTGCATGCAAGCGTTGCAGATATTTATTCATTTACAGTCACAGTTAAAGATATTTATTCATTTAAAACAAAACAAAACATTGCTTGTCAAACCTGTGAGTAATTTCCACAAATCTTGCAAATTTATTTGTTCGACACTTGCTCGTTGTATTTTTGTAAAATTAGGAAAATGCAATTCAAAGCAAAAATAAAAATAAATAAAAAAAATACAATAATTGTTCCCAGCATGTGATTTAAATAGCGCTTTTAAATACATTTCCATTTGTGCCGTGCTCTCAGTCATTTTAAAATAGATTTGCATGCACATGTGAATTGCCTTGCCCCTTCCACACCCCAACCCCCCCTCTCTCTGTTGTCGCGATCTTGTGACCGTGTGGCAGCTGATTTGATTAGCTGGCTAATGGGGCAGCTAATTGAAATCCCCAAACGTTTGCCAATTCATAAATTTGTCGAGGCCCAATGTGAATCCCGTGAACGTTTTTGTGAGTCAAGCGTCACAACGGTGTTGGCCAATTAAAGTGTTTTGGCCATATACAGAGCACATTTAAATGTGCCTATTAATCTGCATAACTTGTACGCAGCAGCAGGCAACCAAAAAAAAAAAAAAAAAAAAAAAAAACAAGAGGCGACCGCCCGCGGCGATCAATTAATGCGCAGTCATCGTGCTGCCTCTAAGACCAATGAATATGTTGCAACCAAATCATTGTTATGGTCCTGTTCGGCTGATAAAGCAGCCAAAAGAATGTTGCTGTTGCTCTTGCTATTGTTGTTGTTGTGTCGAGCTGTGGCATAATAATTTGTTTTGGGCATTTGGTTGTAGGCGTGCGCTCAACGCTGATAACCCTTGACCTTTTTCACCTGGCGCCAGCCCGATAAGCGGCGCGAGTTCAGCTAATGATTCAGCCTCTGCGATACAGCCAGATGCGAACAGCTTCATTCCATTTTCCCCATCCTTTCGTGCTGTAATTTTCACTTAACTTACTCTAAAAATAGCGCGGAAAAATGATAGAAAAATCATAAAACAAGATTGCAGACGCCGAGACATGCTTGTCAATGTCTCGCACTCGGATGAGGCCCCTCCACATCGGGTTGTCTCTCATATGTCAAAAATGTGTGCGTGGCCTCTGTGTGTCTGCCCTTTGAAATGGCGTCAACGTTTTAAGCCATATTTTGCAGGCAACTCCCCCAACCCTCAGAGTATCCATTTGATGGCTCATTTCATATCAGATTGGTGTAGCCGGGGCAGCCGGCGCGACATTTGCCAGATTAATTTCTAAATTTAAGCGGCGACATTTCCACGAGCAAACAACAATTTTAATTGCCTGACAAGCGAATTAATTCAATGTTGTTAATTGAATTTGATCTGCCTGCTGTTGGGGCAAAAAAGAAAACAAAAAACTATATAAATAAATGAAAACAAAGCGCTGCGGTGCATCTAAAGGCCAGACATTCTGCCCAGGCCAGGCCAGGCCAGCCCGGCCCAACCCAACCCAGTCCAACCTGATCCGGCCAACCAGTCACGCCAAATCCTTTGCAGCTGATTTACATTTCTACCTAAACGAGAATTTTGTTGATGTCAGCGACTTGTTTGTCGTCCTTTTGTGCGGCTGTCATCTGGCATTCATAAGTTAGGCAACTTTATGACCACGGTCAGGGTCAGGGTCAGCGTTACGAGCTGAAGGCGTATATCGATCGCAAACGCCGATTGCGAGCGCATCCTGTGATAATGGGCACATTTATCTAACTGATATGCCTCTTCTCGGAGACACAAAGGGCAACCGACAAACACCCGACACTTTGCCAACTGTAGGTAGCCCCAAAGTATTTAGTCTTTTCTCTTCTTGTTAACTTATGTGGGTAACATTTCAGAGGGTTTCCTGCTAAACTCAGCCCAGTTTGTTTGTTATGCATATGAGAAACTATCAACGTGGTCATCAGATACTCGATGCTCTCCATGAGTTGCCAATAAAACTCTCGATACGAAAATACTTAAAAGCAGCGTGTGACTTTTCCTCTCTTTTTTTTTTAATTTAGTCAGTTGAGATAGAATTAGCTGAATGTAGATTTAAGTTAGCTGATTTATCCCCATAAGTGCCTGTTGCTTGTTGTTGCCTGTTAGTTTAAATCATTATATCAATTTGACGTGATAATGTTGTATTTAAAGCAATTCGCATCCATCTTTGTGTTGTTTGTTCGAGCGACTCTTTTGTTAACTATTTTATAGCCAAGTAATATAATTCTAGTTCTCAAACTATTACAGAGATCCTTCACCGACGACTGTGTGTTCTACGAGAACATGGACCCATCCAGCCACAATTTCTACTCGTCCGCATACAACTCGAATGCGAGGCGGACATTGTATTTGGCGCTAAATCGACATGGGGCGCCACGTCGCACCCAAATTCCGACCAACCGCACATTGGGCAAGCTCTCAAAATACACGAGGGCGCTCAGCGAGGCGGTGCCGGAGCAGCGTGTGGATGAGCTGATTGCCAAGTATTTTGGGCCGATTGGTGTCAATCATAGCATGCGCGGACGCTGCGATGATGGCGAGGTGCAGAAACTGCCGACCCATGCAAAGCACTTCCAGTCGCCACCACAACCAGATTGCAACAGCAGCAGCAGCAGCAGCAGTGGCAGTAGCAGTAGCAGTAGCAGAAGCAGCAGCAGCAGCAGCAGCAGCAGGAGAAACAGTAGTAGTAGTAATAGTGGCAGTAACGTTCCTGCAGACAGCGCCAGCAGCCTGATTAGTATTAGTAACAATAGTCAAAGCGACAGCGGCCATATTAGCAGTAACCTTAGCAGTAGAAGTAGCAGTAACCATAATAATAATAACAGTAACAGCAGCAGTAACAGCAACATTGGCAACATTGGCCACCAAAAGAACAAGAAGAAGAAGCTGCGCAAGTGTCGGCCACATGAGAAAGAGGAGCAACACAATTGCCACAGGCGAATCGGAGCTGGAGCCGAAGGTGCACCGAATGCTCTGCGCAAGCTTGGCCCCAAGGCAATGCAGCAATGCAAGGAGCGACGCGAGGAGGCAATAAGAAAGGGCTTAACGCCGCCCATCTGTCGCAGGAAGCCGGGTGCTGCCCACAATCTGCAGAGTGGTCAAGCAGCTGCCGCTAAAGGCGCAGTGGCAAAGCCGCGTGGCAGCAAAAAGAAACCGCCCAAAGCTGGCGCCAAGAAGCAGCGTGCTGGAAATGCCAATGCAAAGCGCACAGCTGCCAAGCGACAGCAGCGTCTGCTTCAGACAACAACCACAACAAGAACAATAACAACAACAACGACGACAGCAATGGCCAGCAGTCTGGCACCGCCGGGCGACTTCAATGGTTGGCCGAGCAGCTCCCCAATGCCCGCCTTGGCGCTCAGCGAGACGAGCGATCGGGTGGAGCGCAATGTGCGAATGATGCCGATGGCCAGCGAGAACGATGAGGACGAGGCGGCCGAGGAGGAGGCGGAGGAGGACGAGTTCGATTCACTGGAGGAGGGCAGCTACGAGGATGCCACACTGGAGGGGCATGTGCGGGGCTCCGCTGGCGACGAATCGGTCTACTTTGATCCGCTTGATTTGTGAGTTTGCCCAAAAAATCAAAAACATTACAAAAATATTCTAACTTCATAATTTTCTACCATGCAAAATTTAATTCGTTTATTTTTTTTGTTTTTTCAAAATTTACCTAAAAACAATTCTAAATATTTTTTTTATTTATTTGGCATTAACTTTTCTTTGACATTTTCATTTCTCACATTTTGTACGGTTTGCAAAAATTAAATTATTGGTTGATGTGTTTTTTTTTTCATGTTTCGTGATTTTTACAAAATTTTATTTACTTTTTTTTTTGATTTGGTTTTAGTAGCAATCATTTTTAATTTATTGTATCTGGTTTTCTAAAGCGTACAAAGTGTGGAAAGATGTTTAATTGATGATTTTATTTTTTGAAGGCATTTAAATGTAATTGCAATAATTATAATTGCTATCATAAGAAATCAAGCAAGATATTGTAAAAGATTGGCTTGAGTATGCGATATTGTAATTTGCAAGTTTTCAAACACACACACACAGATACACTCACACACACACACACTCACACACACACAGACACACTCACACACACTCACACACAGATATATACGCATTATAATGCACATCACATTCATACACGAACGATATCACTCTGTACTTATGTATATCATTTATTGTATACCCAACGACTGTGGTTCAAAAAAGTATTTTTGAAGCAGCGCATTGCTATCGATAATTATCGATAACCTGCTTTGCGTTCTGCCTAAACCAATGCAAGCTATAAAGAAAATGAATATCAAACAACAATGTATTAACACGGAGTCTCGAGTATTTTCTTTAAGAATTTTCCAATTGGCACCCAAAACCCATCACGCAAATGTATAAAAATATGAAATTGCACTCACATCTTATATATATATATATACAAATACAAACATATGCATATTTTTTGAACGAACAAATTAGTTAATTAGACTATTTTTAGAATTTACAGTGTATTTGAAATACTTGAGTCTCTACGAAAACCGATAACATGAATAATTCTCAAAAATACGACCACTCAGAAGCTCTACAACAAAACAATGCAAACTTGCAAATATTATGAAACTTGTTTTCCTTACGACTTAATATCATAACAAACACCCAATTATATACTATATATATGTATATATATATACATATATATATATATATTATAATGTAAACAGCAAGAGTCTAAAAAATGTATGTCTAAAATGTGACAAATCGAATATTTCGCATGCGAATATGTTTTGTAAATAGATTTACAATTAAGATTCGTCAGCTTATTATTATATGCAAATAAAACAATTATTTTCTTTTGTTGTATTCTCGAAGTCGAACCTCGCTGCCTCTCAGTGATTAGTTTAAGCGGTAAACGCATCTTAAATGCGGCAAAAACGATCAATTTCATATTGTTTGAAAGCCATAATCGATCCAACAAAGCCAACAATAAGCGAAAATTTATAAAACGAAAACTCACAAATCAAAAATTGTATTTTAACTAAATGTTTAGACTAACCTGTAATTGTATATTTATTGAATACGAAAACGAAAAATGTGCGTGAAATTATTTGATATAATTTTAATTTACTTATAAGATATATATTTTTTAGTGTATTTATTTATTATATTTTAAAAGATTATTTTTAGACAGTAAGCCAAGTTTTGTAGACTAACAAATTTTATTTATAACACAATTTTATGCATTAAAAATTACTCAAGTTAAGCGCAGATCGCTGCAGATCGACGAAAACAGCATGAAAAAAATATTAAAATAAAAAAAGCAAATAAAATCTAAATAATAAACAAAAATTAATATAAAACGTGCGTTTTGCAAGTGGATTGAGATTAATTAAAAAAGAAGTAATATTGTAATGGTAAGCGTGGCGTAGTTTGAAAAATAGCTTTAAAAACATGAACATATTTTTTTTTGTTTTTTTTTTGAGTTGGGTTGTTACATTATTTGCATGATTTAAAAAAAACAAAGTAATTAGTTTATTTGGCATTTTGCACATAACAATACAAAACACAAAATAATTGATATGCAAACTACAAAATTGCATAGTAACATTGAACTGATTTTCTGCATGGTTTCAGCGGCATGCAATTCATTCAGATGCCCAAACACTCTCTCCTCATAATACCCTACCCCAACTGTTGCCTAATTCTCTTCTATGCACTTTCCAGCCTCCAATTGTTGTTGCTGCAACTGCTCACCATGTTTTGGCTAAAACGGAGTGCCTCCCTCTGAGCACCGCCCCGATTTGAAATGGATGCACAACCACCGATCCGCACAAGCTATAGTTCCTGATCAAGTAGCCATAAGATTCGATTTATAACTGTACATAGCCTTAATGATAGCACTTAGATATAGCCCTACTTTGTGTAGATTAAACAAATTTCTATAATTTAAGACTGAGGAAAAACAAAAAACAAAAAAAAAAAAAAACACAAAAAACAAAACAAAAAGAAAAAGAAAGAAAGAAAATCAAATCGCATGAAATAAATTATACTACGCTTAAAACATTCTAAAAATATTAATGTTTCTTATTTGCTCTATTTCGATGGATTTTTAAACGATCTAAAGAAGCACTTAATTTGCTAAAAAATTTATGCGATTTGCCTCTGCGTTTTTGAATTACTAAATCGCTCGACAGCCGCCAAGAGCGACGTTCAGTCATTCATTCTATAAACAAGCAGCGGGCGGTGGGCGGTGGGCGGTGGGCGTTGGACGTTCTATGTTCTTCGTTCTGCGTTCTGTTTGTTATTGTAACTGATCCCGAGTTCTTCAGTGGATTTTTAGACACTGTTTGTTGTTTCTGTGCGCCATCCTTATGTGATTTGTATGTGTTGTGGCACAGATACAGATTATTTGGCTGCCTAACTGTTACCTGAGTGTTATCAGCCGCCGAGAGAGCCGAAGCCGGAGCAGCAATACAATGTTATTCAGAGTGTCAAAGACCCTACGGCTGGGGAGAGCGTACACGTGTGGCAACCGTCAAGATCATGTGACGCACAAATGTTACGCATACGTAGCGTGTGCTGCAATTGAATAAATATCAGAGCAGAACAGTTGCGAGTTGCGAATGTCGAACACAAAATAAAAAATAATTCTAATATGGAGAGCAGAGAGCACGGCAAACAGCAGTGCGGAGGAGACTCTGCACCCCCAGACACAGACCCATTTCCATGTGTGAGACTTGTCACGTAGGCCTTGAAACTGCAAATTTACGAATACCCGTCGTCATTGTTGTTATTGTTATTGTTGTTGTTGTTGGCGATCGTTCATGTTCCCACATTGGCATTCATTCACTCATTCATTCAACGCTGCGGAAATTTTTGCTTGAATTGACGAAATACGAAGCAAAAGGCAATCACAGCAGCCACCAAAACAGCCCCTCAGCGCTTAGCAACAAACCAAAAACATTTTCAACATTTTTGTTGCGCTAGAAATGAGACGGGGGCGTGTGTATAGAAAACACGAAATAACAGTAAACAGGGCTCAACACGATTTGGTAGGATTTGTTAGATGGCAATCAATACAATCAATTAAAAATGGCAAAACTACGTTTTTTCCAAAAAGCTAATAACAGAATTATGAATATAAAAGATGTCCATCAGAACTATATATATATTTTTAACAAAAGGATGCACCTTTATTTATTTATTTCATTTACTGCCGCGAAATCAATTTTCTTTTTTCAATATTTCACTGATGAATACTTGAATTTTTCGTGTTTGCCGGCTTAAAACCAGTTGGAACAGCTGGCAAGCTCATCTCTAAGCTTTTACAACAACAATAACACATTCAAAAGCATAAGCGGCGAATCGTAAAGCTTGATGACGTCGCAGTTGGAGGCACGCGCAATTCGCTTGTCCAAAAATTTCCCGTTACTTATCAGCGAATCTGATGATCATTATGACACGACCATTGTGCGTTGATCGCCATTCACCGTTCTTCTATCTCTCTCTTTCTCTCTCTCTCTCACTCTGCTCTCTCTCTCCTTGCTCTGTACTTTCAGTGCGCATTGCGCTAATTTTGATAATGGAAGTCCAGATAAGCATTGCCAGATGGCGCTTGCGTTGTTATTGTTTCTATTTGCCTTTCACTTTTGCGTTAATCGCGTCAGCTGATCGACGACGTTCGCGTTTCGACCGCGTTGCCATCGCCTTAATGTCCAATTGGAATATTGCCGAGAAGCCGTTTTTTGCTGTTCCCTTTTGAACAAACAATTGGATAAGGTGTTTGGCTTTAATAATAGTTAAAATAGTTCGTTGGCTGCATAGGTTTGAAGACGTGTGGCAGTTGTATCAATATTTGTTTTCCGATTAGATAATACACCTATTGAGTTGGAAATGGATATTTTAAAGGTCACTTCAACTTAACCTGCTTTGTGTAACTTGAATTTGAATACTGTTGTCGAAGTGCTATTAACATCGATCACATTCATCTCTGTTGGCTTATTACTTAAAGTCATCTCATACTACTTATCTGATGGCTAATAGATATTTTCAATGTTCTCTCTATCGGAGACTCTTCACTTCACCATTTAGGGTATTTCCAGTGCGACTTTCCTCAAGCAAATTGCAAATTGCACACGTTTCATACGTCGACGTTGGCAATTCTGCTCGCTTGGCGACTTCTACGTTGCTATGTTTGTGTGTGCATTGCTGCTTGTCTACGTGACGCATAGAGAATACACCGTTTTTAGACCGAATCACAAGTGTCATCGCCGCTAAAACAACCCCCCGTCCCCCTCCTCCTCCCCGTCTACCCTTCGCCAACAAACAGCAACAGCTCCATTGTGAAATTTTAATGGCACTGCCAAAAAGAGATTGTTCATTTTTGATGGGACAAGAAACAAGAATGTCATCAACCTGTTTTCTATTCGTCGTTCATTGAATAAAGCAAATAACTTTCGATTTTACGCATTTTCTGACATATATTTATGGGCGATATTAAAGGTCGATTCACATATTCAAGCATATTTAAGATAGTTATCTTTGACTTATTTACAAACATTGATAGTTTTTCGACAGCTAAACAGAGTTCAGAAAAAAATAAAGAATAATTTAAATTGTTACTGCCAATATTGTGGAGAAATAATACAAATATTAATATTATTAGGAAAACAACAAACTTTGTTTGTTTATTATTATTTTTATTATGAGAAGTGTGGAGAATTGAGTTCAACTGACAAGCACATCACTTAAATGAAATTAAATAGATTTTAATCAACGCAACATGACGGAAATGTCAACGATTCTCACAACATTTATTAGGTACTATTTTGGTTATAGTATTTCTGTTTTATGGCCTGCATTTGCTTGAAGAATATGCTTAATTGAATTAGCGGCGGCGACTTCTGCCCCGGTTCGACTTTTTTTACTCTTCCTGCTCTGAGCAATTCTGAGCAATGGGTGCACAGCCGGGAAACGAGCTAAAAAAAACTGAAGCGAAAACCCGATTGCATAATAACATGTCTGTTCTGGTTTTGGGTGCGAAGCGTGTGAAGTTCGCTTTTGAGCAGCATTTCTAGCTGCTGGCAGAGTGAATGATTGGGTACTCTTAAATGTGCAGCTTGACAATTAAAACTTGATAGCATATTTTGTGTAAATTAAAATTTAAAAAAATAAACAGCAGAAAAAAATTTAGCTGGAGATGCGGGGCATCGATCCCCGTACCTCTCACATGCTAAGCGAGCGCTCTACCATCTGAGCTACATCCCCATGTAAACGCTTGTGAGAGGAGTTAATATTTAAATGGTTTCCCACTACACACAACCGATATGAAAGAGTAGCCCTTTCTTGACGCAGTGGAAAGCTTTTCTTAAAGCTTTTTATTTAAGCTTTATTTAAAAACGAATTTCTTCTGTGAATATAAAAAACGCTACTTATTGTATTTTTCGAATCTGTCAGGGTTTATTGAACTGGTAATATTGGTAATAAAAGAAAATTATAACAGGAAAGTTAAAAAAATACATGTTCCCGCCCGGGTTCGAACCGGGGACCTTGTGCGTGTGAAGCACACGTGATAACCACTACACTACGGAAACCTTCGCGGAAACGGCAGCCAAATGACATTTTGCTAGTACAGCAAAAGGAAACGAAAATTAAATGAGATTTTCTTGTAAATGAAATTTGTTTTAAAAGCATCGGCAAACTTTTAATAGACTGCAATAGCAAACACTTATTAAAATTCTTCATAGTTATACTGACATACAAGAATATATATATAGGACCACTCCACTTTTAAAAGCAGCTACATTTGTAAGTTCTTAATTTGAATGCAGTGTCCGTCAGCAAAAACAATAAAATTTAAATGCCTACTTTCTTCCGCCAGTTTACAACAATGCAATACAGCAATACAGCATTCCACTTCCGCTATGGGTGGCATGCGTTGAGAAGCTGGCCCAATAAAAGACGCGCAGGGTCAATAAATGGAAACCATAAAAGTGTCAGGATTGGAGGAGTCATGCAGGGGCTGACATTGGCGGCTCGTTAAGCAGTTCAAATTGGTGCGTGCCGTGTGTTGTATGTTTATAAATACAACATACAAGCACACACACACCCATCTAAACGATCGTAAAAACGCGGCTCATTAAAAGCGTATAAAACTAGCTACATAGGTGCAGGCATGTAAATACTTAAACCTATGTTAATATTGAGCTGACTTGCGTGAAGCCTGGCCTCCGCACGCATGAACTTGATTTTTAGCCTGGCTGAATCATTACACATGTAAGTACCTAAATATAACTCGAATATAGCGTGCAAAAATAAATATAAAGAAAATAAAAGACTTGTTCCCGCCCGGGTTCGAACCGGGGACCTTGTGCGTGTGAAGCACACGTGATAACCGCTACACTACGGAAACACCTGAAGATCGTGCGGCCGAACAAAAAAACTCAACTCGTAACTTTGCCCAAAGAGAGGGACACAGACAGACAGACCGACCGACAGAAAGCAGACAGACTGACAGCCTGACGGACAGTCAGAGGGAAGATAGGGAAAACGATTCACTTTTTCTTGCCAGCAATTAATCAGCGTTTAATTTGCATATTTTCCAAATAGGAAAATTAATGACAACGCTAATAGACGTGAGCTTTATTTATGGTCATTGCGATAAGCGGAGTAAAAGTGTTTGGGCTTGTTGCAGTCTCCTGCCCTGGCAGACACACAGGCAGGCCCGGCTGCAAATACCATTATGGTACCATTTTTGGTCTTGTTTTGATAGGTCTTTGAACTTGAACCACTAACTGCCGTAACGAGCACATGCAGCACACACGTTGCAACAAATGGCTACACATACAACGAATAAATGCTTCTGTTGGATTGTTTGTGTGTCGTTGCGCACGCAACAAGTGCTGTGAAGGGTTTATTTATAAATAAAGCAGTCTATGTCTATGTCTATGCATACCCATTCACTTTCATTCATTTTATTTGCTTTACTGAATAAAGCCACGTAATAAATGAGTCACTTGACAATTGTGTTAATTCAACGAAATTAATGAATTGTTTCATTTGATATTTATTTATTCATGAAATTCATGGGAAGAATAATTATATCACTATTTACAAAATTGAAAATCTAAACCAGAACAAGAAATTTAGTTTTAGTTACACACTTAAATATTTGCTGCTTTATTTATTTCCTTAGAATCGTTTTCCTTTAAATACACTCTAAATTTTGTTAGAAGTGTTCCCTGAAAAATTAGGGAATAAAATAATTTAATTCGTTAAATTCTGCAACTTAACGCAGAAACATTTTTCCATTCATTGCAAATAATAATAGCAATTAATAAATGTATTTTTTACTTCTTTGTCATCATCTGCTCTTAAAAAGCACTTCCGATTTCCTGAGCAGTTTCAGCTGGAAAAATCGGGAATAAGAAATTTAAATTCGGTTAATTGTGTTGATAGCAATAGAAACTATTTTCCACTGATCGCAATCATTTCTGCCATTCGAAAGAGTTGTAATTGAATAAGGTACTCAGCAGGTTTTGAATAGGTAGACAGCTTTTTATAGAAATGATCCATGTTTTGTTACAATTTTTATTCAAAATTAAAATAACACTTAAATCTAATTTGCCTGAGTTTTTTTTTGTGAATGAGTTTGAATTAAATTACTATTGAGTATCATTCTAATAATTTCATGATGATGATGATAAAAATGAGCTGATGTCTTTTATTTGGCAGCATATATTTAATATCCTTGATGAATGCTGTGAAATTCAAATGCACTTCAAACTGTTGTTTGTTTGTTTGGCCTAAAAATAAACCAGTTTTGAGTGCTATAATTGAGAGTGCCAAACTAGTAGATATCTAGCACATAAGCTGGGTTTTATTTAAGACTTTGTTTTCTTTTAGCTACTATAATATTCTTTAAACTCTTAAAAGCCAAACCAAATTTGAAGCACGTCTTTACTAAGCCCTTTCAACACAGGGTATATCAAATTTGGTCATTAGTTAGGGCTACTGGCCAAAATGACGTGCAAATTCAGTTGGCCAAGCACTTGGGCTGATAAGCACAATCATTTGGCATTGCAATTCCAGAGTTGGCATTGGACACCCGCAAGCCAAACGGGTTTTGCTGCGATACAAGTGACAACTGAACATGGAAAACTAATTTATGTGTGTGGTGCAAGCGACAGGAAGTTGCAAGCAGCTACTAAACAGCATAATATTTCTTCAACAAGTATACATACATATATATATATATATATATGAAATGAATCGGAATGCAGTGGCAGTGTCTTAATGAAAGTTACAGCGACACTTGTGAAGACCTTGACCGGGTCTGATTTTGATTCTGATTTAGATTCGGATACAGATACCGATACTGATGCTGAGCAACGGTAATATGAAACCGCTAAAAAAATTGTACGTAGTGATTGCAGTTACGTTAACAACATTTTGCTCTTAACAAGATCTTTTTCTTTTTAACTCCTCGGCTGGCCTACGGGCCTGGAACGTGTTAAGGAATCGGTGTCTATCGCAGCATCTGCGATATGAGCAACAAGTTGGCCGGTTTCATTTCTTTTGCCAGCGGCCATAAGTCATATCACTTGCTGTTGTTGTTGTTGTTGTTGTTGTTGATGATGTTGCTGCTGTTGTCGTTGCTGATGTTGCTGTTGCTGTTGTTGTCGTTGGTGTTACCACTGCTTATTACTGACCAACTTATGCTGCAGCAATGTGTCATGTTGGCCCGCTGGCGACTAAAACTTGGCAATGTGTTGCCTGTTCCTGTTGCATCTCTGTTGCCTCTGCCTCTGCCTCTGCCTCTGCCTATCTCTCTCTCTCCGTCTCGCCACAGATTTCACACCTCCCACAACGGGAGGCGAGAGGCCGCTTCAGGCGCCAGGCGAACCAAAACAGCTGGCACCCTGGCAGCCAGTTGGCCACATCAGCAGCCACATCGATCTTCATTCAGTTTACCTCTCTCGCAGCTTAAGTATACCCTTTCAAAGATGACTGAAAGGAGTATGTTAGATGTTGACTATATAAGCCTTTAATAACTTATTCTACTTGTTTTACAAATAATACAGATACGGATTCAATTATTCAGAAGCAGAGGCTTCAACGCATTCTTAGATTTTTTAATGTTTCTCGCACTTTCTCTTTAAAGCAACGATTACTCATTTTTCAGTATCTCCCTAAAGCTGTGTACGGGGTATCTGTAAGTCGAGCCCCACCAAAGCTGACTTGTTCTTTGGTCTTGTCTCTGGTCTCCTTGGCCGGCATCTTCATCTTTATTAATCGCTACATTTATTTGATTATCTTGCCGGAGCGAACTCCTTGCTGGCGGTTGGAGGCGACTTCTTGTTGAGATTTATGCCTTGGCCGTGTTATTTACGCGCTAATCATGCAACACTTTTCATTTTGACACGTTCGGGGCGGCTCGCATAAAAGCGCTGGGAGAGCGGTAATTATGTAAATTTCGAAGTTGTTGTTTCTGTTTCCCCAGATTGGCCATGGCCGGGGGTAACCACTTTATGATCTATGCTGGCCGATTCGTGCTTAGAAATGAACACAAATTGATAAAAGCAACATCAGCCAACGAGTTTCGAACTCTAAACTCTATTTTTATGGCCCAGCACGATCAAAAGTTTCATTTGCGATCGCCCCGTTTGTTTTCACTGGCGAACACGTCGCTAACATAAATTAAACAACTCGCCGGAGTCGCAGATGTAGCTGGCGAAGCAGGAGGAGTACGAGAAGGAGAAGGGGACGACGGAGCAGGCGTTAGGATCCGCTGACCGCAGTTAACGCACTGCAATTCCAGGGAAAATGCGCTGCGTGTTTTGACACCGAACATCCGCCTGAAGCCGCACTCGCATTGACTCCCTTCGTAAACAAGGGCTGCACGAGGGCGAAAGAAGGGGTGTACCACCAGGCAGGGGAGGCAGGCGTGGAGGGGGGGGGGGGACACTCCGCGTGGAGACGTTGATCTTGTTAGCCGCTGCCGCTCATGCGCATGACTGCAATTTAAGCGCCATAAATTGTGTGAGCTCAACGTTCTCCCATGTCGTTGGCCATGTGTCAAAGCTGTAATGCCATTCAATACATATCCACATAGGGCATTGCAAATAGGGGTATATGGACTGGACTTAGATTTTTGCGATTATTGATTTATATATGTCCATATTTTCTGACTTTCTTACCTACTATTTGTATTGTAACTTGTATTGCAGTGTATAAAATATAAAAATAAAAAACGCTTTACGTGAGCAAAAACCATTTCTTAAAACTATTTGGTTTTATGATGAAAATCTATCTTTTTTTAAATATGCTTTATTTTAAATTTATTTATTAACACCTAAAAATTTGAAAAACTTCTTGAATTAAAGGTCAACCAAGATAGCAAAGCGGCAAGGGCAAAGTCTGCGCAACGGCTTAAGAATTTTATAGGGTATTTGTTGTACGTTCATTGCATGCATTTTCTTTCATTTCTTTCTCCAGTTGATTGCTGGCAGTTGTTGCTGGCCTGCCTTTTCCTCAGTAAGAAGCTGAATTAGAAGACTTAATAGGATTTTAGTCAGCGAGCTGAGCTATGTCGCCTTCAAAGTGGCAGGCTGAGTGGAAGGGTTGGGGGTTAGTGCTCTGCGGGGGTTCGTTGTGTTGACATATGCAAATGAGAAGACTAATTAAACAATCCTTTAAAACACAAAGACGACAGGCATAAATAAATTATATGCCATAACATTTATTTATGTAATGTCGACATTTTCTACACAATTTACAGCAGCTGTTGTTGTCATATGTGGCACTGATAAACTGGTAGACATTTGCTAATGAAGTCTGAACTGAGATCTGATATGTGTGATTACCGATCGCAGATCGTAAGTTGTGAATTACCGATCAGAAATCATTCGATGGCATTTAATTAAACATCAACATTTTATTCCAACTGGCGTTACTGACAAATGATAATTGCTATTTGCATGACAATTCGAGTCGCTGTCGCACTCTAGCCAAGATCATTCAAGTTTACCCAAGTTAGCCAAGTTAGCCAAGCTAGCCAAGTTAACCAGGCGCCATGTGGCTTTGAAATGTTGCTGGCCTACCGAGACTAATGCACTTGGGTATGCCTTGCACTTCCTGCTTATTTGATACGCCTGAGCAGGCAGCCTTGCCGCATACCGCGATCATCATCATCATCAACATCAACAGTAACAACAGCAATGACATCAACAACAACAACTCAGAGGAAAGCACGATCAATGACAATTACACATATACATTATACATACACATATACTTAATGCCCCCAAAAAGATGTGTGGCGATCATATTTCATGAACTTGACATTGAAAACAACGTCTGTCAATCAGCCTAAGAGCAGACGATCATTATCAGTGATCCTTTGCGATCCCAAATGATATAAGTCTTTGGTCTTAAGTGCCCGTTTAATTGTTGTTGATGCTGCTGCTACTGCTGCTGGAGCAAACATTGAGTTTATTTTTAGGGTATGCGCACCCAAGTGCTGCCCATGAATCTGGAGACTTGCAGGGGCAAAAAGTATCCAATTGCAATACTGACAACATCACGTACAAAGTGCAACTCGGCTTAGCTGTCAATCAAATCTTACATACGATCAGTTGCTGCTGCCCCCATTCAGAGGTTAAAGGGTTGATGAACTGGAATGCAACCAATGAGTGGAACTATGAATTAGGATGTCAATCACGATTAGTTCATTAGTTAAAACTATCAGCATAAATACCCCGTTATCTGCAATGGAGAAAAAGGTGAAACGAAAAGGGCCAACTTTTGACAAGAAGCAAATCTTAATTTGGGTTTCTTCCAGTGATAATAATATCTACATTTAATGACATATCGAGCAACTTCTTAGTTTAGTTATGTTAAGTTACATTTTTAATCTTCTGCGTTAATAAATTGTTAATTTTGGTTCTGAAAGACTTATGAAAATTTGAGTAAATTTTGTATGTTTTTCTGATGAAATTACATGGTAATAGTTAGGCTGTTAAAATCCTGTTCAGACAACAGAAAACTTTTTAAAGTGAGTATTAACAGAGCTCTATGAAAATCATTTGTGGCCAGGGTGTCAAACATTATTGAGTTTCGGTTCCGGTTCTTTATGTAAATTTAAAAGTTTTCGGTGAAGTTTATGAATTTGTTTCAATACCTTTTTTTTTTATCGTTATTCTACAATGAAAACCAATAATGTCAATTCCAGTAACTGGCTCTATAAAAAACTATTAATTGAACTACCAGTTAAGGCTGTGAATTTCAATCGGTAAAGTTGCAGTACCGGTTCCAGTTTGACAAAGTGATTGTGATGGTGTCTGTTTAGCTGCTTATCACATTGGGCTCTTTAAATCCCATAATATACTATCAACTTTCAACTATAGAATAGAAAGTAGTCCCTACGTAACTCTTCGATACTATTTAAGTCTGTTCCTTTGATTAATTGTTGACTTTGGTTGCTTGTTCAGCCCTCGCTGTAAGCGTTTTTTATGTGCTAACATATCGCAAGTTGGCGGCTAATCAATGGCAGATAAGCACCTGATAATACCAAAAACAAAGGCCAAAATAATTATTTCGACTATCTAGCAACAATTTTTTTTTCTGCCCAGCCGTATTTTCGAAGGTTTTCTATCTTTTCTTCAGGTACATGAATGTGGCCCACAATCAAGAAACAACAATAACGACAACAAAAACAATAAGAATAATTGAATACTGGAATGTGTGACTAATTTAATAAATAAAATGCCTTAAAGCGCTAAGAGTTATTGACAACAAAATAAACGATTAATGCCCGTTTCGTTGGTCGTTCCACTCTTTGCCCAGTGCCTGATCGCGAGCCTGCTGGCGCAGCACTTTGCCACTGCCCGTCTTGGGTAGTTCGTTCAGGAAGAAGACGCCACAGTGAAGCTGCTTATGGGTGACTACCAGACGCCTCGCCACATACTCGACAATATCCATTTCGGTGAGACGACTGCCGGGTATCTTGACCACAGCGGCTGCAGCCGGATCGCCATCGACATCATTCCACAGTCCAAAGACGCAGGCCTCTATCACATCCGGCAGCTCGGCGATGACCTGCTCCAGTTCGAAGGGGCAATATTGAGCGCCATGGAAGCGCAACATGTCCCGTTTGCGCTCCACAATGTACAAAAAATTCTCGTTATCAAAGTAGCCCATGTCGCCGGTGTGGAACCAGCCTTGATAGTCCTGCATTCGCTTCGATTCACTCGGATTGCCATAGTAGCCATTCCACACTTTGCTATTGTGTACGAGAATCTCACCAGTTTCGCCGTGGCCCAAACTGCGACCGGCATCATCCAGTATTTTTACCTTGACGCCCGGCACAATTCGGCCCACGGACGAAGGCTTGGCCACTCCCATATTGGCCGCAACGCCACCGCATTCGGTTAGCGCATAGCCATACGAGATTTGGCCATTTAACAGGAATTCCTGCAGCTTGAGCAGATTGGCCACATAGCAATTGCCGCCACCAATGCTGATGAATCGCAGGCTGCTCAACCTCAGCTTGCTGAGAGTGGGTGCCTTCAGGAGTGATGCCACCTGCTGCGGCGACACAGTCAGCAGCGTGACCTTGTACTTCTCGATCAGCTGCAGCATGTATTCCGGTGTATAGGAGCGATCGGTGATGCAGCGCGTAGAGCCGTGACAGCAACTGAAGAGCATGTTGAACAAACCGGGCGCCCAGTCAATCGTGCTGAACGACAGCAACACATCCTGACCGGTGACAAAGCTGGGCAAGTAAAAGACAAATCATTTAGTGGCTGTACAACTCTATGATTCCTACGATTCGTACCCAAAATCGAACAGGCAAGCGGAGTTGGATATGCAAACCGCTTTCGGCGGGCCAGTGGTGCCGGAGGTGCAGAGAATGGCCACCGTCTGATCGCCGCCCAGCATCAGTGATTCCGGTCTGCAAGCAGAGGGTTAAAAGTCACTTTGATCAATCTAACTCATTTTTACTTACGTCTTACTTAAAATGTATCTTTTATCGAATTGTTTTGTGTTTTTTAACTTACAAATTAGAACTTAACAGTTATTTTTGTATTCGAATTGTTCTTCGATTTATATTTTACAAATTTTTAATTTCTAAAATTATTTTCTGGCTTTAACTGGATCAATCGGAATAACGATGGTATTACAACTATTGTAACTACTTTTTTTAATAAGTATTTTTTAATATTATTATATTCTGAGAGAATATCGTGAAAATGCTCTGCATTTATTTGACAAAAATAATTTTGATCAATGAAAATGTACCGAATTCGATTGATTATGATTTAGGTTTTATTCAGGTACTCACACATAGTACAACTCCTGTTTGGTGGGCTCCAGCAGATCCTCAATACGCGGCAGCTGCAGCCGATGATCCTTGAGCGTGTAGACCGGCGCCTTGAGCATTTTGGCAATGGCGCTGAGTCGCTCGTAGACCAAACCATCACAGAATATAATTCGAGGTCGGGTGATGCAAAACAAATGCTTGAAGGTCGCTTCGTCGTGCCACGGGCTGACTGCATGAAAGGGTGTGCCGTTGAGCAGACAACCGAGCACCACTGGCATCAGATATGTGGTATTAGTGGCCGCAATTCCAACCACATCATCCTGCCGCAAATTCATCGCCTTCAGCTGCTGAGCAATGCGTATGGCAAAGCTGATGGCCTCGCCATTGGTCAAAGCTGTGCCTTCCGTATCGGAAATCTGTAAAAAATGCAATTTGCTTATGAATATGAAAATATTTTAACTACACGATTTGATTAGTGTAATCGCACCTGACACAAGTTCGCCGGATGATTGCGCATAAAGGCAAAAAGTATTTTGCCAATGGAGCAGTCGGCGTCAAAGAAATGTGCCGGCCTCGGTCCACTCCAAATTTTTGTGTATTTATCGAACTGTGTGCTGGGGCTGCGTTCCATGTTTCCTGATAACTGATAAGAGTCGTCGAGTGTGTGCGGTCGTCCGAGCGTCACGCAAGTTGTTCAGCAACTGGCGACTCTTGCTTGGCCAACCAACCAGTCCACAGTGCTTATCTCCTTATCAGGTAACCGGTTGCCTATCAAACGGTTAGCAGACGTCACCTATCTAACAACCCACACAAAAAATAAAAGCTCAAGATACACAGATAAGCTATGCTACCGATAAGCGCTACCCAAAAAGCTACAGATTATCAGGTAGATAGTTATGGTTATCGTTGTCCTTGACTTCGTTTGGCCAGAGTTATCTGTCTCAGCAGCAGACCTGCAGTCGAGTGATTTATTTTCGAATCAGTCTGTTTTGAGAATATACACTTGTGATTCTTCGCAAATTATCGCAAAATAATACTTACTAGATACGAAGAACTTTCGTCGTTTGCATTTCAGTTGTGTACGAATATTTTATATTTCGCATTCACTAATCGAACCAAAATTAATTTCAGATAATTTTTTGTTTGCACTGTTTATCTTTGTTGGCAAAGTATTTGATGATTATTTCTAATGCATAAAAAGTTTATCTATTGGATTTTTCTTAGCCTGTTATCCATTTCAGCACTAGAAGCATCCTCGATTATTTTTTTATTTAATTGGGTGTACTTTACACTAATGAGATTGGCCAATGATATTTCCTGCCAACTACCAAGCAATATATGTGCTCCATGCCTTCAACATTCCAAAGTGAATGGCCGAGCTTTGGCAAAATCTGCGGAGCTCTTATGCGCAATAATTATACATGAATGGATAATCTGTATTCGGAACCACGTTATTATTTTGCCTATTTACTCACAAAGTATACATTACCCGGCTGTAATGACAACCACATTTTCAATTGTTGGTTTTTGAGAGACTTTTTAATAATCATAATGAACTAAAAATTGCCATACAGTTGTCAAGAGTTACAGACTTTCAGTGTGCAAACATTAAGCCTTTTGGGTTATGGGTCTTGGCTAGTTATATAACAATTATATTCAGTTCAACTAATTTAGTTCACGCAAACTTTAAAGATTTTCCATTGAAAACATTAATATATTCTTATTGACGAATATTTGTAAGCTTATTTTGAGCTTAATTATTTTTATCTGTAACTTCTAGAAAATAGGCCTTCATTAATTGTCGATTCGTCTTTCCATTGGGGGTTCTTTTCAGACCCTCCACAATTATTGCACCTCCATGTAAATGTTTGTAAATGGCACTGCAATGCTCCTTTACAAAGTCAACCACATCCTGTGCCTGGATTTTGGAACCAATCTTCTTTACCACAGCAGCGGCAGCCTTGTCGCCGACGAGTGGATTCCAGATGCCAAAGACACAGACCTCAGCCACGCCTGGCATCTGGGAAATGATGTCTTCGATTTCGTGCGGATAGTACATAAAACCCCGGTACTTGAGCATATCCTTTTTCCGGTCCACTATATAGAGAAAGCCATCATCATCCATATAACCCAAGTCTCCAGGGTGAAACCACTTTTCCGAGTCACGCACATTGAGCGTCTCCTCCTGATTTCCGTAGTATCCGGCCCAATACTGTCCATTGTAGACACATATTTCTCCAACTTTGTTTGGTTCCAGTGAATTGCCCTGTTCATCAAGTATCTTCAGTTTATAGTCATCCGCCAAACGGCCAACTGAATTTGGTTTCTGATCAAATTTACAGTTCACGGACACTATTCTGCCCGCTTCCGTAAAACCATACATAAAATACAAACAATCGAACTGCAATCGGCTCCGTATGAGATGTTGCGCCTCCAAAGAGCACCGACCACCTCCAACAATGTAGAATCGTATACTATCGAGGTTAGCTTGCTCAAATTCCGGACAGTTTGTCATCATAGCCATATGAGGAGACGCTTGCGTCAGCCACGTAACTTTGTATTCCTTAATGATACGCAACAAACGCGCTGGATCAAAGGGATTATCAGCTATAATGCGTTTAGTGCTGTAAACTCCCGAAGATACCGTCATCGCAAGACATGTCAACCAGTCTAGCGTACTGTGTGTATACTGAACGTCGTCTATGGTAAGAGTTCTAAAATTGATCGGACATTACTAAATTACATATATATAGTTTTGTTAATTTACCTGTTGTCAATCAATCTTCGACTGTTTGATATGGTCACTGCCTTGGGAACACCCGTTGTCCCAGAAGAGCAGAGAATGGCCAAGGTTTGATCATTTCCCTGTTCCAACCGAGCAGGTTGAAAGTCCGTTTCTACAGGCGTAGCTAAGACTTCCTCAATGCTAATCGATCCACTCTGATGGTTACGCATGGTAATGATCTTCGCACTCAACTTCTCCGTAGCTGACTTTACTTTCTCGTAGTCTTCACCATCACAGAAAATCAGACGTGGCTTCGTTATATCGAAGAGCTTCTCAATAGTTGATTGTTCGTGTGATATATTTAACGAATGAAACGCAATACCATTAAAGAAACATCCATATACAACGGCGAAGATGTGTGTAGTATTTTTTGCTATAATTCCCACAATATCCGTTTGTATTAATCCCAACGATCTCATATAGCTTGCCACACGCATTGAGTTCAAATGGAGCTCCTCTCTGGTTAATACAGTGTTCTCAGTGTCTGAGATCTGTTCAAGAATATAATTTGGTTAGTTCTGTAATATAGATTGGGCACCATTAGTGTACCTGAGCTATCAGTTTCGGATGACGTCGCATCTCGTGGAATATAATCTCGCCTATGGATAGATCAGGAGCAAAGTAATTACTGCTCTGCGGTCCACTCCAGATCTTGTCCTTTGCATTATAGTTGCTTGCCGGCTTGTAGAGCATTGCGTATGCTACTTATTGAGCTGATAAATGTAACTGATGAAATGAAAGTGAAACTGGTGCCGCTTTATACTCATCAGATAAGAATCGCTCTTGCCACATCATAATTTAATCTGATAATCTGATGGCTGCTGAGGGTTGGGTTGGGTAAGGCGGAAGATTTTATGAGCACATATTTATGTAAATATAAAGTGCACTCGTATTCACTAGTCATGTAAGTCTAGCTAGTCACGCTAGCAAAATTGCTTATCTAACGTGGGTTTCTTCTCCGGTTATTATAGCGTCTTCAGTTTTGGAGATCTTGTCGATGGGCTTTGAACTATGTGTAATTTGAAAGTCAAAAATAAAACGTCTAATCGAGGTATTAATCAATGCCCGAATGCATATTCAATCCTCAAAATGTATAATAAGAATATCTGAATCGAAACACACCCCATTTATAAAAGAATCTGTTTTGAAATTATATGACCATTTCCAATTTGTATACCTCAAAACCATTAAAAATGGGTAAGAAGGGTATAGTTGTTTTGTGGACATGTATGTAACAGGCAGAAGGAAGCATCTCCAACCCCATAGAGTATATAAATTCTTGATCAAAGTTAACAGACGAGTCGATATCGCCATGTCTGTCCGTCCGTCCGTCTGTATGAACTCGCTGATCTCAGAAACTATAAGAGCTAGAGACTTCAATCATAAAGAACCAATTTGTAGTCGAAAAAATATTCTCATATTGATCTCATTCCCATCAGCAGGCGCAAGCATTTTCTGTATGCATTCTTACACGAGCACAAGTGCAAGAAAGATATCTCATGATATAATTCTATATGTGTATGTATGAATATTCACGTTTGTCGTGTTTGTCGGCATTGCGTACCTGTTCACATTTTGGTGCGCGACTTTTAATGGGAAATTTTTCGAATACAATACAATACTAGAATGTATTTAACAACTGTGTTCAGGGTAAATCGACTACAGCACTCATACTTGCTTACATAATAAATTTAAGCGATTGTAAACAGAATTTGCAAGCGACAGAGTTTTGATGACAATATTATGGTTTTGGCTAAATTGGACTGAACAAAAAAATTGAAGCATACTCTTGAGGTATACATAAATTCAACATGTTCTTTTGGACGTTCCTGTACACGATGCCAGTGACCCAAACTAGGTTGCTGCACCAATTACAAGGTGACGAGGAAAATGGCTCAAACTCAAGGAATGCGTTGAATTTCGAGGACCTACTCTATCGAACTGCTTACAATGATTATGGGGTTCTCTAAGAAAACAATACAAACGAGTGAAAACATTTTACTGGCTAAGCAAACGGAGTCGAAATCCCAAAAACCCAACCTAATGGTGATAATAATGATTGAGATTGGATGCCCTTTGATACTCTAGATGTATGCTTGCAGAAAAGAGTATTTGGTTGTCCTTTATGTACGTTAATATAGCGTGTGTATATCAAAGTGTGCATATATGGTATGATTATTAGACGTACCCAATATTTAATTTTATTTTGTTGTGTTGGAACACATACAATTTGTGTGGCCTAAATGAAATACGGCAAAGAATTTCTTACTCTTAACGCCTAATTTTTAATTTCAAAATCAGTTATATTATAGTTTTAATCTGTTCTTAAGTTTCAAAAACTATTACTGAATTAAATAAAAACAAATATTAGTTATCCTTTGATTGTTTAAAGATCATGCTTTCATTTACTCCTTGCAAATATAAACTTATTTATTAAATTCAAGATTAAAAATGTTTATGTCAGCAGATTAATTTCCATCTACAAGGATCTGTTCGCTTATGCTAACCCTATTAGTTTTCATCTTTAATTTTTAAAAAAATATGCTTTTGTTGCATTTCGATTCGTCTTTCCATTGGGGCTTCTCATCAGATTGTCCACAATTGCGGCACCTCCATGTAAATGTTTGTAAATGGCACTGCAATGCACCTTCACAAAGTCAACCACATCCTGTGCCTGGATTTTTGAACCAATCTTCTTTACCACAGCAGCGGCAGCCTTGTCGCCGACGTGTGGATTCCAGATACCGATGACACAGACCTCAGCCACGCCTGGCATCTGAGAAATGATGTCTTCGATTTCGTGTGGATAGTAAATAATATTCTGGTACTTGAGCAAATCCTTTTTCCTGTCCACTGTGTTGTCATCCATATAGCCCAAGTCTCTAGTGTGAAGCCACAGCTCCGAATCACGTACATTCCTCGACTCTTCAAGATTACCGTAGTATCCGGCCCACTACTCACCATTATAGACACATATTTCACCCACTTCGTTGGGTCCTAGAGGCTTTCCCTGTTCTGTGAGTATTTTCATCTTGATGCCATTTACCAAACGGCCAACTGAATTCGGTTTTTTTTTATGAAAATTCAAATTTATTGTCACCGCACTACCAGTCTCAGTGAATGAGTACACCTGATGCAAACAGTCATCCCTGAAGCGATCTCGTATACTTTGTTGTACAGTTAAGGGCCAACTACTACCTCCATACATGAAGTGGCGAATGCTGTGAAGATTCGCTTTCGCAAATTCGGGACTGTTTACTGACATCGCCATTTGGGAGGGCGCCAAAATCACCCAAGTGACTTTGTATTCCTCAATTATACGCAAGTAACGTGCCGCATCGAATGGCTTATCACTAATAATGCGTTTGGTGCTGTACACGCCGGAACTAACTGTCGTCAGCAGCCCTGTCGCCCAGTCCATTGTACTGAGAGAGAATTGCACATCAGCGGTGGTTCGATTACTAATAAAATAAACGATATATAATACAGAACATTGTATTTACTTTACTTGAATTTACTTACTTGCTGGAGTTTAACATCTTGCGACTGTTTGATATGGTCACTGCCTTGGGAACACCCGTTGTCCCAGAAGAGCAGAGAATGGCCAAGGTTTGATCATTTCCCTGTTTTAGCCGAGCAGACTTCCTCAATGCTAATCGATCCACTTTGATACTTATGCATTGTATTGATCTTTGCATATAAATTATCCGTAGCTGACTTTACATTCTCGTAGTATTCACCATTACAAAATATCAGACGTGGCTTCGTTATATCGAAGAGCTACTCAATAGTTGATAGTTCATATGATATATTTAACGAATGAAACGCAATACCATTAAAGAAACATCCATATACAATGGCGAAGATATGTGTAGTTGTTCTTGCTATAATTCCCACAATATCCGTTTGCACTAATCCCAAGGATCTCATATAGCTTGCCACATGCTTTGAGTTCAAATGGAGCTCCTCTCTGGTTAATACAGTGCTCTCAGTGTCTGAGATCTGTTCAAGAATATAATTTGGTTAGTTCTGTAATGTAGACTGGGCACCAGTATTGTACCTGAGCTATCAGCTTTGGATGACGTCGCATCTTATGGAATATAATCTCGCCTATGGATAGATCAGGAGCAAAGTAATTACTGTTCTGCGGTCCACTCCAGATTCTGTGCTCCGCATCGTAGGTGCTCTATGGCTCGTAGGACATTGTGAATTCGTGTGGTCAACTTTAAGAATACAAATGAGGGAAGAAACGATAATCTAGGTGCTTTTATACCCGTTGATGGCGTAGTAACCTTAAGCACAAAACGAACTGTCGATTTCTAAATTGCAAAGTGTAATGTGATGGTTTCGAAGAAAGGCGATAGCTTATCAGGGAAAAAACATATATGAGTATAGCATTTACTCGTATTATCGGCAACATTTTGAAATTTTATCTGTTCAAATAATCTTCACGATTAGATAGAGAAAACCGTCGTCATCTGTTTAGCTCAAGTGTCATGTATGAAAACATAGGTCCAAGTCACGCACTGCAATCTTAGTACTTGATGTTTACCAAAGCATAAAGACTTCATCTTTTAGCTGTTCCATATCAAAGTGCTATTTGACTAAATTATTATTTATATCCTTTTAATGATACATCTGTTAGGATCCTCCACAGTGAAATTACCTCCATTTAATGTTTTAACTTTAGATTGATACACATAGTCCACCACAGGATGTGCCTCTATTGAGCATGTCATATTGTTCTTTAATGAGAAAGCAGTCGCTGTCCACATATTTTTCCCCTTCTTCGGGAAATTCAACTTTTAATAGATTAATTACACGATAAATCAGATTATGCATTACTAAATATTGTACAGGTTGGCTTCAAAGCACCGTCAGGAGTACTGTCTGTACACAAAACATCAGCGGTGATCAGATATTTTGAATGGGACTTAATACACAGAGTTAATACACAACATTTGCCTAACACATTCGTAACCGAGTTAGCGAACTTTGTCAAATGATCCCACACAATCTGCTACATTATTATAAACTATTTAGACAAGAAAGAAATTGCAGCTAATACCTGCGTATCAATTCTTGGCTAAGGAATGAAGTCCATTTATACAGACTTTAACCGATTAACATAACTCTAAGGTCTGCGGCGTTTGACTGACTAAAAAACATTTTGCTTATTTTAAATTGCCCCACCTTGCACGCTACATAAATCAACTTTTTATGACAACAACATTTTAAACTGATTATTTCTGAGAGACTTTTTAATAATCATAATCTCTTAACAAATGGATACACAGTTGTAAAGGCCTACAGATTATATTGCAAGCATTAAGTTTTTTGCGTAAAGAGTCTTGGCTAGTTATAAAAATCAGTATTAGCCAGTAAAATTAATTTGTGTGGGGAATTCGTTATTTAATTTTTTAAAGATAAATGAAGGAAGTATTCACGCAAAATTTAAAGAATTTCTATTGAGGAATATTTGTAAGCTTATATTCAGCTTAGTTATTTTTATCTGTAACTTCTAGAAAATGGGCCTTCATTAATTGTCGATTCGTCTTTCCATTGGGGGTTCTTTTCAGACCCTCCACAAGTATTGCACCTCCATGTAAATGTTTGTAAATGGCACTGCAATGCTCCTTTACAAAGTCAACCACATCCTGTGCCTGGATTTTCGAACCAATCTTCTTAACCACAGCAGCGGCAGCCTTGTCGCCGACGTGTGGATTCCAGATACCGATGACACAGACCTCAGCCACGCCTGGCATCTGAGAAATGATGTCTTCGATTTCGTGCGGATAGTACATAAAACCCCGGTACTTGAGCATATCCTTTTTTCTGTCCACTATATAGAGAAAGCCATCATCATCCATATAACCCAAGTCTCCAGTATGAAACCACTTTTCCGAGTCACGCACATTGAGCGTCTCCTTCTGATTTCCGTAGTATCCGGCCCAATACTGTCCATTGTAGACACATATTTCTCCAACTTTGTTTGGTCCCAGTGAATTGCTCTGTTCATCAAGTATCTTCAGCTTATAGTCTACCGCTAACTGGCCAACTGAATTTGGTTTCTCATCAAATTTACAGTTCATGGACACTATACTGCCCGCCTCCGTAAAACCATACATAAAATTCAGACAATCGAACTGCAATCGGCTCCGTATGAGATGTTGCGCCTCCAAAGAGCACCGACCACCTCCGACCATGTAGAATCGTATGCTTTCAAGGTTAGCTTGCTCAAATTCCGGACAGTTTGTCATCATAGCCATATGAGGAGACGCTTGCATCAGCCACGTGACTTTGTATTCCTTAATGATACGCAACAAACGCGCTGGATCAAAGGGATTATCAGCTATAATGCGTTTAGTGCTGTAAACTCCCGAAGACACCGTCGTCGCAAGACATGTCAACCAGTCTAGCGTACTGTGTGTATACTGAACGTCGTCTATGGTAAGAGTTCTAAAATTGATCGGACATTACTAAATTACATATATATAGTTTTGTTAATTTACCTGCAGGCAATCAATATCTTGCGACTGTTTGATATGGTCACTGCCTTGGGAACACCCGTTGTCCCAGACGAGCAGAGAATGGCCAAGGTTTGATCATTTCCCTGTTCCAACCGAGCAGGTTGAAAGTCCGTTTCTACAGGCGTAGCTAAGACTTCCTCAATGCTAATCGATCCACTCTGATGGTTACGCATGGTAATGATCTTCGCACTCAACTTCTCCGTAGCTGACTTTACTTTCTCGTAGTCTTCACCATCACAGAAAATCAGACGTGGCTTCGTTATATCGAAGAGCTTCTCAATAGTTGATTGTTCATGTGATATATTTAACGAATGAAACGCAATACCATTAAAAAAACATCCATATACAACGGCGAAGATGTGCGTAGTATTTTTTGCTATAATTCCCACAATATCCGTTTGAGCTAATCGCAACGATCTCATATAGCTTGCCACACGCATTGAGTTCAAATGGAGCTCCTCTCTGGTTAATACAGTGTTCTCAGTGTCTGAGATCTGTTCAAGAATATAATTTGGTTAGTTCTGTAATATAGATTGGGCACCATTAGTGTACCTGAGCTATCAGTTTCGGATGACGTCGCATCTCGTGGAATATAATCTCGCCTATGGATAGATCAGGAGCAAAGTAATTACTGCTCTGCGGTCCACTCCAGATTTTGTCCTCTGCATTATAGTTGCTTGCCGTCTTGTAGAGCATTGCGTATGCTACTTATTAAGCTGATAAATGTAACTGATGAAATAAAAGTGAAACTGGTGGCGCTTTATACTCATCAGATAAGAATCGCTCTTGCCACATCATAATTTAATCTGATAATCTGATGGCTGCTGAGGGTTGGGTTGGGTTAGGTGGAAAATTTTTAGCACATGTTTATGTAAATATAAAATTCACTAGTCATCACTTCGCATCTTTGACTGTAAGTGTAGCTAGTCACGCCATCAAAATTGGTTATCTAACGTGAATTTCTTCTCCGGATATTATAGCGTCTTCACTTTTGGAGATCTTGTCGATGGGCTTTGAACTATGTGTAATTTGAAAGTCAAAAATAAAACGTCTAATCGAGGTATTAATCAATGCCCGAATGCATATTCAATCCTCAAAATGTATAATAAGAATATCTGAATCGAAACACACCCCATTTATAAAAGAATCTGTTTTGAAATTATATGACCATTTCCAATTTGTATACCTCAAAACCATTAAAAATGGGTAAGAAGGGTATAGTTGTTTTGTGGACATGTATGTAACAGGCAGAAGGAAGCATCTCCAACCCCATAGAGTATATAAATTCTTGATCAAAGTTAACAGACGAGTCGATATCGCCATGTCTGTCCGTCCGTCCGTCTGTATGAACTCGCTGATCTCAGAAACTATAAGAGCTAGAGACTTCAATCATAAAGAACCAATTTGTAGTCGAAAAAATATTCTCATATTGATCTCATTCCTATCAGCAGGCGCAAGCATTTTCTGTATGCATTCTTACACGAGCACAAGTGCAAGAAAGATATCTCATGATATAATTCTATATGTGTATGTATGAATATTCACGTTTGTCGTGTTTGTCGGCATTGCGTACCTGTTCACATTTTGGTGCGCGACTTTTAATGGGAAATTTTTCGAATACAATACAATACTAGAATGTATTTAACAACTGTGTTCAGGGTAAATCGACTACAGCACTCATACTTGTTTACATAATAAATTTAAGCGATTGTAAACAGAATTTGCAAGCGACAGAGTTTTGATGACAATATTATGGTTTTGGCTAAATTGGACTGAACAAAAAAATTGAAGCATACTCTTGGGGTATACATAAATTCAACATGTTCTTTTGGACGTTCCTGTACACGATGCCAGTGACCCAAACTAGGTTGCTGCACCAATTACATTACTCTTAAGGACTCAAAGGTGACGAGGAAAATGGCTCAAACTCAAGGAATGCGTTGAATTTCGAGGACCTACTCTATCGAACTGCTTACAATGATTATGGGGTTCTCTAAGAAAACAATACAAACACCTGAAAACATTTTACTGGCTAAGCAAACGGAGTCAGTGTAACTAATTGCAGAAAAGAGTATTTGGTTGTCCTTTATGTACGTTAATATAGCGTGTGTATTTCAAAGTATGCATATATGGTATGATTATTAGACGTACCCAATATTTAATTTTATTTTGTTGTGTTGGAACACATACAATTTGTGTGGCCTAAATGAAATACGGCAAAGAATTTCTTACTCTTAACGCCTAATTTTTAATTTCAAAATCAGTTATATTATAGTTTTAATCTGTTCTTAAGTTTCAAAAACTATTACTGAATTAAATAAAAACAAATATTAGTTATCCTTTGATTGTTTAAAGATCATGCTTTCATTTACTCCTTGCAAATATAAACTTATTTATTAAATTCAAGATTAAAAATGTTTATGTCAGCAGATTAATTTCCATCTACAAGGATCTGTTCGCTTATGCTAACCCTATTAGTTTTCATCTTTAATTTTTAAAAAATATGCTTTTGTTGCATTTCGATTCGTCTTTCCATTGGGGCTTCTCATCAGATTGTCCACAATTATGGCACCTCCATATAAATGTTTGTAAATGGCACTGCAATGTCCCTTCACAAAGTCAACCACATCCTGTGCCTGGATTTTCGAACCAATCTTCTTTACCACAGCAGCGGCAGCCTTGTCGTCGACGAGTGGATTCCAGATGCCAAAGACACAGATCTCAGCCACGCCTGGCATCTGAGAAATGATGTCTTCGATTTCGTGTGGATAGTAAATAATATTCTGGTACTTGAGCAAATCCTTTTTCCTGTCCACTGTGTTGTCATCCATATAGCCCAAGTCTCTAGTGTGAAGCCACAGCTCCGAATCACGTACATTCCTCGACTCTTCAAGATTACCGTAGTATCCGGCCCACTACTCACCATTATAGACACATATTTCACCCACTTCGTTGGGTCCTAGAGGCTTTCCCTGTTCTGTGAGTATTTTCATCTTGATGCCATTTACCAAACGGCCAACTGAATTCGGTTTTTTTTTATGAAAATTCAAATTTATTATCACCGCACTACCAGTCTCAGTGAATGAGTACACCTGATGCAAACAGTCATCCCTGAAGCGATCTCGTATACTTTGTTGTACAGTTAAGGACCAACTACTACCTCCATACATGAAGTGGCGAATGCTGTGAAGATTCGCTTTCGCAAATTCGGGACTGTTTACTGACATCGCCATTTGGGAGGGCGCCAAAATCACCCAAGTGACTTTGTATTCCTCAATTATACGCAAGTAACGTGCCGCATCGAATGGCTTATCACTAATAATGCGTTTGGTGCTGTACACGCCGGAACTAACTGTCGTCAGCAGCCCTGTCGCCCAGTCCATTGTACTGAGAGAGAATTGCACATCAGCGGTGGTTCGATTACTAATAAAATAAACGATATATAATACAGAACATTGTATTTACTTTACTTGAATTTACTTACTTGCTGGAGTTTAACATCTTGCGACTGTTTGATATGGTCACTGCCTTGGGAACACCCGTTGTCCCAGAAGAGCAGAGAATGGCCAAGGTTTGATCATTTCCCTGTTTTAGCCGAGCAGACTTCCTCAATGCTAATCGATCCACTTTGATACTTATGCATTGTATTGATCTTTGCATATAAATTATCCGTAGCTGACTTTACATTCTCGTAGTATTCACCATTACAAAATATCAGACGTGGCTTCGTTATATCGAAGAGCTACTCAATAGTTGATAGTTCATATGATATATTTAACGAATGAAACGCAATACCATTAAAGAAACATCCATATACAATGGCGAAGATATGTGTAGTTGTTCTTGCTATAATTCCCACAATATCCGTTTGCACTAATCCCAAGGATCTCATATAGCTTGCCACATGCTTTGAGTTCAAATGGAGCTCCTCTCTGGTTAATACAGTGCTCTCAGTGTCTGAGATCTGTTCAAGAATATAATTTGGTTAGTTCTGTAATGTAGACTGGGCACCAGTATTGTACCTGAGCTATCAGCTTTGGATGACGTCGCATCTTATGGAATATAATCTCGCCTATGGATAGATCAGGAGCAAAGTAATTACTGTTCTGCGGTCCACTCCAGATTCTGTGCTCCGCATCGTAGGTGCTCTATGGCTCGTAGGACATTGTGAATTCGTCTGGTCAACTTTAAGAATACAAATGAGGGAAGAAACGATAATCTAGGTGCTTTTATACCCGTTGATGGCGTAGTAACCTTAAGCACAAAACGAACTGTCGATTTCTAAATTGCAAAGTGTAATGTGATGGTTTCGAAGAAAGGCGATAGCTTATCAGGGAAAAAACATATATGAGTATAGCATTTACTCGTATTATCGGCAACATTTTGAAATTTTATCTGTTCAAATAATCTTCACGATTAGATAGAGAAAACCGTCGTCATCTGTTTAGCTCAAGTGTCATGTATGAAAACATAGGTCCAAGTCACGCACTGCAATCTTAGTACTTGATGTTTACCAAAGCATAAAGACTTCATCTTTTAGCTGTTCCATATCAAAGTGCTATTTGACTAAATTATTATTTATATCCTTTTAATGATACATCTGTTAGGATCCTCCACAGTGAAATTACCTCCATTTAATGTTTTAACTTTAGATTGATACACATAGTCCACCACAGGATGTGCCTCTATTGAGCATGTCATATTGTTCTTTAATGAGAAAGCAGTCGCTGTCCACATATTTTTCCCCTTCTTCGGGAAATTCAACTTTTAATAGATTAATTACACGATAAATCAGATTATGCATTACTAAATATTGTACAGGTTGGCTTCAAAGCACCGTCAGGAGTACTGTCTGTACACAAAACATCAGCGGTGATCAGATATTTTGAATGGGACTTAATACACAGAGTTAATACACAACATTTACCTAACACATTCGTAACCGAGTTAGCGAACTTTGTCAAATGATCCCACACAATCTGCTACATTATTATAAACTATTTAGACAAGAAAGAAATTGCAGCTAATACCTGCGTATCAATTCTTGGCTAAGGAATGAAGTCCATTTATACAGACTTTAACCGATTAACATAACTCTAAGGTCTGCGGCGTTTGACTGACTAAAAAACATTTTGCTTATTTTAAATTGCCCCACCTTGCACGCTACATAAATCAACTTTTTATGACAACAACATTTTAAACTGATTATTTCTGAGAGACTTTTTAATAATCATAATCTCTTAACAAATGGATACACAGTTGTTAAGGCCTACAGATTATAATTGGAAGCATTAAGCTTTTTGCGTAAAGAGTCTTGGCTAGTTATAAAAATCAGTATTAGCCAGTAAAATTAATTTGTGTGGGGAATTCGTTATTTAATTTTTTAAAGATAAATGAAGGAAGTATTCACGCAAAATTTAAAGAATTTCTATTGAGGAATATTTGTAAGCTTATGCTTAGCTTAATTATTTTTATCTGTAACTTCTAGAAAGTAGGCCTTCATTAATTGTCGATTCGTCTTTCCATTGAGGGTTCTTTTCAGACCCTCCACAATTATTGCACCTCCATGTAAATGTTTGTAAATGGCACTGCAATGCTCCTTTACAAAGTCAACCACATCCTGTGCCTGGATTTTCGAACCAATCTTCTTTACCACAGCAGCGGCAGCCTTGTCGCCGACGTGTGGATTCCAGATACCGATGACACAGACCTCAGCCACGCCTGTCATCTGAGAAATGATGTCTTCGATTTCGTGCGGATAGTACATAAAACCCCGGTACTTGAGCATATCCTTTTTTCTGTCCACTATATAGAGAAAGCCATCATCATCCATATAACCCAAGTCTCCAGTATGAAACCACTTTTCCGAGTCACGCACATTGAGCGTCTCCTTCTGATTTCCGTAGTATCCGGCCCAATACTGTCCATTGTAGACACATATTTCTCCAACTTTGTTTGGTCCCAGTGAATTGCTCTG
The DNA here is from genome assembly GCA_035043845.1 of Drosophila picticornis. Taxonomy (NCBI): domain Eukaryota; kingdom Metazoa; phylum Arthropoda; class Insecta; order Diptera; family Drosophilidae; genus Drosophila; species Drosophila picticornis. Next base: position 8,940,379 of record JAWNMR010000362.1, read on the forward strand.
TTCATCAAGTATCTTCAGCTTATAGTCTACCGCTAACTGGCCAACTGAATTTGGTTTCTCATCAAATTTACAGTTCATGGACACTATACTGCCCGCCTCCGTAAAACCATACATAAAATTCAGACAATCGAACTGCAATCGGCTCCGTATGAGATGTTGCGCCTCCAAAGAGCACCGACCACCTCCGACCATGTAGAATCGTATGCTTTCAAGGTTAGCTTGCTCAAATTCCGGACAGTTTGTCATCATAGCCATATGAGGAGACGCTTGCATCAGCCACGTGACTTTGTATTCCTTAATGATACGCAACAAACGCGCTGGATCAAAGGGATTATCAGCTATAATGCGTTTAGTGCTGTAAACTCCCGAAGACACCGTCGTCGCAAGACATGTCAACCAGTCTAGCGTACTGTGTGTATACTGAACGTCGTCTATGGTAAGAGATCTAAAATTGATCGGACATTACTAAATTACATATATATAGTTTTGTTAATTTACCTGCAGGCAATCAATATCTTGCGACTGTTTGATATGGTCACTGCCTTGGGAACACCCGTTGTCCCAGACGAGCAGAGAATGGCCAAGGTTTGATCATTTCCCTGTTCCAACCGAGCAGGTTGAAAGTCCGTTTCTACAGGCGTAGCTAAGACTTCCTCAATGCTAATCGATCCACTCTGATGGTTACGCATGGTAATGATCTTCGCACTCAACTTCTCCGTAGCTGACTTTACTTTCTCGTAGTCTTCACCATCACAGAAAATCAGACGTGGCTTCGTTATATCGAAGAGCTTCTCAATAGTTGATTGTTCATATGATATATTTAACGAATGAAACGCAATACCATTAAAAAAACATCCATATACAACGGCGAAGATATGCGTAGTATTTCTTGCTATAATTCCCACAATATCCGTTTGAGCTAATCGCAACGATCTCATATAGCTTGCCACACGCATTGAGTTCAAATGGAGCTCCTCTCTGGTTAATACAGTGTTCTCAGTGTCTGAGATCTGTTCAAGAATATAATTTGGTTAGTTCTGTAATATAGATTGGGCAACATTAGTGTACCTGAGCTATCAGTTTCGGATGACGTCGCATCTCGTGGAATATAATCTCGCCTATGGATAGATCAGGAGCAAAGTAATTACTGCTCTGCGGTCCACTCCAGATCTTGTCCTTTGCATTATAGTTGCTTGCCGGCTTGTAGAGCATTGCGTATGCTACTTACTGGGTTGATAAATGTAACTGATGAAATGAAAGTTAAACTGGTGCCGCTTTATACTCATCAGATAAGAATCGCTCTTTCCACATCATAATTCAATCTGGTAATTTGATGGCTGCTGAGGGTTGGGTTGGGTTAGGTGGAAAATTTTTTAGTACATATTTATGTAAATATAAAATGCACTCGTATTCACTAGGCATCACTTCGCAGATTTTAATGTAAGTCTAGATAGTGACGCTATCAAAATTGCTTATCTAACGTGGATTTCTTCTCCGGTTATTATAGCGTCTTCAGTTTTGGAGATCTTGTCGATGGGCTTTGAACTATGTGTAATTTGAAAGTCAAAAATAAAACGTCTAATTGAGGTATTAATCAATGCCCGAATGCATATTCAATCCCCAAAATGTATAATAAGAATATCTGAATCGAAACACACCCCATTTATAAAAGAATCTGTTTTGAAATTATATGACCATTTCCAATTTGTATACCTCAAAACCATTAAAAATGGGTAAGAAGGGTATAGTTGTTTTGTGGACATGTATGTAACAGGCAGAAGGAAGCATCTCCAACCCCATAGAGTATATAAATTCTTGATCAGAGTTAACAGACGAGTCGATATCGCCATGTTCGTCTGTCCATCTGTCCGTCCGTCTCAGATCGCTGATCTCAGAAACTATAAGAGCTAGAGACTTCAAATTTTGCGTTAAGGTCTCGTCTACCAGGCGCAGTTCAAGTTTGCTTTAGTTTATCGATAACTACCTCCGATAGCAATAAATGCTATAACTTTAAAGGCAGAATCTTCTTATTAATACAAAATATGCTTATGCATATTGTTCATCAACTGCCCAAATTTCATCAAGATCGGATCATAAAGAACCAATTTGTAGTCGAAAAAATATTCTCATATTGATCTCATTCCTATCAGCAGGCGCAAGCATTTTCTGTATGCATTCTTACACGAGCACAAGTGCAAGAAAGATATCCCATGATATAATTCTATATGTGTATGTATGAATATTCACGTTTGTCGTGTTTGTCGGCATTGCGTACCTGTTCACATTTTGGTGCGCGACTTTTAATGGGAAATTTTTCGAATACAATACAATACTAGAATGTATTTAACAACTGTGTTCAGGGTAAATCGACTACAGCACTCATACTTGTTTACATAATAAATTTAAGCGATTGTAAACCGAATTTGCAAGCGACAGAGTTTTGATGACAATATTATGGTTTTGGCTAAATTGGACTGAACAAAAAAATTGAAGCATACTCTTGGGGTATACATAAATTCAACATGTTCTTTTGGACGTTCCTGTACACGATGCCAGTGACCCAAACTAGGTTGCTGCACCAATTACATTACTCTTAGGGACTCAAAGGTGACGAGGAAAATGGCTCAAACTCAAGGAATGCGTTGAATTTCGAGGACCTACTCTATCGAACTGCTTACAATGATTATGGGGTTCTCTAAGAAAACAATACAAACACCTGAAAACATTTTACTGGCTAAGCAAACGGAGTCAGTGTAACTAATTGCAGAAAAGAGTATTTGGTTGTCCTTTATGTACGTTAATATAGCGTGTGTATTTCAAAGTATGCATATATGGTATGATTATTAGACGTACCCAATATTTAATTTTATTTTGTTGTGTTGGAACACATACAATTTGTGTGGCCTAAATGAAATACGGCAAAGAATTTCTTACTCTTAACGCCTAATTTTTAATTTCAAAATCAGTTATATTGTAGTCTTTATCTGTTCTTAAGTTTCAAAAACTATTATTGAATTAAATAAAAACAAATGTTAGTTATCCTTTGATTGTTTAAAGATCATGCTTTCATTTACTCCTTGCAAATATAAAAGATTAAAAATGTTTAAGTCAGCAGATTAACTTCCGTCTACAAGGGATCTGCTCGCTTATGCTAACCCTATTGGTTTTCATCTTTAATTTTTAAAAAATATGCTTTTGTTGCATTTCGATTCGTCTTTCCATTGGGGCTTCTCATCAGATTGTCCACAATTGCGGCACCTCCATGTAAATGTTTGTAAATGGCACTGCAATGCACCTTCACAAAGTCAACCACATCCTGTGCCTGGATTTTTGAACCAATCTTCTTTACCACAGCAGCGGCAGCCTTGTCGCCGACGTGTGGATTCCAGATGCCAAAGACACAGACCTCAGCCACGCCTGGCATCTGAGAAATGATGTCTTCGATTTCGTGTGGATAGTAAATAATATTCTGGTACTTGAGCAAATCCTTTTTCCGGTCCACTATATAGAGAAAGCCATCATCATCCATATAACCCAAGTCTCCAGTGTGAAACCACTTTTCCGAGTCACGCACATTGAGCGTTTCCTCCTGATTTCCGTAGTATCCGGCCCAATACTGTCCATTGTAGACACATATTTCTCCAACTTTGTTTGGTCCCAGTGAATTGCTCTGTTCATCAAGTATCTTCAGCTTATAGTCTACCGCTAACTGGCCAACTGAATTTGGTTTCTGATCAAATTTACAGTTCACGGACACTATACTGCCCGCCTCCGTAAAACCATACATAAAATACAAACAATCGAATTGCAATCGGCTCCGTATGAGATGTTGCGCCTCCAAAGAGCACCGACCACCTCCGACCATGTAGAATCGTATACTATCGAGGTTAGCCTGCTTAAATTCCGGACAGTTTGTCATCATAGCCATATGAGAAGGCGCTTGCATCAGCCACGTGACTTTGTATTCCTTAATGATACGCAACAAACGCGCTGGATCAAAGGGATTATCAGCTATAATGCGTTTAGTGCTGTAAACTCCCGAAGACACCGTCGTCGCAAGACATGTCAACCAGTCTAGCGTACTGTGTGTATACTGAACGTCGTCTATGGTAAGAGTTCTAAAATTGATCGGACATTACTAAATAACATATATATAGTTTTGTTAATTTACCTGCAGGCAATCAATATCTTGCGACTGTTTGATATGGTCACTGCCTTGGGAACACCCGTTGTCCCAGAAGAGCAGAGAATGGCCAAGGTTTGATCATTTCCCTGTTCCAACCGAGCAGGTTGAAAGTCCGTTTCTACAGGCGTAGCTAAGACTTCCTCAATGCTAATCGATCCACTCTGATGGTTACGCATGGTAATGATCTTAGCACTCAACTTCTCCGTAGCTGACTTTACTTTCTCGTAGTCTTCACCATCACAGAAAATCAGACGTGGCTTCGTTATATCGAAGAGCTTCTCAATAGTTGATTGTTCATATGATATATTTAACGAATGAAACGCAATACCATTAAAAAAACATCCATATACAACGGCGAAGATATGCGTAGTATTTCTTGCTATAATTCCCACAATATCCGTTTGAGCTAATCGCAACGATCTCATATAGCTTGCCACACGCATTGAGTTCAAATGGAGCTCCTCTCTGGTTAATACAGTGTTCTCAGTGTCTGAGATCTGTTCAAGAATATAATTTGGTTAGTTCTGTAATATAGATTGGGCACCATTAGTGCACCTGAGCTATCAGTTTCGGATGACGTCGCATCTCGTGGAATATAATCTCGCCTATGGATAGATCAGGAGCAAAGTAATTACTGCTCTGCGGTCCACTCCAGATCTTGTCCTTTGCATTATAGTTGCTTGCCGGCTTGTAGAGCATTGCGTATGCTACTTATTGAGCTGATAAATGTAACTGATGAAATGAAAGTGAAACTGGTGCCGCTTTATACTCATCAGATAAGAATCGCTCTTGCCACATCATAATTTAATCTGATAATCTGATGGCTGCTGAGGGTTGGGTTGGGTAAGGCGGAAGATTTTATGAGCACATATTTATGTAAATATAAAGTGCACTCGTATTCACTAGTCATGTAAGTCTAGCTAGTCACGCTAGCAAAATTGCTTATCTAACGTGGGTTTCTTCTCCGGTTATTATAGCGTCTTCAGTTTTGGAGATCTTGTCGATGGGCTTTGAACTATGTGTAATTTAAAAGTCAAAAATAAAACGTCTAATCGAGGTATTAATCAATGCCCGAATGCATATTCAATCCCCACAATGTATAATAAGAATATCTGAATCGAAACACACCCCATTTATAAAAGAATCTGTCTTGAAATTATATGACCATTTCCAATTTGTATACCTCAAACCCATTAAAAATGGGTAAGAAGGGTATAGTTGTTTTGTGGACATGTATGTAACAGGCAGAAGGAAGCATCTCCAACCCCATAGAGTATATAAATTCTTGATCAGAGTTAACAGACGAGTCGATATCGCCATGTTCGTCTGTCCATCTGTCCGTCCGTCTCAGATCGCTGATCTCAGAAACTATAAGAGCTAGAGACTTCAAATTTTGCGTTAAGGTCTCGTCTACCAGGCGCAGTTCAAGTTTGCTTTAGTTTATCGATAACTACCTCCGATAGCAATAAATGCTATAACTTTAAAGGCAGAATCTTCTTATTAATACAAAATATGCTTATGCATATTGTTCATCAACTGCCCAAATTTCATCAAGATCGGATCATAAAGAACCAATTTGTAGTCGAAAAAATATTCTCATATTGATCTCATTCCTATCAGCAGGCGCAAGCATTTTCTGTATGCATTCTTACACGAGCACAAGTGCAAGAAAGATATCCCATGATATAATTCTATATGTGTATGTATGAATATTCACGTTTGTCGTGTTTGTCGGCATTGCGTACCTGTTCACATTTTGGTGCGCGACTTTTAATGGGAAATTTTTCGAATACAATACAATACTAGAATGTATTTAACAACTGTGTTCAGGGTAAATCGACTACAGCACTCATACTTGTTTACATAATAAATTTAAGCGATTGTAAACAGAATTTGCAAGCGACAGAGTTTTGATGACAATATTATGGTTTTGGCTAAATTGGACTGAACAAAAAAATTGAAGCATACTCTTGGGGTATACATAAATTCAACATGTTCTTTTGGACGTTCCTGTACACGATGCCAGTGACCCAAACTAGGTTGCTGCACCAATTACATTACTCTTAGGGACTCAAAGGTGACGAGGAAAATGGCTCAAACTCAAGGAATGCGTTGAATTTCGAGGACCTACTCTATCGAACTGCTTACAATGATTATAGGGTTCTCTAAGAAAACAATACAAACGAGTGAAAACATTTTACTGGCTAAGCAAACGGAGTCGAAATCCCAAAAACCCAACCTAATGGTGATAATAATGATTGAGATTGGATGCCCTTTGATACTCTAGATGTATGCTTGCAGAAAAGAGTATTTGGTTGTCCTTTATGTACGTTAATATAGCGTGTGTATATCAAAGTGTGCATATATGGTATGATTATTAGACGTACCCAATATTTAATTTTATTTTGTTGTGTTGGAACACATACAATTTGTGTGGCCTAAATGAAATACGGCAAAGAATTTCTTACTCTTAACGCCTAATTTTTAATTTCAAAATCAGTTATATTATAGTTTTAATCTGTTCTTAAGTTTCAAAAACTATTACTGAATTAAATAAAAACAAATGTTAGTTATCCTTTGATTGTTTAAAGATCATGCTTTCATTTACTCCTTGCAAATATAAACCTATTTATTAAATTCAAGATTAAAAATGTTTAAGTCAGCAGATTAACTTCCGTCTACAAGGGATCTGCTCGCTTATGCTAACCCTATTGGTTTTCATCTTTAATTTTTAAAAAATATGCTTTTGTTGCATTTCGATTTGTCTTTCCATTGGGGCTTCTCATCAGATTGTCCACAATTGCGGCACCTCCATGTAAATGTTTGTAAATGGCACTGCAATGCCCCTTCACAAAGTCAACCACATCCTGTGCCTGGATTTTGGAACCAATCTTCTTTACCACAGCAGCGGCAGCCTTGTCGCCGACGAGTGGATTCCAGATGCCAAAGACACAGACCTCAGCCACACTTGGCATCTGAGAAATGATGTCTTCGATTTCGTGTGGATAGTAAATAATATTCTGGTACTTGAGCAAATCCTTTTTCCGGTCCACTATATAGAGAAAGCCATCATCGTCCATATAACCCAAGTCTCCAGTGTGAAACCATTTTTCCGAGTCACGCACATTGAGCGTCTCCTCCTGATTTCCGTAGTATCCGGCCCAATACTGTCCATTGTAGACACATATTTCTCCAACTTTGTTTGGTCCCAGTGAATTGCCCTGTTCATCAAGTATCTTCAGTTTATAGTCATCCGCCAAACGGCCAACTGAATTTGGTTTCTGATCAAATTTACAGTTCACGGACACTATACTGCCCGCCTCCGTAAAACCATACATAAAATGCAAACAATCGAATTGCAATCGGCTCCGTATGAGATGTTGCGCCTCCAAAGAGCACCGACCACCTCCGACCATGTAGAATCGTATGCTTTCAAGGTTAGCTTGCTTAAATTCCGGACAGTTTGTCATCATAGCCATATGAGAAGGCGCTTGCATCAGCCACGTGACTTTGTATTCCTTAATGACACGCAACAAACGCGCTGGATCAAAGGGATTATCAGCTATAATGCGTTTAGTGCTGTAAACTCCCGAAGACACCGTCGTCCCAAGACATGTCAACCAGTCTAGCGTACTGTGTGTATACTGAACGTCGTCTATGGTAAGAGTTCTAAAATTGATGGGACATTACTAAATTACATATATATATAGTTTTGTTAATTTACCTGCAGGCAATCAATATCTTGCGACTGTTTGATATGGTCACTGCCTTGGGAACACCCGTTGTCCCAGAAGAGCAGAGAATGGCCAAGGTTTGATCATTTCCCTGTTCCAACCGAGCAGGTTGAAAGTCCGTTTCTACAGGCGTAGCTAAGACTTCCTCAATGCTAATCGATCCACTCTGATGGTTACGCATGGTAATGATCTTCGCACTCAACTTCTCCGTAGCTGACTTTACTTTCTCGTAGTCTTCACCATCACAGAAAATCAGACGTGGCTTCGTTATATCGAAGAGCTTCTCAATAGTTGATTGTTCATATGATATATTTAACGAATGAAACGCAATACCATTAAAAAAACATCCATATACAACGGCGAAGATATGCGTAGTATTTCTTGCTATAATTCCCACAATATCCGTTTGAGCTAATCGCAACGATCTCATATAGCTTGCCACACGCATTGAGTTCAAATGGAGCTCCTCTCTGGTTAATACAGTGTTCTCAGTGTCTGAGATCTGTTCAAGAATACAATGTGGTTAGTTTTGTAATATAGATTGGGCACCATTAGTGTACCTGAGCTATCAGTTTCGGATGACGTCGCATCTCGTGGAATATAATCTCGCCTATGGATAGATCAGGAGCAAAGTAATTACTGCTCTGCGGTCCACTCCAGATCTTGTCCTTTGCATTATAGTTGCTTGCCGGCTTGTAGAGCATTGCGTATGCTACTTATTGAGCTGATAAATGTAACTGATGAAATGAAAGTGAAACTGGTGCCGCTTTATACTCATCAGATAAGAATCGCTCTTGCCACATCATAATTTAATCTGATAATCTGATGGCTGCTGAGGGTTGGGTTGGGTAAGGCGGAAGATTTTATGAGCACATATTTATGTAAATATAAAGTGCACTCGTATTCACTAGTCATGTAAGTCTAGCTAGTCACGCTAGCAAAATTGCTTATCTAACGTGGGTTTCTTCTCCGGTTATTATAGCGTCTTCAGTTTTGGAGATCTTGTCGATGGGCTTTGAACTATGTGTAATTTAAAAGTCAAAAATAAAACGTCTAATCGAGGTATTAATCAATGCCCGAATGCATATTCAATCCCCACAATGTATAATAAGAATATCTGAATCGAAACACACCCCATTTATAAAAGAATCTGTCTTGAAATTATATGACCATTTCCAATTTGTATACCTTAAACCCATTAAAAATGGGTAAGAAGGGTATAGTTGTTTTCTGGACATGTATGTAACAGGCAGAAGGAAGCATCTCCAACCCCATAGAGTATATAAATTCTTGATCAGAGTTAACAGACGAGTCGATATCGCCATGTTCGTCTGTCCATCTGTCCGTCCGTCTCAGATTGCTGATCTCAGAAACTATAAGAGCTAGAGACTTCAAATTTTGCGTTAAGGTCTCGTCTACCAGGCGCAGTTCAAGTTTGCTTTAGTTTATCGATAACTACCTCCGATAGCAATAAATGCTATAACTTTAAAGGCAGAATCTTCTTATTAATACAAAATATGCTTATGCATATTGTTCATCAACTGCCCAAATTTCATCAAGATCGGATCATAAAGAACCAATTTGTAGTCGAAAAAATATTCTCATATTGATCTCATTCCTATCAGCAGGCGCAAGCATTTTCTGTATGCATTCTTACACGAGCACAAGTGCAAGAAAGATATCCCATGATATAATTCTATATGTGTATGTATGAATATTCACGTTTGTCGTGTTTGTCGGCATTGCGTACCTGTTCACATTTTGGTGCGCGACTTTTAATGGGAAATTTTTCGAATACAATACAATACTAGAATGTATTTAACAACTGTGTTCAGGGTAAATCGACTACAGCACTCATACTTGTTTACATAATAAAATTAAGCGATTGTAAACAGAATTTGCAAGCGACAGAGTTTTGATGACAATATTATGGTTTTGGCTAAATTGGACTGAACAAAAAAATTGAAGCATACTCTTGGGGTATACATAAATTCAACATGTTCTTTTGGACGTTCCTGTACACGATGCCAGTGACCCAAACTAGGTTGCTGCACCAATTACATTACTCTTAGGGACTCAAAGGTGACGAGGAAAATGGCTCAAACTCAAGGAATGCGTTGAATTTCGAGGACCTACTCTATCGAACTGCTTACAATGATTATGGGGTTCTCTAAGAAAACAATACAAACACCTGAAAACATTTTACTGGCTAAGCAAACGGAGTCAGTGTAACTAATTGCAGAAAAGAGTATTTGGTTGTCCTTTATGTACGTTAATATAGCGTGTGTTTATCAAAGTGTGCATATATGGTATGATTATTAGACGTACCCAATATTTAATTTTATTTTGTTGTGTTGGAACACATACAATTTGTGTGGCCTAAATGAAATACGGCAAAGAATTTCTTACTCTTAACGCCTAATTTTTAATTTCAAAATCAGTTATATTATAGTTTTAATCTGTTCTTAAGTTTCAAAAACTATTACTGAATTAAATAAAAACAAATGTTAGTTATCCTTTGATTGTTTAAAGATCATTCTTTCATTTACTCCTTGCAAATATAAACTTATTTATTAAATTCAAGATTAAAAATGTTTAAGTCAGCAGATTAACTTCCGTCTACAAGGGATCTGCTCGCTTATGCTAACACTATTGGTTTTCATCTTTAATTTTTAAAAAATATGCTTTTGTTGCATTTCGATTCGTCTTTCCATTGGGGCTTCTCATCAGATTGTCCACAATTGCGGCACCTCCATGTAAATGTTTGTAAATGACACTGCAATGCCCCTTTACAAAGTCAACCACATCCTGTGCCTGGATTTTTGAACCAATCTTCTTTACCACAGCAGCGGCAGCCTCGTCGCCGACGTGTGGATTCCAGATGCCAAAGACACAGACCTCAGCCACGCCTGGCATCTGAGAAATTATGTCTTCGATTTCGTGTGGATAGTACATAATACTCTGGTACTTGAGCAAATCCTTTTTCCGGTCCACAATATAGAGAAAGCCATCATCATCCATGTAACCCAAGTCTCCAGTGTGAAACCATTTTTCCGAGTCACGCACATTGAGCGTCTCCTCCTGATTCCCGTAGTATCCGGCCCAATACTGTCCATTGTAGACACATATTTCTCCAACTTTGTTTGGTCCCAGTGAATTGCCCTGTTCATCAAGTATCTTCAGTTTATAGTCATCCGCCAAACGGCCAACTGAATTTGGTTTCTGATCAAATTTACAGTTCACGGACACTATACTGCCCGCCTCCGTAAAACCATACATAAAATACAAACAATCGAACTGCAATCGGCTCCGTATGAGATGTTGCGCCTCCAAAGAGCACCGACCACCTCCGAATTTGTAGAATCGTATACTATCGAGGTTAGCTTGCTTAAATTCCGGACAGTTTGTCATCATAGCCATATGAGAAGGCGCTTGCATCAGCCACGTGATTTTGTATTCCTTAATGACACGCAACAAACGCGCTGGATCAAAGGGATTATCAGCTATAATGCGTTTAGTGCTGTAAACTCCCGAAGACACCGTCGTCGCAAGACATGTCAACCAGTCTAGCGTACTGTGTGTATACTGAACGTCGTCTATGGTAAGAGTTCTAAAATTGATCGGACATTACTAAATTACATATATATATAGTTTTGTTAATTTACCTGCAGGCAATCAATATCTTGCGACTGTTTGATATGGTCACTGCCTTGGGAACACCCGTTGTCCCAGAAGAGCAGAGAATGGCCAAGGTTTGATCATTTCCCTGTTCCAACCGAGCAGGTTGAAAGTCTGTTTCTACAGGCGTAGCTAAGACTTCCTCAATGCTAATCGATCCACTCTGATGGTTACGCATAGTAATGATCTTCGCACTCAACTTCTCCGTAGCTGACTTTACTTTCTCGTAGTCTTCACCATCACAGAAAATCAGACGTGGCTTCGTTATATCGAAGAGCTCCTCAATAGTTGATTGTTCATGTGATATATTTAACGAATGAAACGCAATACCATTAAAGAAACATCCATATACAACGGCGAAGATGTGCGTAGTATTTTTTGCTATAATTCCCACAATATCCGTTTGCACTAATCCCAAGGATCTCATATAGCTTGCCACATGCATTGAGTTCAAATGGAGCTCCTCTCTGGTTAATACAGTGTTCTCAGTGTCTGAGATCTGTTCAAGAATACAATGTGGTTAGTTTTGTAATATAGATTGGGCACCATTAGTGTACCTGAGCTATCAGTTTCGGATGACGTCGCATCTCGTGGAATATAATCTCGCCTATGGATAGATCCGAACCAAAGTAATGAGTGCTGTGCGGTCCACTCCAGATTCTGTGCTCCGCATCGTAGGTGCTCTCCACCTTGTAAGGCATTATGAATGCGTCGACTTTATAGATGAAACTGAATGAATGAACGCTAATCTGGATGACTTTTATACTCATTAATAGCTCGGTTGCATGTCTGAGAAAATAAGTGTACCCCACGTTTTATTGCATATTTATTTACAGCAGGCATTATTGTTTACTAATTTAATCGTGTCTCGTTAAGCTTTTAAATTACTCTTATCAATCGGAAAATACATTGTTGTTTTGCTTTAATGTGATTGGCGAACATTAGTGCAACTAAATCTGTAATTACAATGTAACACATTAAAGTCTGGAAATATAACATGATTAGATAATTTGAACTTCTGATAAGAAATATAGTTTTTTGTTTACTTTTTTAATTTTAGAACTGGAACATTGCTTCACATATATACTATTGTTAATTTCCTTAAGAATTGGAATTAACGGCCACATTTATCATTAAGTTCTAGAAAATATGCCTTAGTGGCTTGTCGATTTGTTTTCCTATTGGGGTTTCTCTTTAGAGAGCCCACAATGATGGCACCTCCATTTAATTGCTTGTACTTAAGATTGACATGCTTTTGAACATAGTCCACCACATCTTGTGCCTGTCGCCGACGAGATTCCAGATTCCAGATGCTGAAGACACAGATCTTAGCCACACCTGGCATCTGAGAAATTACGTCTTCGATTTCGTGTGTATAGTACATAATATTGTGCTACTTGAGCATAACCCAAGTCTCCAGATTGAAATCACAACTCCGAATCACGTACATGCTTCAGGATTACTGTAGTATCCGGCCCACTACTCACCATTATAGACACATATTTCACCCACTTCGTTGGGTCCTAGAGGCTTTCCCTGTTCTGTGAGTATTTTCATCTTGATGCCATTTACCAAACGGCCAACTGAATTCGGTTTTTTTATGAAAATTCAAATTTATTATCACCGCACTACCAGTCTCAGTGAATGAGTACACCTGATGCAAACAGTCATCCCTGAAGCGATCTCGTATACTTTGTTGTACAGCTAAGGAGCAACTACTACCTCCATACATGAAGTGGCGAATGCTGTGAAGATTCGCTTTCGCAAAATCGGGACTGTTTACTAACATCGCCATTTGGGAGGGCGCCAGAAGCACCCAAGTGACGTGGTGAAGTGGTGGTTAGGTTACCAATAAAATAAGAGATCTATAATACAGAACATTGCATTTCCTTTACTTGAATTACTTACTTGCTGGAGTTAAACATCTTGCGACTGTTTGATATGGTCACTGCCTTGGGAATACCCGTTGTCCCAAATGAGCAGAGAATGGGCAAGGTTCTGTTCCAGCCGAGCAGACTTCCTCAAAGCTAATCGATCCACTTTGATACTTATGCATTGTAATGATCTTTGCATTTAAATTATCCGTAGCTGACTTTACTTTCTCGTAGACTTCACCATCACAGAAAATCAAACGTGGCTTCGTTATATCACAGAGTTTTTCAATTGTTTCCGACTCGTACATGAAGTTGAGGGAGTGGAAAGCAATCCCATTGAAAAAGCAACCATAGGCCACAGCTGATATACGTGTAGTATTTCTTACTAAAATTCCCGCAATATCCGTTTGCATTATTCACAAGGATCTCATATAGCTCCCTACAGCCATTGAATTTAATTGGAGCTTCTCGCGAGTTAAAATTTCATCATCTGATATCTGTGTGAGATATTTAATGATGTCACTTGTGTAATATATGTGGATATTCGCTTACTTGGGCTATCTGCTTCGGATGCCGTCTCATTCCATTAAAAATTAGTGTATCGATCGATTGATCAAATGAAGGTTTTCACCTTTTTCCTGACTACTCCAAATTATACGATTCGTAACATAGCTGTTCTCAGATCTCAAACACATTCCGAGTGCAATTAGGTAGCGCTGCCGAATGGTTTGCGATCGCGAAACTAGTTGGATTTTATTTCAACAAATTGCACGATAAGAACCATTTGTTCATATTTCATATACTATATACATTTATGCAATGCAATAAGCACATGTTCCTCGACTGCTCATTTTTTGTAAGCTAAACGTTTGAGTCTTATCGTCTGAAGCAAACAAAAATTTTGAATATATTGCGTATTTTTTATAAGACCGTGTGATGTAACCAATGTGAACTTTGCTTTGAATTTATGTAGAATTAAGTGTATAATTGATGTATTCAAAAACACTTATAAGCTAATCAAGCCACTACTAAAAGACCTGATTATATTAAAATTCACATTTCTTAACTACACAAGTAGTTGATTTAATTGAATTGCTGAACAATGGGTACAATTAATAATAACATAATTAATCTTCATGAGTTTCGTTCATTGTAAGCACTATCCATTTGTATGTATTTCAGTACGTAATTAAACCATTGAATTTAAATGGTTTTTGAATAATTTTCTGGTTGGAAATATCTAGCATATTATTGTGTATGTGTTTTCATTGAACATACATTAAGCAAGTTTATTTGCAATTCTTCAGTAAAATATAGCATATTTTTCGATATTTATATTATTATAGGTTTGCCAACAGCTGGGGACAGGGTACTTTCTAGTCACCTTATGAATACGCTACCTAATTCTGAGCTGCCTTTAGATAAGCAGCCTTAACTGCCTTACGGTTCACTTTGCCATTGGCACTTTTGGCCAGTTGGTGGACGATAAGTGCACCGCCATTAAGCTGCTTACAGTTGACCCTAATCTTTTCAGCTACAAATTGCTCCACCTGTGCCGACTGAAGTTGTGTGCCTGGCTTGGGCACCACTGAAGCAGCTGCTGCATCTCCTTCGGTTTCATTCCAAATGCCAAAGACGCAAACTTCGGCAACTTGGGGCATTTGCGCGATGACCTCTTCGATCTCGTGCGGATAGTACATCATGCCCAGAAATTTGAGCATATCTTTTTTACGCTCCACAATATGCAGATAGTTATCCTCATCGAAGTAGCCCAAATCACCGGTGTGAAACCAACCATCAGAGTCCTGCATCTCAATTGTCGCCGTTGAGTTGCCATAGTAACCCCTCCAATGCTGCCCATTGTGGCAATAGAGTTCGCCGATCTCATTCGGACCCACTGCGTCACCCTTATCATTTATCACACGCATGCGTATATTGGTCAAGAGACGACCCACCGAGGTGGGTTTCGTGTGGGTGATGTAGTTGCTTGAGACACAGGTGCCTAGCTCCGTCATTCCATATGCATTCCGTAGGATGCCCTCAACTCGTAAATACGATTGCATCTTATGCAGCGTAGCAACCAGTGTGTGGCCGCCAGCAAATAGAAGATACCTCAGACTACGCAGCTCCTTGACGCTCACGTCCGGACAATTAGCCAGCATAGCAATGTGCGAGGCGGCCAAAATCGACCAGCTAATGCTCTGCTGCTCGCACAATTTTAAAAAATTAGCAGGACTGAACAACTCTTTCGAAATGAGCCGCACAGTGCCGTACACTCCGGCCGTAATCAGTGTAATCAAACCCGTCAGCCAGTCCAGAGTGCTGGGTGCATATTGTATGTCGTTGGGGTTCAAATAACTAGAGGGAAAATATTCAACTATTCAATTTGATAGATACCGAAATTGAAATACCTTTAAAAATGAATGATAAAATGTTGTGTGAAGTAAACAAATTTGTCTAAGCATTCGGTGGAATTTAAATAATTTTCTATATTGTAGGATTCTTCTTAAGTAACAATAGAACTAAAGTTTTGGCAATTTAGAATTCAAATTAATAGATACGTTGGGTTTAAGTACGTAAATATAGGTTCAGAGATTATCGATCCTTATATGATGATTATCGATGAATTAAACATTTTATGAACAAAATTATAATATCATCTGCTACTGTATAGAAGTAGCTGATTTCTTACCTATGATTTTCGAAAATCTTGCGGCTGTTCGAAATAGTAACTGCCTTGGGCGTGCCTGTAGTGCCAGAGGAGCACAGAATTGCCATTGTTCGATCGATGCCACGTTGAAATCTAGTCGGTTCGTAATCCTCTGGAAGAGGCGTTTGCAAAAGCTCCTGAATGCTCAAGACACCAAAAATGCGTCCATGAACAGTTATAATTGTAACGCCCAGATTTTCAGCGACTTTTCTCACTTTCTCATAGTCCTGAGCATCGCAACAAATGAACATTGGCTTCGTTATATTATAGAGATTTTGTATGGTGTGCTCCTCCAAACTGGGATTGACAGCGTGAAAGGGCGTTCCATTAAACAGACAGCCATAGGCCAAAGCTGCCAAATGTGTGGTATTCCTTGCCAGAATGCCTACTATATGCGTTTCCTCGCGGAATCCTTGCTTCCTTAGATAAACACTCATTCTCGCCGCATTTTGCAGCATCTGGAAACGGGTGAGTCTCGTATTTTCGCCTGGCGAAATCTGGAAGACGCGCTGCGGTTCGCTTTGCAATTGCCTGAATATTATTTGACCTATGGTCAGGTCATCATTGTAGTAGCTCTGCTCACAGGCGCCCGACCAGATTTTCTGCTCAGCACTGTAACTTGTTGTTGGATTAGCGTTAAGATCAAGCATTCTGATGCAACTGTTTCAACTGTCCAGTAGATTTGTCGTATTTAAAGGTCAGCCAAATTAGTTCCCGTTGTCAGATAACTGCAAAAACAGCTCAACATGCAATAAGTAATAAGTCACGCGATCATTCAACTGATTATCCCAACAATCGACCCCAAATTAGTCGGCAATTTAGCGCTTGAAGTATCTATCATATCGTATCGCTATTCTATCCCTGTTACTATTTTAACATGCTCTTCACGGCAATCTCGGTATTTAAGAATCTAATAATTCTGTTTAAATACGACTTAAAATTGCTTTCCGTTTGGAATTTGGCCTAGTATTTGGCTAAGCATAACGTAAAGTTTGATCTGTTAACTATGTAAAATCTCTGTAATCCATATTACATATTAAACTCAGCAGTAAGCAGTGCGCTTACTGTCAATAGCTGATTGCTACATAACAGCTTGCAAATACTGCTTAGCAAGCAGTTATAAATGCCGCAACGACGTCAAGCAAGCAGTTCCAAACTATTAAGTACACCACCCTTTCTGCAAATTTTTCATGTAGTTTAGACTGTTATAAGGTGTTGGGTATGAAACTTACAGTTAATAACATTTTAGGTAAATGTTAATGTGAGCCATTTGTCAAGTTCCCCTCTTTAAAATTTTAACAAAAAAATATTCGTACTACATTTACTGTAATCAAATTTTATGGGAGTACAGAAATAAATTGATGTATTTTGTATAAGAATTGATTTTTCCGTAAGATTGACAACTGCAACCAGCAAGTTCCACTGTTAGACGGTAGATTAAACGGTAGACTAAACGAATCCCAACGGAACTCTACAGAAAAAGAAAATGCATATAGACAAATGGATCAATAAGCAATTATGATGCTTTAATATTTAAGCTGAAGACGCCAAAAGGGAATTTTGTTAAATAATGCAAGAGAAAAAAGTGTCGATAAATGTACATTTTAAATTTGGGTTTTTATTTAAACATGCCATGTTGTGTATTTTCTTTAGTTTTTAGTTTTTGGTTTTTTTTTTTTTTTTGGTTTTGTTTTCATTTATAAACATTTCACAAACATTTCTTTATTCTGGGGGACTTACACTTTTGATTTTTGTTTCGGGTGATGGCAATACAACAATTATTTCAACTATTTTGTATATTTATTTGACTAATTTTTCACTTATGCATTAAAATTTCATCATCATATTATTTGCCTGTCCCTTTGTTATTTTCGGGTTGTTGTTAGTTGGCGTTTGTTTTGGGTATGTTCATTTTTGTTTCATTCGGTTGCACTACAGCAAATTGTTACTTTTAACGCATGATCTTAAATCTACAATGTATGGGTGATTTAATTTCGTTCTCTTTCATAATTTGATAGTTCTGTTTGCTTGTGTGTATGTGTGTGTCCACTTAGCTCTATAAAGTAAGGGGATTTGCGCTGTTTTTCTGATTTTCGATTTCAAATGATTCGTATTTACATTTACTGTATGTTATGTGCTTTTGTTCTCTTCTTACAAATAATAACTGGAGTTTTCCTTCTCTTTCATTTTCTTCTTGATTGTTAGAAATTGGGTTGGCATTATGGCGCCCGTTTTGTTTGAAGATATGTGTTATGATCTTATAAATTTTTCTTTTATTATTTTCAATTTGTGCGAGCTCAATTTCTTTTGAGTATATATTTAGAGAGAGAGAGAGAGAGTATTATGGCTGAAACACGAAAGTGACGTTTAGAGAATTGAGTGAGCGAATTGAGTGTGAGGGTGTGTGTAAGTGTGTGATTGTAGTAGATAATGCAAATGGGCTTGGGCGTTTTAGTAGTATTAGTTAATATTAGTAATGTTTTCGACTAGTCTATGTGCATATACTATGCGACACTGGATTTTTGTTGTTGTTCTGGCTTAACTTAACTACACATATGTTAACTTATGCACTACGTTTTGCTCGATAAATGTTAAATTTCTTGTCACTTCAAAACTTGTAAGTCTTTGTTTTTTGGAACGCATCTAGAAGTTGTGCACTTTGTTAAAACTAACTGTTTGACATTTACACATTATAATATATATATTCAAACTATTTACATCAACAAATTGGACTGCCGCGTGGTAAAGAATGCTTCTTGATTTTTGTGTTTTTTTGTTGCTCTCTTTTGTTTTTTTTTTGTTTTTTTTTTGATTTGCCTAAATGATAATTGACCAAGTTGATGAACGGCAACTGAAGGCAGCACACAACCTATACCATGTTTCAAGAGCCGAAACGTATTGATCTAGTACTAAGATACTGGTTACAAAACTGCGATATCTGGGCCAATTATTCCGATCGATATAGCGCACTCGGTTAGTTATGATGTCCTATTCTACGTCTTTTAGTTTTTCTTTACATTGAATCTTTTCTTGTTTCTGTTCTCTTTTATTTGGTATAATTTTTTTGTCAGTATTTGTTACGTAGATCCGTAAACATCAACATTAATCAACACATTTGAAACAACATACCCAACATTTGGCTGCTACGAGGCGTTCATCTGATCGCACGAACCCACTACTTATTTGCTCACATATAAAACCCTGTATGTTCAATAGCTATAGCTTCATATACAATACAATAGTTATCTTTTTCTTTTTCTTTTTTTTTGCGCTCATATTTCTTGTACACATATTTATTAGTTAATTTTCGCTTCTTTTTTTTGTTGATGAATTTATTTGTTTCTTGCTTGGCACGAATTTTACAACATTTATTTTATTTCCTCTTGAGGGTTGCCTAATGATAATATTATAATTATATGTGGGTGCGAGTTATCTTTGATTTTGATTTATTTATTCTTCTTCTTACCTTCTTCTTTATAAAAAGTTTTTTTTTGTAGTAACATAAGCGAAATTATGATTTAAAGCATAACATTAGAAAATATTGTAATAAGAAAAAATGGCAATAAACAAGCTTAATAAAAATATTTGATAACTACAAAATATTGGTTGCGTTAATTAAGATATATGCTATTTTTTTTTTATATAGTTTTTGGTTGTTGTTTTGCTATGTAGAATTCAGTTTTGGGCTAGACCGAAACTTAAATTATTTAGTTTTGGTGTTTCGTTATGTGTGTGCATAGACATTAGTTAGGTTAGTTGGCCTCTAATTGGGGTTTAAATCAGCTAGTAAAACTTTAGCCACGGGGGAGGTGGGGCAGATAGCCGATTCCTGTTAACTGCAGGACTCACTCCTCATTCAAAAGGCACTTAATAAAAACAAAAACGAATATTTGTTTACCAAGCAGAAGGTAAGTGCCACGCCTTCAGGTGATTGAATGTCTTGGTTTCTATTTAAGATTCATTTGGTTTTTTAATTGGTGTTATTATTGGGGCTTCAATTTATTTATTTATTTATCTTTTGTTGCACTACGTGATAAACTATTTGTATTGTCTGTTAATTGGTTTATGGTTTACTGATAATAGTAATTATAATTATTGAACTACTTAAAGAAAATAACTAGCTAATGGAACTTAACATGAGAAGCACAATTAATAAATGTATTTATTTCATGAACTTAATTTATCCTGTGTTCTCATGGGCTGTCCCTTATTAATAATTGAATCAAAATTTAATTCTATTTATAATTCTAACTAGATGAAAAATTATAAGGAATTATTGTTAGTCGCATTTATGAAGGATTTTGCAAAGTGCACTAAATCCACGTTTAAAAATGTGTCTAATAACTACATGAATTTGGTACTAATTGAAATCGAGTTCAAAAACAAGCAATTAAATCATTTGGAATGGTTCTATTAGTTAAGCATACTCGTATCAATAGGAATAAAAACTTGCAGTACCCACCAGTTCCAGTAAAAATTTTATTTAATTTTTTTTGCGTATGCCAATTGAACATTTTGTAAATAAAATAAAAATAAAGAACTGATAGCTTCGGAGCGCCGAAGTTTAAATACCCTTGCAGACGTTATTTCAATGAAATACATCGATTGTTACCGATTAGATGATCGATGAAGTTTAAGTTTTTACGTAAGGTTTTTCCAATCGCGGTTCAATTTTCGACAAATCGTTACTTCGATTATTTGGATTCAATAGTCGAATGGACAACAGTACTAAATTTCATCAACGTCAAATACCAAAGAAAAAAGACAGAAATTTGTTGACAACTTGAAAATAATTTCTGCAGGGTATTGTAAAAAAGATAACTCGGTTTGTTGCGTGCTGTATGTTTGTGTGTGTATGTGTATGTGTGCGCGTGAAATATAAATTCAATAAACAAAACATTGGACTATGTTCTGCATTGAGTTTTATTTTCTCTTTTTTAAATCGATTGCGAACATAATAATTAAATTTGCCTAGAATTTGCTAGTTGTTTTTCTTGTTCCTTAATTATGACTAAACTTAAAATTATCTACACCCATTTTTTGTTTTATATTTTGTTTGTTTAGAATTCGAATTGTATAAACTAGTTGGCTTAAAACTTATTGACAATATGACAATATTTACAAACGTCGTGCGACTTTTTACAGCTAACTTATCGCATTTTAAGTACAAATTAATAGTAATTTGTTTGGAACTAATCTAGTATAAGTTGTATGAACAGAACGTATCTTGATTAAAGCCTAAAATAATTTATTTAATTAATAACAATTTTGAGCATTAAAAACAAATTCAAATAAACGAGCTGCAAGCGATTTTCATATCGCCATCAAATCGCCATGTGAATTTTGTCTTTTTTAAAATACAGCATTTGGAATATGATCTTAAATTTTCTTCTGTTTTATCTACTATGCAGTCATACTTGATCAATTTAACTTATATATAGTATATATCTTTTGCTTTTATCGAATTTCTTATTGTGGAAATGCCGTGATGCCTTGTCTCGCCCCAAATGATCAAGCAAAGCATATGCATACATACTCGTACATACATACGTATCTGCATGCATATATATTTTGTTAATTTGATGTTGGATTCTACATAGCCTTTGGTTATCAGAGTCGCGGACGCGCTTTAGAAGGTCCTTTTTTATAGTTGTAATCAAATGAATCAAATTGAAATCATAGATGCAAAAATCAAGCCATACGCAACAGAAATTGGAACGTAAGGTAGTAAATGAAAGTAGAAATTAAGAGAGAGAATAGGTTAGTACAATCTTTGGTATTGTTGTGCCAGCACTTGTAATTATATAAAGAAACTTGTTTGCAAATTGGCAACGGCATTTACTCATCCTCCTCCTCCCTGAAGAGATATGTGCTCCAGTAGACCAGATTGAAGAGCGCAAAGACCAGTGGGAACGTAATGCGCGATATAACATCGATTCTCTTCGATCTAGAACATTGTCTTGGATAAATATTCAACAAGTACGAAACACATTAATTGATCATCTAGAGATTGGCTTTTTGATTTGTGATTGTTTTTTCTTTAGTTTTTGTTTTTTTCTGTGTGGCTTTTTAAAATTTTCAATTTCATTTTTATAGCAATAATTTGTTTGTTTTAAATATACAAAAAAAGAAAAAAAATATAAGAAAAAAGAAAAGTGATCTACGTGCGTGAAACTCATATTTGTGTCATTAAAGGAGATAAAATCTACAAACAACCAAAGAAAAAAAGGCGAGTGACAAACTACCAGATGACACGGATTTGGGATGCGGTTTGGTACTGAGGAATGAGATTTTTCCAAAGTCTACAACAAAAATGTTGTTTAAAACAAACAAATCAATAGAAAGAAAAGCACACAAAAACCTTTGATTTGAAAAGTTAGCAAATAACACTGTTCAACAAATTTTATAATACACTTTAATTGGGAAAAGAAAAATTTAAAAGACAAATTTTAATTGAAAGCTTACCATTTTTAATAAAGTTATTTTTATGTTTTCAAAAATTGATAAGAAAAATATATAATAAATTTATGTTACAAAATTTTTTGCACAGTGTAATCAGCATAAGGCATTAAGCAAATTATATTTTCTCGTTTACTTGACTCTGGTCTCTGGGGCCAGATGGAAATCATTTGGCAGCAAGCATTGAAACAAAAGACAGCGAGCAAAAACGATGGCAAGCAGCAAAGCAGAATCGGGTTTTCTTTAATGTAAGTACGAGATTCAATTTCAGGATTTAATTCAATTACAGTTAATTAGTGGCATAAAAAGTCAATAAAATCTTTTGATATATATAGAGACAGAGAGAGAGAAATGTAGATAGTACATATTCACAACATCAAAAAGGAAATCCATCAACTACTACAATATAATAAATTGAACTATATAGCAGAACAATGAGTCTGACGAGCGTTACCTTGTGGGGAACTTGGATAGCCAAGTCTTACAGCAGCTGGGACGTTTCGGTGGCTGCATGTGCACCTCACACTGCCGGAGCTTCTCCAGCGCCAGCGGATCACCTGGATGACGCACCAGCGGTTTCTGCAGGCCACCACCGCGTGAATATTGCGATGCCGTTTGACATGCAATTTTGATTGTAGTTAATGCAATGAGGGGGCGATTGCGATTGCGATTGCGATTGCGATGACGATGGCAATGTCGATGGCGATGGCGATGAATGGGATGTGCGTAATTTCATTTAATGTTCGA
The DNA here is from genome assembly GCA_035043845.1 of Drosophila picticornis. NCBI lineage: Eukaryota > Metazoa > Arthropoda > Insecta > Diptera > Drosophilidae > Drosophila > Drosophila picticornis. Next base: position 8,963,767 of record JAWNMR010000362.1, read on the forward strand.
TGTAATTTTTCATTTAAATCCGTTTCAGTTGGTTTGGGCCAATTGAATGCCACGCAGCGATTTTGGTTGATGAGGTTTTTGTTTTTTGTTTTTTTTTTATTTGGTTTCGAGTTTGAGGTTAAGTTGAATGTTGAATGTGTTTGAGATTGGGTTGGTTGTGTTTATATGTGAATGTGTGGTGGTTTGATTTGATTCGCATGAGCACGTTTGAAAAAAAGTTGTAAAATTTTGTGTTTGTTTGGTGTTGTGGGTATTTATTTTTTGGGTGGGTGTTAATTTATTGTTTGTGTGTGTGTGCGTGTGGTATTTAATAAAAAGAGGCAAATATAAAAGGAAATAGTTGTTTTAATAGTTTTATCATCAACATTTTGCAAATAGCCAATTTGAGTTGGTTATGTTCTTGTTTTTAAACAGAAAGCTGATAAAGTTTCATTTGTTTTTTAGCTAAATAGTTTGATGTGGATTAAGATGGCAGTGGGACCCACTATAAATGTTCAGAACATGATTCAAATGAATTTTCCAACTACTTTTTTCATATATTTTTTTTATATTTTAAATTATGACACTTTTAGCTAAACTAATACAAATATTCTCTTGGCTTTAAGCAAATAAAATGTTTATCACTTGTTCTATATTTATCATAAGGCACTCGAGTGAGAAAGTTTCTTAATGTTCCCTCAAGTCATATATCTAGTGGAATATTACCTAATCATTACATAATCGAGTATGGACTAGCTACTAACATATTGTTGAGACAATTGACGTCTATGTAAATCAGAGAAGTGCAACCGAAAGACATTAGAAACTGTTCTTTTAGCTGAATAGAAAAGCACAAATTTAAAATGTTCAATTTAATCAAGTTCCTAATCTATGCTTCTCCCATTCCGTTACCATATAAAAGAATAGTAAAAAATCTGCGCTCTGCTTTCCCCCATAAGTTTTTTGGTTAATGGAAGAGTTAGATAATTAAGAGGTAAGTACCATTGCGAATGTTGCATTGCTATCTGTATCAAGCAGATCTGAAGCGGCATCTAAACTGGCCTGCTCCAAATCGCGACGTTTCTTTTTCATATTCTCCTTATGCATGTCTGCGGCCCGATCCGTATATTGTTTGCATGTGGTAGAAGATGTTCGACAAGAATTTATATGTTCCACAAATGTTGGATAGTTCGAATTGTTTGATAGACATTTTGATTTTTGTTTTTTTTATGTTGTTTTTTTTTGCGTAATTTACAGTTGAGTTTAACATATATTTATATATATATTTTTTTTGTTTCGGAATTTAGTTTAGATGCATAGCACACATTTATACAGTTATACAGTTAGATAGCGACAGAGACAGCGAGTGAGAGAAAGAAAGAGAGACAGATAGAGATAGATAGTCACACATACAGAAACATTAAACAATTTGAAGTGTATTCAAATTAAAAATGTGTAATCAAGTGCAGGTTTGTTGAGAAAAAAGAGAGGAAAATACAAATTATGATTGTTAAAAGCACAAATTAATTGAGTTTTTAGTTTCAGTTTGAATTTTGTTTTTAATATGTACAAGCAAAGACAACAGCAAAAAAAAAAAAAAAGTTTAAATAAATAAATATACCAAATTTATCAAATGTTTTAGTTACGTTTGTGTCGATTATTCAAATAAAATGTAGTCCAATTCGGTGTTGTTTTTTTTTTCAAACGCGTTTGAATGTGTTTGAGTTTATGTGGATGTGTGTGATTGATGAGAGGGAGAGAGAGAGAGAGAGAGAGTGTGTGTGTGTGTGAGTGTGTGAATGTGTGTGTGTATGTATGGGCGCACAATGAAATAAGAGAGTTAATCAAAACAATTGGATTAGTAAAAATATACACGCAGAAATCATTTCGTCGTTACAATATTCATGTGAATGAAATCAAAATAAAAGTAAAATTTATTTATATATTTATATATATCGAATGGAAAACAAATGGTAAACACAGCGAAAATCGTTGGCTTTTATCGTTATTTTGTATTACAAAAATTAGTTTGTTATTGTTGTTGTAGCTGTTGACCAAAAATCAGTTTGCTTATTGCCCAAAATAGTGTGCCTCGCCGACGTGTGGATGTGAACTTCAACTGAAGCAGTGTCTGTTTGTAGATAGGTGTATGTGTGTAGTTTGTGTGAGTGTGTGTGTGTGACAGTCCAATTAAGTTAGTATCTTAGATAAATGCAAGTGATGTTTTGTCGTTGTTTGAGGTATATACACATTATATACATTACATTTAGTACTTGTATACGTTCGTTGTTATCGACAAAAATAATGATTAAAAAACAACAGTAAAAATAGATAAACACCATCGATTAATACATTAATATAAGTTTGTTAAGAAGCATATCAAATCTCAATTACTAGCTTTATTCAAACCTGAGCGGGAGGCATAGTTCACCAGGGCAAATTCAAGCAATGCCCCAAAGACAAACGTCAAACAGACGCCGGTCCAAACATCGATTGCCTTTGTGTAGGAAACGGGCGGCAGTGAGGCATTTATGCCCGATGTTTGGGTGGCCATCGTTAGCAGTGTGGTAACACCTAAAAGAAACCAGTGGATAATGCAATAAATAAATCAAAAAAATATTGACAGCCTTGGAATTGATATAAAATATTTAATATGTTCAATATACGTTGTTAATTTACCAGCAGTCTACAGTTGCTTTTTGGTTTTGTTTTTTGCTTTTCTTTTTTTTTTTTGTTTAAGCTTAAGCTGTTAGTTTCAGTTGGACACTTACCTAACGATACACGCGCTGGCACTGCGCCTTGATCCAGCCAGAATGATACCCATGAGACAATGACCAACATACAGCATGGTATATAAATTTGTATTAAGTAATATGAGAATTCTCGCTTGAATAGTAGATCGACTTTGAGGCAACTGTATTCACCTATGAGTATACAAGGTATATAAACTGTGTCAAACTCAAAAAGTACGGGAGTCATAAAATGTACACGAAAAAGGCGTTTTTTTTTTTCAATTTCATTTCTCACACACACACACACATTTATATACATAGAGTTGATTGATTTAAAAAAATGAGTTTAGACACTGAAATTACACACAGACACACAAATTTCCAATATTATAATATATTTATCAAAAATGAATTTGCCATCCAATAAACAAGAAATAAAAAAGAAATTTGACTTGCTTTAAAAATTTTGCCAGAAATCAAAACAAGGAAAACATTTACTTTTCATTTATGTTCTTTGGTATTTTTTTTTTTGTTTTTGGGCTTATGTACAGGAAAGTGGTGGGCTTAAAAAAATAAATAATATTATGCACTGGGCGGGGCGGGGTACAGTTGGGTGTGGCAGACAAAATGTATTTACAAAAAAACAAAACAGAAAGAAAGAGGACACACATAGAATGAGAGACAGTTAGAGAGACGGAGAGAGAGAGAGTTGGGAAATTATAATATGGCATAATAGGCAAAATGTATTTCGACATCAATTCAATTTTCTGACATTTGCAACAAAATTCTTAACGGAAATGAAGTTCGTTGGGCGCAGAGACTTGGGGCTGTTGTTGTGGTTGCTGTTATCGCTGCTCCTGGTTATTTGCCTCCGCTGAGAGAGCGCCCCACATGATTGTCCACGCCCACCGCTGCTTGTTGCAGCCCTTCATTTCCGTTAATTTTTTGGCAGTGCGTTCCATACTCTTCAAGACAAAGCTGTTTATTATTTTACATTCTCATATTCATTTTCATGTTCATATGTATATTTATTTTGCTCATTAAAAATTGCTCTGCGCTTTTCTCATGTTTGCATTATCGAGTGCTGCTTGTGTGTGGTTTATTTGCTTGGCTCTCTGGGACTGGTTACTGGTTACTGGTTACTGGGTGGTACAAATATCGCATTCGCATCTGGCATATGGCTTGGATGTATGTATTTGGTCGGTGTGCGCTCAATCAAAGCGATGCGTTTGCATACCACATTTGTATCTGAGTTTTCAGTGTTTACTCTGACCAGTTTTATCCATTTAAACGCTCAAAGAAGATATAAAATTAATAAACTTTATGTGAGCAACTAAGTTCAAGCCGAACTAAATGCAACAACTACGCAACGACTAAAAGGGGATTGTTAAAATTATGCACTATAGTTAAAAGGAATTATTAAGGTTTTAAAGAATATCGAAGGATGCTAGTAAATGAGTTTGAAGCTCATGCGACTCTTAAATGCGGGTATGAGCAAAGCAAATGGGTTGAATGAATGATATCCAGAACCACTGCTTGGTAACTATCTATTCAAAGAGAGTAATCCCAATGTGCAAGGTTCTGATGAATTGATTGGCTTGGTGAGGGATTCACGTAAAGTTAGTCGATGAGTTTATTTAAGCAACTAATCCACTGGATTGATGTACTTTCACAATTCGCAATCAATGGAATCTGCTAACGAACATATTCTAAGCACTAAACCATCAACCATCAATATGACTTTTCATATTGATGCTTAAATTTTTGGAAACATCTGTTAATATCGGACTTCTAATTACAATATACACCGATTTAATTTTACTCAACAATATTTTAGAAAAGCTTAAAAATCTTTTTCAGAACAGATAAAATTTAAAGTAGATTTTCTTTTATAAATATCTACATTGTTCGCACGAGTCTGTTTTGGTTAGTAAAATTGCTTTTGAAAAGGTCAAAAAGGTTATTTTCAAGCACAACACTGGTAGCGGTTCAGATGAGTATCCGTAGTTATTTTGCTTTAAGTATTGAGGTGCAGCATGCGCAACTCCCACGAAATGCTCTGCTGAATATCTAAATGCCAAAGCGCGAACCGATTGCATCTTCCACATGTAAATTATTCACCTAAAGATGCTGACAGACAATTTGCCGGGCTTGTGAGAAACATTTTCTTATTTGTTTGCCACAGCTTGGGCGCCCGCTTAACTTCATAGATACAGGCACACAAATGCACACATAGATCATCATCAATCGATGGGGGGATGAGTGGGCGGAGAGGGGAGTGAGGGGGGGTGGGTGGAGGAATATGCTCTTTGTGCAAGTTTTAGCAACTGCGTCGCAAACAATTTCCTCGATTAATTTACTTTCCGTGCCGTGCCTTTTGCCATTTTCTTTCATTTTCATTTTTCCGTTTGGCATTTGCCTGTCGCAGATACGAGAGTAGTTTTCTTGCTAGCCAAGGTAAACATTTGCTTAAAGCGCGAACTGATTTCCAAGTGCTCATAAAAACTCAACTGAGGTAAGCGACACAAGAGCTGCCGAAAAACTGCACTAAGAATGGGCGAGTGGGCGAATGGGCGAGTGGGCGTGGCTGCTGCTATGTGTCGTGAGTGTGTGTGAATTACATCGTAAAAACTTGGGTTTTATGCGATTCGGGCATTGATAACGGCCCAACGAGATGCTCATGTGTAAACGGCATCATTACAAGTTTATATGTCTTTGTTTGATGGTGAGTGTGTGTGTGTAGGTGTGTGTGTGTGGGTGCGTGTGTGTGTGTGTTTGTATTTGCTATGAAGTGCTTATGATGCCGTTTATAATATACATTCGAGCCAGCAACAATATTGAAAATAAATGTAATAAATATTTATAAAAAGTTTTTTGTTTTTGGATGCAGCTTTTTAAATCAGTTGGAAAATGTTAAAGAAATTCACATATGTAGTCTTAGTTCTAAAGGAAAACAAGCAACGATAACAGAAGAAGAAAATAACAACTAAACAACAACTAAAACTACAAGTAAATAAGATATTAAATGTATATATAGTTATTTAATGAAGAAAAACAAACGCAAAATTATTGATTAATATACGTAATTCTCCAACACAATCAACACAACTGTAGAACACACACAAAAAAACATACCCGTGTTGGTTTTACTGTTACAGTAATCAGTCAAAAACTTCTCCAATGTGAAGCGAGGTAGGTGTAAATTCTTTACCACTTGCACTGGATCGCCTTCCTTCCAAAGGAATACCAAATCGTTTGTGGTCCAGCCGTCTGTTGGCAAGAAAATAATAATAGTTAATATTAGTGAGGCATATAGACGCATGCAGATCGAGAGTATTGTTCTGTTTTATATCAATTTGGAAATAATATGCCAGATTAGAGGTTTACTTACAGCTAGCCATGCGCAGTGAGCAAATTTGTCTATCCAAAGGATACAGTTTGAGATTCATTGGGCAGGCCAATGTTAATGAGATACGTATACTATAGAGCACGGAACCATTCGGAAATATGCGTATATACACATTGGGCATAATGATATTGTGAAAATGTCCCTCCTTTTCGTTTGAAAAGAACAAATCCGGCATCCATACACGATTTGCCTCCGTCAGTGTGAGATACTTTAAGCGGCCTTTAACAATAGATTGTTGGATTGTTAAAACGATCAATTGCTGTAGATCGTAGGATTACTCACCCTGTATATCATCGAATTTGAGACGCTCATCCGTCCACTGTTCTCGGAAGGTCAGCTGTACACTGTACTCCTGTGTTGCGTTGAAGTTTGAAGCAAATGTTTTGGATGAAGAAAAACTTTATTAGCAAACTGAAATGAATCACTTGTTAAATGCTCAATTTCAATTTCAAATTCAATGCAATTCAATTTGAACTGCAAGGCAAAATTTCTCTTGTGTTTAAATTTTTATGGGAATTTCTTGAGTAATTTTTTTTTTTTTTTTGGTGTTGGTGGTGGTGGGGGCTTTTCAATTTGGTTGGCTTGCAAATTGATTTTGCGAGGGGCTTTAGCTTTACTTTTAAACATTTGTATTTTGAATTTTGTTGTTGTAAGTAAATTGTATGAGAGAGCGAGCAAGGCGTGGCGAGGCGTGGCGAACGTTTATAAAATTTTTTCGAGTAGTTTGTTTTTAATTGTTAGTTAGTAAGTAAGTATATATGGTGGCTATATAATTGGAACTGTTGGATATTTGGCGGATAGTTTAAAGCGCTATGCTTCATCGGTGATTTGCAAGTTATCGGCATTATAATGGTATAAATTGTATGTAAGTATTCATGTCATGGCACATACAAAAGTTAACTAAGTATATCTCGTAAGATTCGAACCAAAATGCAATACAAAATGCGCTTCGATGCTGAGCATGCAACAATAACCACATTCAACATGACCATTATTATCCAATGCATTGTCCAATATAGCAACGTGTTGCATACTAAATACTAAATGAGGGTAAATAGCAAAAAAAAAAAAATCCGTTTGCAACGCGCCAAAAATGCATAAGAAAAAGGCAGTTCTCAAAATGAAGTAGAGAGAAAACGACACAGGCAAGAGCAAAATGCAAACTGGCAAAAAGGCAACACAAAGCAAGCAGAGAAAGCAAAGCAAGGTAATTTGATTAAAGAGCAGGCTTATTTGTAACTAGGATTATACTTAGACATTCTTTAAGATATATGTAAATATTCTTATAAATAACTAATAATGCAAGACTTTTAAAAACATCTTTTCAAATTACATATGTGTGACTGTTAAAAATCCATCTATAATATTCGAGTTTAAAACGTGTTTGACTTAAAATGTGACCTGTTCCTTAAACCTTATTTTTAAATGCAAATTATCTTTCTTATTAAGTTGCTGAAAATAACGAAACTCAGTAGGCTGTCTATTATCATACAAATTTTAAATAATTTTCCCCGCAACTTAAATTAACAGAAAATAGAACTAATTGATAAAAAAAGACCGAAAACTAATACAGAAAAAATATTAAGCGGTTTATCTTTGGAACGAAATAAAACGAATACTATTTTTGTTGAGTCATTTCATGAAAAATAATTTAAGCAGATCGAACATTTTTTTGATTAATTATTTTTATTATTTAAGCAACTTTCCACTATAAGATCTATTGATCCCTTCTCATGAGCATAGAGTTTTCCTTCCAGCCAATTGTTAATTATGACAGTTTGAGACTTAATGATTCCCTCAATTGTACAAAAGCGATTTGATTGCCTCAAACTTTTAAGCTAAGCAAGATTGTTAGTTTGGGGTTAGCTATAAAAATATCTCCGCTAAGTATCCCACATTTTGCATGCTATTACAACAGTTATATATATATTCATGCCATATATCATATATATCAAATGATAATCGGGGTTTTTATGAACCATTCAACGGAAGGAAAAAATTAAATGGGTACAATAAATTGAAATTCATTTATAAATCCTATAAGTTGTCCATAATGAAGTGGGCAACTATTTGTATCTTATTTATGGCGGCAATGTTTTATTTTAACTATATATTTTTTAATCCTTTTAAGTATTGGATTAAAAATCAGTAATTTCCAAATAGTTGTTGTAAACATTTTAAGCAAGAACAAATAAATTTCAATAATTATAACAAATAATAACTCTTTTTTTGGCATGTACACGTTGTTGTTCGAATGCGTCTGTGGCTCCAATTAATAAATGGTTGTCAGTTTTTTTGCTTGATATTTTTTGTGTCAACTGTCATAGATATGGGTTTTTTTCAGGGGCCATTATTTGTTTTTATAAATTTCTTTTTACCGGAAACTGGACTGACAAGCTTAGAGCCATTGACCAAACGTTTCTATTGGATAAAATTGATGTTAACACTTTTTTTTTTTTGCTTTGTACTTACAGTTATACATTGCTTTTATTTATAAATATTTGTTCCCGATGTGTTTCTGTTGCATGTGTAGTAAGCACTTTTCTTTAATCTTTATTGTCTATTGAGAATATATGTTTGTAGTTTTGCTTAGCAGAAGGCATACGAAAAGAATAACATTAAAAATCGGTGAAGTTTTCGGTTTTTGTTAATGAGCAGATGCCGATGAACTGAATGAATGATCTTGTGGTTTGGTGATCTTTCCTTTAACGTTCTTTAGACTAAACTAACGTAGTTATTTTTAGCTAGTTACAAAATGGTATACACTATAAGAACTTAAAGACTTAAAATATTAAACTAGCTTACGAGCTATGTTAAATTTGCACTTGTCGTGTTGTAAAAGCGCTGCCTGCAGAAACCGGTTTTTTTTGTGACATAAAAATATATATTAAATCAGTTTTTGAAAAATTTATTACACAGGAGAAAAGTAAATAAAAATATAAAAATCAATTAGTAGTTGATAAAGGTACACTGGAGAATATACATAGATATATTGCATAGGTGGATAAAATTAATATTTATATCTTTTGACATAAATGTCTTGCAAGTGCTGAATTATTTTACAAACATAATTTCAAATAATTTTGAGTGTCAGAAATTGCCGAAAAGTTAATTGGGATTTTTACTTAGCACTTGCAAGACACATGGAATTTTTTCTTTTGTAAAACAAAAAGATTTATTAAATTATTATTATACAGCCAATTCTTTTAAATTATTATTTGAATTTATACTGTGTTTTAATTTTATTTGTTTAATACTTTTAAACATATATATAAATATATATAGATATATATATATATATTCGATATACCATATAGATACATACAGTTGACTTATGAATTTCACATAGTTTTAAGTAGTATTGAAAAAGCGAAGCTTTTGTGTTAATTTTATTTAATATTATACACACAAATACAATCACACATACACGCACACACCCACAAAAACAAAAGTTAAATTAATTTTACGATTATTTTGTAGTATTTGGAGCAGAATTTAAAGCGCTTGGGATTGTACTTGTTGTATTCATTTACATATATTCATATTCAGTTTCATATTTTAATTCGTTTGTGTTTACTGCCTTGGAGCCTGAACTCACCATTTTATAATCGTCGATTTTCGATATGGAGCGCAGAAACATGTTGACCTGGACTAATGTAGCCAAATTCGCTAAAAAATGATTATATCAAAGTCGAGCAGCATTTGCTCTATGAGTTATCATTTTCAGTTTGTGGGCATGGAGAACAATTTATACTTATAGTACATATATATGGATGTATCTGTAAAGCTTAGCCTATACATAATTTTAGCTTAAAATTGTATTTCTTTCAGTTGTCATTTAATGAATTTTCATGTGTGCACGAAATGTATGTCGGAAATGAAATCAAACACGAACTAAATTGCAAACAATACAATTTAATAAAATTACTTTTGAAATTGATACAGAAAAATGTCTGCATGGATCTCATTGAAGTGTGAAGTATACGCTTTTTATGATTTTCAAATGAAACAATTAAATTTTAACAAATTATTGTTTCAATTGCTTTTCTGATTTGTAGAATTTTTTGTTTTACTTTTGCGTGGGTATTCAACATTTAGTGAGGCTTTGAAAAATATCCCTATTATGTAATTTGCATTCGTTATTACGTCAATCAATCGCATAACTGTTGAAATAAAGTGAAAAATATTGAGTTTTTATGACAACCATAGAGGACTGGTTTGACCATCTAAACAATTTTTTTTGGGCACAATTAAATTTATCTGCCTGCAAGGGAATTAAATCTTCGACTGACCGAAGTAACTAGTATTTTTCGTTTACAGTCGTAATTAAAATGTTTAATATATATTGCCAAATGAATATTATTTTCTATCAGCACCTGAATGCTTTTAGCAAAATATTATTGCTACTTGTATTTAATGTGTATAAAATAAATTGTATATTTTGCCACATGTCGTGAAACTCAATATTTAATAAACAATATAAATTTTGATGATTATTTGTGGGCTGAAACTGAAATTTTGAAAGTTTGGGTAAGAGAAGTTTATGGTTTTGGGTTTGTGAGGGATGGGTGGGGGTTGAGGGTGTACAAACCAACCAACACACGTACAAAGCACACAAAAAAATAAGTAACACGTTCTGTTCACATTGCTGCATTTTTGTAATTAATTCGGCTTAGATATTAAGTATATGCAGATTAGCAATTATGAAATGAAAACGTAAGAGCAAAACAGTTTGGGAAATTATATAATTATATTCAAAATATGTATTCAAATGAGTTTTGCACATTACGGGAAATACACACGACAGCAGTAAGGCCAGCACAATATAACTGTCATCTGGCAGTCATCATGACAATTAGTAATAATTTAATATGAGATAATAAGTTAATTTATGTAGGCATAATTAACATTGAGAGAAATTCGTAATTGATAATTGTTTAGAGCGAATTATAATGATAATAGAGAGATAGACAGGTTGATTGTAACAGATAAAGATTTACATATATTTATAGAGAGAGAGAGAGAGAGAGAGAGTGAGAGAGATAGCGAGTTGAAAATTATACTAGATTTATGTTGTTTCGTTTGGTCAAAATAATGAGCTTTAGACAGAGCGAAATATATAGAGTGAGTGAGTAAGATAGACAGAGTGTTGCATATATATTGGAAGGAGAGATCCAAAAAGACATTTTCTTTATGTTTTGTTCATTTCGTACTACAAAACAAGTTTAATATTTTACATTTTTGTTGTTCAAACGTAAATCTTAAAAAATGAAAATAAAATAACAATTACAAATTAAAATTTCAAATAAAATAATATGTATATATGAAAAAATGCAAGGTCTAATTAGATTACTAAATTGTTAGTGTGCTTAGCCAATTACTTTAAAGCTAAGAAATTATTGTTCAAATGTTGCAACGAACAACAACTTCTTAAAAATACCAATTTTATAGTTTAATTTTGATTAATTTTGCTAAAGAAATATATGCAAATTATTTGATTGTAATAATGATATAGAAATAATAAAACATCGATAGGTAAACAATTAAATGTTCATATTAAATACCAATATCCGATATAGTTAGTTGGATATGTATATAGCATAGTAATCATTATTATTCATATATGGTAGTTGTGTTTTTTTGTTGGTCAACGCCTGCTCACAGATTAGACATAAAACTGACAGCAGTTACTCAAGATGCGCGCACTCTACAAATGTATATATATATATGTATATATATATATATATGGGGAACAACCTGAGATATAAGACGGATAGTAAAAGGGAGACAAAGAGAGAGAGAGAGAGAGGGACAGAGAGGTAGACAAAGACGGAGACAGCTAGACAGAGTGAGGGGCGTGGCACGGCTATTTGGCAGTTCATTGGCACGCATGTGGCTCAAATTGCTTGGCCAACACACAAACACACACACACGCACACATAGACAGATATTTATATATACTTGAATTTTTTATGGACAAGGTCTGAGAGTCTGGGCTTTTTATCTATATGGTATTTCTTTTATATATTTTTGGTTTCTGATTTTTTTGTTTTTAGTTTTTTCTAACGCGCACTTACCATGGTTACATCATCGATTTTTGATATACTTCTAACGAATATGTTGACGCGCACAACAGCGGGACCATCTGGAGGGATGATACATATAGATAGACCGTTTTGTACAATGGTAATAACAAAATTTAACAACTGGTCACACTAACAACCGGGCAGCTCGCCACCGCTGCTGAGTTTGCACTAAAAACTTAGCATATAAAATATTTTAAATGACCAATGAACTTTGATACCCGCCTGGCACTCTTATTATCTGGCTGGTCATTTCGCCTTATGCCTTATGTGTTTTGCTTCTGCTGTAATAAAGTTTTATTTTTATGTCTATGGCCTGCATACATTAAGTTGTGGCATTACTCTGCTGCCACTTAAATTTCTTAAAAAACTAAGCTAGGATTTGTCGATATGTATATATATATATATGTACATAATAAGTCCTATGTTAATCTAGAGTATATTTGTTAAATGCATGAGTTTTTTATGAGTTAATATGTGGCTTTAAAATGTGTAGAACAAAAAAACAAAACGGAAAATAATATAATAATTGTAGAGTATTCTGCTAAAATAATGGCTAGTTAGTATGCCGGTTATTTGTACTAATTGTTGGACACGTAATTATTGTTTATATTTTGCCAATAATATTGACTTTTACAAATGACTATTCTGTGGCCCGCTGATTTACATGTATGTGCATATGGATGATACTTCTGAATTTTTAATGATGTCATTGCTTCGCAAAAAGTCAACATGACAGCGACTGAAGTACACACGCACACACTCACACATACACACACACAAATGAACTGTAAATTAAATTCAAACTTTATTTTAATCAAAATAGAAATAAAATGATGTTGGCTCAACGTATCTAAGTGGTGGGAATTCAAACACACACATTAAACTGTTTTTTTTTTAACAAATCCCAAAATACATTTAAAATACATTGTTAAATTGATGTCCAAAAGGTGTGAGAGAGCAAAACTTGAAATTCACATGAAATGTTTAAAAAAACTTTATTTTTCACTTTTTACTGGAAATTATTTGTTGTCACAATTATTTATGTAATTTGTGGAGCGTAGCTGTTCTGTACTCGTATGTAAATATTGTGTTCATTAATTTATTATTTTACTTTTTGACATGAATTACTGATACGCTGCAAACATTTTTTTTGTACTGTACAAACAAATCTTGTAATTTTTTCTCTATAACATTCTTTCACCAGAATGATCATGCGAAAAAATAGAGGTGACCGAGAGGGCGAAGCGTTAATTTTTTAATATTTAAATTTCAGAGACTAATGCACGATTCGCCTATATTCAATGAATAGTGCGGTTTTCCATAATTTTCGCTTAGCCGTCTGAAAAGCGATTCCAATGTGATTGTGTATTTTAAACTATGACATGGAGCTAAAAACTCTTAAAAATGTTTGCAGTGTACATACACATTTATAGATGTTTGATTGTGCGTGTAAAGTCAGAAAATAGAAGTAAATGTATAGTTTGTGGTTCCCTTAGAAGTAGGCAACAGTCTTGTGTGTGAAATTTGGTTGAAATTGATGACTTATCGATTTGTCGAAACAGCTGCTTAAGACGGGTGTAATTTTAGCATTCAATGTTGTTGTGGGTGTGTTTGTGTGTGTGTGTATATTGGGATAAGTGTTAATGCGTTTGTATGGTAAATCCAACAGAAAGGAGAGAACTTAAAACACAAATACTGCTAGCTATAACTGTAAGTAGCAATAGTAGTTGTAGTAGTAGTAGTAGTAGTAGTAGTAGTAGTAGTAGTAGTAGAAGATATATGATTATGTAAGTAAGCATATAAGTATAACTGCTTTCTCTATGTAGCATAAGAACAATGTTTGCTTGGAGTTACTGTATCCAAAGCAAAAACAAACAGAACAGGAACAGAAATAAACGAAAGGGGGGAATGCAAGGAACGTTGTCTCTAAAAATTTGCGTGAAACCAAAACTGAAAGATAATATACATATACATATAGATGTATGCACACAAGAGTATACAAATACATGTGCCATAAAAGTGGCATTGCTTTCAAATAACGAAGAGCAACACGAAACAAACGCAAAGAACGCAAATTTCAATAGTCATAGAACAGCAACAAGGTGAGATGGATAGACGGGGTTAACCAGAGCGAGTGGGAGATGGGACAGTAAGGTAGACATTTGTGTGTGTGTGGCTAATGGGAGCGAGGGAGATAGGCAGACAGAAAGAGTGAGAGAGAGAGAGAGAGAGAGAGGTAGATAGAGATAAAGAGAGAGCGAAAAAGATAGAAAGTTAGAAAAACCAACTTCAACGCAAAAACAAACAAAGTGTAAAATTGTATTTGTTTCTTTTATTTTTGGTAGTTAATGCATAGTATAGTATAGTATAGTATAGTGGAGTATATTTGTGTGTGTGTGTAGGAACGCTTGTATGTATTATCTATATATGTGTGAGCATAGAGCAAATAGTTAAGTAGTTCTAGTAGTTGTTATTTTATGGTTATAACTGCACGCTACCAAAAACATTGTGATATGCTTGGTTTGGATTTGGGTTGGGTGTTTTTTCTATTGTATTATTTTTTTTTTTTTTGTCTTTAAGTGTACGGCATGTCATGTGGGGTGCTGTTAGATGAGAGAGCTATGGCATTTAGAGAGAGAGAGAGAGAAAGAGAGCGAGCGAGAGAGAGCTAGAGCGGGTCTATCGAATTCGGTATTTGTGGGCCAAGGCTTGGTTTTCAATTAGATTTTGGGCTCACTCTAATATGAAACTTACCATTTTAATATCACTAATCGTCATAATACTGCGTACGAATAGATTGATTCTGACTATGGCGGGACCATCTGGCATAGAGTTTGGTTTTAAATTGTGAGTTAACGTCGTGTTTTTTGCAATTAAATAACTTATTTTCTGATCTAACTAAACTAAGAAACTCTGCTGCCTCCACACTAAACTAGTTTAGCTGATGATTGTACTTAATAAAAGACTTACAAATATACATATAGATATAAGCATAATATAAGTATGACCAATTGTTGATATAATTAGCAATAGATTTGTAGAAAGAAAACAGTTCTTGGAAATTAACGAAACGAATCGAGAAAAACTCATAAGTAAATTGTTCAAGTTTATTTTTCTAAGCATAGCTGGTTTTATAGAGGAATGTTATTATTATTTATAAAATGATCACAAACTATGTGATAAAAGTATATGCTCACCTGTGCCATTTATTCCCGATGGTCGTATTCTGGCATCGTATTTGCCTGCACCTAAAATTTGATCTAAGACTTTTTTCTCCTTTTCTCGGAAATTTATTTTGGCATTATTTGCTCTGAAATCAGGATATGGATAGGTACGCACGTATAATTTTAATTTTGGAGTTTTCTGTTTTTTTTTTGTTTTTTTTTTTTTTTTTGGTTTAGGTTTTTTGTGTACAAGTATTTTAGACAAAATTTTGAAGTAGTTTGGAAAATATGCTGAACAATTTTTTTTTGTTTGTAGCGAAAATTGCAATAAACGAAAATATTTGCATAAAATGTACAGCAAAGTGTTTTTTCTTAATATTTTGTAGTTTGAATTAATTGGTTTTGATTTGGCTATATATACAAATTGAGTGATGTGTTTTTTATTGAGTGGAGTGTATTCTTTGTGGACTCTGGAGGCATCTTCATTATACACTGTCGCACTTATCAGAAGCCCAGGCAAAGCCAAGCCACAAAAGCTGCTGGCTCTGTCCTCGGCTTGAGCGTAAATAATTCCAAAATTTATGCTCCGACAAAAATTACATGAAAATTAATTACATTTTAATGATGTTGTGAAGTGAAACTGTTAAAATTCATAAAAACATGTTATGGTAATGAGTATAAGTTGAAGTGAGAGGGGCGGGCGAGTCGGGGCGTGGCGAGGTGAGAGTGGGGCGTGGCTGAAAAAACAACAAACGCAAAAAGCGAACTACAGCTGACTACAGCACTACTTGAATTATATATGGACTTAAGTGTCATATGCGACAGACAGACAACACTCTCTCTATATATATGTATATATATATATATAGATGCATTTCGTAAATGTGTTATGCCTCGAGGAGGGGCGTGGCCATCCGGCAAATTAACGGCAATCGTATGCAAATCGCCAACTTAAGCGGCACTTACACTCTTGAGTGCGTGTGTAAAGTGAAAATCAAAATGGGCGACGACAGCATAACATAAATAATGTGGCATACTTTTTGCAACCACTGTGTGTGATGTGAACGAGTACGAGTACTTACAGTGAGGCGCTGCACAGGCTCGTAAAATAGAAGATCGCCCAGAAGTAGTGTCCGGTGCCCATGGCTAGGCGCAATCTATATGAACAGCTCTTGCAACTGTTGCCCTGGCCGATGCTTTAGATCAGCTCTTGTCCAAGTGCTTCAGAGCTCTCCAAGTATGGGTTGACTAGCTGCAAGTAAAATAGACAATTGTTTTATTATTTCTTAAAATATGTCAAAATATTTTTATTTTTATTTTAGTATTAAAATTTTTTTTCAAGCAAAGTTTCGGAAAGGTATGGAATAAAGAATGTCAAAAAACAACATTGGAAATTTTAATTTCAATCATAGCCTAATGATTTTCTTTAAATATTTGCATTGTCATTTATACAATAAAAATATTTAGTAATTAAAACATAAAATCCCCAAATAAGCAAATATTATCAAATATATTTATTTACTATTTGTGATACATTTCACTTTATTAAGGACAATACCTAACATCATCATAGTTGAAATATAGTGCTTAGAATACTGTCTCACATACACACACACAACCATGTCTAATGTGTATTGAACAAGTCGAAGTATGCGAAATTAAATTCAAAGTCAAATTAAGCCAATTAGCAGGGAGGAATATACAACAATCCATTCCTTGTAGATGTTTATCTCACTTCGGAGACACAAATTCAATTAAAAATGGATATTATGCCGTTTTAAGTGGCCAGCTGCCACTTCAGCTTGTGTATGACTGGTGTGAGCACATTTGTCAGACATTGTCAAGAGCATCCTAATGTCTCAAGTTGCAGTTAAAAATCTTCCATACTCCATTCCATTGTGTCGCACAGAAACTGAACAAATAATCAAAAATAATGGAAGTATATAAGTATATAAATATATATCTGGAAGTTGATTTGGACTTCGTTGATATGTACATAGTTACGAGCTGCGAAAGAATGTAGAAATTGTATTTCGATTTGACTTCTAAAATAATAATACTCATGATAATAATTCATGATAATATAATTAACCTTAGATAAAATGGAAAATTATATCCATTTACAACGATAATTATAACTTAAAATATTTATTTATCTATTTATTAAAATCTGTATAATGTAAGAATTTAAAAACATGAATATTCCTGATTTGCAGCTTAAATTGGCAACTGAAAAGTTTACCACTGTTGAATAAAATCAAAAATAATTTTCAAGGAACTATAAACATTGAAATGCATATTTTAAATATTTACAGTTCATATGAGTGCTTATTGGTTATTGGTTTCCACCGCACAGCTACCTAGTAAAGTAGATTAAAAAGCTATATGTGCAGTAAAATTGGTCGTAAAACCCATAAAAAATCATTAGACCCGGACAATTAAAACAATGGTCGCTGACGGACAATGAGAAGCGACTTTCAGTAAGGCCTCTGGCCAGAAGCAGACAAAATACCCATTTCACCGGCAGTTGAAGGAAGCGAATAGGAACGAGTGGGAAAAGGAAAAGCAGACGAGAAGGACTCGGAGGTGGAGAGACAGGGGCCATGCAAATATTGTAGTCGAATTAATCCTTTTATAAGCAATTTTTTACACTTCACTGGACGACGTTGGCGCTGACGTGCTGTGAATGCCGATAAGTGCGTGTGTGGTTGCCACGCCCATTGCTGAATGCTCCTCTTATGCATATCAGTTGCATGGCAGCAACAGCAACAGCAGCAACAGCAGCAGCTGCAGTTTCAACAGCAGGCAGCACAACAATTGTAATGGTGTTGGCCATTGCTGATGGCCATGACCGAGTCGTCCTGAATTCTATGTGTTGTGCTTGATATTGTATGTGTGTCTGCGGGTTTTTGTGTGTATGTCTCTTTGTGTGTGTGTAACTGTATGCGTGTATGCTGTGCAACCAAATAATCAATTTAACGGAATGGGAAATGGAATGGGAATGGGAATGTGAATGAGAATGGCAACAGGCAGGCCAGGATTCGAGCTGTGTTAATTTGCTGCTGTGCCCGCAATTTCGTGCCATAAATACACAAAGTTGCTATTGCTATTGCTATTGTTGTTGTTAGGTTTTGTTGCTGTTGTTGCGCATTGTGTTATTGTGCACTCCCTGGCCTGGCCATGTCATTCTTGTTGACTGTTTTGCAGCTGATACTGAAACAGCAACAGCAACAGCAACAGCCACTAACACACACAGGCTCAGCATACCTAGAGTTGAACTCTTGAAGCGTTATCCTGCGTGACACGCGCAAATATCTTACGACATTTACATATAATATTCTCCTTAAGTTGGCATAGTAACATAAGAGCACAGAGCTCAGCTTTGTATTTGTTTACTGAAAATTGAACAGTTGAGATTAGCCAGCTCGATGTGGAGCTTATATTTTATTGAAACAGTAATTACTCGCCCTGGATGATGTTACTTAAAGGATAAATGGCAGCTATTAAAAATAACTTTCAGTATTGTATGCTATGTTTTCTTATATTTTAATTAATTCATAAATATATCTCTCAAATATGTTACTTAATATGTGTATTTTACACTCCCTCACAGATAGATTCATAAGTAATATTTTTCGTATCAGACAAATATTTTGAGCGTTTCTTTAATTTCAAGAAAGATAATGGAAAAATACGTGAACTTTTTTTTATGCTGGTCTGATGTTCAGCATAACAAAATGTGGATAAAAATCATGAAGTCATGTCAAAAAAATATATATAATATATATACGAATATAAAAATTGTGTGTCTCGTGTTCGTCTCGTGTCCACTTTGAATTCAAATGAGAAGCGGCCATCGCCAAAAGTAATCCATGGGCGTTCTAAGTTTTTGGCCCGCTGTCAAAGAAAGTTAACAATGCGACGGAGCAACTGCAACTGCAACTGCGTCTGCAACAGCGGCTGTGACTGTAACTGCCAAATGCCCCACATTTGCCGCTTGCCAAACAGCCGCCGTCACCAAAGCCCCCCGACAGGCGCAGGCCCCACTTCACCCTTCGCCCTGACTGCTGTTCATCCTTCTGGCTGTGGTGTAAATGGGTTTACTTTTATTTCATTTGTTTGTTGTTGCTGCAGCGTGTTGTTGTTGTTGATGTTGCCAAGTCGACACACTTTTGCGCACAGTTTTTACTACACTTTTGTCTACCTCTCTCTCGGTCCCCACCACCTCACCGTCCCACAGCCAGGAGAGGCCAGCGTTCTGCGTCTCAGTTTCAGTCCGCTTGCTTTGCTTTGCTTTCTTTTTATTATAATTTTTTTTTTCTCTTTTTTTTTTTTTGCATGTCGCTTGTCACAAGGCCTGCTGTTGTTCTTGTGGTTGTTGTTGTTACTGCTGTTGTTGCTATAAGTTGAATGAACGCCCGGTACAAAAAGCTCCGGGTGGACAATATTAATGGGCAGCAAAAAGATATATAGAGTTGGGTCTTACGAGGGTGGACAGTCAGTGGATGCACAGCTGGATGTCAGTTGGGGCATTATCTATTTATAGAAATAAAATTGCCTCTAAATTTAAGTGTATTGTTGTCCATGTTACACGTTGTCGGCTCAGCTACTTTGGCCAATTGATACATGCATAATTATGTGTTACAAAGAGGAAATTAGATTTTAAGTTGAAATTAGTCTAATTAGAGTCCTAATCGAAAATCGAATGTTTAAGTTTACCTTTCGATATCAATAATGACTCAGACAAACCAGAAATTTGTAAATCTTATTTGATGCCCAAGTCGGATTTCTTGATTGCTTCTTGATTCTGTGCTGATAGTTTGTAGATCATATGATAAATGAATAAAGCCATGCCACATGACTCAGTGAATTTATTTGGCAAGGCTCAGGATTTGACTTCCGGTTAAGGCTCGCACTTCCCGTAAGTTTCTCATGCGCTCTTGGGCCTAACACTTGATTGCCCGAAAGTAATTGTCGCATAAGAAAAATGACTTTATTAAAGCTACAAAAATGTTTGCTTGTTTTGCCAAAAATTCCAAGGCAGAGAGGCAGAGTGTGTGTGTGAGACAGAGAGAGAGAGATAGAGAGAGAGAGAGAGAGAGCGAGAGAGAGAGAGAGAGTGCATATGGCTTAAGGCATCATTCCGGCAATGATTTCGCAAATGCTGAAATGCCATGGCATTCTGGTTGGGCCTACCCCTTTTCCGGTTCTGGTGTCTTATGGCTTATGGTGGGCTCCCACTTGGCTTAAGGCGTCACCAGTAGTCACCCCAAGCAACTTGATTTCGCGCAGTGTGTTTCCCAGCACTGACAAACGGCGTGTTGAGCATGCTGTGTGTGCAATCTCAACGCACCCAGTTAAACACACACGCAGCATATCTGTTCACATACTTTGTTGATGTATCTACATACGAACAACCATATGTGCATACATACATTCATACATACATACATACCTACATACATACATACATATGTGTTTATATGTACATTTATATATTTTTTTCATTTTATGCCGCTCAGCGGCGCTTGTAGCTCGTTATGTTGATTGGATTTTGTGCCGCCCGCTTGTATAACGGCGAGAAAGTAGTCCACACACACACACACACACACACACAGACACAATCAAACACACACGCACACTATTAAGGCACTTGCGCTGCTGGCAACGAAATAAAGTCAAGTGTTGTGTGAGTGTATCTGTTTCTATATATGCAACTGTGCTTCTCTCTGTGTGTATGTGTGTGTATGTGTGTGTGTGTGTGCGTGCGTGTGTGTGTGCGTGCCATAAAGCTGGATTCATTTTTGTTCGCCCGTTTCGCTCGTCGTTTTATGTATGCAAAATTTTTTTTACACTCTCGTTTTCGCAGTTTGTGTTTTTTTTTTTTATTATTATGATTTTCCCATTTTTTTTTTGTTTCTCGCTAAATTGTAAGTAAGTGGGCTTAGTAGCATTTTGCCGTTTAGTTGTGTGTGCGTGTGTGCGTGTATGTGTGACATTTTGCGGCGCAAGGATTTGCATAAAGCCCACCTCAGCCGGCGACTTAACTTTAACATTTATACTGAAAGCCATTTGATATATACTTGAACATTTGCTGCCGTGCAGCTAACAATAAACAAAAACAACAACGATACAATTTCGGAGTATGACATTTCGCACATACGGCGAGAGTGTCGGTGTGCGGGTATCTTACAGTGGGTGGCTGTCACCCAGAACGAGTTCGCTCAAAGGCAAAGGTCAAAGCAACGTTGTTGTCAACGAGATACGCCACAAAATTGGGTGACAAACATTTCCACAGTATTACGACAAAAATCTGTTCACTTCAAAATGAAGCCGACATCTACATGTAATTGCATAGATACGAAGAATATACAAATGTTGAAACTAAAAATACATTTTATGTTGTGCGACACAGATGTGAGATAAGAGAATGGAATTTTGGAAAACATTCCTTCTTACAAGCTTGTTAAGCATCGAAGTGAAGTTTAAAAAATTTCGTATTTAAATTTTAATAAAGTTTTAATTACTTATATGACTTTTTTAATGATAAAATAAAATAAATAATGATTTCAAAGAGCTTCATTCATTAATCAAAAAACCCTTCAAAAACCTAGACACAATCCCTTTTATTTAATCAATAATATTTGGAGCGTGATTTTGCTTAAAACACACTTTTGCTCATTTAAGTAAAACAATGTATTTGATAGGGGAAAAATGGCCACTTTCTGGATACATCTCGCCAATGTCAACGATGGCTAAAACATCGGCCAGGCAAAGGTCAAAGCATGCAGCGAACAATGTTGCCAAGCTTCTAATTAATTGAAATGTCAATACATTGTTTGCGTCCAGGCGCAAATTTTAATGGAGGTGGTGTTGCAAAAGGGACCAACGCCAGAAAGCAGAAGTAGAAGCGCCGGTTGCAGACTCCCTTCGCTATTATTAGCACCAAAGAGCAAAGTCATCTATCATGACGCATGTCAAAGGGCGTGTGTGTGTGAGCATGGGTGTGCGTGTGTGTGTGTGTGTGTGTGTGTGTGTGTGCGTGTGAGCATGTGGGCGTGTGCGTGTGTGCGTTCTATTTTTGGAGGCAACTGCCAATGGCAACAGAGTCGAATCACAATCTTAACTCAAAATAAGTGCGCATGAAAACCGTGTGTAACCCAAAAAATACAGCAGGGTTACAAAATTTATGGGTTCATCGAAGCCGCTAACAAATTGCCAGCCTGTTACTTTACCTAGTTAGTTGTCGTGTGGGTCAATAAACTACACTTGCCCGAAAGCAGCAGAAGGCGATAAAAATTATACACATTTGGCCGGCAAAGAGCAAAACAGAGTCGCGTGATAAGCTCGATAAGCAGTCTAAGCAAGCTTGCATGTTGCCAGCTAGTCCTGTCTAAAGCGACTGGTCACGCTTTCCTTATTGGGCTGACACAGTGCGTGCCAGAAGTGCACACACACACACACGCACACACACACATTAATACATATGGAGCTTATACACGCACACTATATCACAGCCATTTCTAATGCTCTGCGGCCATTTAATGGTTGTCAAGATAAGCGTTCGGTTTGGCTCCGACCAAAATAAATAATTGCCCCAAATTGTGGGACATTACTGTAGTAGAGTCGGCTCAAAGACAGGGTTTTGTTGGGTTGACCCTGCTGCCAAAGTGCATTTTGCTGTTAGAGGCAAGTACTACGTACTTTGTAATAATAATACAACTGTAATTGTGGAAAGGGTTATGCTATTTTCATTTGTGCTTAACAGAACAAACATTTTTGTATTTCCATTTACATCAATCATTCATTCATTATGACGCACAAATTATTGTGTATAATAATTGGCTAATAGTACTGGGCGTATGTTTATAGTTGTCCAAATTAAATTATAGATTTGAATGTGAGATTTTGAGTATTTTACTGAACTCGGACTTACTATAATATTCAGCTAGCATTATTTTGAAATTTGATTTGTTGACATTATATGACATATGACAATTTTATCAACATCATAAGACTTTATCTGCGATATGAATGTCAGATTTTTACTGCAGTGTTTACTAACATATTATTTTTATGGGCTGACATCACATTTATGAGATTTGTAAGCTGAAGGCAACAGCACATTTCGTAAAATCGTATTTTAATTTGAATGAATGAAATGTTATTTAAGGATCTTTAAGGTTTATTAACGAGAGAAAAATATTTCTTTTTATTTATTTTTATAACAAATATTTATACAATTTTACTGTGCACCCGTTTAACAAAAAGGCAAATTCATATACATATATAAATATCAATTAAAGAGCCATGTTCAAGCTTGTATTTTAAATATGAATATCAATTGAAGAGTCGTAAAGTACTCGTTTTTAAGCTGAAGTTTAATGCGTTCCATTTCTGAAAAACCTCGTTATTAAAATGCCGTAAGCTTCTTGGCTGTGAGCGCATTCGAAATTTACATGTGTATGCATAAATGGAAATCGTATTCATTGTAAATAGAAAAGTGAACGGCGGAATTTTTATTTGCACTGCCTGCGATAAGTGTGCTTATATTGCCTTTATTTTAAGATACTTGAGTAAATTCGTTGGAATTTATTTTTCGTATTTATATTTAATTTCAGCCCATTGTTTCTGTTTATTTTACTTAATGTTGACTTGCATATTTGCCCAGTTGCTGGGGCTCCGTGCCATTTGTGTAATTAATAATCTGGCCACGAAAGTTTTGGCGCCGTTTGCCCTTGTCTCTGCCACCCTATCCCTTCCCCCCCACTTACCTTCCGTCACCCACGGCCTGTTGCCCCGCTTGTTTGTGCCGTGTCGACCTGTGCGACCCGCTTTAATGATTAATGAAGCTAAAAATATCAACTTTTTTGCGTAAAGTAAAGTGAAGTTTGTTTTTGAACCAACGCACCTGCCAGTCAACCAATCGTCAGCCACTTTGTCTGTCCGTCAGTCAGTCAGTCAGTCAGTCAGTCAACCAGTCAGTCATTTAGTGCAGCTGTCCATCAATTATTCATTAATTAAGACTAAACACATTAAAGTTGATATTAATTTCCTATGTCAATTAATTAGCGGAAGTGCAAGCAATGGATTCCGCCCCCGCCTCCGCCCTCCACTCAGCGCTTTATTAGCTGCAGCTGTATCCCGTACACTGAGAGAACAAGCCACCGTTTTAGGGTACTACAAATTTAAAGTGAATCAGCGAGTCAAAAGTATAATTAAATATCGGTTTGCTCTTCAGATTAAAATAAGAAATATGATCCTCAAGGGCTTTCACAAACTTTGAAACTCCAAGTTTGTACGCTCAGCTCAAGCAGTCGTTGTGGCAGTGCATGAAAGCGCACACACACACAACCACTCACACTGAGATATTGCAACAATTTCAATTTGCAGCAAACGCTCGAAAGTTGGCCAGTAAACAAAGTGGTAAGCGCATCGGTAGCGGTACACGTTGCCACATTGAAGCAAAGCGATAGCAATAAGCAGCTGCCACTGGGCCATAAAACAAACGCGCCCCACGGATGCCACAAGAGGTGATGCTGGCACTACTGCGCCGGCTGCAGCTGCAAGAGTGTCAATTGACAATGAAACCGAAATGCGATGCGCACCCCACAGACAGTTGACCATGACCAGGCCAGCTCAGGCCAGCCAGGCCAGTCAGTCATGCAGTCAGCCATTTGGTAGCTTGGCCCAGTCCAAGAGCCAGCCATAAAATCCGTCCATTGAGTGAGTTGGCTCAATGTTAACGATTTGCCCATTTGCTTGAGCACTTGCCTGCGCCACCTTTTGCTGCCGTGGACAGTACACAGTACACAGCAGAAGTGTGTGGCCCGGAATGGGGATTCGGGGCGTATGAGCAATGCCCACCCATTTGGCTGGCTGTTCAACTTTGTTGAGCAACTTGGCCCTCAAATGTGGTCTATGCTATTCCGGCTGGCTCTATCCATTTGGAGCATTTTTGTTGGGAAACTTTACGCACAACTCCCGATGGATCGTTCAATCTTCAGATGGCTGCCTGGGCAACTTAATTGAAATGCTGCATTTGTTTTGGACAACTTTCCAAACTACTGCAACTACAACAAGAGCAATAACAAGAACGCAAAGTGCTGAACTTGGCTCGAGCTGTTCTTAAAGTTGTTTTCTATATGTAATTCGAAGTGGCCATTGTGTTGATTGTGCAACGAATCGTAAGCAAGCTTAATGAATAACTTTATATGAATAAAACAGATTATTCAATTATGCTTCAGATACAACCAAAAATTCCAAAAATTAATAAACCGTTTTTAAATTATAACATATAAATTGCTTGCTAAGAAATAATTGCATCGCTTGTATAAAAATGCGTGAGATTTATTTAAACCTTTAAGTAGAATTTGAGACTCTTGGAAAGAATAGACCATTTAAAATTGCAAATAAAACAATAGCTTTAAGCATTAATTATTTGTTGAAAATTAAATTGAAACATACATTTTATAGTAATTGCAACCAACAATGTTTATGTACTTATATATGCCAACTGAATAAAATATAAATTTAAAAAAACCTGACCAGGAGTTAGCAAAAAACATGTTTAAAATATGAATGCCGAATACAAAATTAAATAACAAATGCAATAATAATAAATCAATGAAAATCACTCAATAACTTGCTCATCACCTTAGCAACAGCTAATTTACAATTAAAAATAAAATGCAATATAATTCAAATTATATTATAGTTAAATTTAAACATGCCAGCTTTGAAAAAGCGAACAATAACAAATATTCCATTGAAATTATAAATATTCATTTATAGGCATCTGTGTATTTATTTTATACAAGCCCCGAATCCAATCGAAATCGCTGTTTGAATATTATGTCTGACCAAGGTAACTCGATTAATTGAATATTTTAAATAAGTGCAATCATTTTTGTCAATGCAATTAAATGCGCCAAAAGAGCACAGGTCGACATCAAACTCTCGCGCTCAATCGCTTCTCTTTCTCTTTCTCTCTCTCTCTCTCTCTCTCTCTCTCTCTTTCTCACACACTATCTTTTTATGCTTATCTCTTTCTCTATTTTTCTGGTTTTTTAAATTTGATACAAAATAAACAACACGACGCCAACTGTAGTCAAAGTTTGCTCACGTCGCATGTGGACACATGCCGCAACTCTCCCAACCCGAACCCTCTTCGCCCATTCCTTCTTTCTCTCTAGGGCACTTCCTTTCGAGTTTTGGCTTTGTTCGCTTGGCCGTAACCAGAAAATGACAAAAGCCATGTCAACAGCATCTGTAAGGGTTGGCACATTCACTCGACTGCGGGCGGTAGTGAGGCTAAGACAATGCCCTGCCTGCCTTGTTACCAACACTAGTATAACTGCCATATCCTAGTATGCCCTTTTGCACTACATGTGTGTGCGTGTGTGTGTGGCGTGTAAGTGTAAGTGTATGTGTGTGCGTGTGTGTGTTTGTTTTTGTGCTTGCGCATTCGTGTGGCTTATGGCCAAAGTCTTGGCCCAAACTTCTCTGCTGGGCACTGGCAATTTGGTTACGTTTCAAGCAGCAAACAA
Organism: Drosophila picticornis; assembly: GCA_035043845.1. NCBI lineage: Eukaryota > Metazoa > Arthropoda > Insecta > Diptera > Drosophilidae > Drosophila > Drosophila picticornis. Next base: position 8,990,686 of record JAWNMR010000362.1, read on the forward strand.
TGGACCGATAATTTATTCATATTTGGCTACAAAAGTACCATGCCACCCACGTGTGTGTGTGCGTGTGTGTGTCTGTCTGAATTTTTAAATAACTATAAATTTCTAAATTTACACAGGAGACCTCACAAAACTGAAGACACATTGCAGTTGCGATAATATAGAAAAATCTGCTCGACCAAACAATGGGAAATTTTAATGAATATTTTTGGGGTCGTAGCTTTTGAGTCCAGAGCGTGTTGTTAATTGCCAAATAAATTTTGCTGGACACAACAACGCACACGAAAAACTAGCTGTGACAACAACAACAACAAAATAAAGACAGAATATATGTATTTATTTATAAAGTGTGCCCCACACGATTTGCTTAATATTTATATTGCATAATGAATGCAATCAAAAATTTTTGCACACGCTATTTTTGTTTGTTGCTGTTGCTGTCGCTTTTGTGTTTGTGTTGGTCACTTTTAAAGGTCATCTTTAATGGGTATAAATATTTAATAGCAAATAAGCAATGTACTTAACATGGCTGAGATAGTCCATTATATAATAGAGGTTCACATGTGTAAAGGTATTCGGCATTTGGTATTATATTATTATATATTAGAATCATATTCATGTTGCACACACTTTGTTAAATTTTATAACTAATGCGACTAATCATAAAATGTACGTGACCAAAGCTGGGTCGTTTTATTGTGATTTAATAATATTGATAAGTGATTGATGTTATAATTAATTAAATTCACATAAATTGTTCATATATTATAAACATATTTTTGGGCGTTTAATAGTAATTAATTAATTGAGTAATTTTCTTTGCTATTATGGCATTTAAGTTGATTAATACCAATTGAACATATTTTTTATAACCACATCAGAATGTCAAGCTTAGATTTGCTTCCAAAATGTCCATTGCAAACATTCGTTAGGTATTCAATGTGTTTTACACATAAATATCAATAAATCGAGTATGTTTACTTTGGGTGGGCGCGCAGCAAATTGCATAACGCATACGCCGCATGCACCGCACACAAAACTGCCGACAGCGTTGCCGATATTATGCGTTGCTGTTGTTGCTGCTGCTGCTGGTGTTGTTGCTGTTGTTGTTGGTGTTATTGTTCCTGTTGTTCTTGTTGTTGTCGTCGCCTGTGTGGCTTGGGTTTTGGCATTAGTGCCAAGAAATTTTGTAGAGGGACGAGCCAACTAATTGCGGCTGCGAAACTTGTTGCGCTTCAGCAAACCGCACCGCTAACGCCCCGCCACAGCTCACCGAAATGTCAACACATGAGTGTGTATGTGTGTATGTGTGTGTGTGTGTGTGTGTGTGTGTGTGTGTGTGTGTATTGAGAGAGCGAGTATGTGCTGGGTATGCCACAGTCAGACGACCGTGGCACAGAACTACAAACAGTGGCTGTCGCCTGTCTAAGAACTACAGCCAACAACAACATCAGTAGCAAACACACAAGGCCAGCAGCGAATTGCATTAGCTATATTCTACATGTGTATCTGTGTGTACATGTGTGTGTGTGTGTGTGTGTGTGTGCCACGCCCATGCCCCATAGGGCAGGCGCCGAAGGCCACATTGCTTGTTGTCTGTTTACCATAAACAAAGTCATAGTGTCTTTGGCAGGCAGCTCGACAAGCATTTTTGTTTGATTTGCCAGCAAATACAAGCCACAGCGACAACGACAACAACGGCAACAACGGCTAATGAAATAAATATCAGAGATGAAAGCCACGACCTTTCCTGCCTTGTCAACCACGTCCGCGTTCACATCCCCTGCACCATCTTACCGGCCATGAGATCATCTAGTGGCTGCTTTTAAATGCAATTTAGCTGACCGACAGTAAGCTTGAAAGCTGAAAGTCAACTGCCAGTCAACCAAGTGCATAATTAAAACGAGAAAATTAAATTTTCCTCTTAATTGCTGTGCTGTGCACATACCCTGTACAAGTTGTGTTGGCAGATTCTGCGAGAGTTGAATATGATTTATGTTTATGGCATTCCAGTAGCTAGTAAATAAATTCTGTCTAATAAATGCAATAGTTAAGAGCAATGAACATTTGTCTATTCGTAGAAAAAGCAAACAAATGTGAGATAAAGCAATATATTAATATGGTAAATATTTATGTTTGAAATAAATTCTAAAAAAAAAATAAATAATAAAAACAGTAACTCAATAATTCATATCAATAATTCATTCAGATCACAATATCTAACGTAAAATCAAACTATTATTTGCGGTAAGGTTGAAAAAGGCTATCAAGAATTTGTTATTTGCAATTTATGGTTTATTTATCATTCTCTAATCTGAAATTCACTCATACCAGCTAAAAGTGTTTTCTGTTGTTATTTACTTTGGAAAAATATAGAATAAAAATGTCTTTGAATGTCTTTATTTTGATACAAGAAAAAACTGCTGTTCTGGCAGTAAGCCGATGGGTTGCTCGTTAAAGAAGCTATATAATCAATCTATATACAATCTATATAAGCTATCAGCAGCATGGCGCAAACATAGTGCTGAAGTGCCTTTCGACCACTTGCAACGTTGTTGAGCAACAACAACATGTTGCAGCAGGCAGCAGGCAGCAGGCAGCGGAGGCATCAGCAGCAGATACAACTGAAAACTTGCTCGGTTTATGGCCGCTGTCTGGCTAAGAGCTTAATAAAATTATGTGACGATGATTGCTGCCAGAGTATGCCAAGGGAGTAAAGCTAGTAAAAGAGAGAGGGATGGGGAGCATAGTAGCAGAGGCTGTCCGGCTGCGGATGTGGATCGTTGGCTGCTTGCAAAATGGCCGCCTTGCCAGCTGGTTTCGCTGATGGTTTCACTGCTTCCACTACTTCGGCTGTTGCTCGGCTGCCACTTGAAAAACGCATTAAGGCTGCAGTTTTGTGTGCCACATATATATATATATATATATATATATATATATATAAACTTGCTGCAAAATACACATACACTTGTACAGCTGCCCTATATGCATGCGAGTGGTTTTTTGATTGCATGTTAAAAGGCTGCCACTACTGCTGCTTCGGCTGCAACGTCTGCCATGAAATTTAATTAAAAACTTGTGTGCCATGAAATTACATTTCGACGTGCGTGTGACCTCTCTCTCTCTCTCTCTCTCTCTCTCTCTCTCTCTCTCTCTCTCTGTGTGGTTGTGGGTGTGCGCTTGAATGTGCCAGCAGCAGCGACAGCACGTGTAGGGCCCAAAGGTAGGCCACGCACAAAGGCAAATGCTGCTTGATTTTTATTTTTAATAATACAAGAAAAATAAGGCGGAAGTGCAAAAGGAGCAGAAATAAGGCGACCAACTACAGGATATGGAAATGGCCGCCTTCCTGCGCACATCATTGTAATTGGCGCTGTGCACATTGCACACTTATTACGATCTACTTGAGGCTCCATTGACGGGAAGTGCCCAGGAAATGGTCACTTTATTGAGCGGGGAATGGTTAGCAACGAGTTGAAAAATACTACAAGGCTTTAAATTTACGAAATGCAGTTTTAAGTGTTGCTTTAAATATCATTAGGTATATTATTTTCTTATTTTGGTAATAATAATTAATTCGTTATGTTTTTTTTATGTTTGCTCCTTATTTTGAGCGGAAGTAAAATGACTATTAGCAAATATTACGTTTAGAGGAATACTCAGTTTTGTCTTTCTCTTTTAAAAAGAAAGAAATTTCATTCTGTTTTGAGGAATAGTCAGTTAAGTAAAAGCGTTTTTTAATATCCCAAAGATTTTATTAACAAAAGCAAACTGCACAAAATATAAGTAAAAGAAACACAATCGCTATTAGAATTTTAAATAATTTTCTATTCATGTGTGGGGTTAATCTCTTTATTCAATTTCTAACTTTAGCTCAACAAATGTCACACAATACAGATCAAAGCAAATTATTTATGCGCAAATCCAAAAGCAAAAACGCCAATTATGCTAAAGCTCACCGTTCTCAGCTCATAATACTTTTATGAATGCGTATTATGAATGCAAATCTCGCTTAGAGATGCAATCAAATTGCATCAGCTCCTGTTGCTCACACAGGGTTTGTGGGACATTTGTTATTCAAAAATCACTGGACATAGCCTGCTGTTTGCATATTTCAATTAAACATGCCATACACACCGTGTGGCACAGCAGCAGCAGCAGTAGTAAAGGCATCAACAGCTGCCAACAGACGGGCTTGCAGCAAAATCCGCTTAAAACTTATTCAATTAAACTTCAGTCGAAGCAACCAGCAACAAACGAACGACAAATTCGAGTCGTTAAAATGCAAAGCAAATGGCGAACAGCAAATGCGTTATTACCACGAGGTTACTTTTTACTATAGCAAGAAATAAGGGCGAGATGAGAGATGGCGAAGTCCAAGATACCCTATCAGGTTGCCATGAAAGTAGAAAGAATGGTAAACTTCAATTGATTTCTAAAGAAGCCAGTTACGCTAAATGTAATTGGAATAGGGATTTAAGTTTTTTCTAAGAAAAAAGGTTATCGGACAACAATTTAAATCTCGAGCTATGTGATTTGGTAATCAAATTCAACTAGTCTCAATTGATATTCTACAAAAAGCTTTTCAGCAACGCAGCGGGTGAAGCAGGCCGACAACAAAATATTAATGCTTAAAGAAAATAAATATATTGGATTCTTTTTATGCTGCCTCGATTCGATGCGTTGCACGCCTTCTGACTAAATTACAATGACCTCCTGCAGAGTATATACAAATATGCGCATAAAGCGTATAGAATAAATCCGGATGCAGGGCAAAGAGTGAGGTGGTGGGTGGTGCTGGCCAACTGGAGGGCAGAGAGTGTGTTTGCCGTACAATAAACTCTGTGAAATAGGAGAATAAAAATGCGGCGAATAAAAATAAGCTGTCTGTTGTCTGCTGCTGTTGTCTGCTGCTGTTGGTGCCTGTGGGTGAACGGTCAGGTGTGGAGATAAGTTTTATTTTCTAGGGTATATGGGGTATGCAAGTTCGTAGCTAAACTAACAGAGGCTTGGCTATGGGGTTGTAAATACTCAAAAAGGGATTAGCTCAAAAGCTCTTATGGTGTAATCATTTAATGCCTTACGTATGAACAAAACTAACTTTATTTATTTATTTGGATTTATAGAGCTGGGAAGTTAAATACATTTTATGTAAAGTAAATCCATTTAAAGAAATGTTTGTGTATTTCCAACTATTGATTTATATACTGTTATATATAAATTATATTATAACGTTGGAAAAGTAATTACAATTAATGGAAATTCGAGCTTTTGCCCAATTTAAGTACAACAACAGATGGCGTCATTAAACTCTTGCGTTGAGTGAAAAAGATAGAGTTAGGTAGAAAGAGTGTGTGTGCGTGTGAGAGAGAGAGAGAGAGAGAGAGTGACATAGAGTATTTATGTAGTACATTATTTTTAACGACTAGACTCGGTCGTGATGCTTTCATTGTTGCTGCCACTGCTGCTGTTGATAATAATCTGCAAATCAGCTTAAAAGGTACGTTGAAAATATCACAGTTCCACAAACAACTTGAACCGTACAACTTTACAAATCAAAAACTTTCTGAATAAGCTCGACTCACCCACGCCCCACCGCGTACATCCAACTTCAACTTCACCAGCGTCCATTCTTGTTGTTTGCCCGCTTTTATTTAACATTCATTTTGGCATTTTGTTTTCCTCAGTTGACTATTTTTATGCACATACATATACACAAATAAATATTTTTCCGTTGTTTGCAGACGCCACAACAAAGCACATTTTCATGGCGGCATGTGTGTGTGTGTGTGTGTGATGGTTAATTTGGGGGGTTAGGAGTTGGCTACAAGCCCGGAAACGTGACTTATTTGAAATTTATGTACTTTTTATCCAGCGACAAACTAAAACCCAAGCATTTTGTTTATGCAATAAAAAGCCAAGCGTCGACTCCAACACTAAAATAGAAACGCTGGAAAAAGAAATACAAAAGCATCAAAAAAAAAAAAAGCATTCCATGTATGTGTGTCACCATTTTATCTCTTTTTTTTAATTTATTCTGGCGCTTAATTAGAAAACGGATTCTTTTTGGTTGATGTTTCTTTTGCTAAGTACGTGCTGAGGCCAGTGCCACATGGCGTATGTGCAATATGCAAATGCGACTGCATTCACAATTCAGAAATTGAAATCAACGAGCTTACAACTTGATAGGTTTTGTGTCCCGCTTTAGTTTCCTCCTTCCATTGCTTTTCCCAGTCTCTCGTTTCGTTTCGTTATACGCTGTTCGTTTCGTTTTTCAGCACTTGTGCCGCACACACACACACACGAACACACACACACATAGGAAGACACATGCACGCTATTCAGTTGTTGTGTTTGCTGTTTGACATGCATCGATTACATAAATGGGAAGCACAGCAGGAAAGGGGCCAAGCGGGTGGGCGGTGGCAGGGTGTGTGGAACTGGTACTGTCGAACGACAAAAGTCACGAAGCTTTTGCTAATGATGAGGACCATCATGATTTTTCAATTAACCAAATGCGGAGAGGGTTTCTGCTCAGTTCCCATGCTCATTTCGGTTGAGAGATGGCGCATATGTGACTATCAAAGCAATGACACACAATTAATGAGCAACAGAGAAACCGACAGACAGACAGACAGACAGATCGACAGATAGACAGACAGACAGACCGACAGAGTGAGACACAGAGATTGTGGAAATGAGCATGCAAACACGTTGCACAAAAATTATTACTTAAGGATGCAAATCATTTAGATTGCAGTGCTACAAATGTGAACGGATTTATTAATTTGTGTGAATTTAATGCAGATGAGAGACACTTTTGTCGTTAAGTTTTTGCTAGTTAATCGAATAATCGAATCGATAATCTTAACCTTTCCCCATCCCTTTCTTTTTCAATATTGTTAGCATTATATTTTCAGAATATTATAAATTTCAAATATTTTCCTTTAAGAACTCCTTTTAAGCTTCTTTATTTTTAAAGGATTGTCATTGGTGAAATATTTGGAAAAATATAAACTAATGCTTAATAATACTAATACTAATAATATAGTAGTAAGTCAAAAAGTAAAATTAAATATGTCAGTAAATATGCGCAGCAAAGATGTGGAATTTACATACTTAAAGAAAATTATCTAAGAAGTAAACATTACATCGAAATTCATGCAACGCTGCACCTATAAGAGGCGATCGGAGGCAACACTAAATGGGATAATATATTATCATATTACTTGCCGCCCAGCTTAGGGGTGGGAAATGCTTTAGTAGTTAGTAAGTAGCGGCAATGGGATGCCGATTAATTGAAAATGATCAGAAGGGGAGAGTCAAAGTCAGCGAGCCATGCCTAAGTAGCTGACCAGCAACAATAACAGCAAATAGCAACAGTAACAACAACGATCCATAACAGGAGAAATGCCCAACTAAGCGACTAATGCAAACAAAGTGCCAACATTTGACTCTTGATGAATGTGCAGCCAATAAATCCATTTATGCTAAGCACTTGCTTATTATTATAATCCGCTGTGATGCACACACTACACACTCTGTAAACACACACATACAGCAACTTTCAGCACCTACCCACCCACACGTACAGTCAACATCAACATTTAACCCTAATTTGCATTTATGTGCACACGGAAGCTGTTTGGTTTATGAAGGGGCTCAGACCCTGGACCTGGCTCTGTGATTACCTGGCGAGCTCTTTTGTGTCTTTAGCTCTGCATAAGGGCAATAAAAGCAATTCGCAAAAAATGTATGTAGTACATACACACACACTCGTACACACACACACAGTTGTATGTGCCGCACTAATGCACACACAGCTACTTATAAACTCACCTTAATTAAACGTGATTAAGTAGATTTCCTCGTTTTTATGCTCAACGAACTGTTTAGTTGTCGATGTGTTTGTGTGCCTGTTTTCCTTCTTTTTTTTTGTGTTTTATTATGTTTGCATGTGTATGTGTATGTATGGCTGCCCAGTGCTTATTAGTGTACATTTATTATGCACTCACTCGACATAGGGTATAGTCCATTTGATCAGCTTGTTTGCAACAAATTAAGTAACTATAAAATCAAATATTTATGTGTGATAGTTGAGCGTGGAATACGCAATGAATGTGGCAGAGAGCCGACCTTGTGGATAGATGGATAATAATCAGAACTGCATTTGTTATGTACTCCAAAAGCTGCAGTTAAATTACTAAATTCCACTTGCCTCACTTGAGCCATTTTTTTTCTGCACTTTCAAGTTCATAAAATTAAACGGTTCTAAAAACGCTATTACCGCAAAAATAAATAAGTTTATATTTATGCATTTTATTTACAATAAATATTAATTTGACAAAAAATGTGACGCAGCCTGGAATTGAATAATGCAACTGCTGCTCTTCAGTTTGTGAACTAAGGTCGTGAGTTGAAGTCAAGTTTAGAGTGTGCGTCGAACTTAAATTGGTTTTCGCCAGTTGATCAAACATAAAAACACTCGTCACAATTTTAAAGTTGAAACTGTATGAAGTAATTGGAGCATTAATTTTCAACTGCTGCAAACTAAATCAACTCAAGCTAAAAGCTTTAATTTTATAAGAAAACAAAGAAAACACTTTTCTTTTCATCTATTATTTTTATTATTTTACGAAATACAAAGACTGCCCGGCTACAATTCCGAGGCACAGAAAGCACCTCTGCCAGCTGTGGAATAATTGGCAACTAGTTTCTTTATTAATAATTTGTGAGCTTAGCTGAAGGCGCTCTTGAAACATAAGCCTATTTAAGAATCGGTCTTCTCAGTTTACTATATGAGCATAAATCTGTATTGCTGTTGTTTGTTTAAATGGTTGTTGTTGGTGCTGCTGCTGTTGCGCGCACGTTGTTGTAATTTAGTTTCATTTGTGCATGAAAATGAATTTGTATTATTGTTTGCATTAATTTGCCTTATTAATTACATTTATGCCCATTGCCGACTCCGACTATTATTTCTTTCTGTCTTTCTTTCCTTTCATTTTTTTTTTGGTTTTCGCTTTTTTTGTTGTTGTTGTTGTGTGCTCTGCCCGCTCTGTCCCTGGGGGTAATTTGAACGTTGGCTGTGCGGGCAATCAAATAAATAATGAGGCTGTGTGGCTGCGTCGCTGCTGCTCTCGCTGTCGCTGTCGCCGTCGACGCTGACGTTGACGTTGCGACGTCGACCCAACTTGAAGTTTGTTTAATATGCGAAAAGCGTTGCAGAACTTTTGCAGCTACTTGTCGTCGGCGTCGACGCCGACAACATTATCGTTGTTTTAGTTGTTTTTGTTGTTGAGATTGTCTATGGCAACTTGGTTTTATTATTTGTTGCTGCTACTCTCTATCTGTATATATTTCTATAATTGCCTTCTGTCTTTGTCTGCGCCCAGCGCCCAGCGCCCAGCGCCCAGCTCCCAGTATCTGTTTCTTTGTATCTGTAGCTGTAGCTGTATCTTTGTGTCTTTGTAACTGTATCTGTATCTGCAGCTGAAACTGGTTCAAGCATCGCAACATATTTAGCAAGGAACTTTTTTTTGTTTTTATTTTTCTTCTGCTTTTTTTTCCATAAAATTGTTGATTGTTCTACCCAATTCATTTCAATTCACTTGTTGTTGCCATTTTCTTGCCCTTTGCAGCACCTCCTTGTCAATTAGCTTTCGCCTTGTCAAATGCAATTGATGCCACTTCGTCGATTTCGACTGAGTTTCAAATTGAATTCAATATATTTCGCAAAGCCTGCCAAGTGGCGTATGAGCAATTTATGAACATCACAACTAGCTTATTTAATATTGAATCATTGTGGCAAATAACGTTCTCCCACAGTTCCTCTGAAGTACTTGCCGTGATTGCAACTGCTTCGCATCAAAATTACCACATCAATGCACATTTCATTAGCAAATCATATTGCAATTATTGACAATAAAACAACATTGTGATTATCTGCACAGCGGTGTGCCACAAACTTACTAACCAGTTGCATGAGTAGCAGCTGTTTAGACAAAATTTAATAGTGCCTAAGTTTATTAGTTCTAATTTCTTGAAATCTACTTATTTTGAGCCCTTCAGCTTAATAGAAGTTCTCATCATAGCTTGAAATTTAAAAGCATTTTCTAATTATTATCTTAACATATTTTGAAATGAAATAAATGTTTATAATTATACTTTGATAATTTACAAACATACGCTGAACTTGAGAAGTTCCACACAAAACTGTCTAAGTTATTTCCTGCTAACTTTGACTAGCGGAATTTTTACAGCGGAATTTTACTCATCACAAAACGAGTTTTGCTTAGTTATGATGCTATTAGAAATCATTGATTTATATTCGCTATTCATACCTTCACCTAAAATCGAGTCCCATTTGACTGATCATTATTTGAACATAAAATAAATTTACGTTATCCCGAGCTGCCAGCATTTTTCCATATTTTCTAAACCAAATATGTATTTTTCGCAGTTTCGCAAAAAGGTATTTCGCTAAATCAGAAACAAACTGAAGCTTGTTAGTAGTGTTTGAGTTGTGCACATAAATTTTGCAATATTTTTAAAGCACTTTAGGGAAAAAGTGACTGTGCAAAGCCAGCAATAAAATGTTCCCACAGAGTTATATATTTTGTGGGCTGTCAGTTGGTTAGCTGCTGCTTGCTTGTCAATCAATAAAGGTATGAAAGTTACAAGGGGTATAAGGGGATGAGGATGGGGTGTGCAGGGGATTGGAGTTACAAGAATAAAAAACTGAAATGTCAACTGGCTAAAGCTAAAACACTTCACAATCAAGCTGAGCATAAAACTCGCAGCGGTGCAAGACACACAAACACAAAAGACCGTGCACATCAACCTCAAGCAGCGCACTAGGCCACGTTGATTTATACACACACACACATACACACACACACACACACACACATGGCGAGCGCAATAACAACAATAAAAGTAAAAAAAAGCAAGAAAGAAATGAAAGAACGAGAATGAGAATAACAACAAGCAAACAACGAAAAAAGACTTCCGTGTTGATTGTTTTGTTTTGCTTGCTTGTGCGAACGACGACGACAACGACGACGACGCCATAAAAGCGACTACGTCTGCGAAAATCACTTTAAAAACAAGTGAAAGGAGCAAGATAGAGAGAGAGAGAGAGAGAGATGGTAGTGGGGCGGGGCACAGCGACTGGAGGCTGGCAACAAACCTGTCCATCAACAAAACTATTGCAACAATAAACAAGAACAATTTGACAATTGAAGTGCAAAAAAACAGAAAGAAACAAACTGAGAACTGAGAACTGAGCCGGGACAACTGACAAGTAGCCTCAGCAACTAGGAGCAGTCTTCTGTGTGTGTGTGTGTGTGTGTGTGTGTGTGTGTATGCGTTGCAGGGGGTTGGGGGGAGGTGGCTTGTCTTTGGCACTTGAGCACAGTTTCCGGTCATTTACACGTACACCAGCCGCACATGGCATGCCAATCTCTGAGTGTGTGTTCAAGTGTGTGAGTGTGTGCGTGTGTGTGTGTGTGTGTTGCTGACACACTATCCTACATTTTTATTGGCGCTCATTTGAAGCAGCCGCCCCGCTTGCCGTAATTGTGCCTGGATTTCAGTCTGTTATCATTATCTCTCTCGCCCACAAGGTCGGCCAGCGTTCGACAGAACAACAACAACAACAACAACAGAAATTCAATTTCATTTCACGTAATTGTTTAGTTTTGTTTACACATTGTATCAATTTTCGCTTGCAGCCCCCAGCAGTCAAGCGCTCAAAAATTGGCCAACACAATTAGCACACACATACACAGAGAGACACACACAGAGACACACACGCACACTCACAGTGACAATAAACAGCGCTGGCAGCAGCTAAGAAATTGCTGAGCCAGCAGCAGCAGCAGCAGCATAAAAGTATGCTACGGAAAATTACAAAAGGCAACTGGACCAAAAACTTTGACTCAACTTGGATGCCAATTGCTTTGCACAGACTCCACGTGCAGCAGCTGAGAGAGTGAGAGAGTGTGATAGAGAGAGAGAGAGAGAGAGAGAGAGAGAGAGAGCGCAAAAGAGAGAGACAGTAAAGTCAGTGTATTAGAAATGAGAGAGCAAAACTGCTCTTTGCGCAGCTGCTGCCTGTTGTTGTTGCTGCTGCTGCTGCTGCTGCTGATGCTGCTGCTGATGCTGGTGCTGCTGTTGCTGCTGCTGCTGCGGCGGCTTCTGCAGGATCAGGGTGTGGTGAGTATGCTGCTGCTGCTGCTGCTGCTGCTGTTTGGTTTACTTATGCTCTGGCTGGCTGTAAACTTAAAAGCTGTGCCCTACCTGCTGCTGGCGTCGCTGCCGGCGTCGCTGTCGCTCTTCGCTGCTGTTGAACAAATTTTCCTGCTGCTGCTGCGCTGCTGCTGCTGCTGCTGCTGCGCTGCGCGCTTTCCACTGAACCGTTTCTTTTTTCTTCTTCTTTTCGCTGATATGTGACGGGCAGCACTTTCACACACACACACACACACACACACGCACACAGGCACAGGCACACACACGCTCAACGCAACGCAAACACTCGCAACGCACACACGCACACACACACACACACTTTACACTCACACGCGCGCGATTCTGATGTGCTGCTGCTGCTGCTGTTGTTGTTGTTGTTGTTGTTGCTGTTATTATTGCTGTTGTTGGTGCTTCTGCTTGTTAGTTGCTTGCTGCTGTTGTTTGCATTTCACATTTTTAACATTTAACACACTGCTGTTGCTGTTGTTGTTGTATTTGATTGCATTTCTCTGCTTCTTCTTCTACTTCTGCTTATTTTTATTCTAGCTGTGGTTCTTTGTGTGGTGCAAAATTGAAAAAATTTTTCTATTTAGTCTTTCTCGAAACGCTGCTATTTTGTTGCGTGCTGCCGTTGCACAAACCGTACACGTCAACTGTCTGCACCTGACTGACGGAGGCACCAAAGAACAACGAGTCCAGTGAGTCTCTGCTGGTCGCCACTGCTGCTGCTGCTGCTGCTGCTACTGCTGCTGCTGCTGCTGCTGCGAGAGAGGATGACAAACCAGTGAGAGAGCAGAGAACGCGAGCAAAATCGATGCCAGCGCCGACGCCGTCGGAATGTGGATGCTGCAAAACGACAACAACAACAACAACAACGACAACAGCAACAACTACAACAACAAGCAGCAACAGCAGCAGCAGCAGCAGCATCGACAACATCTTCGTCTGCTCTTCGTTTGAAATTTGTTGCGGCCTGGTATACGCCTCAGTCACTGCTGGCGTCGCTGCTTTTGTTTTGATTTATTTTTGTGGTAGGTTCTGCTGAGATTGGCAAAGAGCAAAAGCTAAGAGCATCGAGCAGCCACAGCCTCGAAAATTTCGCATAACTACGGCTATTTTGAGAATTGCCTTTCATTTGCAATTCATAGCTATCGGCGCTGACCCAGAAACTCCCCAAGGAACACACTCACACACACACACACACACACACACACACAGATATACAGTGCCTGCTAACTCATGTTGACAACTATAAATAAAACAAGCCCCAGAGTAGCAGGGCGCAATTTTCAGTACTTGTAGCTTCTGCTCCAAATCAAAGGTACAAATACCAAATAAAATTGAGAGCATACACACACACGCACACACACGCACACACACACACGCACACACACATAGACATCAAAAAGTATACGTTCGATTGTAAATATACATATACGCATATTGTGTCTAATTTTCAATTGCCAACAAAAGACCAGCCTTAAATAAATATCATAAAAAATATGAAAATAAATAAATGAGGCGGCCAAATATAAATATTTGGTCAGCTACAGTTACCGCTCCGCTGTTCGGGCTTAACAAAAGGGCTGCCTGACTAGCCCCTGGGGTTGGGGCTGGGATTGGTCGTGGGCTGCGGGTAGGTGGGGATGTTTCGCGTTCGCATTGTACTCTAAAGGGAGTTGGTTATGTTTTTTCTTTTAAGCGGCTGCTGCTCTTTATGCAAACTGCCTCTGCCTCTCGCGATGTTCTTGTTGCTGTTGTTGTTGTTGCTGTCGCCCTTGTTGTTGGCTGTTTTTCAGTGTGTTTGTATGCGTAAGCGGCTCATGAATATGTAAATTGTTATTATTGCATATTGTTCAGCAGCAGCAGCAGCAGCAGCAGGAACAGCAACAACACCAACACCAACAGCAGCCGCAACAGCAGCGCTCACTGCCAACGTTGAGCTGTTTTGGCGTGTGGCCTAAACAAAGCATCACAAACAGAAACAGAAGCAGGTAAAAAGTTTCAGCAGCAATCACTAAAATATCTTACGAAAGCAGTGAAGCTGTGGAAATGTGCTCGAGCTTTTCATAATAATTACTTAAGCATAGCGCATCATTATGGGAATTTGGCACTATTTGAATTCATGTTTATGCAAGGCAGTTTAGGTTGATTTAAATAAATTTCAGGCACATTAGAATTAATGTTAATTAAATGAAAATGCTAAAGTTATGCAATCAAACTCGTATTTTGTTAGTAGACAGTTGTTATCTGATAAACAAAGGCTTCTTTTGGATGGGTTTAATTTAGATTTTCGGGTATTTAATGGACTTTTGCATCATCAAAACTATAAATATTCTATTTGTTTAATTAACAAATGAATAATATGCAAATGAATATTTGTTTCCATTATTATTTTACTTTCTATCCTCTAACAAATAAACAAAATTTAGATGATTACTGACTTGATGTTTCTAACTTGAACTATGATGATTGGTTATATTTTTGCTGGACGACATCTCTTCGTAATTCTCCCTAAAGTTAAATGAGGAGCGACGGCAGCCTTGTTAAGCTTTAAGAGCTGAAACAGACAGTGTCAAGTTAACTTACCTAGAGTTGTTGTCAATAGCAATGGGGGCCTTGGTAACAAAGTAATGGCCAAATAACACACACACACACACACCCCCTCACACACACACACACACACACACTCGCACACGTATACATATACATATGTATGCCGCTGGCTGTTCTGTGCTTGAAGCATTATTGTCAACCTGAAACATGCGAAAGAAGCAGAAGAAGAACAAGACTTTTTGACGCGTCGCCTCTGATTGGCAGCTCTTCGAGGCAGTCAAAGTCGAAGCCGAGGCGGCAGAGAAGGCAAAAATCATCGTGGAAATACTGTGAGTGCCACACGCTGTCGTCATCGCCATCATCGTCATCTATAATAACATCAAACAGCGCTGTCCAGAGCAGCACCCAACCAGCCAGCCTGCCAGCCAGCCAGCCAGCCAGCCTGCCAGCCTGCCAGTCAGCCAGCCAGTCATCCATACAGCCAGGCAAACCGGCAAACCCAGTGCCCACGTCTATTGAGTTTGCAGTACTAGACGCAGCAGCAGTATGAGGATCTCATTCCCATTCCCATTCCCATTGGCACTTCTACTCCAATTCCCATTCCAGGCGCAACTCCCCGCTTGTTATCACGCGCAATAAAAACCAAGTTGGATTTTTGGTTTTTTTCTCTCTTCTTTTCGCTTTCTTGCCGTCTGTATACTCTTCTAAAGGATACACTGAATCTGACTTGGAGTTGGCAATGTGTCAATGGAAGTGGCTATTAAGCGAAATCCTTCGATAGTTCATGACTTTGTTTATAGGTCATGCAAGAAAGTCTTAACTTTTATTGGTTTGGGTTTTTGATTTTTGGTTTTGTTTTAAGTGTTGCAGTATTTTAGAGTTAAACAGGCTGTCAAAAGCCTTTCAGCTTAAATCTCAACAACAAATTTCTTCTTAATCGCAATAATATATCACAATTTTCACAAATGCCTATTTTATAATTTATAAGCAAATCAAATTCAGTTACCTTTTGGTTGTATTCAAAATAGGCGCTTATCAATGAATTATTTGAAAAGCCCAAAGAGAAAGTGATAAATATATTTCTTATGCAAAAATGTTAACTTTTTGTTAATAACAAGCCATAAATATCCATCGTGCATTCGGTAAATGCTCAATCATTTTAATAGACTCTTGCCTTCAAGGGCATATAATCTTCGCCAAAGATAAATATCCTTTTTTTCTCGCTTTTTTTTGTAGCCGGCGTTGATGCTTACTTGATTTTTCCTTCCTTACGATTTTCAAACATTTACTTTCGCTTTTCGCAAACGAAAACATAGACAAACACACACAGACACACACACAGGCAAACACACACTTACACCAATGTACACGTATTCAAATTGTTAAGGTTTGGGGGTATGTGGTTAAGGGGTCGAAGAAGAAGAAGAAGAAGAAGGTAGGTAGAGCCCAGGGGCTGCCAGTTGGCGCATAAAAAACGCCGTGTACGCAGGCGAAAATTGTTGTTCTAGAGTGTTTGAGCGGGCGCGAGGCGCGCGGCGCTAGGCGAGTGGCGAGTGGCGGGTGTCGAGAGTGTGGCGAGGGGCGAGCGGAAAAGGGAGAGGAAGGAGGCGTCGGCATGGGCTATGGCACGCCCAGCAACACAACGCAACGCTGCCGGCAGCGACGTCGCCGCCTGAATGCGCGTTTAGTTTCAAGTGTTATTTTTGTGCTAGAAGCAGCCGCCAACGAGGACATCTCTCGGCGTCTCGTCCTTATGCCCAAAACAGCGACGACGGCAGCGGCTGCGGCTGCTGCTTCGTTTCTGCTATGTCGTCGTTGTTGCCAACGCCAACGTCGTCGTCGTCGTCGTCGTCGTCTTCGTCTATTTTGGCTGAAGTGCGTAATTGATGTGAAAAGTGGCAACAAACTGTTTTTTATTTGCGCTTGCTTTCAATTTGTTTAAATTGCTGGGCGCTGTCGTTGCTGTGTATACACACGCACACCCAGGCAACACACACACACACACACACTCGCACACACATTTAAAAACGCTGATTGAAGTTTTATTGAATTTTAAAATCTACCGTCCCCTGTCCCCTCTCCACTGTCCCTTGTCCGTCTGTGTTTTGTTTTCTGTTTCAGTTGCTGGTTCCGATTGTCTTACAGAAACTGCTGTTTCTATTGCTTTAAGTTTTCACACTCTACCGCCCTCTCACCCTTCACTTTGCTCGACCGTTTGCTCTCTCTGTCTCTCTCTCTCTCTTTCACTCTCACATTCGTTGGGTGACATGTTTTTTTTGAGTGTTTTATTGTTGACACAAATAATGTCACTCAAATGTCGAAAAGAGGCCGCTTTTTCTTGTGGTTCCTCGGCTTCGCCTTGCCCGAGTTCCTATTGTTGTTGTTGTTTGCTGCTGAGGTTTGACATACATTAAAGTAAGTTTGTCAGGTGCGTTAGGTAGTCGTCTGTCTAGAAAGTTAAGCGCTGCCGTTTCGTGCCTGCCACAAAATAGGAGAAAAAAAAAATAGCCAAATTGCTATTGGAATGCTAAAAAAGATAAAAATAAATGTCACATTTACCGACCATGAGCGGAAGAAATTGAGATACTTTCCTAAGTACTTCTGACATTTACATCTGTAACTAATAGATTACATCAATTGACTACAAATTTGTGTGTCAACACGTTTCCACCATTTGAAAGTATCTAAATTTTGGGGGAAGCGACTTTATCGAATCTTTGAAACTGATTCACAATAAAAATCCAAACACGTTAAAAGTAACTGAAGCAAAATTGAAAGCCTTAGTAATTTTTAAGCTAGTTAATGAAAAATTAAGTGATTCATTGGATTAAAATTGAAATCTTCACAATGAAAATGTTGCGGATTAATGTTAATGTTGCGGAAATGTTAAATCAAAATAAAATCAAGTAAATGTTGTACACTAGTTGAAAAAAAGACTAATAAGAATAATTAGTAGAAAATAATAAATAAATCGGCTCAAATTGTAACTAAAAAAAACCAATGATTAAAAATTGGGTAGTTAAGACATTAACTAAATTCATAAACTGTTTGGTTAACTGCTTGGCTCATTCATCGTGTAAACACTGATAATAAAAAATAAATTTATGTTACATCGTCTGTTAGATAATGTCCCATAATCGGTTACACCATATTTGCCAACTCACTCTTTCAGTATTCAGATTAATGTGTGTACATGGCTCAACCAGGGAGATTTGAGTGAGCTCAGTAAGTACTACGGGGCCACACGGGCTAGTAACGCTCTAGATGCGGCAGTCAAGCGAACTGAACCGCACTGCTCAAATTTGAAATGGAACTGACCCACAGAGACAATAAAGTTCAATATTAATGCACCCTTTGACACACAGAGCAGAGCACAAGCAACAGCCAGTTGCCCCAAATCGAGGCGCTATAAATATAAGACAAAACAGGCTACTTAAACGTGAAAAAAGCGAAGAAATTTTAATGATCTGTCATAAAAGTGGTTCGGAGACAGCAACCAAACCAAGCCACACACACACACAAACCCAAAGGCAGTTGCCGAAAATTGAGCTGCCTACCCCGCCACACATAAAACTGAATTTATTAGCATTGCATACTTTTGAGGGCAATCAAGTAACCGAAGCAGACGCCCACCCACACACACACACACACACACACTCATATACCCAACCGAAAGCGGTCAAAAACTGTTGCAGACGGAGGGTTGTGCGGAGGTGCTGTAAGTCTGCCCAAATATGTACAAATCCTTTTAAGCACTGTGGCGCCACCTAGCGGGCGCCGATTGTGTGTCGCAGCGGCAGCAATTAATTCCGAAATCACAATAGCCATAAAGATGATGATGCGACTACAATTTGAATGCCTGCCCCACCCCACTTGTCGCAACCCACTTGCGACGCCACAGAGGAGCGCCGCTGTCAAAGACACGACCAAATTGACAACAATGGCGACAAGCAGCGGCCGTAATAAGTAGTGTGGTAGTGTTAGCTCCTCCCTTTCTACCTCCCTCCCTCCCTCCTTCAGTCTATGCAACAACTACTACTACTACTACGACTGCTTCTCCGTCGTTCGGTGGCTGCCTTAGGGTTGTCGGCCATTAAATCAGCGCGGGGCATGGCAGGACGTGGCGCTGCCAATGCGGCACAATATATCAAACTTTATGTTGATTTGAGTGGCCCCGCCAAACTTTGCGCCCCAGACTGAAACTGAAACGGGACACTGAAACTGATTTTGCCCCCGGGTTTCGAGTTCGAGTTCTCGAGCGCATTTTTGTGTCAATTGTCTCTTTTTATTGATTTATTTTGCCTGCCTCTTCGGTTGTTTTTTTTTTGTTGTTGCTTTTTTTTTTTTGTATTTTTATCATTTGTGGATTTTATTTGTGTGCTTATTTTTGATTAGATTTATTTATTTTTATTTGTGCTGAGCCGTCGTTACGTTTCCGTTGCGGCCGCCTCGTTGGCCGATGAAATTTAATAATTCCACTTAATGCAATAATAATTTCGTCGCCTTTTGTTGCTCGAAACGGGGATCTTTCGACCATCGACCATCGACCATCGACCACCGAGCACCGACCATCGAGCACCGACCAACGAGCAGCGTCGTCCTGCCATCCCGTCCTGGTGTCCTGTCATCATAGTCGTCATCATTTTGTGGCGTTGGCCGCATAATTTGTGCGAAATTTGTCAGATTGCTGGCACATCTCGAGGCGCTTAAGTCTGAGTAATAGCGCCCAGATGCTGAAAAGAGTCGGGAGATGGAGCGTGGTGTTAGGGGATCGTTGTGTAGTGAAGCATTTGTAATATGTTTTATTTGACTTGTAGCAGCTGCAGGCATTCTTCTTCTGCTCTTCTGCTATCCATGGGTAATAAACACAAAAACTTCAAGTAATTGACGCGCCTTACTCTGGGGAGAAGCGCCGTGGCTCAAACATTGGCTTGGATGGGCCGCTGATTACAATTGGATGCGTTGGTAATTGCGGCTAAATGACTGCCAGATAGGTAAATAAATACTATACTTTATACAAGCAGAGGCGGAGTGTGAGTAATGGATCTACGATAAAGATACAATGAAAAAAGCATTTGAGCAAGCGCTTTCTAATGCTCTAATGGGCATAAATTAATGCACAAATAATGAAAATAGATGCGTTGCTACATTTATTGCACCACAGGAGCTAAAGTGCTTAGTATTGGTGCTCCAAATCTATTTACAAATTTATATTAAATTTAAGGAAAACTATTTTCCATTATTACTGAATATTTCAGCTTATCAATTAATTATTAAGTGCTTCCAAATCTGCACGTATCTGTGATTTACTAAAATTAACACTGCATTCATATTGGTTATTGATTTGTTTGCTGTGGAATAAAAACAATGCACAACATTTTTAAAAGCCGCTTAAAAATTGATTGAATTTATTGAATAATATCAAATTATAAGGAATAAATAAAAATAAAAATAGACGTTATAAGATAATAATAATAAAAATCCTGGGTATTCAAACATAAAATAGTTTCACGTTTATTGCAAGAATTGGGAACAATCATTACAAAAATTAATAAGTCTAAAAATTAGCCACAAGGACAGTTAAACGTTAAGAAGGCAGAGGTAAAGAAAGAAAATAAAGAAAAGATCTCTGAACCTGCAGAGTAAGAAAAGCTTACATTGTTAAGCACACTCAGAGATTTCAGGGAAATAAGGCAAACGTAAAACAAAATAATTAAAACTAATAAAAATGGTTAGTTTTTTTAAGCATTTTAAAAATAAACAATTTTTTGATGCGAGATTTATTAGTTTTTCCTGTTTTTTGTAACTTGTCTAGTAAATTATAAATCAAATGTATCAACGCATGGTTTCACCTCGTATAAAAACTATTTTTGAGACTCCAAAACTGAAGTCTGTACACAAAATGTAATTTAAAAGCAAGCTCAAATTCCCGAAACGGTTGCCTGGTCAACACTTCGTATACACAATATGTCAGCGCACATCCCACACGAAGCTATTTAGTTCTGGGCGACAATTTTGTCAATTCAATAGCTTAATTTGGAGCTGCGAATGCGGCATTTACAGCTTCGTACAGACCGATATCATATTGCTCGACACTCGACCAGCTGTTCATATACGCGTGTGTGCTTATGTGTGTGTGTGTGTGTTTATGTGTCTGTGTGCGTGTGTGTGTATGTGCACATACGCTGCGGTCTGCTTTTTGTCTTTAACTTACTGTTATGCTTGCTGCTGGTGTTGGTGTTGATGTTGGTGGCACACACAATGCGTATACGTAATACTCAAAATGTGAGTGCTTTTAATAAATGCTGTGACATGCGTGCGACATCGTCGCTATCAACGCTAATGCCGCCGTTGACGTCGACGCCACTTTATTATTGAATATGTCGCCGTGCCCATTTGCATAATTGA
Organism: Drosophila picticornis; assembly: GCA_035043845.1. NCBI lineage: Eukaryota > Metazoa > Arthropoda > Insecta > Diptera > Drosophilidae > Drosophila > Drosophila picticornis. The sequence goes on from JAWNMR010000362.1 coordinate 9,011,896, forward strand.
TCGGCAACGATGCGCGAATCGCAGCGGCGGGAATTTCACGACGTAATCGGCTGGCAGACATTCGATTTGAGCATTTGCTAAACAATAAAACTTCAGTGCGTGACAGACCTCATCCAGCTGTCAGGCCTCAAGCAGGGGCCTCTTTCTGTGTACAAATGTATGTGTCTTTTTTGTTTTTTATTCATTTTTTTTTTCGTTGCACAGCAGCCTTGTCGACAGACTTCAATAATTGATGCACATGTGCTATGCGTGTCCCCCTGCTTATGTGCGTGTGCTTGTGTGTGATTTATGCGCGTTCTCGCCTGCCATTCAATTGTGCAAATCAATTACAATAATCGACGCACGCAACTTGAAATAGCGCGCTGAACCGTGCAGATCAAATATATGAATGCTGCTGGGTGTGTTCCACCACAAAATGAGGGTGTGGCTAGAAAGATGTTCCAGAAGTATCTTTGAATCACTGAAAGAAACGCAGCCAGGATAATGTCATGTACACATACAAAAAAAAAAATCAAAGCGATGTGAATAAAATAAATATGTGTTGCATTTCAAAAATAAAATTAAAAACCTGCTATTTGAGAAAATTAATATGAATGAATTGATGGAGTTCAATTAAGGGAAGGAAACGCAACCAAACGAAATGAAAAACGAAAAATTGTCCAGGAGTGTCCTTGCTTTACTGAAACAAGTACATCCAGGATATTGACATATTTCACAGACATGAAATAAATCAAATGGAAATGAAGAAAATGAATATGCTTTGTATTTAAAAAATTAAATTAAATGGCTGCCATTAAGGAAAATTAAAAAAATGAGTAGATGGAATTCAACTTGAAAAAAAGATAAATAAAAATAAAATTGAATGTTTTTGGTATTTATAGATTTCTGTAATAACATTCCCAAAAAAAAAAAAAAAACACTTAGTCTGGTTGTCTAATAAATGAATCAAATACAGCATGTTGCCAACAGTTCTTTTTTATGTTGCTGGTTTGGTTATGGAATAATGTTCCATAAAAACATATGCAAATAATGGTAACAACTGTGGAGTTCGCCAGACAGGATAACTTTGAAGGTTTTCTCGAGCATAAAATGTTTCTACTAATGACTGAAAGTCAACAGTGCGAGGCACTCGCCCAGACACATATGTAGATGCAGACACAGAGACAACCTTATATTAAGAGGGCCACACACACAGGCAGACACACACACACTCAGGCAGACGAACACACAAACACGAACACACACAAATATGTGCTCACCACCGGCAATCAGTCAGCCTCAAACTGTTTCTAATTAAGACTTTGGGGACCGGCCTGTGTTTGGGTGGCCTCTTCAAAATGGACGGTCGCCTTCTGCACAGTCAAGTGTTGTCTATGGCGACGCTGCTCCGGACGCAGCTACATCGCCTGTTTACATGCACAGTTTGTTGCACACACACACACATACACACACACACACACACACACACACACACACACACACACACACACACACACATGCATACAGGTTTCTGATTGTCCGTTACTCGAAGGAATTTAATTATAACTTCTGTAACTAATTTCCGTTTTTCGCAATTCGGCAACCGGATGTATACACATATGTATGCAAACGCCTGGCAGACAGCGAGTGAGGATATTATTGAAAGGGTTGGGGTGGGTCCTGGGCGGCCTACCAATGGGAATTGAGCTGTGACCGAAAACGTTGCACAAATTAATATTTAATGCAACCAGACACACAACTCTCGATGGCAGTTGCCAACTACTCATTGAATATTACGCATACGCAGCACTGGACATTGGAGACACGCAGACGTACCGACAAAAAAAAGAGTAATTGTAGCAGGATGAGGGGGCAAAAGTTATAGCCCGCTGTGACAGAAATGAACACGTAGGCGGCATAAACATCATCATCAGCGGCATCAACATTATCATCAGCGTCATTTACGTGACTTGCCATGTCCATTAGGCCAGGCAAAACCAGGAGCCAGGCAAACAGAGTGAGCCGGAGACGTGGCCAAAGGATTACAGCAACCCGGGGAGTTATTAGACCTATCACCAGTAACGTACAACAACAAATTCATATATATATAAATACATATTTATATATATATATATAAATACTTGTTAAAAAAATAAATTATAAAAAAGGTAAGGCTTTGAGTGTCTAAAGTAAGCGGCTGAGTAATTCTCTGGTAGCAGCGCAATAATAATTCGGAGTTAGTTGTTTGTTTTGACACTGCATTGCTTATTTTATTGCAATTTAAGGGTATATTTGTAGCTCATTCCTTAAAGAAAGCTCTCAGTAAACTACCCTCCAATACCGTTAACAGTCTTTACTCCATGTCGGGTATATTTGAATATGTATCCCAGCTCAATACTAATATGCTCTTTTTAAATCGAGCTTAGAGTATAAGAGCAAAACTTTTTTTTAGCTGTCAGAACTTTGGCCTTGACTTAACCCGCCACGCAGCTTAACCCCACTTATGCGCGCGGGGGCTAATTTAAAGTTTGTTTTATTTAAAAATAAAATATGAAAAGCGAAAACACCATTAAAAAAAAAAGGGAAAATCCTCGCAAAGGGACACTCGAGGACCTTGGGCGTACAATTTGTATTTACACTTTTGATAAATTAATTAAAAGCGAAAAGGGCGGCAAATCTTTAAAATAATTAATTAAATAAACGGGGCGACATGGCAAACAAATAGCAAAGCACAAAAACAACAAAAGCAGAAAGCTGAAAAAAAAAACACAAAAATTAAAATAAAAAGAAGATGTAAACTGAATGCCAAATGATGAATGCGCATCAAAGCAGGCGACTGAGGCACGAATCGAGCTGAAATTATGGCAACCAACTGACACAGAAATCCATTTTTCATTTTCAGCTATAAGCAAAGAGATGGCTGCCTGGCCGCCTCTGGGCGTGGTACCCATGCTCTGGCCAAAAATACTAGGCTGGCAAAACAGGGCCCAAGCCTTTACCTACTTATTTATGAGCTTGTATGTTGGTTGTTGGTCAAACAAAAAACGACGCTGCAAACAACAACAAAAACAACAACAACAACAGCAGGGTAGGCACCACCAGCAGCAATACAACGAAAAAGGGGTACAGATTACTAACGAAAAAATAAATAAAAAGCAACAGCAGCAAACATGCTGCTGATTTTTGTTGCTGCGTATTGTTGCTGCTGCTTCTGTTGGTGTTGCTGCTGGCGTGTCCAAAATATAAGGAAACACTATGGCAAAAAATTCTGGGCTTGCACGAAAATATAATGCTCTTCCGGCAACAAATTTACACATTCATATTTAATATTAAATACAAAATGCTTAAATAAAATGATACATTTTCTATTCTACTTATTTTATAATCAGATGCTTAAATAAAAGTATTTGTTTCATATTAGTATTCAACTCATATTTATATGACGTACTTGTTTTATGTTCTACGAACGTTTCCCAATTTGCTTTAAATCACATTTGGTGACCATTTTAGCAAATACATTTATGAAATTTACCAGCATTTTCAATTCAATAATTTAAATTCTGCTAAGCAGCTAAACATTGTTTCTTTACATATGTAAAACACTCTTGATATGCTCTCAAAAACTTATTCAGAACGTGGTTGAAGGTCACTTTGAAAGGCTTTTATAAAAGCGTTAAATCTATATGATAAAATTACTAACGATGTTAAGCATTTCCTATGCCACAAAGATAGTTTAAGTTTGTTAATTTTTCTTAACAAAAATAAATAGAAAAAAGTTTATAGCTAATTTTGTAGGTCCTTTCAGCAAATTTCCTATGATGCTTATAATTAACCCTATGGAGTCACAAACAGATTGTCAAAAATATCAGGTTGCTCTGCCGGCAAGGGAATCTAAAATGCTCAGTAAAAAGACCTTTTCTTATTCATTTTTTTCTCCCCTTTTTTTTATCTTACATTGGGGTTTCGTCTTGGGCTGCCATTGTCTGCCAAATTACGTATACGCCTGGCAGCACACAGCAACTTGCCCTATTTCTGTGTGTTGTATGTTTTGTCTGTGAGTGTGTGTGTATGTGTATGTGTGTGTGTGTGTGGGGGGGGCATGCAAACAAAGGCGCTTGTCTGTCAGCTTCGAACTTGAAAAAAATAAATAAAATAGCGTTGTGCGTAGAGATTTCACAGAAATGAGTTGTAAATGTCGAAAGTGCTTGATATGCCGTAGACAATTTTCAAATGTCGGCAATCTGCAAAGCAATTTGAAGAAAGCAAAAAAGAAATGGAAATATGCGCTATAATTTACACTCCAGGCAACAACTGCTGCTTCTGTTTGTATTCTATATATATTTTTGTATTTTTTTCTTTTTTGTCATGACAACTTTTCACAGTGTGAGTGTGTGTGTGTGTGTGTGGGTGTGTGTGTGTGTGTGAACTTCTGAGCCGGGCTCGGTGCTGTGGTTGGCCTGGGCCATGTTTGTGTGTTTTGTCTGTAAGCAGCTGTCAGTGATTTCTGACAAATTGATTTGACAGTCGACAGGCGACCAACGCATGGGGATGGCTGGAAGGTGTGGGGTGTGCAAGGGTGGCAACATCAACAACAACAGCAACAGCAACAGCAACAGCAGCAGTAGCAGCGACAAGTCAGGCGCGTGTGCTAAAAAAAGATGAAAGCCTGACGTTGCCGTGACTGTGCTGCTGTTGCCATGTCTACGCGTAAGCGTCTGTGGCATGCTCTCTAGCCGACAGCAGCGAAAAGAGAGGCAGAGTGTGGCAGAAGCAGAAGCAGAAGCAGCAGCAACCAAGGCAAGAACAACATTATCAACAACAAGCAGGCGGCCAAAGAGTTGCTGCCACCAAAGAGCAAGCGCGTGGTGAGTATTTTTACATGTTTGCTTCTATTCTTTTTTTGCGTTCTTTTTTTTTTTGTATTATACATTTAGTTGCAGCCAGTTACCTGCCTGATTGACACACGCAACAGCTGATTGACTGACGTACTGAATAAACTTATGCACAACAACTTAAATAAAAAGACAAACAAAAATGTAGAAATCCAGAAAAAACGAAACTCTGTGAAAACTCCATGAGTGTGGCAGCTGCCAGTGGCAAAAACGCACACAACGCGCCTGTCACTTTTTATTTATAAAGTGTGCAAATAAAATCCGTAAATCACTGGAGCAGCTGACCTAGATATACTATTATAGAGTATATATCTCCAGCTTTGACCACAAATCAAACAATTAATTTTGCTGTCTGAAATTCCAGCAGTAAATCAACAGTCAAACAATTGAACCATTTAACTATGTAAATAAAATTAATATGAGCAAAGAACACAGATGAAAAGCTGAAGGCGAGAGCAGTGGGACTCTGGGACTCTCCGAGTGAAACAGCAAGCCAGAGCATGGCCACGCTAAATAAATGGCCACCTTATGGTGGAGTCCACGAAAAATCCATTAAAAAGCAATCAATATATGGAAAACAAATGCCAGTCACTTTTGACCTCTCCTCGCCAAACCAATCTAGTTAAGAGCTCGCTCTTGCCCGCATTCGCTCACAAGCAGACCTTCACTCTCTCTCTCTCTCTCTCTCTCCCTCCCCCTCCCTCTCTCTTTGGCCCTCTTTCTCTCTCTCTGTAGCTGGGCGGCATAATCTGAATTTACAAGTAATTTACCCAAACGCAGCAAAAATTGCAAAATGTCAAAAGCGCCTCCCAAAACGAAAATGAAGCCTGCCAGCAGCGGGCGGTCGAGCAATGAAAGGAAGAAAAACATAAAATAAAACCAACTCTCGACTATTAATGACCAGGACTCCAAGGCAAGGTGAGTGAGCGAGCTGGGAGGAAGAGCCCCAGACCAGGGGAAAGGCTGCGCCCACACAAAATAAAAAATATATTATATATATATATATATATATATATAGATACACACATACATATATATATATATATATGTGCACGGTGAGTTGCTGTTTTTGCTGCCCCAAAACGTACATGGACTGTGTTGTTGCGCTGTTCTCAGCCAGCGCCTGGTGTTGACCTGATTTTAGTGACGTCATCTGGCCCACAACCTGCTGCTGCCACTGCATACTCGCTTGGTCCAATATACACTTACAGACACACATATACACAAGTGCAATGCTGTAAATAGGTCGATGCTAAGCACTTGTTCTTAGGTGCTGAACACCCGCTGTTTCTCAGCTCAGCGCATTCATACAAATTAATAATAATAATATCAGCGACGACAGTCAGTCATTAGTTATTTTTAATAGCAACAGATTTGTGTACCCATCAAGAGCACTAACCTTGCCAAAAATTGTATTTCTTAACGAAAATGGCAGGGTGTCAAACTGATTTCAATTTCGATTCTGGTATGCAAAAAAATATATTAATTTAGGTAATTTTCCAAACTCTTTCATGGTATTCGGTTACGGTTTTGTGGTACTGATAACTGGCTTGTAAGAAAGTGTTGAGAATTCCTTCCGATAAGGATTCCGATTGTGTATTTTAAGCGATGAAAATTCGGCTCCAATTCTGATTTTAATTCCAGTTTCAACACCCTTGAATATGGGTTACATTTTAGTTGTCAAGGCGAAAATTGGCTATGAATAAGGAGAGCTTAAAAAATTCAGACTAACTGAATAATATATTTCAAAGAGAAAAATCATCAAAATAACAATTAATAGGTGTGATATCAAAACCAATTTTAATAATAACATTAAAATTTCTAAACGGTTTATGAAAATTTGAAAATACGCATTAAGTTGTTGGTCTAATATAAAAGTGCTCACTTAAGTAATATGACTCATTTCGATCTCACTTCAAAGTCCTGTGTATCCGACAAAGCTGTTGATTGTGCACATCTTTATTGTATTTGATTTATCATATATTGTATAATTAGTGTTACGATGAGTTCAATCATTGACCTGGATATGATGTACGAATCCAGACAGTTTAGGTGTATATACCACGTACCGTTTTTTGTGGGCTAAGAATAGGAGATATCTGGAGTTCCATCACTGCTGGGCAGTTCTCATGCAACACACTTTTCGCCTCAAAACACAATTCGTTTTAACAGTCGCATGTCGATCGGGTTTGCAGGCGTAGACCTCACGACATCTGCCGCCCATCCTGAAACACGATTTCATGGCTGTAAAACAGGAGCAAAACATTTCCTATTTGTGAGGAATTTTTTTTGGCGTGTTTAGTAGCTTACGTGGATTGTAGACGGATCGACAGCCAAAGCATTCGGCGACAATCAGCAAGCAAAGCAGCAAAAATGTTGTCTTCCTTATAAGAGGCATTTGCATGCGCTTATTGTGATCGTTGTAGATGTAAATACGAATTACAAATGTAGCCAAAGAAATAAAAATATTGAAAGTTAAATCATTGCAGAGCTAACTGGGCTCAAAACAGAGCCGCTAAGTGAGTGAGTAAATGAGATTATTATGATAGCAGTGCCGGGCAGAAAGTGCAGTCTTTAGACAACGTCAAATTGCGATTTTTAATTAAAAACTTGTAGCATTAAAAGCAGGAATGCAAAAAGACTATAACCGGAGGTGATGGACTGGGAAGTGACCTGTACCAGAATTTGATGTGCAGATACAAGGCAACGGATATATTTAACTGTCAATGCCATCTATTGTTATACCAGTTACAGTTATATGAATAAGACAATCGATAATCGAGAAAACGCCAAGTGTGACTTTAATAATATAGTAAAATTTGCTTTGAAAACGCAACCTAAGCGAGGAATGAGCAAAGTTAGAGCTATAATTGAATGACTCAACCTATTTGCTGCCCAGAGGCTACAGGGTATGAAAAAAACCATTACGTGGGACACCTTTCATGCTTCAAATCAGTGTGAACGAAAATAAACCGCTTAAGGACTTGCGACTTGGCGCTTTCAAAATAACAAGAAAACTGCCTCCAGTCAGTTGTAGCACTTGGCTACGAGTCCGAGTGCGAGTTGGAGTCCGCGACTGCTGTTGCTGTTGCTGTTGCTCCTGCTGCTGCTGTTGCTGCTCCTGCTGCTGCTGTTGCTGCTGCTCTCTGCCGGCGCTGAATGAGCGATGCCACGGCGGAAGCGCTAGACGGATGCGGATGTGCTGGCCTGAGCATTGGTTCACCACAGCGACTAGTTACCACCACCAGCAGCAGCAGCAACAGCAGCAGCAGCAGCAATAGCAGCGGCGGCACTGAGAAAAAAATTCAATTAAAAGCAACAGCACGTAACTGAAACTTTTTTTCTGCTTCTTTTCTTTTTTGCTTGTTTTTGCAAGTTTTTTGTATCTTTCGGGACTGTGCCTTAGCCACTGTGTTCGTGTGTGTATTTTTCATGGTAAAGCAGCTGCCCTTAGGGCGCAGACAGAGTTCCAGTTGGGCAACCACTCCCCTCCGCGCCCCTTCCGTCTCTTGGGCAACCGTCTGAATTATAAGTTGGTGCCAGCTGTCAGTTGGCTTGTGCGCGCTGCTTCAAAGTTGCAACGGTTTTTTCCCATTTCTATTTTCCCATGTTCTTCTTCTTGCTTTTTGTTAGTTTGGTTTTGTATTTGGTCGAAAATTGAATGGCTGCAGCTGCAATTGGTGGCTATCAGTTATTGATAGTACATGCCCAATAAAAGCCAAAAGTTTGTATTAGCCCGCTGTCTACCACTCTACCAACTGCCAACTTGATGCTTCAGTTAAAGTTTCTCGCATTTCTTCTTTAAGCTTTTGCATCAAATTAAATATTTGACATCCTGTAAATGGTTGCAATCGATATTTTCAAATTGTTGATAGCAGCTAAATCGGAATTTTGTGAGAAGTACGAGGCACTTGGCAAGGGACTTTTATTTGTTCAATTCAGATGCTTGTTACTTTTTCCAAGCGATTGCATATTAATAGATCGTTTATCAATTCTACATCCACAAGAAATATGTCAATTTCAGAGTCACTCAACTTTTTCTATTTTAGAACAAAAAGTTCCAACCAGTCTTACATTAACTCCTACAGCTGCTGCATCCGTTGCGGATGCAACCGAAGTGGATTTGGCTGTAATTGGTTTTCTGTTGAGATTTTCATAAATGACAGAAGGAATTAAAAGCAATTTCAGTTTGTGCTCCATTTGTGGTTGCTTTTATTTAATTTTAAACAACAGAAATGTAGAATGCTTCATGGAATAAGAACATATTTTATTCAACTGAATAGATTACGTAAGGAAACAGCTTTAAGGAAATCGTCAAATTGTGAAATAAACAGCTGCTCAATAACAATATTATATTCCTTAAGACATTGAGTCATGACATTTTGGAATATGCTGAAAACCAATTTAAAACTGTTTAATTGAACATTTTAAAACATAACTCTGAACAAGCTTTTTATACCCTAAACCCATTGAAAATGGGTAAGGTATATCAAGTTGTACTAAGGAGCTTGACTCTCTTAACTTGCAATACTAGTTCTCGTAACTATTGGCAGATTAAGTTTACTTAACGATATCTCAACAAAAGTACCGCCTTCTAATTAATAGTTGATAGACATATTATTGATATGCTTCGAGATTGAACTAGAATCGCGTGACCAAAATGTATTTTCATATGAGCAGCCCCCAACAAAACTAGAAACTGTATTTTAATCGTTTTTTTTTGTATTTTATGTATAACAGCTGGGAATAGGGTACCTGCTGGTCGAGCTCTCTCGACTAGCGTATTCTTACTTGTTTGAAATTACTTTTATTAAATCATAAATATTTAATACCTCGTTGAGCGACAGTTTGCCTAGTTGCTTAAACGAGACTCGGTGTACTTTATGCATTTTGTATTAAATGAAGAACACAAATTGTTTTTCTTTAACTTTTCCTACTAGTATCAAACACACACTCCAACTAGCTACCTTTGCAATGAGGAAGCTCCACTTCAGCATTCCATCGCTCTCCCTACTCTGTTTCGACTGTATATAATTATACAGTTGCTTGCCCAGTTGTACAATAATTTGTTTTTCTATTTGTATGTTTTTCTCGTTCTTTGAGTAAATTTATTATATTTACTACACATATATGCACATATATCCAATTATGGGGCAGGGGTTTGCTCTATCCGACACCTCGGCTCGGCTTAATTTACTGCTATTACCCGCCTGGTATTTCCCACCATAACACTCAACGCATTTATCTGGACGGGCTGCTTATCGTCTGCTCTGTGTGTCCCAGAGGCGACCAGTCGAGTGGCCACTCAACATTGGAGCAACACTTGGCATTGTGGCGCCTCGGCCCCTTACCTCTAATGAAGCGCAAATGCTGATGTAAAAATTTAATTTAGTTCCTAATCCGAGGCACACACGCGTCACCACGCCTCCCAAACCCTCACGCATATACACAAACACACACACACACACACACACACACACACTAACATATAACACATGTCCAAATGTTTATGGAACGTGTGTGTAGCCGATGCGTGCTTACCTACTAATGTGTGCGTGACATGAAGCCAGGGGCCAAGCCGTAGCCATACACTGAGAAAACATAAATAAAAACAATTCAAAGTAGATTTTGAGCCGTGCAAAAGCGCATTCTCAAACATTTTTCTATCAGTTAAGAATAAATGTTTATCGATTTGTATTTAAAAATAAATAAAAATTCAAAGACAAAAAGGTTTCTTAAATTTTCGCTTATTTTGAGTTATTTTCGTGAGTGTAATCGTGACTGTGAACTGCGTATGCGTCATATTGCTACTGCTGATGCTGTGGCTAAAAATAATAAATGATGCGCCACGTACATGTATTAAAAACAAAGCGCAAAAAAACGCTGACAGCCAACGGGAGGCGCATAACAGCGACTGACTACCCCATAAAAGCCACGACACAAAGCAAAGCTAACAAACTGAGGCGTCCGGCGACCGGAATGGAGCGTCAACCCCATTGAATGGTAGACCTTGTTGTTGTTGTTATAGTTGCTGTTGTTGCCGTTTTGTGTTTGGTTGCAGCAGGCAAAACTAACAAACGACAGCGCCAACATTAGCGTGTCCTGCACAAGGGAGTGGTTGCATGGGTTGCGGGGGGTCGGGTTGAAAGATATGCGTTCGTTCGCGCTGCTTGTTTATGGCTTTGTTTGCACTTTAGTTTATGGGTGTACATTTTAAACGCCAGGTGACATCTGTGCATGTATGCCTAGGCGTGTGTGTGTGAGTGTTTTGGCGTGTATGCGACAGTTTCGTGACCGTTGGCTGCTAGCAGCTTCCCGATAGCTGCTTGTGTGCTTTGGCAAAATGCTGGAGCTGCTGAAACGGCTGACAGTTGCACTGATTTCAAGCGTCCATCAAAGGCGCCTGTTTGACATTTAATTGCCGCACATTGTTGTTCTTATTGCTGGCTCTTCCTGACCACAGTCATGGGCTTGTTCTGTTTGTTTTAGGTGTGCGGCCAACTTTTAACACGCAATGTAAAAGCCAAAACCCAGAGTCAGGCTACGCCATTGCACATTTCTCGGCACTGCGACAAAGATTACACACACACACACACGCACACACACACACAAATAGACACAGACACCGCTAATGCATCAGTGTGTGCAACTAGTGCTGGGCAAAATTGCGTGATTTGTTTGTAGCGTGAAGTACCACAACTAAAATTCATTTCAAATGCATACATAAAATAATGAGCTACTCTTTGGAGGCTTAATTATTGATACGGTCGTGTCTATAAAATAATGGCAGCCTTTATTTATGAGTCGACAGTTTTTGTTATTAAATTTCAAAGAATTACTACATGTTTGTGCCTCAGCGAGTTGTCATAAAATTTATGGAATCGAAAGAATCGAGATTATGTTGTTTATTTTTCTTTTGTCATTTGTCTGCAGAGTTTTCCATTCCTTTCGAAAGCACAGGCAGAACTGCTTAAATTGTGCTTAAATATATTCGAAACAAACAAAAAACAATTGACATTATTTACATGCAACTTTATTTGTTTGAAAAAGTTATTTAAAATCAGTCTCCTTTAAAATTGATGAGCTCACAATACATTTTTGGTGAACGTAATTCGTGCCTAAATCTCCTTGGCTGAACGATAATTACTGTGTCTGAGAAGTTGCTCAACCCTGTGACAGATTCACACACATTTGCACTCACTTACAGCAGAAACTTCAAAAAGTTTACACGTGTTGGCAAACGTTTTGCGGTTGCGTTCGGCAAAGGTTGAGTTGAACATTTTTTGTTTCTGGGTTTTTGTTTTTCTTTTTTGTTGGATTTGTTTTGCTTAATTTCAACTGTCGCAGTGGCTGCCTTTGCGACTTAACGTGGAAGAATACACACACACACACACACACACACACACACACACACACACACACACACACACACACAAGCACACACGTTGGCCATTTTCTAATGGCCTTTTCGTGGTCAAGCATTTAAGCTTCAACCCTGGCCCATAACCTCAACCTCTCTCGCTCACTCTCTCACTCGACCCGCTTGGCCTGTGCTGCTTTTGTGCAACCGCAAAAGTTGCCTCTGTACTGGCAAACACACGCATCCACACACACACACACACACACACACACACGCTGTACACCTTTTTCGACCATTTTGCACACGATGTTTTGCGGTCATGTTGACATTTTAAATGCCTTTTCATTTGTCTCTCGTTCTATCTGATTCTCCGAACAGCTGCCACAGCGTCGCTAATTTCATTCCATTTGCGCTTAAATGCCACAAAATTTCACTTCACATTAAATTGAATAGTGTCGACTCTAATCTTTGACCCCAACCAACTCCCAATTTGCCACTTGCCATATGCCGGTTTACCATATTTGTTTTTGATTGCGAACAGCAGCAAGAACTTTGCCACCAAAGAATTCTGGTAACATCTTTTGGCGCTTCAGCTAATGATTCCAAAGCGACACTTAAGCGCTGGCAAATAGACGCCAGCCTCTCCCCCACCCCCACCCCCACCCACACACACACACACACACACACACACACACACACACACACACACACACTTGCTAAGCCCCTTCTCCCCCTCTCCAAACATAGACTAAAGTTTTGCTGCAACTATAAAATATTTGCCATTTTCATTGGCAATTTTCCCATATTTTTGGTAGCTTTTGGCTTTTTGGTGCGAATTCGGTTTTTGGCTTTGGTCGGAGCTGGCATTAATTAAATTCTCATTTTCATTCGACGATATCGTTAAAACTCTCTACGTGTTAGTTGTGTCTTTGAAATCTGCCGGGCGTGGCTAAGGGGCAATTAAAGCGACATTTTTCAAACGCACACAAAAAGCATTTTGCAATGTAATTAAAAAATATCACGTATACGACGCATGTGGCCCCGGGGTGCAATTTGTTGCCTATTTATGGGTCTATTTTTGAGCGGTCTCTCAACTTATTTTACACGATTGAAACACACACGCATTTTCCACGCTATTTCTGCGCCGCTTTATGGCTTATGATGGCAGTGGGAAGTTGAAAGCGTGGGAGGCGTTCTTTTAGATGGCAACATAAAAAGCTATTGAATAATGATATCATGGAGGGGGGAGCCCCACCCCTCCTGGACGCAGCTGTGGCTTAAGCATATTTGGTTGCTTCATTTAGCCAACAATAGTCAAGTTTTCCTTAAAGCTCAGCATTCTTTTTGGCTACTGGATTACGTTCGTTATTTATGCGCTGTGATAAGACTTAATTATTAAAGTTTTGTATTGTTAAGTTCTCATATAAAAAACGTTTATTTTCTCTTTTTAAATCTTAATGAACATCATTATTATTCCCCACGAACTTTTACTGTTTATTGACAATTGCCAGACGTATTTTATTCGCTCAAATGAAAAGTTCGTTTAAAGAGAATATATTTATATTTGTATAATATTTTACTATATATTTTATTTAATTCGTATTACAAGCACTACACTGACAAATGTAAACTAATTTATATTTTGCTCAAGCTCGAAAAATGCAGTTTAATAGCTTAGGAACTACACAAGCTAAATCATTCACCAGACATCTGGAATGTTGACCTTTTACGACAATAACAATTCAAGACGGATTTCAGTTTGCATTGTTGTATGCAGCCACAGAGATAAATTTAATAGAAAATGCACAAACATTTGTCATAAATGTTTGTGAAATATTTGCACCAAGCTGTCGAGAAATTTGAGCTGTCAGCGACGACATAACAGCGAAACTGCATGTTTGTGAAATATTCACGAAATTCAAAACTATTTTCAAGGCAAATATGAAGAAGAATAGAGACTTAAAGTGGGCAGTTTTGGGGTCATGTGAACGCTTGGATAAGCGACAAGTGTGCTTAATGACAAAACTTTGTAAATCAGTAAAGCATTTTATTACCACACGCACAGACACACACAGACACACACAGACACACACAGACACATCACTCATCAACGAGCAGTTAGATAACAGACATGTGAGATATGGAAACCTCATAATCACATGCTGCACAAATTGCTCAAGTAGGGCAGGGGAAGGGAAGGGAGACCACAAGCCAGAAACTTCATATCTAACGTGCAACCAGAACAAACTCATTTGTGACTGCATTTGAATTAACACACTGAGAGAGAGAGAGAGAAAGAATAACAGAGTTTTAGAGTTAGAGAGAAAGAAAGCAAAACAGCATGACAACTTTCAGCTGCATTTCCGCAGCGGGCACAACACCAAGCGTAATACATGAGAAAAAAAACAACATTTATATATTACGCATACGCCGCGTCAACAGTAAAACTTTTTGCGTACATACAATTGCAGATTTGTTGCCAAGTCAGTTATATTCAACAGAACAACAACAACAAGGACATTTAACTAAAGTCAGCTTGTTGAAGACACGTCTGCTGATTTTGTTACCTGCGAAATTGAATTATATTTCAACAATTTTCCATATACATAATTAAAAACTTTTGGCCCTGACAGCGATCTAATAAGCGACGAAAATTTCACGTCGCAAATTGCGTTGACACTTTTGCCAAGCTGCTAATTTACAATTTATAATTTCAATAAGCTTGCCGCACGTAAAACTAATTGCATGCGCCTCGTTGGCCCCGCTTCTCTGAAATTTGTTATTTATTTATTTTGCTGTTGCTGTTTTCATTGCTGCTGCCGCCAAAGTGCCATCTGCAGCTGCAGTTACAAAGTCAACAGCAATTTTCCCAAGTAAATAAATAAATTTGTCATCTGACAGAGCAGCGAAACAATACAAAGCAACATGTAGCTCACTTTAGGTAGTTGTCTGTTTAAAATTAATCCACAAACTTAATAATACGAAATTCTTCTTAAGAAAAAGCATTTGCTGCATTTAAGATTCTTACATTTAAACATAAAACTCTTTCATGAAATATATGCAATATTTATTAACACCTTTTGATAATTACATTTCACATTGGGCTTATATTACAATTGAATATTAATGGGTATATTTTGATTTGTCTTTCAAAGATTTCAATAGCAAACAAGAAATATTTATATTTAAATTATATGTAATCATAATTTAGTGTCTGTTTAATTTTTAAGTAGTAATAAATACACAAACAAACATATTTACCAAACTTTGAGTTAGTTTTCGTTATAAACCTGAAAACGTATTTTGCATCTTAACGGTGTCCTTGGGATGCCTTGGAATGCTCGGTATCCTTGCAGTATCAACACCTAATTGTTATGTTATTTACAGTGCAAACTCGCTGCAAGGTTATCAGCTTGTACTTCCTGCCACAAGCGAAGGTGCAACCTGCCAAATCCAGAAAATCCCTGCCTCCGTCTGTGGCAGCAACATGCTTCAAACAATGGAGCTTAGCGCCCATTTACAAGCTGCAAGTCAAGCAGCCGACGGGCAAGCAGCAGCAGCAGCAGCAGCAGCAGCTGTTGCCACAACCAACACACACACATTGTTTGTGTAGCTCATCGTGTATGTGTGAGTGTGTGTGAGTGTATGTGTGTCTGTGGATATGTTCACAACTCCAACTGCAGTCCGTTGAATTCGGTTGCAGGCCAAAGACAACGTGGCGACGCCTACGCAGCAGCCGAGAAAAATATGCGAAAATTTGCCGTTAAGAGCCGGAGCAAACGCGACTTTGCCATGATGTCCAAATGTCCGGAGCAAAGTTTTCCCTGCTGGCACATGGCCAGCCCATGTATGTGTATGTAAGTGCGTGTGCGAGTGTGTGTGTATGTGTGTGGGGCTGACAATAATCCAAAAGTTTTACAGGCAAAACGAGTGAGCATTACATGGGCTGGCGGACTGTAACAGAAACCACTTGCAAGCAATTTTCATCAGCGATTTTTTGTTGGCTTTCTTTCTTTTTTTCCCCGTCTTATTTTTTTTTTTTTGCCACAGCTGCCACTGACAGCTCTGACGAACATTCTACTTAGTGCCTGACCGCAGCTCCTACGCCTCGTTTTCGTCCCTTCTGCACTGACAGGACAACAAAGTCTGTGCAAATCTCTGGGCAAACGCATTTAGCATTTGGCTGCACTATGTCCATGTCCGCATCCGCATCCGCTTTCGCATCCGGATCCATGGTGAAAAGTTCATTGTCTACGCCTCAAAAGGTAAATGATTTGGGACCAGCTCCAGGAGCTACCAAAAGCCAGTGCAACCGCAACCAGGGATAGTCCGAGCTTAGCAATTTCTTCTCGTTTTTATTGTTTTTTTTTTTTTTTGGGACTTGCCAACAGTGCTTACTATAACAGTGCAACCAGCTTGCAAGCATTGAGTACTTTGGGTTTACAGCTGCACACTTGCTGTCCTCACACAATTTCTAAATATCGACAAGAAGAACTTCACAGCCAGATACTTCGTGTCAAGTTAAATAACCGTTCAAAATGTTACCAATTAAAAATGATCAGTAAAAAAACATTTTAACCTAAGTCTAAGCAGTCAATAAAACAAATGGTTAAATTGGTTTTAAGGAAATATGAATACAAATTTTAGCATTAACCATAAAACTTATTCAAGTGATTTGTGGGGTGAGTCAGTCACTTTTTTATCTGCCTGTTGTTTGATTTTTATAAACGTAGCAAAACAAATTAGCAATTGATAACTTTGCTTTAAAGCATCAGGAAAAAAGTGTTTTTTTAACAGCCAAGCAACACGAACAAATATGCCTCTTGAAAAAAATGAAAGAAAATATGCTGAAATGTGAAAAGCAGCAGTTCAGAGTTTAGAGTCTACACTTGCCACAATTCAGATGCAGACAGTCTACGCCCACACAAACAATTTGCCCAGTGGTCAGACGCTTCGCTTACTTTCTCCAGCTGTTAATAAATTTAAAGTTTGCTTGTAGTCGCTTGCCAAAGGAAGCTTTGTTAACAAAAAAAAATGAAGAAAAAACAACAAAAATTTTGTGGAAAACTGTGGCAGTAGCAGCTACATGTATATGCATGTGTGTGTGTGTGTGTGTGTGTGTGTGTTTGTGTGCGTGCATATATAACACAGAAAGTTGAAAGTTTCCTTAAACGTTCCATGAATTGTTTCTCTTGTTATCAGCCTTGTTGTTTTAAATTCTGCTGCTGACCAGCATCCAAGCCGAGTCGCTAAAAAATCGTTTAACAGTCTGTGCAGGAAGTACATGTAAGCTGCTGTGTATGTTTTCGTTTGGCAAGACATTTATTTGCCTTGTTTTGGAGTTTTTCGCTTCGAAATTGGCAATATGCAACGATATATGTCATCTCATGTAAGCGTCCATTGAGCGTGTAGAAAGATGAATGCAAAATTGATTGCGGACAGTTGCATTAGACATTTATCACAACAGCAGACAGTTGAAAAAGGTATTTGTGCAACTAGCAAATTCAAATTGGTTTCAAAACCAATCAATACCAACATTATGTAAATGAACTTATCCGCAATTAGTTCACAAAATAGGAAAGTACCTGGCAAACTTGAAGATTAGCTTCCCCTTTTATCCCTCTTAGCAATCAAGAAATTACAACAGAAATGTTAAGTAAATTCATTTAATAATTGCTTTATTTATTTTCATCGGCATTTCTTTAAGTACTTTTACAATTGAAGCTCATGTCATGTCTTTGTGGCTTAAGATAATCCATAGTTTACTACATAATATTAACTGGGAAACGTTTCTTTTTGTATTTCTTGCAACAGGTGCCGCATACAACATTTGTCATTGAGGTGCTTGAATTAAGAGTTTTCTGTATCGGTAATACTTAAGCTGGTTTCTATTTGAGTACACTATCAATTGACAAAAAATGTTTGTCAACTTTTGATATTCGATTGTATTAAGTAGATCGAAAATTGTTAAACACGTTACCAAAATCTGCTAAGCGTTCACAAATTTCGATACATTTTTTAAACATTAGCAAAAGCTAGCTCAACTACTTTAATAAAAGGCACTTTTCAGGTGTTTTTAACTTAGAACGCACTATGATTTAACTAAGTAGATTAACCTCATGTGATGGCTTAGCTTGTGTACTCTTTTTCATTGTTAGTAGTGTTGTCATTAAATTTTAGTAACTTGGTCTGAAGCCATTGCGTTGCGATAGCACCGAATCGGGACTCTTTAGCTCCATGGCCAACTTGTAGCCCAGCTCTGGGCGACGGTCTCGGCCTTCAGCCATAGCCTTAACCTGTTGAAGTAGTTATCAAGTTTATCCCTGTATAGAAATTACTTTAGGCTCATCCACAAAACCCACCTCATTGGTGTGCACGATAACCCCGTCGCTAGTCACCACCTTCTCCTTGGTATGCTCAATGTCGTGGAAATCGGTGCCGCGGCAACAGTCATCTATCAATATGGTGCGATATCCAGCGGATAGAGCATCCACAGCCGTTGCGCCCACACATACATCATAGGCCAATCCACACACATAGATATCCGTGGCGCCTTTCATCTTGAGCTGTGCATTCAGCGTGGTATCCGACAGCTTCTTGTTATCCCAGAACACAGAATATGAATCCACCTCGGGATTGGTGCCCTTATACACCTTGATGCCATGGTCCACCACCTTTAGATCCTTGTGGAGCTCAGCACCCCACGAATCTTGGACACAGTGGCGTGGCCACAAGCGCTGCTTCATCGGCGGCGGTCCAGCAAAGATGACCGTGTCGAACACCTTTGCCGAATCGGCATCCAGCTGTGTTGTGTGAAAATTAAACTATTTAAGTAATGCCACGTTTCAAATTGAGGGTTTCAGTTTACTATTACTTCTTATAAAAATTTATGTAAGTTGTCAACTCAATTGCATTTTTTATTCACTCTGCATCACAGTACTCACCGCAGATGATTCATCCATGGCTCGCATTTTGACATTGTCAATAAATGAGACATGATCGCTGGGATGCCAGTCGAGCGAATAGAAGACCGCATCAAAGTCAATCGAGTCCAGCAGCTTGTTAATTGGCTCAAGTATCTGCAAGAGAACGAAAATCGCGCATTTATTGCATACAATCCCCAAAGATAATAAACAGGAGAAGAACAGGAGAAAGAGGAACAGGGGGGACAGAATACCGCTGTATAAAATGCGGATGGTGTAACGTCTGAGATTTGAGTCCATAAACCGACGACGGAAGTGTGTGTTATTAATTTTGACAAATTCTCATGTTCGGATGAAGCAAGTGAAGTGCCGGCCAACAAGTGCACCACAGATAGCGACGGAGCTCTGGGGGCTTGCTGTAAGCGTGAGTGGGTGGCGGACGGACGATACCCAGAGGCAGATTCCGGCAGATGGCAATGCCATGAAGGACTGATGTCGACGGCGATGTCGATGGCGGTGCCGATGCCGATGCCGATGCCGCTGCCGCTGCTGATGCTCTCTAGTTGGCTCGGCGAGCAACTGCCGCTGACGATGACATCCGGCGTATGTCGCAGCGCGGATGTGACTTAAGTAAAGCATATCCGCTTCCGACTATGCACACGCACACAGCTACACAGTTGCAAAACACAGGCACGGCTATAGCTACAGCTACAGTTACAGCTTCTTCTTCTTTTTTTTTGGCAGGGAGGGATGGAGAGGGCGTGAGCAGAGGTGAGCTGAGCTGAGCTGAGCTGACATGCAGAGCATGCCGGAGCAAGCCTCATCTTCATTCTCATCGTCGTCGTCGTCGTCGGCATCGTCGTCGTCGTTCTCGTTGGCGGCAATGACTTTGGCTCATCCGCATCCGCGCTTCGCTTCGCTGCCTCCATTTTCATTTCTTGTTACGTTTTATGTCTTTCCGTCGCCGCATACCTGCCACGGCGCTAGCACTCACTGCCCCATCCCACCCCACCCTTCACTCCCACACGCTCTACCAACGAGCAGGGCTAAGCTGCCCTGTCTGTGGCCACAACTCACGGGTCGCAGCTGCCAGCTCCACTTCTCAGGTTTTTTCTTCGTCGTCAGCGACTCTAGGGCTCACCTCATGTCCTTGCTGCTGTGCACTGCAATTACTTATATCCAGGGAACCACTTATAAAATCATTTTGTACATCAACAATGAGAAACGCGTTCACCGGTCGCACAATCTGCCAAGAAAGTGGAAAAGAGAGAAAGAGCAGTTGAGCACGTCAGAGCGAGATAATAATACATCGAATTAGAAAGAGCAAACAAAATTCATGAAAATATCGCCCAAACTCGGCAAGCTCGAACTACAAATGCTCTACAGTTATGTGAATACATATACGAATTTTGAGTATTAATCTTAAATCAAATCAATATGAATTTCATTTGAGAAGAAAGCACACCAATAGTAAAAACTGAATGTCAATTTAAGGTAATTATCATTCAGAAGCATTTAGTTTCTAATGACAATATTATTTGGAAATATTTTTAATCTGATAACTTAATTTTTGTCAAATGAAAACGTGCATAACAAATAAAAAAAGCTTATTTAAGTATAATAATAAATGAAATTGCATACCAAATTTATAATACCCTCTTTGCCAGGGCATTAAGTTGGTAACATGAGCAGCCACGAAAAATTTTAAGAAAAATTGTATGGACAAAGTAAGTGAAGCAGACGCCACAAAAGACGTCGGGCCAAAGTACATAAGCACAAACATGAAAAGCTACAAAGAAATTTGTATACATGTGCATTAGTGCGTGTGTATGTGTGTGTGTGCTTGTGTGTGTACTGATGAGTTTCTTCATTTTATTCATTTTTATTTTTTGTCGCCGCCCATTATAAATGCGTTTTAAATGAAGTAAAAGCCAGTCAAAAAACCTCTCGAAAAAAAAAAAAAAACATCCGCACACATGGGAGCAAAGAGCTCGTTAGGTTTCGCCATTGCTATCTTGACTGGCAGCCCAGAGCTGTATGGAGCACCATGTATAGAGTACCTACTATGAAAGAGGCTTCCATCATCAGCAGCAGCAGCAGCAGGAGCAGCAGCTACAACAACAACAGCGGCAGACTTGACAGCGTTCGTCGTCTAAGCTGATTATGTTCGAGCATATTTAAAATTAGTGAAGCGCTTTTAATTTGTTATTTATGTGCACGCTGATTATGAATGATTATGATCTATGCGCAAACACAGACGCACAGACGTAGGATACACACACACACACACACACACACACACACACACACATTTGTCTGGAACTGGAACAGAAATAGAAACAGCAGCAGGAGCACTACTAGCACGTTGCAGGCAGCTGTCTGTTAGCGATGGGCACGTGACACGCGAGTTCCGCACAAGTTCTAAATTTACGAGTAATGAAAATATTATAATTGGATGATAATTTTCTTATGATAACATTTCGAATGTTAGCTGAGTAACTCCAGTTTAAAAAGGTAGGTGGCAAAGATAATCTTTCTTTCTCGTTTAATGTTTAACTATAAATTCTCTACAAATTACATTATTTTATCTAACTATTTTAATAAATTATAGATCTCAATGAATTAATAATTTTAACGTTTTTTAGCTTATCATATTTTTGGTAAAATTTGAATATTTCTGTCACTAGAACAGGCTAAATATATAAATAAATGTGGAAATCAATGATCTCATTTGTATATGCAGTTTTTTGAATCAAGATCCGGTTAACAATTTACCATCGCTAGAAATCAGTTGTTTGTCGCTTGTTGTTGCTTGCTTTGATTTGTGTAGCTATTGCAACTGTTGGCAGAGCGTTTAAAATATGTCACCCAGCTAAATGCTTTAAAGCGGCCAACGTGAGTAAGCATCAGCATCAGCAGCAGCAGCAGCTGCAGCAGCGGCAGAAGCAGGTGGCAAGCAAACTGAAACTGTTGGTGCAGTGAAAGGTTAGTTGTTGTTGCTATTATGGGGCAGACAACGCTTAAGCAGTTGATGATTTATCGCCCGTTGGCAGTGGCAGTGGTAAGCCTTAGTGCCTCTGCGCCATCGTAATGCAAGGGTGCAGCGGTGCATTGGCGCCGCATAGTTGCGGAAGTGATTTACATTTGCATGTTGAACATAGGACGCATTTTGAGCATAGTTTTGGGTTAGCATACTTAGACATAATGGCCGGATAGTGGTAGTTAATGTATCAATTTGCGAGTTTGCAGCACTCGGTGTGCCTTTGTATGAGTGTGTGTGAGTGGCTCTTGCTCTTAACATTTATCACCCATGGGATTAGGAGTGCTCCAAATGGCTTAACAGCCCATAAGTGGCCCAAAGTTGAACTGCTCTGCAGGTAGTAGGTAAAGTAAGGTGGCTAACAAGATAATTTACGTCAATATAATATGCTCGATATTGATTTGACTAATAATTGATGGGTTCGATTTAAATAAAAATAGCATAAATTGCATTTTTTGATAGTTCACTTAGCACGTTATAAAATAATGAACAGTACTTTTTTAACTATCCACATTTGATCGAAATGTGGAGCGTATCTGAAGCTGGGTTTCTTAATACTACTTTCATTAAAGTATATTTAATGATTTACAATTCTATAAATGTACTTTTGTGAAATATAATCGATCTGCAAAAATCGTTGTAATATTTTATATCTCTTCCTTTCTTTCCTTAGTTTAATCAAGTAAACTTTCATCGCTTAGTTCCTCAACATTTTAGTTAGGCATCAAAACTCTGCATCTCTCAATTTAGGTCACAATTTGCACTTGAAATTCGCTCAGCTCCTGAAAATTCTGGCCACAAGAAATCACAGCAGCAGCATCCAATTATGAACCATTTGACGCAGCTGCCACTGCCATTGATGTTTCTGATGAGCTGAGCCTTCCCCTTGCTTAAGTAAAGTTGGCAAATTAACACGCACCTCATCCACAGATTTCTCGCTCTTTACTGTTGGCTAATGCAAACAAGTGACCCTTGGCCCAAGCACTTATTGTTATGGCCACCACCACTCTTCCCATATTCTAGACGACCCACTGGCGCCGCAGTTTAATTTAAAGTTAAAACTATGAATGTTTGATTAAAGTGCTGGGCAATTTCCGAGAAGTGCTGCACCTTAAACTCAGTTGGAGCAACAGGAGAAACGAGACGAATTTCTGTTCATTCATTTAGCTGGCAAATATGTTACGGTTAAATTAATTATTGAGTGTCGAGAATGGAGCCCACAGACACATTGCGGATGAGACACCCCTGTCAGGGGAATGGGTTGCGGTGTGCGGGCTACGGGATGCGGGGACAAGACAAGACAAGACAAGGCACCTTTTGGTAACCACAGCAAATCTTAAATTCAAATTACACATCAGCCCGATTCTGTCAGGACCAACAAAGGGAACAAGTTATAGAAATATCTTTGGTACACCTACCAAACGCTTCCTCTGCCCTCTTTTTTCTCTCTCTCTCTCTCTCTGACTCTCTCTCTCTCTCTCTCTATCGCTCTCTATCGCTTGCATGTGTGAACAGTAGAAAGTTTCAGTCCTTTGGCTGCTGCTGCCATCCGAAATTTCGAGTCAATTTCAGTGCTGAATAAATTTCAAAATCCGTAGAACCCAAAAGCGTTGCCGTATTTGGGGTTGCTTATCCAGCACACAGTAAAAAATTTGAAGTGAAAATTGAAGAATGTTGTAATAATAAAAATAATTGAATTACTTGATTTGGTTTCTGGGGGAGCAACGCGAGATTGATTAACTAGTAATTAAACAAATAAAAACTAAATAACCATGGTAAACTTTTCTTAAAAATGTTTGGATTCTTAAAAGAATAAACTTTTTAAGCTTTTAAAAAAAATGCCGGTATTCAAATAAATAAGTTTATCGTGCTATTAAATGTAAATAATGTTTGAATGAAATGTTATTTAATAGCAACAATTCAGTAAGATAAACATCACATGGAATTGAATTTAAAGTCAAACTTTTTTTTAACTGCGCATCGATTCTGTGAGCCGCAGACAAACTGTCAAAGTGTGCGCCGCGTGTGAGTGCGCCGAGTGGGCGAGTGTTTGTCTGTGTGTGGTGTGTGTGTGTGTGTGTGCGTGTGTGTGTGAGTGCCAAAAAAGTTGGCAAGCTAAACGAATGAGTACGGCAAACGGTGACGTCGACAAGGACCCAGGTCCAAAGCAGCCAAAACCGAAGAGAAGGTTCACGAATCGAATGAAATTCAACGTGATATTGAAGTATGTGCCAAGAGGGAAACGTGCCCAGCCACACCCACTCACACACACCCACACAACCACACACGGGTGCTCTCCCAGACAGTCGAGCCTATGTGTGAGGCAGGTGCTAAAGCAATTTCCGTTTTGAAATTGTTGCATAAGTTGGCGGTTCTGTGCCTGCCATTTTGCCAGATCCACTCTCCTAACCCAACACTCGCTGCACACAGTTATATGCGACTATATGTATATATATATATATATATATATATCGTTTTTGGCATACTGCTCACATACACAGGCCAGACAGCAGCGAAACATTGTCGCTGACAGTTTGTGGGTTTGCGGACGCGCAGAAAATTACATTATACAATTTATGCGGCTGACTGGGACCAGAAATTGTTGGCCAACTCCCTGACGAGCGTCTAGCGAAATCTAACTATAAATAAGCTTTGCGCGTTCCAAACTTTACTTCAGCTGGCATTATGTACATATGTACATACAAACGTATGTAGTTTGACATATCACTGGCACGAAGTCACCAAGCCAACGAGCCAACGAGCCAAGAAGCCAAGACGCTCATGCGCCAATAAGCGGCTTAAGCGAAAACTTTTGTACAAATTATTCAGATAATCAGCATCAGACCAATCACATTTTGTGGTTATTGATGTGTCATCTTAGCAATCGCTGACATATAACAAATATTAAGATTTAAACAGATATCAGTTTTCTA
Organism: Drosophila picticornis; assembly: GCA_035043845.1. Taxonomy (NCBI): domain Eukaryota; kingdom Metazoa; phylum Arthropoda; class Insecta; order Diptera; family Drosophilidae; genus Drosophila; species Drosophila picticornis. The sequence goes on from JAWNMR010000362.1 coordinate 9,037,023, forward strand.
TTTGCAATATAAATTTAAAAAAAATAATGCAATAGAAATACAATGAACAAACTATTCATTTAACATTCAATGTAAAATTGATTTGAGAAAAGGGGAAAAATAAAATGCTTAGTGAATAAGAATCAAGTTTATATTTTTTAATATTATTTTATGTTTATTTAGTGTGAATTTAGACTTATCCGTTTTATATGTTTTTATTGAATCTGTATTATTTCTATCATCCTAAAAACTTCATTTAACAGTTAGTGAGTACAATAAAAAGTGAATTTTAATGCATTTTTTCTAAATAAATCAAATGATTATTTTAGAAGCAGTTTTAAATTGTGTCACTGATTTCAAATCTCTTCTAACTTCATATGTATAATATTTGACGTATACAAATTAGCTACTATTAGTCTAAAAAGTATTTTGAGATTTAATTGAAATTGTTAACGCATTGGTTGGCTATATTTTTATCATCACAGTCCCAGTCTCCAATATTTTTCAACCGTTCTCTGCTTCTTTGATTAAATGAAGCTTGAGGTGGAAAGCTTTTTCTATTGGAAAAACATTTTTCATGTCAGCCAACTGACCAATCCAATTAAACAAAAACTGCTCAGCTGCCAACAATTTTCTCACTCTAGCGCCTCTAAATCAACTTCTTTTCCTTATACTCTCTCTCTAATTCCCTGTCTCTCTCTCTCTCTCTCTCTCTCTTTTCCTGTCTCTCTCTCACTCTCATAGCTAGTGCTTTTTGTATGTTATAAGTCATTAACTTTCTAAATAATCGCCGCAGCGTGTCAACTTTGGTCGTTAAACTTTCATCAGTTGAGGACGCGAACGGTGAACGCTGACATTCAGGATTGGGAATCCCGGAAAAAAACCAGAGAGAAAGCAAAAAAAAAAAAAAATTAAGCGCTCTGGACACGCGACACAAAAACGGAGCGAAATTTATAGCAAGATATTATTTTCCGCTCGATGAGCAGACAAGTCGTAGGGCGACTTTTGGCACTCACTGGGTGGCGGTGATTCTTCTCACCCGAAGCTCCCCCCACCAACTGCTCCAGAACCTGTGGCCATGTATTTCGGTGTCGGTGCGTAACTGAGCACAAAAAACACAGTGGCACATTGTGCCATAAATGAAGACATTATAAACGATGCCGGAGCGCGACCCACCTCAACCACACACAAGCGCACACACACAAAACCATCGTCGCGTGTGTGTGTTTGGGTATAAGTAAGTGCGCCCAAGATTAACGGTAGACATTGTAAGACACTTAAAGCTGTTGAAGATTTTTAAGTCGCTTTGTGGTTGGGGGTTCAATGAACTATATGATGACGCTCCTCCTATGATATATTACGGTTCCAGCGCGCATATAACCTACAAATATATAAATATATATATATATATACACATATATATATGGGTATATATATTATATACATATAAACGCCGGCAATTTACGACTACGCGATGGCTCAAGAGCAGGTGGCAATAAATGTATTATATGAAGATAAAACTGTTTAAGGATATGGGAACTCAAGCTGAAGCAAACATAAAAAGAAACTGCCAACAACAGCTGCTGTTCTATGCGATTCTCAGAATTTTTGGACTTTTGTTTTGAGCTGTTAAAACATTTATGGCCCGCAAATGAGCAAGCAAATACATACTTAAATGCAACAGGTCTATTATGAATGTCAACTTGGAGTTGAAATTTGCTGCGCATTTTTATGGAAATTGGTGAAAGATTTACTTTGAAGATACATGCATAATAATATCATATAAATGTAGATATTTTATATAGGTCATTTTGAAGTTTAAATTTGCTACGCATTTTTATGGAGATTGGCAAAAGATTCGTTTTGAAGTTACATTTGTAATCATCTCATTTAAATTCATATCTATTCTATTTAAATTTACAGCAACATTTTTATGGACACTGGTGAAAAATAAATTTGTAATAATCTCATATAGTTTTTATTATATTTGCAATATTTATCAAATTCAAATTCAAATTAGTAATTAAGTGTCATCTTAGTATCCGCATCACTATTATCTTATCGCTATTCGGATTGCAAATTTTGGTTTGGGTTTTGCGTTAACAAACTTTAATTCTATCAATGTTTGTAAGCATATTCCCTTCTCCAAATGGTTATTGATATTTGAAAACTCAGAAAAAAAGTTTTTATCGTAATTTTTATTATTATAAGTTTCCGCATATCTTCCTTCAAAAAAGGTCGTGCATAACCCAAAACGGAAAATTAATTTGCTGTAAGTTTTCTTTGTCAATTAATAAGCATATATTTCAACAAAGCCATCCCACCGAAGTTCTTCAACCCTTCGTCATCAGCTGGCGCCTTCAATTCCAGCACTTAAGCTTTCAGTTAAAAAGGTCATTTTCGTGCACTCGGCCCCTAATCAAAAGCGCTGCTTGGCTGCTTATTGTGGCCTGCTCGACGGAGACCGCAGCACTTCACGCTTCAAAGCACAGCAGGACTCGTACACAAACAAACACACACACACACACACACATACACATACAAAAACGGGCACACTCTAGACACACCTTTTGTGCAGTTGGTTAAAACGCATTTTCTGCACATTTGAGCACATAAATTACGCATTTTAGAAAGTGACTGCAATGCGAACACACAATAAAACCATCAAAATGTAAATAAAATTCGATTGAATTATGCCTTTAAAATTAGGCGCAACTTCCCATGCCACGTTTTACCCTTTTATTGTCTACCTTTCAATCGATTGTTTTAAGCACGGACATGAAAGCCAGTCGCATTACTTCCATAAATTTGCGTTCATTTCCGTTTCCGACACTTCAATCGGTTCATACTTTACTACCAAATGGACACACACACACACCCACCCAGCCACACACACACACACACACACATAGTCGCATGCCGCAAAACCACGAAAAACATTTAGAGCGCAGTGCAAATGATTTACGGGCGTTAAATGTTCTATTTATGCGTTTATTTAATTTGAATGTGGCGCAAGTTTGGAACTTCTAAGTTCGTCTCCCTCTCGGTCGGTCCGTCATTTGATTTGTTTATTATGCAAATTTCGTTTGCCTTGTTGTTATTATTATTATTTTTATTTTTATTTGGTTCTGTTGTTGTTTTTTTCTGTCTTTTTTTTTTGGCTGTGCGCGCTTCACGCAAACATTAAACTGCAAAATTACCATTTATGCAATTCATGCGGAAATACAAACAAAAGTCAATTTTATGGGAAGTAATTTTTTTTTTGCGCTTGTTGTTATTTTTTTGGCAAGCCAGCGCAAAAATAACTGTGGGGGCAAGGGCTTTGAGGACGAAGGGACGGGAGTAGGTCTGCCATTTTTTAAGTGTTCCCTTTATTATGATATCAGCTGCCGGAAGATTTTTTTATACGTTAATAAATTTTTATGCAATATTACACAATTTGGCAGGCGCTCAGCGTTGCACTTGGTTGAAGGAGAGGCGGCGCGATTGAGGAGGGAAACCGGTTTGTTGTTCGAGAATCATCATCGCTTAAATGGCATATCAAAAATGAAATTATTTTTCTGAAATAATTTGTCACGTGACAAACGAGGGGACGACTCGTTCAACAGGCAGCCGAACAAAACGAACAACCCACCACCCATGCGTATACGTAATATAAGGCACTGAAGGCACTCACAAATAGGAGGGGTCACACCTTTTGGATAATCAAGCCTTTGGAAGCATACATGCTTGCCAATGTGCGAACTTTAACTTCAGATTGAGGCAGTGGAATGCGAAGAAAACTTTTCCGCATAAATAAAAGCAAATTTGCAAAGTTTAAAAGTTTTCTTTATAAAATTAAGGCAAATTCGAAGCGTGCACATCATTATCATAGCAAATGTCTATTACATTTAGATAAGTTTTCCACGCTTGCTTTCCTAGAGGATTTCCACTGATTTCCTTTATTATTATAAATAAAATAAATATCCAAAATATTTGTGTGGCTTAAAACAGTTTCTGACTGGGTTCATAGGAAACACTGTGAGAATTATTCAAAAAAGATGTTCAATGTTTTTTTTAAGAAATATATAATAAAGTTGCTTATAAAAGCACAAGAGTGAATATTTTACCAGAAACTTTTTCTTGTTTCCTAACTTAGCAATTCACTTTAAATTTAAATTAAATTGTAATTTATATTAAAATGACATTAACGAACAAAATCTGCCACCGCAAACGAAGGAAACTTTTATTTTGTATAAATGAGACTTTAAGCTCCAAATCTGCACACTCTATGCGAACTGTATGTGAACAAAAATTGGCTAAAAAATTGTAAAGTTTTGATTTGTGGCCTTTTTTATAATTCTTTGATTTACTTGGGAGCTGCGTCAATTGCAGAGAGCACTCGAAAACTTTCAAGTAGGTTTAAGGGGCATGCAACAGCAAAAATTTGCACATCACGTACGCAATTTTATGACAGCGACTGTGGGCAACATTGTGGCGCAGGCACGAAAAAAAACGCAAAACGAATTGTTCAAGGCACAAGCTCAGCTAAGAAAAGAAGAAAAAAAAAACATATACAGTAGATGAAGTCGGCAAGCTATGGACTACAATAAAATTATTCGAAAAAAAAAGTTTTTATATTTTAATATGCTGGCAATGCTGACTGCGAAGGCCAAGCGACAAGCTAACCAAATGAATGCAGCTCCGTTTCGCTGTGCTCTGGCATTTTATTTGTCACGCGTTTTTATCACTTTACGTGCGGGCATTGGAAGTGTACAAGAATGTCTGTGTGTGCGTGTGTGTGTGTGTGTGTGTGTGTGTGTACGACAGTTCCACCATCAGATTATCACATTTGCATACGCCGCTGTCGCTGCCGACGCTTCCTGACAGTGCGGCCAGTGCGATGATGATGACGATGACGATGACGATGACGAAAGCTATAGCGATATGATATGGGAGTTGAAGGAGTTGGGGGCATGTTATATGCCATATAGCACGTGTAGGGTAGCAACGTTGATGAAAGCAATCCCCAATATGCACACAGATACAGACACAGGACCAGCCCCAGACCCAGACGTACTCTGACGTGTGACATTTGCTGTAAGCGACATTTTACCGTACAACAAGGACTGATCTGGATTGAATTACACACACAATCCGGGACTCGGCCACTTTGATTGCAAACGCTGCGAATGACTGCGAATTTGTGTACATGTGTGTGTGTGTGTGGGGGGGTTGTATGTATGTTGGGGTTTTATGGCGCAGCTTCCGCGTTGGCAAAACGTTGACAAATATTTTATTATCACATTTTATGATTTTATGAGTCCCCGGATATGAATCACTGAGTGACGAGAAGCACACACACACACACACACACACAGACACAGACACGGGCAGCACACCGCTTCATAATAGTGGCTGATGGACTAAAGCTTAAGCCAGACAACACACACACACACACACACACACAAACACATACTCATTCGCGTACAACCACATATATATTTTAAGTACGAGCAGCAGGCTTCCTTACCGTTTTTATCCATTGATTCCAACAAAATTTAAACTCCTCTCTATCGATGAAGCCATCCCCGTTTGTATCAAAGACACCGAATATTTGCTCGAGGCGTTCGTGTGGCACATCGTAGATGTGGCCCTTGTCGTTGCGGAACAGAGCACGGCAGATTAGCGTAAACTCATCCAGATTCAAGCGGTCATCTCTGCAGAGAGTGCGGCGGTGGTGGCGGTTGAGGACAGGCAGCCAGATAGTCAGGCATTGGCAATGGCAACGGCAACGGCAACGGTGACGGTGACAAAGGTGAATCAGGCATGAAAATAAACGACAGACAGGCAGCAAAATAAAGTTAGTTTCTAATTCCGAATCAGATGAGAGCGGCTCTTATAGCAGGTGAATTGAGTAGGGATAGCAAATGATTGGGGATTGTGGGTTGCCTGTAACGGGGTGTGGTGGTTTGTGGATAAAGTTGCTGTAGTTGCCCTTTGGGGTTGTTTCTCATTGTAGGCAACTGCCATTTTGGTAGAATTGCTTTAAGTTTCGATGAAATTTCACTTATTTGTAGCATACTTTTTGGGGAGGGGGGGCAACTGCCCTTCCCCACACAGAGCAGCTGCCTTCAATTCGTGTTCGTTTAATTAAGGTAAAATTAATGCGATTACGTTTATTGATTTGCGCTTAAGTGGATGGCACCGTAAACTGTTGAAAATGTCAATTAGAAATAATTTATGAAACGCTTTAATACATTGTTTTTTTTTTTTTTTTTGGCTAATGCACATTGTATTAATAATTCTATTTAGATTATGTTTTTGTTTTTGCATCCTTTTTAAAATCACTTTTCAAATCTATAAATTCCGTGATGTAATTTACGCAGGCATTGGCTGCAACATTTAATATGCTGTTTTTTGATGATGCTAATTCACTTAATTTTGTTTATTTACTCAAACAATTTATTTATTTGTTTTTACATGTTTCACACTTTAATAATTTGCAAATGATTATTTTTCTACCAATTAATTCGCTTTAGTTTCGACCCAACGGCATTAATTAAAATCAATTTTCTGTATTTTTATAAGCCTCTGACTTGTTTAATAAACATGAGCTGCTTTATATATCGTATAATGCTTTTATCTACAGTTCTTACGAACTCTTTGGTGACGATCAAAAATATAAACTCTTTCTAATATTTGACTTGCCATTTTTAGCCTTGAATACGTTTTTTGTAAATGCATATTAATTATGCAATAATTGTGTATTGATGGAAGACAGTCTGATTTATTAAATACACACATAAATTAAAGTTTTTAAATCCAGGCATATCAACTTGTTTTTGTGGTTTCATTCAATCTGTTTTTAATCCGCGTTTTTGTTACAATTTGTAATTTGTCAATGTTTCAAACAGAAGCTCAGTTTTTTAATCAAGAGAAACATAATATAACTATTATTGAAAAGTCCGTTTTAATGATGGCGTATTATTTTCATATTTTTGTTAGGGAAAATTAAATTAACTGTTATTTTTGTCACTGTTTGCTGTCACTTTCATACGCACCCATCCTTGTCGAATGCCGTGAAGCAGGCGTCCATTGCTGAACCGTTCGAATCGTCGATGACAATTGGCGGTGTTGGTGAATCCATAGCTGTGACAACGTTGCCAACGTGTCCCAAACAACACACAACCTGAGCGCTGGGTGCGGGTCCACCGAGTCTACCACTTAATGAAGCCCAGAGCCGAAGCCAACTGCAAGTTAAAGTGGAGCCATCAATAATGAAATGAAATACATACACACACACACACACACACATACAGAACCAGTCACCCTGCCCTTTGCCAAAATGTGCTTAGACCAGTTTGGAGTTCACTCCCGGCTTACGCTTACCCGCTCAGCTCGAACGCCCGCCAGTTACTGAGCCACTTTCTCTAGCCCGATTCGTCGATGGTCGCCTTGCAATAGATTTATCGAATAAACAAAGCAACGCCCACACCACCCGCACCACTCGCACCATTGTCATGGATACGACGTCATCTTGTGGTTTATTTTATTTATTTGATTTCACGCCCCACCCATCACGGCAGTCAACGAAGCGAAAGAGCGGCTTTTGTGGCTGCGCCCGCAGCGACGATTACCTGGCGGCATTTTTTTCCTAATCAAAAAGTGCGCATTGTGTATGCCCTTTTGTTGTCGTTGTTGCTTTTGTATACCGGGCTAAATGTCAAAATGCCTTTGCAGCAGTTGGCGAACACAAAATGCCAAAAGCTGCAGTAAAGTTTCAAAACTCGCCAACAATCAAAAACAAAAATGGAAACGAAAAACAACAACAAAAACAGAAAACAAAATGCGGGCGAATCCACTGCAATTGCGACCGAGCTGATTCATTGGGTGTGTGAGTGAAGGCGGTTTCTGAACGCGTCAAAAGTACAGTTGCGCACACACTCCTCAAGTTTTCGGCCCGGTCTGTTATTGGCATAGGTTTTACTGCCTCAAATGGGTCTATGAAGTTGGAGTACCCCTTCCAACCCCCACTTTGAGTTGAGACCAAGTTCTTGAGCTGACGCTAACTAACAAGGCCAATTGCTGGCATGTTGACTGGCTTTCAGCTGTTTCTTTATATTGCCCGCAAGTTTTGATTGGTCTTCAAGGAGTGACAATGCTAATATTGCCATCTACTTCTTTGGACGATACTCAACTAAATATAGATTTTCCTTGACTTACTTTGGGTAACGAGTAGGCTTAAATACTGATAAGGACATAAAGACAACTCTGGCAGTTCTTTGGTGAAGCATGAAATTTTTAATAATCTTTATGGGAAAGGATTATGGAGTTGCTAAGAAATCATGCAGAAAATTGTTAAGTGGATCATAAGAATTTAAAAGAGTTATTTAATTATATAATAATAAAAAGCCTAGCTAAATTTTGGATAACAAACTTAAAATGCCCTTAAATAAATTCTGATTCTTGCACGAACTGAAGACGTTTTGTTGGCTCGAGGAGTACAATATCATCTGAGCTTAAGACAGGCTTAAATAGGATGCGGCATCATCTTATTGTTAGTAACTAAATATTAAATCTCTAATTAAAAAATGCTTCAGCCAACCACATGTGTTTTATTCACATTGGCCCACTAATGTCGCTTCGCATTCACCTCAAACTGAGCATAATCTCACAGCAGTCTAATCCTTCATTTCGCACACCAGCTAACATCACCATCACCATCGCCCCATCAGTAACCAACAGGAGCAGCAGCAGCAGCAGCAGCAACAGCAGCAGCATGAAAGAATATAAGCCACAAAGCCATAGATTTCCATTTAACTTAAAGTGATGCTAACACAGCCGTTACTTTTTCTGTTCACTTTTCCGACATATGAGAACTAATGCGAAGTGAGCGATAAATTTAAATTTATATGTATGTTTACTTAATATTAAAGATTTATGCACAATATGTGGCAGCAGGCGGCAGATCGAAGCAAACTGCAGCAGCCATCCTCACATCGCGACGCACATAGGTAAGAGAAGGTCTAATAAAATAAAAATATGGCACAACAAATGTGCCAAGCTGGGGCTCTGCTCATGATTTATGCCTCGTATAGAAACCAATCCTTGTCCTACGACACCAAATACCCCAACCCGCAACGAGTCTAACTAACCCACATGAATCAGCAGTAAAAATCACAAAAGGGCGGCCAGCACATAAAAACCATAAATGATTACTGGCTGGATGAGGAGAGTTTTTGCTTTTTGAATTAGTTTCATTTGGCAAAACACTTGTACTTTAATTCACTAGAAACTTGGCCGCAGATAAACAAATAACAAATAGCAAACAACAAACAATTCCAGAGGGGCTGGCTAGGTGGTTGGCAATATATATATATATATATATATAGATATATATATATATATGTGTGTGTGTGTGTGGTCTTTATGCTGCCTGATGTACAGTAAAAATGCGCATAATTTGCGCTGAGCTCGACAAAAGTTTTTGGCCAAATAAACTTAAGTACAACTCCCTAAGGTGAGGGGAGGGGTGGTGGCGAGGAATCGGAGTTGAGCTTGCAGGCGCCACAGCACTAATTGAAAACTATTTTTGGAAACAGCCCCTATTCCCAGGGGCCCATTGGGTTAATATGTAAATGGAGGATAACGCGAAATGCGCAAAACTTTTGCTGCGAAGCAATTTACGCGGCATTAAGCAAAAGCACCTCACCTGGCCTAAACACCGTACTTGCTGCCTGCTTTCATTGCTTGCTGCGAGCTCCAATTGTTTTCGATTAAAGTTGTCGACGTCAAAGTCATTGACTAAATAAAAAGCATCATAAAAGTGAAAACAGTATTATGGGGCGGGCCCATATCGCCTTCCCGCCTTCCCGCATCCCCGCATCAAACGGCAAAAAACTTTGACAATTTTGGCAAATAATGAAGCCCGCACGTGTCGAAATTGTTTGCGCCAGGTGAGAGAGAGTCGAAGGGTGACACCCCAACTTTACACCCAAGAAGAACTTAATCTTGGCTGCCTGACTGTGACTGTGACTGTGACTTTGGCTGAAACCGTAACCCAAAACTGAGCCAGAAACTGATGCGGAACATGAAAGCCGGAACACACTTTAAGCCCAACTTTATGCCAACAGAAATGTGCTATTATAGCTGGAATTTCTGTTATGAAACTCTCAAGAGTGCTTTAGAAATATTTCAGGAAAATAAATAAAACTAAAAGCAGATACTTACATCAAATAGAAATGCAGCGAGTGCCACTTCAGTTTAGTAGTGGCACACTCTACTTGAAATAGTTGAGAAATATGTGAATATTGCATATAATGTCATACGGATTATCTACTCAAAGAAATCAACTGCGAAATCAAAAGCGAATTCCAGTAAGCCAATCCGCTTACCTGTGTCTCACAATAATTCGATTTTTGATTCTCTGTTGTCGCTTTCGGTTCAAAAAAATGTTTATATTGCATATATTTGCATTTCTTTTTGCAATGTTTAAATACATTTAATTTATGCTGAAGAGAGATTTATTCTACAAAGATTTCATGGGGCCTTCGTAAATCTGATAAGGTGCTTAATCATAACTTCAAAATAATTTCTTTTGCGTTGGTAATCATGAAGAACAGTTTTCATGTTTTACAAAGATACCGCTTTGAGATGGCTTCCAAAAAACTAAACCAAAAAACGTTTATTTCTTTTATGTAATCACTTGCGTGAGCGAGTCAGTTTTTCTGGCCTGGCCCCCAATAAACAAAAATCAGAGTGCTGAATCTTTTGAAGAATTTTAGTGCTTCCTCATCAGGGCTGTCGCAAAAACTGTGCGCTGCCAACATAACTCAACAAAGGCAGCGAAACGCGGCCGGACGAAGCACGGGGCAAGATCCGTGTGAAGATGAAGGCAAAATCTTGCATAATTTGCCAGTTGGGGCACTGAAAAGTAAATTACCGCCTAAGACTTCCTGTTTTTTGGGGGAGCGCCGCTGATGGCGGAGCTGCTGGCGTCAAAAGTGGCTTGTCAAGCCGGTAGGATCAGCTAATAAACCACGCAATGCAAGCGGACTTGTGGGGCGTTTCGGTGCGGTGCAGAAACCGAGAAAGAGGCAGAAGCAGTGGCACTGGCACTGGCAGTGGCAGTGGCAGTAGCAAGGACAGGAGCAGGAAACAGGCGCTAAGTGGCGCGGCACATTTAAAAGCAAACGCCCCGAGGTCGTGCACAGTTTTGTTTGGGGTTGAGCTGAGGTCTGGGTCTGGGTGCCTGGGTGCCTGGGTGCCAGAGAGCCTGGGTAACGAAGCCAGCCATCAATTGAATTGCCAAAAAATTTAGCAGCTTCTGTTGGGGCTGCGCAAAAACCAAAACCTAAACTCAAACCCAGACGCATATAAAAGGCTTTCAATTTTTTCGCTCTTTCTTTACATTTTCTGTTTTTTTTTTTTTCGCTTTCATTTCTTTTCTTTCTTTTTTTTTTTTGTTAGAGCCGTGTTCTGTGGGGCCTGCTTAATGCAGGCACGTCAGCAGCAGACAGGAGAGCGGAGCAGCCAATGAGGACGACATGGGGCAGACATTGATGGATACGCAGCGTGGAATGCCACGTCAGCAGCTCAGCTCCTGCCCTTGCCGTTGGCTTCCACACACAGACTCCACTCACACTCACACTTGGTTGTGGTCTGGCCATTAACAGTTCTCCTGCCTTGCAGCAGGTGTCGGAGTCGTACCTTAGTTTGGCAGTAATATACATGTGTGTGTGTGTGTGCCTGTGTGTGTCTGTGTGTGTGTTTTAGTCAGCTGCGTGCTGGCCTTTTATCACTTGTTAGTATCTAAAAATACGTGGCGCACATGCCGCCTTTCATTTCATTTGGTTTCATTTCGTATCGTTTTATTTCTTTACCTGCCGCACGTCTAAGCACAAAATGATAAATTGCCATTTTGACTGAAGTTGCCGCCACCAACTCCACCTCCAGCCCCAATCCGCTGCCCCGCTCAACACCTATCCCCATACACCGTTATCCGTTCAGCCATATGACCTCGTGCTCAGCGCAGCGGCAAATAAATCGAAAACTTCCATGTAAAATGAACTCAACGCTGCACTCGCTTTGGGTCGCGGTTTGGACCAAAAGTAAACTAGCAACTAGGCTTCAGTGCTGGCCTCGTGCCTGTTATGGCCTGTTCAGGAATGTGGCTCCTCTTTCGGTGTATAAAGTGACAATATTCGAGATAAATGACGGAAACAAAGACTATGAATAATTCTTAGGTTGGTCTACATCGATTATTTTAAACAGAATTTAAATAATGTAGAAAGTGAAAAAAGAAAGATTCCTACGCGACAATTTGATATTTATTTGCGGCCATTTAGATACGAAGATTGAAAGTCATTAAAATTGTTCATGGCACAAACATGCATTCAAGTTTCTGCTTTAAGCTTTGCTATATTTTGCAGCTTGACTTGTTTAAATACTCAATAATTATACGCTTTGAATGAGTAGGCAAAGTATACAGCTGAATCGTGAGCTGATTCTTAAAATATCCGAATTTATGGACAACTTATAAGCCTCTTCAACTTTCCTTCATTTAATTTAAAATTTTTTATTACTATATATTATAAATTAATATTTATATATATTTATAGCTGCCTTTTAATTATATAATTTAAATTTAATTTAATTTAGTTAAATTTTAAATATCTATTTTTTAAAAATAGTCCACGTTCAAAAAATTAATACACAATTAAATTCAGTCACTTTTTGTTTTGAGTCAGAAAACTTTTCGCTGAGTCAACTAACCAGAGCCAAAATCAGTATTCAAATGCACTTATTGAAAACTTTGCTAGAAGAACTCGTACACGTTCGTGTCACGCCCAGAAAAAAGGAGTCTAGCTGAACTCCACTCGCGGGTTAAATGCCAGGAGTGCCATCGCCATAGCCATAGCCAGCGCCAGCGCCAGCGCCCGTATCCTTTATCTGTATCTGAGCTGTGTGTTATTGTTCGTTATTGCTGTGTTGCTTTGAAAAATGTTCGCGTTACGCGCCGCTGATGCTGATGCACAGATAACACTAAAGCAAACACTCACCAACACAAACAGCACACACACACACATACACACATACACCTTGGCGGAAGGGGCACACGCATGCACATGCAGCAAAAGCTTTTGTTTTCTTTTTGTTTTTGTTGTTGTTGTTGTTGGTTTGTGGTGATCTTTTTTCTTCTTTTTTCTTTTTTTTTTTGTTGTTGTGCAGCTCGATGTTTATTCGCAGCGCATTTACAGTGGTGCAGATACGTTTAAAGATGGAGATTAAGATACGGCTACAGCAACTGACTTGGGTCAGTAACTCGAAAGGTGCCACCTAAAAGTGTCACAAAAGGTAAATTGAAAAGCGTCCTTTTAGAAATAACCTTTTTTTTTTGGTATTCCATTGGGACATTGTTTGGGTACAAGTCGGCATGACATTAAAATGGTGTCGCCAAAACGTGTTTTAAAAGCAGCACCCGAAAGAACCCAAATCTTCAATAAAACAATGTGTTACGCGAAAGACACTTATCTGATGCTCGTAATTTAGTAATTACACAAAAAAGTCGAAATTCTTTTCTACTATATTACGTCTATCCCAAAAGCTTTTCTAGTAAGTACACATTAAAATATTATGTGATTATCCTATAAAGGAATATATACGCACATCCCAGAAATATTATTATGTTCTGACTCTGAGCTGTGTTACACATTTCGATCTCTTTCTCTAGTTAAGTTTCCCAGCCCGTTGCATTATTAAAGACATTTTGCTCAACAGTCGGACATGTGCTGGCATTATTCCAGATACTACTTAGTAGTATGGCCGTAACTGAGTGTCGAAGTGCCAATTCACATGGAATTACGCTATAAAAATCCTTAAGCATTGAGCAAGAGTCGGAGGCAAGATGCTTGCTACTAATCTGCCATTCAGGATAATTCCATTCAGCAAGTCAATTTGGCTGTATGTGTTTCGGCCATCAGTGCAAACGGTGCAAAAAATCACAAGAAAAATAACAACAAAATAAAAAAAAAATAAAAAAAAAAACTTCAAATGGCAAATGGCGCACAACTTCATTTAAAAGGCATTACGACAACACATTTACCCCAATAGCAACAACAACAACAACAGCAACAACAACAACTGACATGAACAGTTTACACCTTTTTTCCTTTTTGGCCAAAAGCGACGCCATAAACGTTGGCCCCATTAGCATTTTTTATGCATTAATGACAAGCCACAAAAATGGACACATCGTCATGCATATGAATGAAGAGGGCATGTGTGTGTGTGTGTGTGTGTGTGTGCGCTCTGCGGGTGTGTATTTTTTTAAGTGTGCGTGTGTGACAATAGACACTAAGCCTTAACACACTGTGCAGTAGAAAAAAGGGGCAACAACAACAGCGACAACAGCAACAACAGCAGAAAAGCCGAACTCGAAATGATTTTGACAAACTGCGACTGGCAGCCACTAGATGGCGCTATTGTCGATTAGCGCAATTGCGGATGTTTTGAATAATCGATGCTTCCTGCGCTCATTCAACCTGTGTGCGTGTGTGTGTCTGTGTGTGTGTGTGTGTGTACTGCAGTCTATTTACATTTCCACAGTATACTTTTTGGAGCAGCGTTGATTTTTCGCAATAAATTTTCAATTTTCATCCAGCCTGCGCGCATTTCATGCAATTCAAATGCATACATTTTTCGTTCAGTGCACATTTTTATTTGCCAATTAAAAATAGCCACTGGCAATATTCCTTACCCCCGCCCCCCAGGGTCGACCACACTGCCAATCTATCACGTGCCGCCCGTCCGCCTCCCTCGAGCAGTTGCGGCAAATTGCGGCGCATTTAAATACAAATTGCATGCATTTATTTTTTTTTGTCCTGTGCACCTGAAACGAGGCAGCAACAGCAAAGCCAATTGCAGTGTGCTGCATTTAAATTGCACATTGAACTTTGACATTTTGATAGCGATGCGGCATACAGGCGTACATCGATGGAAGTTAGGATAAGGTTGACAGGACAGCAGTACAAAGCACAAAGCACACGGCAATTTATTGGCAAAATATGCAAGTGAAACGAATCGTAGCTAAATGCAAACAAAATGCCAGTCAGCAAACGGTTAAGAATGGTAACCATCCACAACTCCAAACTCAATCCTTGTCCCCCGTTCGAATGCTGTTAGAGGCACGTGTTGTTAGTTTACGTTATTGATTGCATCATGAATTATTGAAAGATTGCAAGCAAATGCCAGCAGGCGAAGCGTCGCTGCATATATGCAGGTCATGCAATCAAAACAACGTTCTCCAAATCTCAATCGGCTCCATTTCGACAGCCGATCTGTGCATTGACGTTTATTGAGAGACTATTTGCATTTTATAAAGTAATATAATAATAATAATAGGCCTGAAAAGGCTTCATTGTTTATCCCACTGCCAGCTTAAATTGTAATAATATTATTTTTCTGCTTCACCAAATTATTAAAGGCTTGAATAGATTAGAGACTTAAATGAAAAAATATTAAGAACAATCAGGCAAGAAATAAATGTATTTAGGGCTGGTAAAAATACAAAGAAATTCGGGCTTAAATCAAATAAACTACAATGTTGAAAATAAGGTTAAGTGAATTTAAAAGGAAAAATCATTCTACAACACACACACACACACACACACACACACAAGTCAAGACGCAAGTCATTCAATTGCCAGCGTGTTCCATTTATAAAACTCAACTCAATTTCAAGCAATGTATTTATTCTGATAAATGAAAGATAAAAATACTTTTTTCATATTTTATCTAGCTGCAATGTTAGCAAAATTAAGTTGAACAATAATTTAGTAAGTAGTGAAACCCCCACTGACTTTTAGACAAGTTGAGAAATTCACAGAGTTCACAATTTCATTTTAATGCAAACATCCTAAATCCAAAAAGTACAAAATGTAAACGGCAATCAGATAAAGCGACTTCGGAGTACATTCACTTGAGCAAACACACTTAAGCAAACACACACACACGCACACACACACACGCACACACACACACACACACACGCAGACACACACACATGCACACATTCAGGAGTCTTCGGGACAATATAAATGCAGGTCATGTGCTGTTTCACCTTTTAGTGAGAGGGCGTGGCAACTGGAAGCTGCTGGCAATTTGATATCAGCTCAGGAATCGCTTTAAAAATTTGCACAGAATAGACACATGAATAGGGTCAAATAAATTAAGTAGCTTAGCCGAAAAAGACAAAAGGCCCAAAATGCGTAAGCTGCTGCCTAAAACTAAGCAGCAGCATAAGCATCTGCGGAAAGAGTGGGTCAGGGCCAAAACCTAAAGGCGGCCCAATCAATTCAAACTAAGCCCAGCCAAAGCTAAAAGCAGCCGAATAAAAATGAAGGCTAGATAAGCTGTTGCCCAAAGACAAAGACAAGAAAAAAAAACACACACCAAAATAAGCAAAACGGAAGGAAAACAGTCGAAAAACCTCCAAACTAAAATAACAATAAGTTGGGGGGATTGATAGCTGGCTAGCTGGCTAACTGGCTAGCTGGCTAGATTGATTGATTGATTGATTTAAATTAAGGACATTAGGCGGCTGGCCGTCTAATTGAATCGATCAAGGGCAACGCTAGGGGGTTGTAAGCTTACGGGGGGGAGCAGGGCACGATTGTAAATTGCTTTATAGCGACGCCTGCAGCTGCCTACACTTCATCGTAATGTCATTTTGGGGCAGGACACTTCATATAACACATCCCGTCGTCGTATTTTATGACACAAACAGGCCTCGCCCCCGCAGAGACATTGATGGGGGGAGGGGAGGGGAGGGGTAGGGCGGGACGTAAAGGTA
The DNA here is from genome assembly GCA_035043845.1 of Drosophila picticornis. Classification (NCBI taxonomy): domain Eukaryota; kingdom Metazoa; phylum Arthropoda; class Insecta; order Diptera; family Drosophilidae; genus Drosophila; species Drosophila picticornis. The sequence goes on from JAWNMR010000362.1 coordinate 9,053,836, forward strand.
GCCAAATAAACCAACAAATCAATTTGCCAGGTGCCTAGCACCCTAAAGCAGCCCAGACCCCAAGCAGAGCCCAGAGTTGTCGTATCTGCTCCGCTACGTTTAGCTTTATTTCACTCTTGGTTGAGATTTATGAGCCAAGGGCGCGTTAGCCGGGAAAAAAGAGAGAAAACCAAAAACAAAAAAAAACATGGCAAATTGTTTTTGCTCAGCCGGCGCCGAAAGTTGCGCCTTGGGTTTGACTTGGAGCAAGGGGCAGGCAGTGTGCTGCTGCAGTATGGGTTAGTGTCGTGTAGTGTGGGTTGCATAAGGACTCAACTGTAGACTTTCTAGACTCGACGCTGGCTTGACCAGTCAGCATTTATTATTTATAATAGTCGCCGGACTTTGCTTTTTGCTTGCAATTTAGTTTGCTTTGGCAACCTTTTTTAATAGATGACAGGCTCACCCACACACCCACACACACACACACACACACACACACATATCGTATATATATAAGCAAAGGCACACACACAGTGAGACATTGCCAGCCATCCGGCAAGCAGTTTGTGCCACATTCAATTGCTCGACCGAGTTTCTCATTCGTGTGGTTGTTGCTGCTGTTGCCTATCAGTAAACATTTTATTGTCACACACTCGGCACAAATGGGTCGCTGGACGAGCTGCTCGAGCAGCAGCAGCAGCAGCAGCAGCAATGGCAGCAATGGCAGCTCATAGATCTTGACTGCTATACGGCAATCACAGCACAAAACAGTCAACAACAGCACGTGTTGTTATTATTGCCAGCGATGCTCTTTCGACGAGTTTTATGGCATTCTAATATAGCCAGTAAAGGTTGTGAAATAGATAGATATATATCTCTCTATATATAAAAAGTAAACGTGTGCCAAATTTACCTGACTTTACAACATGACTTTAAAAAAAATACCAAAATAGCTGCTCAGTTTATAGATCGAACCGATGCATTGTAAGTTTAACACATAATTGGCTTTGATAGAAAAAGAAATTTAAATTTCATTCAAGTTGAGAAGGGATCTGTTTCAAAAATATCTGAAAACTACTTGGGTTTCTTACTCAATAGGGAATGGCTAAGAACTGTTTCATAAACATCTGAAAATATCCAGGATCTTTTCATACGGATTTTTGGCTTTCAAGAAAAACGAATTGAATCCCTTGAACAGTTTATCAGCTAGCTTAGAACAGTTTATCAGCTAGCTTAGAAGTAGTTTGAGTACCCAGCTTAGATTTTTTAAATATTATGTAATTTTTCTTAAATGGAAACAAGTCTAATTTCCAAATATTTATTTATTTTATTTAAGAACACGTATTTTTTTCAAGTTGCCCAGCAGCTGCCAAGAGCATTTCTTCTTCGTTGGATTAAGCAAAGTTTTCGCCAATCTGGTTATTTCTCCAACGCGCTGCCATTATTTAATTTTTTTTTATTTATTTATTTTTATTTTATTTTTTCTTGCAACCGTTGTAATTTTGTGCTGAGTTTCTTTCGTGTTGCCTTTTGCTTTTTATAGTCCGTTAAGCCTTTTTGGTCGTTTGACTTATTGGTTTTCTGCTGCTGCCAACGCAGGCCAGGGAAAGGGATGAGGGCAGATAGATATGCCGGCAAATAGCACCAGCTCAACCCTTTGCCATTAACGAAACAACGGATGGCATGCGTTTCAACGAGCTCGGTTGCACTTGCCGCTCGCCGCTGGTTGGACTGTTTGTCCAGACCAAGCCACTCACTGGGGTGTCTGCTCTGTTTGGTATGTCCAAGCGCCCGGCCTGCCATTGTATCCTTTTGCGCTGCTTGTTTACAAACGGGCTCTACACATACGGCTGCACATACATAAATACATATATACATATATATATATATATATACGGCCAAAGATAACACATGTGTGCAACAGTGGGGCGCCACAAGCAGCGCCTTGCTCGCTGTGTAGGCGTCCGTTGCACAAAGGAATGGCGCCGCCAATTGCAACAAGCAAAAATATCAGGTTACACTCACTCAGCACATCAGCAATCGGCTCTTAAGTACGCACTCGGCAACTCGTATCACATTTAAATTGATATAAATATAGAAACATTTCAGTGAAGCTATCTGGTTTCTCAACGTTTCTCCGCCGGCTTCCCAGGTTTAACTGTTGATTTAGATACAACATTTTCTACTGGAAAAATGAACCTTTAAAAGGGTTAGAGAACATTAGAAAACTTTGATGTTTTGTAAATCTAATGAAAAATTAAACCTTTAATTGTTAAAGAACATTAAAAACTAATGCTGCATATTACTACATTTCATATTTATTTAATATATATATCCATACATAATATCCATTGCAATCCAATTTTTTAATTTATTTAAATATTTGACTTAAAATAATTTCGATTATTTTCCCACAAGTTTGATTTATTTTAAAAGGAATGTAACACATTAAAAAACCAATGCCAAAATTTTCATATTATTATAACTATATATTAAAAAAATAAAAAAATTTTTCATCCATTGAATTCATTAGATTAAAAATTAAAAAAATATAAAATTGGATGACCTTCAAGTATTTGGCTTAAAGTGTTAATATTGTATCTTTACAGCCCGGAAATTGGCTATATCCTCGCAATAACCTCTCAATTTGTCTATAAAAATGTTATTAAAAAATGATTGCCCAGCAAAAGATGCTTGGTTAATAATTAATTGAATTTATCTACCCGTCCAATATAATATTCGTTGCGAGCGGATTTGCTTAAATGCTGTTTACGGCCTGCTATGCTCTTCATTTCGGTTGCATGTTTTAATGTGCTGTTAATTGAGAGAGTTGGCCAATAACTTTCGTATTTAACTCTATGAAGAATTCATTAGCTGCACACTTGAGGACGGGTTGAACTTTAGCTGCTGCAAACTTGGAACTTTGGGATCCCAAGTCGATTTAAGCGCCTTCTCAGCAATTATTGCAAGTTTTTCGCTTCCATCTGTTTTCGGTTTCAGTTTAAGTGCTGCCTCGCTGTTTTCAATTAAATGAACACCCCGAGAGCTGAGAGAGCTGACCTCCACACAAAACGCCCGACGCCTGCCCCCAAAAAGCCGTTAACCGCCATTTGCAGCGGCGTAATGCCGCAACCCGAAACCCATGCACAGAGTGGAGAAGGGGGGAGAGGGGTGGTAGGGATTGTAACACGCCCCAATCGTTGCTTTCATTATTACAACGCTGGCAAATACAAACAACGATGAAAATTGTTGCCGCAATATTGAAAAAGCGGCGGTATTTGGTTTGGATTGGCGTTGCTGCTGCTTCGGTTGCTGCTCCGTCTTCTGCTACAACTCTCCCTCTGCCATCAAAGTAGCTGCTGCCATGCATGGGCTACAAATTGAGCAACAAACCCTTGGCAACAACAACAACAACAACCACAACAACAACAACATCAACATCAACATCAACGACAACAGCAAAAACAATCGGCAGCAGATTAAGTTCATGCCATGTTGCAGTTACAGTTACAGATTTTTGCCATTTGCCTTACTTTGTTTTTTTTATTCTCTCTTTTATTTTTTTGTGTTCTGTTTGTATATTTTTGTGCCATATTCATTTTTGCACATTTGCTGTGCTGTAGCCCAAAACAAATGTTTCCCGCAACCGATTTTCACTATACACTCTACACACACGCCCACAACCACCCAAGCCCACCCACAGCCACAGCAGACCCCTCGCAACCAGCACGCCGTTTGGCCAACTACGCAGCACCAATTTGAAACACCCTTTTGTGACTCGCTTTGGTGCTGTTTCCTTTTCAGGATCATTGGCAGCGGGTAACTTAACGGCGTATCGGTTTGGGTGGCCTGGGGAAAGTTGGGGGTTTGTCGGGTGTGGGCTTGTTGGGCTTGCAGCAGCGGGGAGGGGCATCGGGCGTTTGGCAAAAATATGTCACAGCATTTGTTACACATTTTCGGGTCAATTTTTTATTGCATCCTACATAAGCCACCCCACATGATTCCAGCTGTTGACAACAGATCCAGTCGCAGCCACTGCCGCTGCCCCTGCCACATGCCTTCACACACACAACCCCCTCCCCCCCAGTGCTCCTTTCCATCTTTCTTTGGCACTCCACATGTTGCCCCTTGCTTATGCGACGCATGTGTCGTTGACACTGGCTTGTCTTTTAGTTCTTTCAATTAAAATGCGCTCAACTGTAAAATCGTAAACACTTTTTGCCAGACCTCAAATCGTACCCCAAAGACCCCCGGAACCCCCCTAAGCACCAGCAAAAATACAAAATAAAAAAGGGAGGAACAAAATCGTGCAAAATAACTGCAAATTAATTATGCACAACAAACGGCGTCGCCAACAAAAACCCCGCTGCATGCCAAACCACGGCACCCGACCACCTCGCCTCCGCCGTACACAAATCCAACAATGAGCTGCCCAGCTGCCCAGCTGCCCCTTAATTGTTGCTATAATTGTTGTGACCCCGCTCGAGCTCCACAGCCGTGCTCAGTCACGATTGTGCGCTTCATCAGCACAGACTCGAGACTCGAGTTGAGTCTGCTGCAGGGGGGGCATGCTGTGGGCTGCAAGCGGCTGTTGCTGCTGCTGGCTAGGCGTTGCCGAAATGCCGTGCCACACACACACACACACACACACACACACACACACACAGCACACAATGAACGCGGCGCGCTTTGCAAATGTCGACCGCAAATTAATTTACAACGTAAACTGCAAAATTGAAAATTATGTTGTAATTACTCAATTCTGACGTTTTTCCCATTGACCCAAATTTATGGGGCCATGCCACACAGACAGCCACAATAGCAAACACAGCAACAATAACAATAACAATAACAACAACAACAACAACTAGAAATAAGATTTATCTTTGGTCGGCCGAAGATTAAATACGCTGAATATCATAAACTAAATATATTTCAGATCTTAGTTAGACCAGGTCGAATTTCTGACGATTCTCATATATATAATCCATATTAAGAATAAACAAAATATTTCCATTTATTACGTCAAAATTTATCAACTTCAACTCGCATTATAAATTAACTGGTTTTTTATTGTAATTAATTATTGAAAATCGAACAAGAAATGTTATTTATTTAACTATTTATTGTTTTGTGAGCTCTTTTTTTTTACATTTAAGTTTTCAATTGCCATAAGTCAATTTTTTTTATGTATAATTATATAGTTTTTTTCAAATTCCACAGCTAACTGAAGGAACGCTGTGAATATCGGATACATCAGAGAATAAAAAAAAACGACTGCGAAAAACGTATTTAAAATTTATCTACTCATTTTTAAAGCAAATGAATGCTTAATAAAAATGTATTTAAAAACGCAATAAAATGAATAATTAATTCAAAACTAACAAGAAAATGTTTATTAACAGTCTAAGACTTATTAGTTGGAAACACCAATATATATTTTAAATATTATGCTTTAAAATTTGTCATACAGAGAAAAAAATTAACTCCAATGAACAGTCACAATTCTTGACAAAATAAAAATGCCCTAGACTAGAGTAAAATCGACAGCAGATAGGGCTAACTCAACATTCAGAACCAAAGCTGGCCATATCCCTGGCCAGGAGTCAGGCTTCTTCACCGGTCTCAGCCCTTGTGCCAATTTAAATGCGTAATTATAACGAGTGCGAGCAGTTAGAAACCGTTCTTGGCCTGCATATTAATTGTGTGCCAGGGCCAGAGACATGTTGCTGCCGCTGAACGGAGGGGGAAGGTAAAAATCTATGCAGGCCAGCATAGACAATGGGAATTTTAATTAAGGATCAGCGTGAGCAAATTTATTTAAAGGTAACCGAGGGGTTGAGGGGGGATACATGAATTGGTAATCTGTGTGCATGTTTCAGACATTTCTCAACTCCAGCGAAATGCTTTGAATGCCTTGTGTGCCCTCTCTGCCAATTCAACTGCCAGTTAAAGTGGGCGGCCTGGCAAGACGCCAATTAACACTGGGCGTGGCAAGAGTTTGTCAAACTCTAGCGCAATTCATAGTTTCCGCTGTGGACCAAGCAAGTAATTGTCTCAATGGGTGGTGGGCAGCATTATTGGGTCATATTGGGACGCACGAATGACGGATGTTTCCGTAGTGTAGCGGTTATCACGTGTGCTTCACACGCACAAGGTCCCCGGTTCGAACCCGGGCGGGAACAAACTTTTTTAATTTAATTTTTAATTAAAATAAAAAAAAAAACAATTATTTATGAGTGAATTTAAAAAAACAACACACACTGTGGAATGTATATGCTATTTGCTCATAAATAATTGCCTTGTCTTTATAAAATCACATCATTTAGCATTACATTTTTTACTCTACTCTAGCTCTGGCTTCTTAATAATTTAATGTTTTTTTTTATATGCATTACGTATAATATTTGTAGTTTATTATCTCAATTCTCAAATCTAAATTAAAAGAAGTGAAATCAAGAGAGCTGTGTTTCTTACACAGCCTTAGGCGCACTCTTCGTAAGAGTTTCCGTAGTGTAGCGGTTATCACGTGTGCTTCACACGCACAAGGTCCCCGGTTCGAACCCGGGCGGGAACAAGTTATTTTTTACTTTAATTTATTTTTAATTCAAGTATTTGATCAGGCAGTACTCCAATTTTATGCCATATTTAATGTATGCATGATATTTTGTGATATGATTAAAAAAAATCAAAGTCAGATTACACATAAGGTGTTACCGTTTCTTTGTGTAGTTAACTAAAATGCAAATAAAGGAAAGCTATATTCAAAAAGAACATTATTCAAAATCGCTACAAAAATCGCATTGAAAACGCCCCAAAAACAGCATATTAAGCATAGCATAGAGCTTTTTGAAGCTTTTGTGTTGCATAGCATTTAGCATAACGACATATTAAATTCAAAGCTAAAAGCTAGAGAAGCCACAAGTCGTGATTATAGATTTAAGCGCAGGCGATTATAACCACATGCTGGATATGTATATATATATATATAGTATGGGATATTTTGCAAAGCAATAGATTAATTAAACTATAAGCTTTAAGCAACTATAAAATCAAATTGTGTAATTCCATTTATTTGACCTACCTATGCCTTTTTGATGACTCACAACCCTTTACACTCTCTCACTCACCATCTATCTCTCTATCTCTCTCTCTCACACACGCTTACGCTCTCTCTCATTGTCTCTCTCCTCTGACGTACGCAAGAGAGAGAGCTTTAGCCAAATTTGAGTATAGAACTTACCACGCGTTTCATGCACCGGAAGCTTTATATAAACAAGAAGCGCAAACTTTGTATGCCTCACAACACAAAAATGCTTATCAGTGTAATATAAAGAAATTTTTTTATTAGTTTCCGATGATTGCTAATGCCAATGATGATTTCCAATGTGAATTAAAGTTCCCCATAAACTAATCGATTGTGTTCAACAGTTGAGTCCATTGTGAAATGAAGAGAGCGAAAAAAGCGCGCGCGTTGCCGGCAAATGGCAAAACAAAACTGAAGCGTTCGAAAGCCCTGAGAACTTAACGAGAACGAAAAGTGAAATTTGCCGCGCTGCTTGTTGAACTTGGTTCGAATATCTGGTTGCTCTGTTCCCCCCTCACCCGCTCCTCTGCTCGCCTTTTTCCAGCTACTGTTTATTTATATTGGGAATACGAATTACTTCCCCTTTGTAGATTCACAGCTCACAATCAAAATTGAACGCAAATCGAAAGAGCCCAAAATATTTATTATTTGTTATATTTAAGTCATGGCATTTTACATCGTGAAATTCTATTTCTGTCAGGGAGTTCACAGGCGAGTACTCTATATTTTTGATCTCATCCATCATTTTCATTTAATTTCCATAAGCCTCGATTTACAGCCTTCAAATTCAGCTAGTAAACTTTAACTTTTCTTTAATAACGCGAATTATTTAAACAAAACTTCTAAGCCGGGTTTCAAAAGCTTACTCAAAATATGAATGTTCAGGTTTACCTATTTTATATCAGAAATACTAATGCATTAAATGCAAAGACCCACTAAATTTAGCTATATGGAATTTCCTATCTTGGAGATTCTTCAACCCAAGTATGCAAAATTGACTTAACTTTTGATGACTATCAATTATCAGAGGCATTTGCAGTTTTACACAGATATTTTTTATTTATCGTTTAGGTCTAAATAATTTAAATAACAAATGCTGTTCGCAACTACGCATAATATGGTAAACAATTGGATAGCAATTGAGTTGTGGGGGGACGGGTGGACTCATAAATATCATATGTGGTAGTGGTAGCAACAGGAAGAGAGCATTAAACGTACATAGACTAGCGGGTACATAAGCCTAGCTACAGTTACAACTAAGTCGCCTAATCCTTGGTGTGATCACGTATCCAGTCGAGGTACTCCGTGACACGTGTGTAAACGCCAGGATAGCCGGGCTCGCCGCACTTGTTGCCAAAGGACACGACGCCCAGTTGCACCCAATGCGAGTCGTATCGCATCATTAAAGGACCACCAGAGTCGCCCTGCAAACCACAGATGATGCTGTTAAATTCGTCAATCCAAATGAGATTATATTCGCACTCACCTGACACGCATCGACTCCGCCATCGGAGTAGCCGGCACAAAGGAAGTTCTCGTTGATGGGTTGGAAATAGCTGCGATCGCAGTCCTCGTTGCGCCAGATGGGCAGCTCGGCCTGCCGCTGGCTAGTGGACTCCTTGCCGCCATAGTAGGTGGTGCCCCAGCCAACCACAGTGGCGCGTCGACCAGGCAAACGCTCCTTAGGCGGCATACGTACTCCTCGAGGCAGGCAAACGGGTATCACATACTTGGACTTGCGCACCGGCTTGTCCAGCACGAGAATCGCTATGTCATTATAAAACCCAATCCTGGAGAACCTGCATGCGAAACAATAATGAATTAGCCAACTGAACCGTTTACTCAACGAGCTGAGAATTCTCACTCACCGTTCGTGGGTGCGCACCTCCTTGACGGCAAAGGTGACAGGATCGGAGGGTTCGGCATCCGTGGAAAGATCAATATCGCCCAGACGCACCGTAAACTGTCGGGCAGCGAATCTGCAAAGAAATATATTGATTTAAGTGCACTTGTTATGACTGAAGCACCTTCTATGAAAATTACGGATAAAAATGGAAAATAAAATAGTGTTTAATAAGTGAGAATTCATCAAGCAAAAAGTACACAGCTCAACAAACTATCTGCAAAACTTTTCCGTTTCAGTTTTTAACAAATATCTTGGTTATCCGTACAACTTTACTCAATAATAGCTCAGTTTGAATGTGTTCGATTTGTGAGCATTCATCAAGCTTGCAAGTCAGCCAATGTATTAAAGCTTGCCTTGAAACTGAAAGCATGTTGCATTTAATTAAAGCTTTAATATATTTTAAATAAATGTTTAGCAGGGAGAAAAGACTCAGTAATTCTCCTAAAGGAATTTACAGAATTTAATGATTTTGAACTCAATTAAATAATGGTTTTCCAATTTTAATTAATGTTGTCAAGTGGCAAATATATTTTACTTTCGTTAAATACTTTAATAATGATTCAAAGAAATTTGGCAATTTTATTATTATTGACTTACGGCTTTTGTCTGGAATCCCTGGTGCAATGCGCCGCTGTCAGAATGTACTTGGAGCCAATTAGCGAGCCACCGCACCAGAACTCCGTACGCTTTGGGCCGTGCAGGAAGATGGCTGCCATCCAGGGCCACTGGCCGTTGGGCGCCTCGACGCCGCCGACAATGCGACCCGTTGAATACTCCTGCTGACCGCACTCATCCGGATCGACAATGTTATTGGCAATCTCATCCAGATCCTCTGGCTCCAGCGGCTCCTCAGTTGTGGTTGTCGTTGTTGTTGTCGGTGGTTTCTTCTGTGGTATGAGCACCAGGCCGGAAGTGGGTCTGGAGCTGGGTCTGGCTGTGGGTCGCAGTGTCACGGGTCGTTTTGTTGTAGCCAGGGTGGTGCTGCTGGTCTGTGGCCTGGCGGTTAGCTTCAGTGGCCGCTGGGTGGTCAGCACTGTGGAGCTCTCCGAGGTGCCTGCGGCCAAGGGACAACACACGCCCGGCACAAAGAGACTCTTAAAGCAGAGCGACTCTCGCAGGCTGCTTAAATTGAGGAGCAGAGCAGGACAGCTGCTGAGATCCTCGCAACGTCCCGGACGACCGCTTGGCGTCTTGCAATAGTTCTCCGCATCCTTGGCGGTGCCAGCTTCCTCGCTGGCCAAGGCCAGCTGATCGAGTGGCCGTAAAGTTGTGGAGCTGCCAGTGGTGCTGCTAGTGAAGCCATTGCTGCTGCTGCTGGTGGTGGTGGTTGTGCGTGGTGTGGTGGGTATTTTAATTTTCTGCAATGACTGTGGTGTGGCTTGGCTTAGCTCCTCATTGGGTTTCTTCACTTTCTGCTTGTTCTTGTTCTTCTTGCGCTTCTTCTTCTGCTGCTTCGCATCCTTGTTCTCCACGAACATGGGATTGCCCGGCGCCACCCCCTCCGCCTGGCCAATGCGCTTGGTGGCCACCTGAATGGCACTCAAATTGGCCGGCTTTCCCGCTGGCAGCAAACTGTTTGCGGACAGTGTCTGTGTTGTGCTGTCCAGTATCTTGCCCGAGATGCCAGGCACCGATTGTGATTTGAACAGAGGAGTTGCAGTTGTGTGGTCGCCCAATTCTGTGGCGGTGGTGCTGGTGGTTGTGCTCCCTTCACCACTAATACTGCTACTGCTGCCATTCTCCGTCTTGGCCTCCTGGCCGCCTCGTGTCATGTCCACCAGCAGGTGACCCACCGTATTTAGAGCGCCCAGCGTCTCGGAGATGCGATGAAATGTCGAGGATGAGAGCAGGCGTGGCAAGGACTCATTGCTGCCATCGCTGCCACTCTCAGTTTGATCCTCATCGCTGTCGTAATACTCGCTGTCATCGTCCACATCGTCCTCGCTGGCATTGCTGCTGCTGCTGGCGCTGCTGGCGCTGCTGATGCTGCTAGCTGAGTTCGCGTTATATTCCAAATCCTCGACCAGCTGGCGTCCGAGCCGTTTGTCGTGCAATTGCGGCTGAAAGAAAGACGCTGCCTTAATGTTAAAGTTATGAATGCCCATGTTTAGCCAATTGCAAAGTCAAAAACTTACCATCGTTTGTCAAATGCATCGGTTGTTCATCCTCCTCTGCGGAACCTTGGCTCTGCATCAAGATGCCAGCTCCAAGCACTGCAATCAAATTAAATCCCATTTTAATAAAACAATCCATTTATAAACAGTAAATAAAGTATAATTTGCTGAGCATTTAATTGGGCTCAAGCATCATTAAATACAACTTTTATAAGTATTTTTTTAATATTATTTTTATTATATTCTTATCAATTCACTTTATTGAATGCTGATCTATTTGCTTGAATAAAAGTTCTGCGATCAATGGGAGCAGACATCTTTTGAGTTTTGAATTATCTGCTTTGTGCTGTTGGCAACATAAATTTAAAATTTTTATTTTCTATCAAACAATTAGCCATTTGTTGGCCTATGCGAAATGTGCTGAGCGGTGCCATTTGCGAATGGGGCATTCACTTTTCATACGAAATCATTTCTATGTGCGAGCCAAAAAGGCTTGTCGTATAATTGGCCAATATTTCATTGTGTGGCGCAGCGGTAAGAAAATACAACAGCTACAAGACATATATATATATATGTATATATGTATATATATAAGCACTACAAAAAGCATTTTACCATTGGTATGAGCAATTTTATTCCCAAGTGAAAGTGACAAAGTTGCAGTGCACGCCTCGAAAAATGTTAATGAGTGGCGCACAAAAAAAAAAAAAAACAAAAATAATAAAAACAAAATCTCAAGTCAAACTGTAACAGCTTAACCCGAATCGTCTGGTTAGAGATCAAAGATAAAATCAATTTTTAGTGGCGAGGAGAAATCTAAAGGCGACCTTGAGCTTCTGTCCCTGCAGCAAGAATCAGTTTTATTGTATATTCCTCGAGAGGCATTAAAGCCACAAGCCAAAATATCGCGAGTCATTTGGAGGGCGCGTAACAAATGCGAACTGCGATTATGTCACAACAAAGTAAATAAACATTAAACGCTTCAGTTGAAGAGCCACATGCGGATATGCATGGACAGTACAACCGCAGATCGGCAGAGCGATAGAGTGAGACAGAGCGCGAGACAGAAAGAGAGAGACGCACCAGCGACATACTTTCTCATTTTTGGTTGTAGTACTACAGATGCGTAATGCCAATTTGTGGCATTATTCAACGCAACGGAGCTATGCATAAGTTAATTCGCTGAGTTTTCGAGCAGATATTTATAGAAATATTGTTATTTTAGTTGCTTTATTAATAAGAAAAGGTTAAATAGGCTTTTGACTGTTGTTCAATTAAATATTCAAACTTGTCCCCTTCTATCTTATTCTAAAAAATTCAAGTAAAATGCTGTGTTTTTCACTACTTACTTACAGAAAGGTTTTAGTTTTTATTGCATTATTAATTTAATGGCACTAAAAAGTATATTCTTAATTTAGTTAAATTCTTAACTAATATCTTATATTCTTCAACATATAATGTACTTTTTTCTAGGAAATTAATACAATATTTTTACCATATTCAAGAAGCTCATTTAAGCCACAAAAATGTATTTTCTTTAAAATATATTTCTCAACATATTTAGAAACAAATTTATCTGGTAAATAAATTTAATTTACCAGTCATGAAATAAACAAAATTTTAGTCATTTAGTCATTTATTATTTACAATCAAACCACAGTTTTTCTTATGAAAATTAACAAAAATTGGTTATCCAGCGCCTTAATATTCAAACAAACTGAATTCCAAAAGAAAATCCCCGCAAACAAATGCAAGTAAGCAATCAAGCAGCTGTTTCTATTATTATATCGCTTCGATGCCAACGAAAGTGAAAATCCCGGCTAACCGGCTGGGGAAAATAAATTGTCAGCGATGCTGGAAAAATATTTGCAATTGAGCAACGGTCACGCTGCGACGCGGACAATAAAAGAAAAAAAACAGCTGCAATAACTTCCGAAGCAATGGATAAATATAACATCAAATTGTGGATATCGCGGACATTACCAACAAATCGCCAGAGTTTGGCGCTATGCAGCAAGCGATGACAGCGCAACATTTTTTGTAGTAGTTGCATAATGTGTATGGATAGGCCGACGTGTTGCGGTAATACCAATAGTCACTTACAGGCGCTACAAAACGTGTCGCTGTAGTATCCGATAGATGGGCTTTGTATCTACGAGTTTTGTGCAGTAGCTGGACAGCTGCTAGCTGCTAACTGCTAGCTGCTAGCTGCTAGCGACTATTTGATTGGCCTTGGACGCCTGAGTGCGCAATTTGCATTTCGGGCAACTGGTTTTGTGATGTGACGTCACTTGGCGGAAGATTTTGCAGCGGTTGCTGCCAAAGAAAGTTGCAGACTTAGTCACGTTTTTTCCGATTTTTTTTTGTTTTTTGTTTAATTCGGATGCGCATTATGGGTTTTTGATTTTTGTTTTTGGTCATTAATTTGAAAGAAGAGGGAGACAACAAAGCGTTTCGGCTTGAACTTGAGCTTAGGGTTTCACTTTTACAATCAAATGAAATAAGATTGAAGATAAATAAAAGTAACTAAAAACTTGATAATTTTTTTCTCTGTCCTCAGCGAAATGTAGCTCAATTTGAGTGTTGAAACTGTTTCAAGCCGCACTGCGTTTATTTATAGTGCTGTCTGAACTCAATTGATTGGCCACTTCGCACCCATTACTAAATTCAAGTTCGTTGCCTAAGTCTTTTGTTTTTAAACAGTGATAAAAACAACAAAATAATTTTCGAGACCAACCACAACAGATTAGCACAGAAAAACACTCATGATTATTACAAAATATATTGTTTCGTGAATTTTCGAATACCCACCTAGGCACAACAAATATGCATTCCAATGCATTTTTGTTTTTGTATCACACCGAAACCAAATCCGACAAAAACTTTTATTTCATTTGCAATAAAATTAAACTATGGTGGATATATAATTTGGTTTTTAACTTTCTTGGTTTGTTATTTCGTTAATTTGTTTGGTTGTTGTTATTGTTTGTTTATTGTTATTTAACACGACTCAACGAAACCGACAACTTGGACGAACTTAACGAAACGACGTGCGGCCAGCGATTGAAAATGAAAGTGTTAAATGCCGCCGTATACAAATAATTTTTTTTCTTGCTCAGAAATACTTTTAATATTATGATTATCTTTTGTATATGAACTGTTCAACTGTTGTAATAATTATTTACTTTGCAATTTGTTTATTTACTTTTGCAAATTGCGCAAGAATTGCGTAAAAATTATCAACTTAAATTTCACTTTAAAGCCATGAAAACACTTTAGTTGTTGATTTTTCACTTAAATTGTAAACGGTTTGTTACTGCTTTTAGTGTTGCGCCTGCGCCGCGGCTGCTTCCGTGTGCCGTTGCTGCCCGAGTTCGACTAAAATTGAAACTGAAACGACCAAAGACAAAACGACAAAGCAGGCACTACAACAACTACAGCAACACCAACCACTACAACAGCATGAACAACGACAACAACAAAAGCAGCAGCAACACAATAAAACCGCTTGGCGTCTCACTCACAGTGGAAGACAGTTTTGGGGGGCTTTGAGCTGCGGTCGGGCGAGCGGGGACCTTTCTTCGTTTGGCTTTTGTGCAAAGAGTGTGTGGACTTAAGACCAAACGAAGGTAGCAAAGAGACGCACTGGGTTTTTACTTTCTTTCAGCTTTGCGCCTTTTGCATTCATGGATTGCTTCGTCGAACATGCTGAGCTTTAAATTCTGTAATTAACTGTAAAGGTTTTAGACAAAAAAAAAAAAACCAAAAACTGCATCCAGCTGTTTCGACTATTTCTCATTCTGTGCACCTTCAACGCGAACCCCAATGAACCCGCACCTCGTTTAGGCCGTGTAAACATTATGGCAACACGCCCACCTATCCATCAGCGTACTTAGGCTCCATGCTCAGGTAATCCCCAGCATTTTCAGCCAACAAATTTTGCGTAACCTTCGCTTGTTTTTTGTTGATTTTTGTAGTTGTACCTGGAAATTACTGTATTGCAATAGACTATTGAGGGAACTCTGAATGTTGTTTTAGGTGATTCATGCGTGGTTTGGCGTGGTTTCCCCCACAACCGATTTTGGCCTACTTAAAATGCGACTTGAATGTGAAGATGTTTTTTGTGACGACGAAGTTTTAAAATATTATTCAATAGAGTTCAATAGAGTTGCGAGCGTATTAAGATGTGGAAACCCAAATGTTAAACTTACGATTGTTTTCTACAGAAGTCCTTGAGGGATTTGTGTTTAAAGCCATTATATTCAAGGTTACATGCACATAATTGTTTATCAATTTTTAAACATGTGTCGTGTATAGCCAACTGCGGAATACTCTGATTGCTGTTATCAGGTAGCAAAAGCATTCAAGGGGGTGGGGTTGGGCCGTGACTCTAGCTCACAAAGTGCTTGTATGACGGGTCAACTGTTATCACAGCTATAACTTTGTCAAAAGTTATTCGATTTTCAAAATCCAGGGCATTCAATTTATTCTACAATTCAAGGTGAAAACGCGATTCTGGCTTAAAATTCAGGTTAAAATTATACACTCAAAAAGAGATTTTTGGGAATGTGTTAAACTTTTCACAGCACAGTTTCACCTCAATATAAAACGACATTTGACACTTTTCCGTTGCCATAAAAGTCCAAAAAAATTACAGTAAAAAAGACTATGACACAAATTCCTTGGACATTTGCATATACATTTTTTCTCATGTATAATTCCAAATATTCTAAAATGGTTCAAAGTAACCTCTCAAGTACTTCTTTGATTAAATATGGATCACTACATTCAAAAGACTTAGGGCACAAACTGGTTTGTTGAGAACGTCAGCGTTTTATTTATGTTTCAAGCGCTAAACTCTTCAATGAATATGATACAGTAACCCCAAGCCTTTGGCTCCAGTTTTCTGCATCTCATATGTTGGAACTTGCCCGCGTCACTAACGACCGTGAAAAGCAAAAGTGTGGAGCGTGTGACCAACATAATTAATTGGGTATTCATGCGAACCTGAGCACCAAGTTGTTCAACAACTGCAAAAGTTAGAAAACTTTTTTCTTTTTATGCCCACTATTGTTTGCCAACTGTTGACACCTTTAAAAGGAAAGCAACAACAGCACTCTAATAACAACATGTAACATGTAGCAACAAAAATGCTAGCTTGTCTTGCCTTAATGGCTGAGAAAATGTGTAAATTATAATGGATAAAATGTATATGCAAGTGTACAAATTGTATGGAAATATAGGAAGGTGTGTAAATAGAAATTGTATATAAATTTATGAGTCGTTTGCTTTAATTCAAATTACGCGCCTAACAGTGAATTTTGAGCTTTTAGCAATGCGCATGTGCTTTTATAACTTTACACAACTTTGAAAGCTTTCTAACAGCTGCTTGCACACAAACGATTTTAAAAGTCGTTATTTTTCAAACGCCAAAGGGCTCTGAGAACAGTTTCAAATTATTATATTATTTTTTTTTTATTTATTTACTTGAATTATGTACAATTAAAAGCATTTTTAAGAATTAATCTACTACTACAATGTCATTGGATTTTTTTGTTAAACATTAAGCATTTAGGAATTGAATTCATATACTATATCATTTATATATGTATGTATATATGTACTTTATCAATAAGTGATATACATAGAGAGTATTATATATATATATATGTTCTTTAGCTCATTCAGTTTAAAATTCGTTGACTTAAAGCTTGTGCGCGAAAGCTTAAGATTAAATACTTGTTTGTGAACAATTAACATTTAATAAGGTTGTACGACTTGCAGAGAAATTAAGGTTCAGTGAGGGCGAGCTGGATAGCCATATTTACAACCGAGCCGGCGCCAGACTCGCATATCTTACAGATACTCGTAGAACACAATCCAATAGATGCCATTGAGGCTGGCGAAGAGTGCGGGAAAGAGCACCCGAGATGCTCGATCGATGTAGATGGCGCGCTTGAGTCTCTCCTGGGCGGGCGTTAACTTCGGCTTGGGCATCTCCGGCTCCGGTGCTGGCGGTGGCGGTGGTGGTGGCCGTATGGTTGGTGTCAATATAATGTGTGATTCCTGACGCGGAATCCAAGGCCCATCGGCGTCCAACGGCGGACGCACTACGCGTCGAGTGGTCACAATCTAAGTCAGGAAAAGATTCAGATAATCAAAGATGTGTTTTTTATGCAAAGCAGAGTGCACTGAGAGAAAGCTGAGTGCACTGAGAGAAAGCTACGATTTACCCTTAAGAGCTTCATTTTACATAAACATTGAATAATACCGAAATCGCTCGTAAATAGGAACTTACAAAACATGCATTAAAAGCACAATCAAATTAAAAGCACAGTTAAAGGTAATAATTAAGTGTGTCAAACATGCTTGATTAAAAAATGAAAACTATAAAAATATAAATTAAATGAAAAAATGGAACATTTGTAATTATTTTTAGAGTTTTTAATGAAATTTTAGTGTTTAGTTATATTATAAAATTAATTAATCTATATTTGATTATGACCAAAGAAATGTAATTTATTAGTCTATATTCAAATCACAAAATCACCTTAAAATGTGTTCAGACATATTTATCTAGATAATTCAACTCACCCGCTTATTCTTGGTCATCTCGTCGAAGATCTTCTCAATTTTTTCAATTTTCTCATCGGCCAGCGGCAACATTGTGGGCTGTTTATTGGCCGCCGCATTGCTGCCACCAGGTGGTGCCGCCTCCGCCTCCTTCTTGGCGCCATCGCCAGCCACTGGCTTGGGTGGATAAGCCATGGGCTTTGGTATGGGCGTATCGCTGAGCACAATGTTTATCAGGCAGTACTCCATCAGGGCCATGAACACAAACACCGTGCAGACGGACATGAATGCGTCCACTGCCTTCAGATAGGAAACGGGCGGCAAGGATGACTGCGACTTCGCGTGCTGTGTGGATAGTGTTAGCAGTGACGTCACGCCCAGAGTAACACGAGCTGGTGCCGCCTCCGGCTTAATCCAGAACGAAACCCACGACATGATCACAATCATGCAGGTGGGTATATATGTATTGAATACATAGTAGACCAAGCGACGCTTCAACGTGAAGATCACCTCCAGGCAGGTGAAATTCCCCGTCGAATAGACTTGGGTGCAGTCAGCGGTTTCGTTGCGTATGAGCGCCACTTGTGGCAACTCAATGTTCTCATCCACCACCAGCGGTGTGGTTGGGTCCCATTGGAAGATCAGATCATCAGTGGTGTGCGATACTAGGAAAATAGTAGGCGGATTATGAACGGTCTTTTATTCAAAGTACAGCTGCAATTTGGATAGGGAATCACTAATGGATAGATTCATTATTTTAATATGATATTGAACTTATTCTCCCTTCACACTCCGATCTGCTCTACTTAAATTATTCAGTTGCAGACTTACAGCTCTCCATTTGTAGCTTGCACTCCTGTGTATCGTGTGGATAGATGGCAAAGTTCATAATGCAGGATAGCTTCAGCGTCAACTTGACCATATAGAGTATGGTCTTATCCTTGTAGAGCCACATGTAGTGGTTGGGTATGGTCATCGTTTGGAAGGTAACCGATTTGGCATTCTTGAAGAAGGAGTCGGGTCGCCACATGTTCTTAAGCCAGTCCACTTCCAGCAGCCGATACTCTTGCGTCATGTTCTCCGGCAGACGCAAACGATGATCCTTCCAGGTCTGGGCAAAGAACACATCGGCAACATACGTCATCGAGTTCTCATCGATGGAGTCCAGACCCATGACGGTAACATGAAAATACACAATTGTTGGCTGCCCCTCCTTCTTGGGTGGACGCATTTTATCATAGCGCTTGATATCCTCGGGCAAAATATCAGTTATGGCCAAACTTTGTCTATGGGATTATCAGTTATAACACGGGGCAAATTGAAGATAGGCTGCTGGGGATATACTCACTGAAATTCACCCTTTGCATAGTGCTTGAGGCAAATGCAGCAAATGACGAGCAGTATTATTTGCGCGACCATGACTGTTAGCAGAAGGATTCACTCTGCAACGGTGACAAAGGATACACGTTGAGTATTTAAACCGATGTCTTCATTGATATGCGACCGTGACACAACCTTGCTGCAGGATCACAGCAAAACTCTCGAACGGTGTCACTGGCATTGACAATGCATCGAGAGTTGTGTCAATTGACGAAAATAGCAACAATTATGCTGCTTAACGGTGTAAATAAAATGTAAACGGTTAGAACAATGGCGGGGACAGTTAGCGCACTTCCTGCACAATAGCCTCGGCATTGGCAACCCTACTTGCCCCTTTCCCCTCCTTCCACAATCTTTCTCTTTCTCTCTGTCTCTCTCTCTCTCTCTTTCTGTCTCTTTCGCACATTCTCTCTGACCCACTCTGTCTACACATGGAGGCCACAATACCGACTTAATTCACAATTAAAGCCACTCGAAGCGACCGCGTGGGCGGATTGAAATAAGGGCGCAGGAGGGGAGCAGCAAGAGCAGGATCGGAGGCAGAGGGTCGCTGCAGCTTTAAGTGGTCCGTGCGCCTTTTGTGCAATGCCGATGCCGCACAAAATGTGCCCCATTGAGCGCGACACGGCGACGGTTTGTGGAGGCAGCAGAGGCAACGGATGCAATAGACAAGGACAATTCGCATGGTAGATGGATGCATAGCATGTATGTGTATATATGTCTATATAGCTATGTAGGTAGTTTCGTATGTGGTACTCGTCTACAAGACGTCATTGGCTGGCGCAGTTATTCCTCATGCCTTATTAGGCCAACATGCCTCATTTAATTTCACTTTTAATCAAACTGATTGCGCGCCCAGGGCAAATTTACAGATTTGGGTAGAATTCGAATCTGTGAATATCCTTTTTTTGTGAGAATGTATGTGATCATTTCTGATTATGGAAGATGATGGTTTAAGTGAAAGTAATCTAGGTAATCTAGTAATCTACAATTATTTTCAAATATTTTTATTAATCATTTTAATAATTTAATTTATTTCAATTGACTTTTTGAAAGAAGAAAAAAATCGGTGTGAAGTTTATGAAATATATTTTTACTGGGACCTTTTTTTTATTTATATATATATTTATTACAAAAAAATTGTGTACGTTTATAAGTTAGTCGAAAAAATCTTTAGCAATTTATTCAAGATAAAAATGTAGTCCTTAAGATAAAAACATGGTTTAAATTAAAAATTCAATATATTTTTGGAATAAAGAATTGTTAATGGTTTTTTCTATCTGATTTTATAATTTCTTATTATTCGACAAAGTAGAATATGATTTAAAATATAATTTAAATGAGTTTGTGGAATCACAAAAAAACAAAAAATGTTGAAAAAAGTACGAATAAGTTTTTAAAGTCACATTTGAGAGTGCTATAAAAACGTGCTGAATATGAATTTTCAAACTTAGTTTGTAAAATAAATTCGCTTCTATTTCATTTACTTCTTGCGTGGTTAAAAACTGGCACAGATTGGCAATTAATGCGCTTTGTAGATTTTGAAATCCTCACAACGATTATATAACATCAGCTGGACGCCACGCTGCACATTTTGCAGATCATTAAAATATTATTTATATCACAAGAATATAAATAATTTCTTTATATCATTTAATTCCGGAACTCGCTGGCTTTAATATTTATTTGTTGCAAATATTTGAAACACTTTAAATTTAAGTTGAATATTTTAATGGATTGGTTTATGTTTCGCCGATTTGAACGTCTTCGCAGTTCGAACAGTCGCTGACAACTGACGGTTGGAGCCGAGCAATTTGAATTTAAAACGTTGCCAGGCGAGTGCAGTAAAATGCTCACCAACGAAGGCGCAGGATGCAGGATACAAGATGCACTGACTGATGCCATCTATAGCTGTGCATGTGTGTGCGTGCGCGTGCCTGTGTGTGTGTGTGTATGTGTGTGTGTGTGTGTGTGTGTGTGCTATTGAGACAATGTGGTTGAGTCGCTAAAAACCTTTGAGTGCTCGAAAAGTGAAAGCCCTGAGAAACTTGGGAAAAGTCTTTAATGCAGACTGTTCTAAGGCAAGTACATATCTGACTATATACGAGTATATATATATATATATATACATCGACTATATATATATATATAGTATGTTATTGTTTAGTGCTGCCGTCGTCTGTGCGCTTCTCTTTGCCATAGTCACTTAACATAATTTCGTCAAGTACTTTGGCATTGCCTTTCCACATAATCTGCTCGGGCCTCTGTCGTCATCGTCATTGTACTGATGAGCCCTGGTACTACTCACTCCTCCCCTCTCCCTTTCGCATCACAGCCCCTTGGCCACATTTAGCCAGATTTCTGTGCGTTTAGCTGCACTGCCGCATATTGATTGCCTTGGACCCCCAAGTGATCGAATTTCGGTGCGGGCAAATAGAAAAATGTAAGCGTGAAAAACTGTCGCCAAGCATTATGTGAAAGTGTTTCTTTAGTTTCCCAATCAATTGGCTTGTTAGTCGCACACGGAACAAGCCAACAACTTCTCAAGTGGCTCCCAAGTGTCTCTTTTTTTTTTTTTTGTCGCAACAGCAACAACAATGACAGATTATTTTTGTTTTTTTTTTCTCTTTGTTGCAGAGGAGAAGGTTAAGCGCAGTTGCCAAATGGCTGCTAATGGAATGCCATCCCCCGATAATCCAATGAACCCACTGACGTCAAGCCGAACAAAGTCAAAATGAAAATACTTTTCAATTTAAGCCAAGTAAAACACTTTAATTGCCATTTTCGATAAATTAATCATTATTTAATTTATGTCTAAAATAGAATCAATAATGAAATTAATAGAATAACCATTGTTATATTCGATGGATAAATAATTGTTTTAATAATTAGCATGAAATATGATAAAAATTCGACAAACTTGCAATTATTTGATAATATTATAGGCCGCGTAGCCCATTCTTTCAACCATCTGGAAATTATGAATACAGCTAAAAAGCAAAAAGGAATTCTCATAAAAATCTCAATTAATATCAGTTACCATATTATATCATTAGCATAATGATATGAGTTGTGGCGAAAATCGTAATCAAGTCAGGTGTTTATTGCAAGCCATAATTGAAAAGAAGACGACGCGTAACCTTGAAGCAGCTTGTGTCCCCAGGCACACATCTCAGAGTGCATGTGTGTGTGCTGTGTGTGTGTGTGTGCATAGTACGTGTACTTATGTATATTCGATTTCCCATGCTACACGCCCTTTGCCACGCCCACCGGCCAAGCACTCAACGCCTTGCCGCAGACACTTGAGCAACACATCCTTTTGGCCTTCCGTTGCCGCAACAGCAACAACAACAGCAACAACAGCTACGCCATCAGCGTCGTTATTAAATTATCTCTGATGCGATAATAACACACTTAAGTTACTTGCCGTAGATGAACCTCAGATTCGCCCCACATCCCTCCCCAGACCCCTCTTCGACAGTTGTGCTATAAAAAGCCGCTGATTTTTCTATAGTTTATTCGAATGCATTCGAGCCTGACGCTGCTTTTGGACCTGACCTAAGTACTTGGCTGCCTGTCGAGATGCAGTGCACGCTTTTCAACAGAACACCACCCGCACCACCAGAGCAATGCCTAAGTGGTGCTCTTAAGTTTCTGCTGATGGCAGCAGGCGGAGCCGCACTGATTCGGGGTTCGCGGGGCAACCGTAAAGGTTTTTGGCGCGCTTTTAACTTGGATAGTCGTAATTTTTACAGCTCCTGCTACTGCTGCTGTTGCTGCTGTTGCTGCTGTTGTTGTTGTTGCTGTTATTAGGCTTTTTGACAAGCAATACGTCATTGAAAATTTGTATAAATAAATTAAGATTTGAGCTCAAAGTACAACTTTCGTGTTATACAAAAGTTGTGTCCTGCTGGCAAGCGAAGGTCGAGAGAAGAAAAAGTAGTTCTTTAAGTCATGAATTATGCGGAGCTATTTCGGGTAAGTTTTCAAGCATTTTGCTATTGAATGGCAAATCGTGAAATCTGCAAGGGATCTATTCAAAAATGTATAAGACATGCCACAAAAAAATAATAACATGCATTTCCCTGCCAACTTGCTTAGTTCTTGTGACCCACATAGCCCCCATATGCGGAAGAGTTTTGTTGAATGGAATGAAACTCCCAACCCCCAAGCGCCAGCAAGTTGCCAGTAGACGACGCTTCATTCATGAAAGCGCGGCCATTGAACTGCCTTCGAAATGCTTAATAAGGGAGTTCTGCTCCACCACAACTTGTTTAAGGGTTGAGTATGGGGCTTGAGTGGGGTTGTGGCGCTAATGGCCCACCGTTAAGGGTAGCAGGCGACGCAACAGTTGCCCAGGTGGAGACAGACAGCAGCGAGTGCGTCATTGACGCAATTGTTGATAAACAAACCTGTAGCCGCCATTGTTCCAACACGTGTGCGGTTAACTGCTGTTGATTCTGGTGGGGTGGTTTTCCACTCCAGGGCGCATGCGTCGATCCATCTGCCAGCTGCCAGCTGAGCGTTGCGCTCCGTCGTGACGTCGCTATTGATTTTTACACGACCAGAAGACACGCATCGCTAAAGTGCATTTCACTTCGCACAACACGCACACACACTAACACACGCACACACACACACGCACAAAAGAAAATGCATTAAAAATTGTGCTGTGAACGGAAGAAAAAAAAGAAAAGGACATTAACGAAATACACATAAAATAATAACTGTAGGACAAGGCGCTGGGCGCTGCAAACGTGGCAGCTTGGCCCAAAATGATCAAACTGCGACCATATGTGCCCTCCAAGCGCATCGCCATACGGGAGTCATCAATTGATGAGGACATCAGTGATGATGTCGACGACGAGGTGTTCATCAAGGACGCCCGTTCCGCCAAGGTGAGTCACATCCTTCATTTGAATAACTATTTGCACATTTTTATCTAAGTTATTGAGAAAAGTTACAAAATTCACACAAAATTGAATTAGTGGAATGCTCGGCAAGTTAGGGTTGAAAGAGTCGCTGCTTTTCGCTCGCTGCTACTTCAAACACAAATAAGTCGCAAAAGATTTTGATAAATAATTATTTTCTCCTTTTTTTATTTGTCGACCTCTTTTTATAATTTAAATATGTTTTCTGGCTGACACCAGGTGAATTGTTTTTTATTTTTATTTATTTATTTTTTATTTGATTTTATAAAAATTTTGTAAGCTTTTAGCATCAGAGTCGAGTGTTTCTTAAGTGTTGCATTAAATGCTTTTAAAGCCGAATCTTGCAGCAGCAATTAATTTGGGCTGTTTACTCCTATAAATTTCAGAGAAGTTGCCTGTATTTAATTAAATTTCCAATTGAAAATGTATTCGCCAAGATTGGTTTTCAGTTCTGAAAGTATTTCTATAATTGCTTTCATCTTAATATATTTAATGAATATTTAATTATTTTAAATTCATATTCAACTACAGCGCAGCGAGGAGCAGGGTCTGAAGCGCCCGCTGATGGCGCCGCGTCGGAAACACAGTTCCGGTTCGGGCAGCAGCTCCACTCCCATCATGAAGCAGCACAAGCGTCGTCGCTGCTGCCGCTGCTGTGAGCCGTTCTGCTACATTTTGGCCGCGCTCACCGTGCTCTGTGCCGTGCTCAGTTTGGCGGCACTGATGCTGACGCTGTTTCCCCTGCCGATGCAGCGCATCCATCACTGGTGGAGCGAGGATGCACAGCTGGCAACGATATCCGTTGCGAGCGCCAGCTATGGCAGCAGCCTGGGCAGTGAATTTGTGCCGTGCACACAGATCCGCGTGCAGCATCTGTGGACACGCAGCCTGGCGCGCATGAACAGCGAGAGTCCGTTGCGTGCCGCCGATCTGAATGGGGATGCCATCAAGGATGTCATCTTTGGCTATGGCGTCGACGACAACATACACTACGAGGGTATTCCACTGCCGCGCTGCAAGTCGGCCCAAGGCGGCGACGATGTGCCCTGCGAGGGTGGCGTCGTCGCTCTCAATGGTCGCGACGGTTCCATTTTGTGGCAGACGTGGAGCGTGGCCAATGTGTTCTCGCTCCACTGCAACGCGGACATCGATCGCGATGGCGGCATCGACTGTTTGGCGGCGGGAAGATTGGGCGTAAGTCAAGAGGATTAGATGTAGATACAGATATAGATATAGATATAGATATAGATATAGATATAGATACAGATATAGATACAGATATAGATATAGATATAGATATAGATATAGATATAGATATAGATATATATATAGATATAGATATAGATAAAGATATAGATATATATATAGATATAGATATAGATATATATATAGATATAGATATAGATATAGATATAGATATAGATATAGATATAGATATAGATATAGATATAGATATAGATATAGATATAGATATAGATATAGATATAGATATAGATATAGATATAGATATAGATATAGATATAGATATAGATATAGATATAGATATAGATATAGATATAGATACAGATATAGATACAGATATAGATATAGATATAGATATAGATATAGATATAGATATAGATATAGATATAGATATAGATATAGATACAGATATAGATACAGATATAGATATAGATATAGATATAGATATAGATATAGATATATATATAGATATAGATATAGATAAAGATATAGATATATATATAGATATAGATATAGATATATATATAGATATATATATAGATATAGATATAGATATAGATATAGATATAGATATAGATATAGATATAGATATAGATATAGATATAGATATAGATATAGATATAGATATAGATATAGATATAGATATAGATATAGATATAGATATAGATATAGATATAGATATAGATATAGATATAGATATAGATATAGATATAGATATAGCTTTTAAGCATCACGGTTGAGTCTGAAAACTTATATTTTATATTTTTTAAGGAGTTATAAATATCAAAAAGCTAAGATCAGAAAACTATATGCTTCATTTAGTTAAATCTGCTTTTGATTTTTAAATTCTACTCACTCGCTGCAGATGATCTTTGCCATCAATGGACGCACTGGTCAGGTTATCTGGACCTTTCACGAGCTCGAGGTGGAGACGAACTCGCCCATTGTGATGGATCTGTACACGATCAATGTGCTGCGCGACTTGGATGGCGATGAGGTGCCCGATCTGATAGCCGCACATCTCGAGGAGCGCGAGGAATCCAAGGCCGGCCACATCAAACTGATCTCAGGCAAGACGGGCAAAGTGCTGCGCAGCATTCCAACGCCACATCGCGAGGAGATGTTTGTGCCCATACAGCTGCTGACACGCGCTGACGGCACCGAGCTGCTGCTGATGCTGACTGGTGGCCAGAACACGCCCGGTGGCATTTATAGTCTGCGTTTATTGTCGCTGATGGCGCACACCAGCGAGAAGCATTTCACGCCGCTGCATCAGCAGGTGGGATCGGGTCTGATGGTGCCGGCGGTGCTCAGCGATCTCAATGGCGATGGCATCTCTGATGTCGTCGTGGCAGCATTCAATAGCAGCGTCTATGCATTTGATGGCCACAACTATAGCACGCTGTGGAACTACTCGTTCCCGGCCAGCGAGTGCGTCAGCGCCATTGTGCCGGGTCACTTCAATCGGGACAATGTCACCGATTTTATGGTCAAGTACAACACTGGTCCCGGCTTTCCCGTCTACTATTATTCGCAAACAACGATCCTGGACGGACGCACTGGGCAGCCGCTGCTCAATGCCATGATGACTGATGCTGGCGGAGCGAGCAGTCTCCTTGGTGGCGTTTCCGTTTCGCAGAGCTTCGGTGGCGACTTCTTCCTGCACTGGCAGCTGCAGTGCCGCAACAAGCAAAATGCCCGGGATGCCTACGAGTTTGTGCCGGACAGCGACATCATTCTGCAGGCACGTGCCGACACCTGCCGCCTGCGCTACAATGAGTCCACGGTGCTCAAGCTCTATGCGATTGCGCGGCACCTTGAGCCGCCGGGTGCGGTGCTCTTCAGTACAGATGACATCGAGGTGCACCTGAATCGCACACAGAGACCAGCTGCCACTGGCAAACAGTCGCCGCTGAAGCATCCCAAGTTGCTCAAGAAACTGCTGGCGAGCCGAGAGCAGCTGCTCAGACAGGCGGCTGTAGTGGATGCAGTTGAGGAGCAATTGACCGGCCCAGTCAAGCACAACAAGCATCGGAAGCATCCATTGCCCGCGGAGCTGCTGCCCGAACCGGAGACGGACAACGAGCTGCCCGGCCTTGGCGGCGGCTACATCAAGGAGCCCTACAAGGAATTTGTGAGTTTGATTTCAAATAAACACGATCGTTCCTATTATAAACCAACTCATATCCAAATAGAAGGACTATGATCCGCTGGCGCTACCTGCGGAGAATCCGAATACGATGCGTCAGCCGGAGGAGTACGAACTGGTGTACAATGATGAGCTGCCGCAGCAGTTGCCTGAGCAGAACGAGCGTCCCATTCGCATGCGCACCAAATATCCCACTGGCAGTAATCGAGATGTGCGCAGCGGCACACTGGAGTCCAGCACGACTAGCACACCCAGCCCCACCACCACAAGTCAGCCGCTTTCCGCACAATCACCGCTCAGTCTGTGGGACTTAGAGCTGGATAATGAGGCCGTCGAACAGGCAGCGGATGCAGCTGCTGCAGCAGCTGCGGCAGAGGCCACCAGTTCCAATAGACAGTCGCAGTATCGCAGACGGAAACGTGACAACTCCAGCAGTGCCAGCAGCAGTAGCAGCAGTGCTTCCGAAACAAATCGCAATAATGCTGGCGAGGATGCGACGCCAGCGGCGCCAGAAGATGCCCAGCCCGAGGATTGGTATTTGGCATCCATTTCGTCAACGGGTGTGCTGCTCAAGGCGCTGAACAATGCAAGCTCATCTGTGGACTTTGCCTTTGTGCTCAACATACGCGAATCGGAGGCGTATCCACCATTGTTCTCGCCGCAGGATCTTAATTGCGTCGAGGAGAAGATTAGCGCCTATAAAAGTGGGTAGTGGTGCTGCCTAAAACTGGCAAGTTAATATTAATAAATAACTATCGCCCTTGCAGGTTACACCGCCGACAACTTGCGCGTGTTGCGCAAGCAATTCCTCAAGCAGTGCCTGAGCGAGCGTCTCGTGGACGCAGATCCCGCGTTGCCCAAATACGAATCTCAGTTGATAATTACGAGAATTGGGATAACATGCACCTGCCGCACCTTGCAACCCGGCGAGGTGTGCTCCGAACTAGATCCGATTGAGGCACAGCGCTGGACTGAGTTTATGGGCAACGAGGGCAACGGCTTTTATGCCAATTAAATATCTAAGTCTATCCTATAAATCTTTCTCTACTCCAACTATTGTAATTAATCGATTGTCATTTATGTGTGTGGCTGTTTCTTGTAATTGTAATAGTGTTTACATGTGTATTTGTGTATATTTTATGATTCTTTTTAACATTAAACTAAACTAATTAAACTTATCGAGTGTTGAAACATGAAAACTCATCTTGTAAACTTTCCCACTTCAGCCACCAGATTTAAAAATGAAATGACAGGTGGCAACGCCTAACTATGCGAACCAAATCAAGTGGCAAGTATCGCAAGAAAGTATCGACATGTCGATAGAGTTGTGAAATTATAATAAGTACAATTTGCGGTCAACTAAAATTAAGTCACATAATTTAAGTATATTTAATATTAAAATTTGTTTAAGTAACTTAATTTCGTTAGTTCAGCTACGCTTTGCTGACAGTTTCTTTATTCTCTAACTATCGAACAGCTTAATCGAAATGTTTTTTCATCCCTAGCTGGGCACTTTGAAACAACAAGTAAGCCGCAGTTGCTTAAATATTGTTGTTAACTTAATGCTACGCCCAAGACACTCGAGAACATCAGCATGGGCATTCTAGAGAAGATTGCGGAGATCGAGCGCGAAATTGCGCGCACCCAAAAGAACAAAGGTGAGTAGTGAAAACCGGCGTAGACAACGCGGCGTCCGAATTCGCATTGCTGGCAATGGCAATAGCGATGGCGTTGCCAATGTATCGGAATTTAGGGTTAGAATTCATTTCACATTTGCCATTTCAATGCAATTTCAGCCACTGAGTATCATTTGGGTCTGCTAAAGGCCAAGCTAGCCAAGTACCGCTCCCAGCTGCTCGAACCGACGAAGAAGGGTGAAAAGGGCGAAGGATTCGATGTGCTGAAGAGCGGCGATGCGCGTGTCGCTCTCATTGGATTTCCCAGTGTGGGCAAGTCCACAATGTTGTCCACACTGACCAAAACCGAATCGGAGGCTGGTGAGTTGCTAGCGGTGACTGCGCTGACTGCTAATTCAAATAATGAAACTATTTTGTGACCAGATCATGTTAATCTAATATTGACATCCTTAAAAGTAGTTACGGCCTGAACTGGATACAAAGTTTTGTTGCATATTACTTTAATTGTGTATTTAACATCCATTTCGCAGCGAACTATGAGTTCACCACGCTGACTTGTATACCCGGCGTGATTGAATACCAGGGTGCCAATATACAACTGCTTGATTTGCCGGGTATCATTGAGGGAGCTGCGCAGGGCAAAGGACGTGGTCGCCAGGTGATTGCCGTGGCGCGCACTGCGGATCTGGTGCTGATGATGCTGGATGCCACCAAGCCGAATGTGCATCGCGAACTGCTAGAGCGAGAGCTGGAATCGGTGGGCATACGCCTGAACAAGCGCAAGCCAAACATTTACTTCAAACAGAAAAAGGGCGGCGGTCTCAGCTTTAATTCCACCTGCGCCCTGACGCGGTGCAGCGAGAAAATGGTCCAAATGATTCTACACTCGTTCAAGATCTTCAATGCGGAGGTTCTGTTCCGCGAGGACTGCACAGAGGATGAGTTCATCGATGTGGTGACAGCCAATCGCGTCTATCTGCCCTGTTTGTATGTGTATAATAAGATTGATCAGATCTCGATTGAGGAGGTGGATCGGCTGGCGCGAGAACCCAACTCCATTGTAGTCAGCTGCAACATGAAGCTCAATCTGGACTATATGCTGGAGGCGCTCTGGGAGGCGCTCCAGCTAATTCGGGTGTACACCAAGAAGCCCGGTGCACCGCCAGATTTCGATGATGGTTTGATTCTGAGAAAGGCAAGTAAAAACAAGACGAAAGTATTTTGTTCACTCCATTTTGTAATTGTGTCTTTGTACAACAGGGTGTAACCGTGGAGCATGTGTGCCATGCGATTCATCGAACGCTGGCCGCACAATTCAAGTACGGACTGGTGTGGGGCACATCAACGAAATACTCGCCACAGCGTGTGGGCATCGCCCATGTCATGGCTGACGAGGATGTTATTCAGGTGGTCAAGAAGTGAATCGCTAGCAACGCAAACGCAACTTTGTTCATCTGCTTGTTGTTGTCTGTTGTTGGCATCAATTGCGTTGAAAAATATATATTCTATTCTACATATATAAATTGATTGATTCTCATGTATCATCTGGAAAGGATTAAGGAAAACACTTGGACGTCTTTTTGTAGGCATCCACAGAGTTCTTAGTGTCTTTGATAATGAGTTTATTGAACATTCGCTTCCAAGATAACAACTAAAACTAAATCCGATAATGCTCGCTGGATAACCAATTGGCGGCGTATCATTTGGATGCAGCAGCAGTGCTGGCTGTGGCCGCCGAGGCGGCTGCATAGCTCTTATTCAGCGTGCTTATTGCCGAGATGCTGGAGAAGGGCGTCGGTCCGCTGCTGATGCGCTGTGGCTCCACCAGCTGCACGGGCGGATTGTCGAGCTTGGCAAAGACATTGGTGGCATCGCGCAGACGATAGCGACGTAGATTTAAATATTGCTCCTTTTGCTCCTCGACACGCTGATGCAGCTCATGCAGGCGTCCGGCCAGCGACACGAAGGATTCGTTGATCTGATGGAAGCCACGCTTGAGGTCACTCGGCGATATGCTCTGCGGATTGGCCAACGCATGCATGTGGCTTTCGGTTAGCTTGATTTGCTGCCGGAACCCAATCAGATCCTCCTCGTATCTGGCCACGAGGCATTGAAAGTACTGGAACGGTGCCGTATTCTCAAATTGTAGCCCCGCCGGAGTGTCCTGTGTCCGCTGCACCATCTCCAGGGATTGAATGGCTTTGGCCGTTTCGCTGCGCAGCTGTTTGATGAGCCGATTGTTGGCATCCACCGAATTGGCCATGTTCTGCAGTACCCAGCGGAGATTTGTAATCTCGTGGCTCACATTGCTCAACTTGGATGTCGAGGTGCGCCCAATATCCGACGAAATGGTCTTCTGCTGCTTAATGTAGGCCTTGAGTGCATCAACTGTCTTGACAATCTCCTCCGGCACCTGGGTCTCCATTATCTGCAAGAGCAATCGATTGATCTTTAGCTGTTTTGGTTTGGGATTGTTTGTACTCACCTTGATGCCATCCTGCTTGTTGTCGCCCAGCTTGGGTTGCGTGGCGCCCACATCGATGCCGCCGAGTCCAACAAAGACCGGTGGTGCTGATGCTGCCGGTGCGCCAATTGTCAATGGCTTGCCAAAGATGCCGCCACTGGGATTGGGGCCAGGGCCCGAGTACATGTTTCCGCCCAGGCGCAGGTTCGCATTGAAAGGCTGCGCCGTGGCCGTCGTTGTGGTCGTGTTGAAGTTCAAACTGGCGGCTGTCGGAGCCTGCTGCTTCATGAACGAGAAGGCGCCTACGCCGGCGCCCAACGTTGCAGGCATTGCCGTGGAGCCAAAGGCGGGCGGCGCTGTTGTCGGTGCGCTCGTCGTCGGCGTCGAGAAGCTGAACGTGGGCGCCACGGTGGCAGTCGCTGTACCAAAGGCTGGGGCAGATCCCGGCGCACCAAATGCGGGTGCGGCTGCTGTCGGTGCACTGAATGCAGGCGCTGTAGCTGCAACGCCAAAGGCAGGCGTCGCTGTTGATGCACCAAAGGCGGGCGCCGATCCGGGGGTGCCAAAGGCAGGTGCTGTTGCGGTTGCACCGAATGCAGACGTCGCTGTGGGTGCACCAAAGCTGGGTGCTGCTGCAGTTGCGCCAAAGGCTGGTGTTGCTGCCGGTGCACCAAACGCAGGCGCCCCTGTCGCCGCTCCGAAGGCGGGCAGCATCATGCCCGTTGCGGCTGGAGCCGGTGCAGCCGGCGAGCCAAAGCCAAGCGTTGGCGCCGCGCTGACAGCAGTGGAGCCAAAACTAAAGTTGGGTGCCGCTGCGCCTATGGCAGCACTCGCTGCTCCGGCCAGACTCGAGGTGGCTGTTGCAGCACCAAAGGCTGGGGGCGGGGCGCTTGTTGCGGGTCGCGCGCCAAAACTGAAGCCGCCCGTTGCGGGGACAGCGCTGCCAGCGCCCAGGCCGGGGTTCGTTGTGGGTGTGCCGAACGAGAAGGACATCGTTTATCGGTTGTTTATTTTTCTCTATTAACTGCAATTTTGCTTTTTGCCACAGACCCGTTGTTTGGATCCGCGATACAAGATTTCACAAGTTTTTACAATTCGGAACTCACACCATTAATTTATCGATATATATTGCTGTAATTTAGTTTAATAATGACAACTAGTTCATATGAGTTTACTTATCGATATATACTATTGTACATAAGTTCAGTATTGACAACTAGTTCATATGAATTCCCCATGAGCGCCGTATTTCGGCGTAACAAATAATAATTTAAAACAAAGTAATTTAGTGTAATAAATTGATCATAGATTCATATTTTTATCGAGCCAGAAGTGGTGAGCAAGCTAGCGCTGCTTCGCATTTCCAACACTGTTCTGTTAGCTAA
The DNA here is from genome assembly GCA_035043845.1 of Drosophila picticornis. Lineage (NCBI taxonomy): Eukaryota > Metazoa > Arthropoda > Insecta > Diptera > Drosophilidae > Drosophila > Drosophila picticornis. Next base: position 9,086,686 of record JAWNMR010000362.1, read on the forward strand.
TGTGGCCACCAATTGTTGTAGTACCACAACGAAACACTAGGGGCGCCACCTCACATGAGTATATTTACAGTTATTTTCAGAATCATGTGATTCTAGGTTCCTCGAAATTTCTCAGCACGCGTTTCACGAACTGCCTTTGCAACTTGTGAAAAAATAATGTCGGATCTAGAGGAGGAGTATACAAAGTATCTGAGTGAGCATGGCATATTGCCACGCCTGCTCGACATATTGAAGGAATTGGTGGAGCTCGATCCGCTGCCCGCAGATCCACTGATGGACATTCTGCATGCGCTCGGCTGCCCCCTGATACCACAGGACCAGATGAAGGCGCTGGAGCGGAAGGTGGCCCGTGCCCACGACGAGCTGCGCTTCCTGCGCCGCGTCCTCGTCGAGCTGGGCGGCCTGGAGTATTTGTACGACAGCGATACGGATGAGAATGAATATGTGGGACTAATTGGGAAACAATATTGGGGCAACACACCCATATCATCCCATGTGCAGGCATCGCTGGCCATCAAGGAGGAGCCTCTGTCGTCGCAGGAGCACCATCTGTCGTCGCAGGAGCAGCATCTGTCGTCGCAGGAGCACCATCTGTCGCCGCTGGAGGAGCAGCCGTGCTGCAGCCACTTTGCTCCTCCGAACAGTGCACAGCAACTTTAAATTTATGTATTGATTACATATAAAACCGTGTAGCATGTGCATATCTCAAATTTTACACATTTTGTCTAATGAATGCATCTCAAAGATATTGAAACTCAACGCCAGATCGTGGCAAATCATCTATAAACCCATGTATAATGATCGTTATCTTGACTTATTATTAAGTAAAAAGAAACCAGATGAACAGCTTCGAGTTCATCGCATTTTTTTTATATAATTGCTCTGTTTTGCAAGTTGCATTGAATCAAAATAAAATCAACATTTTTATTATTATTATAAATTTATTTATTATTGTTTAGTTTAAACTTCTGCAATTTATAAGCGAGCGGATTGGCAAGCTGTGTTTATTATTTTGTTCAGTTCTAAATTGTATGTATTCATCAACATCACTTGCTGACTCGTTGTATCCTGCTGTATTCCTTGTTCTGTCCGTTACTATGCGCACTAATCCTTCAGATCAGATCGTATAAGATTCGAACTTTCAAATTATGAGTAGCATTATGATTTATATATTTGCAAGATGAATTCATGTGTACAAAACTTGTTTGTTGTTGTTTATTGACATACCTTAACCATACTTGCTCAATACGAGGTATATATATATGTATATGTATATATATATAATTGTATATATATTCATACATACATACTTTGGATGATTGACTGGGGAAATCTGCAGGCCATTAACCCGCACTGCGCTCTCACAGTTGTATCTGTTGCCATCCGAAACAAAGCAATTTAATTAACCCAAAACATGTCGGCCATGTCGACAATCACTCAGCTTCCGCCGCTGTTAAGGCCAACTGCGAAAATTGTTTACAACACACTTCAATTGGAGCTTGAAGCCGTGCTTGCGCTAACAGTAGCAGTTATATACCCCTATATATATATAAACCCATATATAAATATATATTTCGATATTTCCATGCATATCTAACTGCATCATTGCCACAATGTGTTTTAAGTTGCATTAAAATTCAAGGAAATCATATAAATTATTAACATTTTTTAAATTTATGATTTCATTATCATCTCCAACTCCATTAAGTATATATGTTCTTGATCTCCAATACCAGTCAAGTCGATATAGCCATTGCCGTCTGTTGGCCTCATCTCATTTTTTCACATAATCTTTCTAAGATGCATGAAAAATTAAATAGAATATCATAAAGCTGCCATTGGAACAATCGCTCGAAAGTTTAGATTTATGTTGTGTGCTCGAGATTGGATAATAATAAATAGATAAACGTGAAATATTCAGTTAACTGCCCGTCCTTAAACAGAGAACATATTAATCAAACATGCTGAAATCGGCGTTCTTTTTTTTGTAATTTTTAATGCCGAATTTAATGAGTGTATTCAATATTCAATGATATATACGGAATAATGGTATAATTAAACAGCTATATTCATAATTCATTGAATAGGTTTTTTTTTTTTATAAAATAAATATCATAAATATATCGACCATAGGAATAATGAGCCGAAGGATGGATTCTTAAAAACAGCACAAATTTTTTTTCGATTTATGTATGGAAATAATTTTTCCTTTTATATTTGTGCCACAAATCATCGAGATACGAGCATTATATCATATAGCTTTCATCGGAAAGTCGTAAATTAAGTTTTTGCGTGCACTTTTTACTAATTAAATTTTTATCCTTAAAAAAGGGATAATAAATAAAACATTTTCCGCAGATATTAGAATATATTTTATATATTTTGTGTGCTCCAAACTTAATACGGCTTAACTGTTGTGCTGCCAAAAAGAATCAGGCTTACACAATTTATTTGGCCGTGCGCGATAAATCCATCTAAGCCCCTGCGGGGTCTGCATCGTCGGGAGGGGGCGTGGCACAGTTCGACGGCTGCCCGTCACTTTGACAAACCAACTGCAGCTCGAACCGATGTACATAAATATTTGTAATAAAAATAAAAACAAATTCGAGCGAAAGTCCCCTAAATAAACAGCTTCCGCAGAAATGCACGCGGCTGAATGAATGTTGAATGTTTTTAATTGCGCACGTTAGAAATCGTTCTTTTATATTTGTGTCGCTTCTTTTTTTTTTTTTTTTGCTTGCTTGCTTGCCTCACTGCGATGTAGCTTTGAATAATCGCTGCGCAAATTGCCATTTAACGGCGATTTTGTGGCTAAACAGCAGTGAAAGCAAAATGCGCTAATTGATTGAAACAAAATGCAGTCGCATTGGTTAGCAACATTTTTTTCACTTCTGCCCTGATTTTATATTTCGGTTCTTTTTTTTTTTTTTTTTTGTTGCCTTCAATTTTTGGGCTTAATCTGTGCGCGTGGCAAAATCTGCTTTGCCTTTTTCCTCCCCCCGCCGCTTAGCGCTGCGAGACTGGCTCTGGCGTAGGGCAAAACTTTAACCACGTAAAATACGAGCCCGCCGGGCAGCAGCCGCAACACAATCAACCAAAAATGTAAAAAAGAATCTGCAAGGAAAAACGAAAGAAAAAATCAACCAAAAAAAAAAAATGTGGCAAACGCCAGTCGAATTGCATATAAAAGCCATCGTCATGGCCATGGCGTTGCCAGACTGGTACGAATTCCAGATGAGCTATACGACCATATAGTGGAGTATTTAATGTATTTTCCACATATTTATGGGGCTTTCAATTGTTTCATAAAATTTATTATTATTTTTATTGCTGCCGATGCAACTAGTTCAACGAATAAATAAATTAAACTAAAAATTAAAGCGATTTGTTTGTCAGAAATGTTTGTTCATTTGAAAACATTTGATAGATTTACGAAAAATGTATTTAAATATAAGAAATTTTGTTGATAGAAAGTAATAACAGTAATAAATGGCAATATTTAAAAAATATGCCTGCAAACAGACAAGATTTAAAATAAATTCTTTTTACGGATTACAATAATAAAGTAATAAAAAATGCTTGTATTTCATCTTATATTAAAGCGTTAATTGGATGATTTTCAGTCAGCTTTTATTACTCGATATGCAACTCAATATGCGGCGCAGCGCCACTGAGTGCAACATTGAAAGGATCGCTTTCACACACCCACTTTCCCATCGGAGCTGGCAAAGCAATTGCAGCAAAAAAGTAACCGAAAACAAAAAGAATGGAATAAAAAAAAAAGTAAATAAAAAAATGAAAACTGACTGCAAACAGAGCTGAGCTGTGGCAGAGCCCAGTGGAGAGCTTCAATTTCATGTCGAGTAAATTTTAATTTACAGCTCTTTTGTGACCGCAGGTTTTGCCAACATGCGAGCCAAAATCGTGTGTTTTATTTTTTATTCCATTTTTGTTTTGTTGTTTTTTTTTTATACATGGCTTTTCGGCTTTTTGGCCAGTTTGGCTTGTTGGTCAAATGATATATCCGGGCTCCAGGCACATTTTTTGCCCCTCCAACTTCCATTAGTTGTAATGACCGCTGGGGGATGGGGTTGTAACGGGGGCAGTTGCACAAGGGGCGCCGCTGGGCTAATTACTGCCCGCTGCCAAACTCAAAACTATGCTTAATTAGCGCGCTAATGAAAACTCTATTAGCCAAATGAGGCGGCGCGCCAAAAAAAAAAAATGAAAGGAAAACGCGTGAAACTTTTTCCCAAAAAGCGTCCGAAAAACGTGCTACGACTAAATAATGAACACCAATTTATTGGACAACACAGAACAGCAATTAAAATGCAATTAAAATACATAATTCACAATGTCAAATTGGGCGTGGGAAATAAATAAAAAAAAAAACTAGGCTCGCCGACAGCTGTGAACGACAAATATTTGCTTATTATTTATTTGCACAGTTGACCCAAAATACATCAATGTCTGCCACCCACCCACACACACACACACACACACACACACACACGTTCAATCATCTATTGTCATTTTTCATGAGGCCCGAACAAGAACAACAACGACAAGAAAAAAGGGTTAAGAATTTTTATGTGTCAACAAGAATAATTTGTGTCACGAAAAGGAAACAATGGCAACGGAACAACTTGACGAAGATGACACAACAAAAAGTTGCAAAGTGTCGTAAACAAAAGCATACAACGTATTAATAATGAAAACAGGACACACACATACACACACACACACACACACACACATATACAAGCAGGCAACTATCGCAGTTACAAACAGACCAAAGCAAAAACACTGTCAGAAACATGTCCAAGACAGCAGCAAGGCAACAAATGTGTGCTGAGGAATCAACAAGCAGCTAGAAATTAATACTAAAACACACACACACACACAAACACACACATATATATGTATATATATGTTAGAAACGCCCGCCAGCTACGTGCAACGCCGTCAGCCGCATGTGTGCTACGTGCACGTGTCATAATCCTTTTGGCGTGCAACATTTTGCGCTTTGTTCAACACATGTCTTTCCTTTTTGTTGCCACTGCGCGTCACGCCTTCAGACACGAATTTCCCCCATTTTGGCAATATTCAGCATTGCCCGAGTTTCCGTGAAAATAAATCTCCATCTCAATCAGGAGCCAAAAGCTTTTATTTTTGCAATATTTATGCAAATTTCGTAAGCAGGAATTATTTATAAAGATCATTTGAGCAGTTGGCGCTGAGAATGGAAATACATAAAACATTCTGATGTTGACAAGTTTAATTAGCTTAAGCGATTTTATACCCTTTTCTCATTCGTGCAAAAGTGTGTAAAAGGCAGAATGAAGCATTTCAAGCCACATAAACTATATATATATTCCTGATCAGTATCAACAGCCGAGTGGATCTAGTAATATTCGTATGTATCAGCAAAAGAATCTCAGAGCCAATATGAGTGACACGTGCATTTCAAATCTACATTATTTTATCAATAACTTACTCTGCTTCTCATATATCGATATAAATCGATTTTCGATAGTAACCAAAGCCACCATTTTACAGAGGTATATCGTGTTGATCTCTTTGCTATCAGCAGGCGCAATCATTATCTGGAAAGAGTCCAGTTATAAGCAATGAAAACACTTTCACAAGTGTGAAATGCACAGCATTTAAAGGCAATTTGGCAATTAAATAATAATTTATTTCGCAGATGACCTGAAGCTATTTTATTTTATATTGCTTTTTTGTAAATATTATGTTTATGTCATTAAAAACATCCACAATTTAAATACATATTTTTTTAATAAAGGCCGTATCCGATTTATCCAAAATTTCCATAGATCGCCGCAAATCCGGTAGACTTATGATTCTGCTATAAAAAATCAACTGAAATAATATGCTGGAAATGTTAATTCTGTGGCAAACGTTAAACAAGGCGAATATTCAATATGATTGCTGGTGGTAATTATTAATTTGGACACTGAAGTGATTGATACATATTTTGTTTGGCAAAAATTAATAGGGTAATTTGAATTTACATTAGCCTTGAAAATTCTCATTTATGTCTATTTAAGCTATTAGTGTGTCGCAACAAGTCCTTGCCCCCAGTGTGGCACACCCACACAGCAAAACCACAAGTTGCTGAGCAACATTTACCATTATGCTCATTAATTTCAATAAATAGGGCTTAGGGGCTATTTAAGCCAGGCCAAGCCATGTGTAGCTACAAAAGAAACTGCATTGGCGAATGGTTATTAATGGCAAGAATTCTCTGAAACAGATACTTGCTGAGCTTTAGTCAAGAACTGCTAAAATTTTATGGAAGTGTAGCACATAAATGAAATGCACTAATTAGGAAATACATTTATAAATCAAATGTTATTTGAATAATTCAAAATATATAAAAGACTTGACAAACGTTATCTTAAACGGTCAAATGCTTAGAATATATTCTTTGCTTATGGTATTATTATGCTCAGTTTTTTTGAGTGTAGCACATATATGAAACTATATTCAGGTAAAATGCCCAATCATTGTGGCCAAATTACGCATACGCCTCGTATTGCATTGCTGTCGAAATTGCTTAATGATGACAACGACAATTTCTGAAATACAGAATGAAAAAAGTTTTTAATTGCAAACTGGTCGCAGCTGATACACAGGGCTGGTATTGAACTCAAGCAGGAGAAGGCAGCAGCTGATGTTCCAAATAGCTCGAACAATCCCTGGGGGCATTAGCGACACAGTCCTCTAATTATTTTGCAAAAGCGGCCGCCCGCAACGCTGCGCTTCATTAAAAATAAGCAAAAGCTGAAAGAAAGTCGCACAGCTTTCACTGATGCTGCTGCTGCTGCTGCTGCTGGCTCTGATGGATGAGTTAATCACCCAGAAAAGCGGCATACAAATCAACAAGCAAACAACTCGCCGCCGCCAAAGCGCTTGTCAGAGCAGCTCAAATAAACGTCCAATGGCCGCAGCAGCTACACGATTGCCAAAGGACCCTCCAAAAACCCACGAAATTAATGGAGCAAATCAAACGACCAAAAAGCAGACGCAGCCCAGTTACAGCTCTAACTCCCGACTCCAGCTTCAACTGCGACTCCGCTACCATTTCCACTTTGCAGCCTGGTTTTGGGTTAATAATGACAAGATTTGTGTGCGTCGCATACGAAATTAGGCGTAGACCAGTGTCCGGCGTTGCCAGACTGTAACATTTTATATTCTTTCTTTGTCTTCTGTTGGCGCTCATTAATTTTCCACAGGACCAACGCGCCAGCCCCATTCTCATCCTGTTACACATTTTTTTTAACTAAAGCCCAAGTGCGAATTGCAAAAATATTAACTTCCAACGCAAGCCTGACAAGTAAAAAGAAACCAAGAAAAATTCTTAGAAACTGTGTGGTTCTCAGAGATACTCTGTGGGAAATATTAATCTATCCATACTAATAACTAGTAACTTTAGAAAACTAACTTTTTCGACTCCTTTAAAATGATAACGCAACATTTATTTGTGTTTGGGCAACAAAGCTAATTAATTTTAACTATATTCAATTTTAAGACTGATTGATCCATGCAAAAAATGTTGGACCGATTTTACAATTAAAAATGAAATGAAAAAATGAAGGGAATATTAGACTGGTATTAGACTGGAGGCTCAAAATATTTCTTTATTGATCACTCAGTCAAAATAAGCATTAAAAAGTTAATAACTAATTAATCACTAATAATTACTAATTATGCTTCTATCTCTCCTCGCCGATAGGCTTCTCAACCATTAGCATTTACAGGGTATTTGAAACTCGGTTCGTTTTTGTAGACCACAATTAAGTGCTTTAAAAATATGCGCATTTTTTACGTGTTTGCGGCTTTAATTAAGCAAACGGCGTTTCGGAAATTACTTAACCGAGTAGCTGGTAGCTGAGGCCAAAAAGATATAGACACTCTGTCGGAGACTATCATATGCAGGGCATGCAAATTTGCCGGTACCCCCTGCCTACTGTTTTCACTCCGCTCCACACACAGAACTCGTTGAATTCGCATAAAATGTAATAATAATTTCACACAGCGCGTTTTTAGAGGGGTTTTCGGTCGAAAGTTGCTGTAACGGAAACAGCTGTTTCCGCACCATGTAGTCTAACCCAGCTTCACACACACACACACACACACACACCCACTCACACACACCACTGCATACTCGCTGCCTGCTGGCGGTACAGCAATATACTATTCATTTGAATTTTGGCTGCCGACTTTTGTGTTGTTTGCCACCGCACCGACCATAAAATGCAAAAGATTATGAAAAGTGGTGCTACTGTGGCTGCCACAGCCCACAGCCACTTCCTTGCATGCTGCCGTACATAAAAACCTATTCAAATATACAGTTGTGCAGCACCATAATAATAATAATAATAATAATAATAATGCAGCGACCTCATTCTGGGAAAGAATTAAGAGAGCTAGAAAACAACTAGTGCCTTAGCAAGCTTAAGGAATTACAAGTAACCCCTTCGTAAATATGTGGCAAGCAGCAAATTCAACTAATTTACAAGATTTATGCATTTTCATTAAACTTGTTTAAGTGACAAAATATTTTGTGCAACCAAACAAAAAACAGAAACAAATTTAATTACTTTTATTACCAAATACCTGAGTTCTCTATAATAATAACAATTTTCTGAAAGCTCAAACTGCATTTCTGCGTTTAAGAATTTAATTCAGTTTATACGCAACAGAGTCATATGCTTTTCCTCAATTAAGTTGAAATTGATAATAGTTGAAAAGCACTTGTTAGACACTTTTTTTGTTTAAAAATACATAGTGGAAGTCTCAAGCCGTATCTTACTCATTCGAAACACTACAACTACTTATGTAGATGATCCAAGGTATTTGGTTTAAAGTACTTGCTCCATATGCATGCATGCTATGAATGCCAGCCGTCAAGTAAAACAAAAAGTTGGCACAGTTCTTTGCTCAGTATTTTGATTCCACATATGTGCAATGCGCCCGTGTTCTTGAGCTGTTGTGTGCATTAGTTTAAGGAACATATATAACATATATAAATAAATTATAAGTGGCAAAGTTTGCTCGCTGCAAGCTCGAAAACATCCTTTTCAACTTCAGCTCCAACTTGCAACCGCTCGAAAAACAGAGAGAGAGAGAGAGAGGGAAAGAGAGAGAGAGAGGGAAAGAGAGCGACTGGGTTGCCCCTGGAGGTGGCATAAGTGCGAGTCGAGGAAGTTTGAAGTCACGTGAATGCTATAACATATCAAATTACGCATTACGTTCGACTAATGGGAATTAAGAAACTCCAACGAGCGTGACAAATGCAAATTGAGGCAGCCCTGGCTGGCAGCGCAATCGCTTGCAGCTGGCTTGGTCTCATTTAGTTGGCTGTCTTATCGTCAATGCAATAAACATCAATTTGTAATCAATATGCTATAAATCAATTTGCTGCGAAAAGCTTTAGCAAATGGTGCATACACCTGACATTTATCAAGTATTTATAAGCCTTTAAATTGTGGCATGAGTTTCAATCCCAAACGGATGAGCTGAAATTTAGAAGTTGCAATCAATTTTCTTAAATTTTCTCTTTAGTTGAAAACATTATCAAGCATGAGCTTATGCGGAACTTAATTACTTTAATATTTTGGGTAAGAAGTGTTTGATAAACCTGCAAATTCAGTCTTAATTAACAACGCATCCAAGTCAAATTGTTTGTGCTGCTTGACTGGATTTTCGACTTTGAAGGCAACACTTTTAAAGTTAATTCCGAATTTTTCAACAATTTTCAACTTGACACATTTTAATTTAAATTGGCGTTAAGGTCTGTGTATCCACTTACCTTATAGGGCTCAAGCAGCTATTGAACTTTTGTGTCGGGCCGCAAAATAATTTTTGCAGTCTCGCAAACTCTACGAAGCTTGGGCAATTTTCCACATGCCAATTTTTTGGGGCGCCTGCTTCTTGTCTGCCTCTAGCGGTTGCCACGCCGGTTGCAAGTTCTGGAAATTACATTTTCTACATTAATAAAAGAAAATAAAGTAAAAACGTAGCTGCTGTTTTTACACAAACTATGCAAATGCGCCGCGTGCAGTGCACCAGATAAAACTAAGGCAGGAGACACATGTGTGTCTGTTATTTTTTATGCTGTTTTTTGTGTGTGCTTCTTTTCGGTAGTCTCTGGAGCGCTGGTGCCGCCAGAAAATAGTTCAGAGAACTATATACGTATATAGTTAGGGACATAATGTGCGGCAGCTGCTGCTGCCAATGGCAAAAGTCACAATAAATTTTTGCATTAGTTTGCAGTGTAGTTGGCTGTAGTCAGTTGGCTTCTCAGTCAAAAAAAAAAAAAAAAAAAAACCAAATAAAAAAACACATAAAAAGAAAAAAAATAAAAAATTAAATAAAAAATACAATATATAAAATCATGAATAAATTAATAGCGGGTCGTTTTAACAAAATAAACTGTGCGCAATTAAAGGAAACATTCAAGTTTTTTAGCAGAAGCAGTCGGCACTTTAAACAGTCTGTAAATGAAAATTAGCCGGAGGTAACTTAGACGGTTTTAATAAGAAAATTAATTAGTTCTTAATTTATGCTTGCTGTGTACACAAAAAGTAAAAGCTTGGACAGCTGGCGCAGAAATTATAAAACAACTACACCAGCGACTTGTTAATTTAGGGCTTTAAGGCAACTTTTTGTTTTGAATTTAATTTAAGTGCCTGAGCAAACTTGCAGAAATTCAAAACAAATTGAAGCAGCAAAGAAACCACTCTTATTAAAATACATTGATTAAATGTATGCAATTTTTTCATAAATAAATAATGAAAACCAATTAACAAAGATGGTTTAACACAATCATAGATATGTATTCTTAATATAAGCTGTGATCTGCTGAATTTAAAAATTAAATTTATATTCGACTAGATTTTCAGTGCAAGTCCCTTAACTGTGCTTCCCGTTAATATATACGACTCTTGTATGGGGAAGATGATTATATCTGTGACTCCTTGCGTACTCCTTGCAGATGTTTCCCAAATGTAGGCATAGCTCTTTTGTCAGTCCATGCAATGACTTTTTATCCCGCAGGGTTTTAAGTTTTATGCCAGCTTCGGGAGCTGGCAACATTTTGTTGTTGTTGTTGTTGTTGTTCTTGCTGTCATTGTAGTTACTCAAGGTTTTTATTGTTGTTTCAAGTGGCTGCTATTGCTGATGCTGATGCTGATGCTGTTATTGTTGTTGGTCGAGAGATAACTACGTGCTAAGAAATGTGTAACAAACTACACACACTGAGATACAGGCAAGAGTAAAGATACAGATACAAATACAGATACACGAACAGATGATACAGATGCAGATACAGAGTCAGAACCGCAGCCAGAAGCGAAGCACACAATGGCAACGGCGCACCACGTCTCCATGGACACATTCTAATAAAAAGGAAGCATTGAGAACGCCATTTTGTGTTGCCATTTTTGCTCTGCTGCCTACTGCCAGCCAAGCCTGCCAGGCAGTGATGCGAAACGCTTGCGAAAGTGTTGCGAAATGATTGCAAAAGTGTGTGGAAAACACATTAAATGGCATATGACTTGGAGAAAGAGTTTATTTTATAGTCCTGTGTCCAGTCATTTATTACCAGTCGCTGATACGGTCTTGCCATGGAGCCTTGCTCAGCACTGATTTTCGATCTTCTACTGGCATCTACACATTTTCTGTTTTGTTTTTTTTTTTTTTGCAAGGCATTTTAGTTATAAATGCCGCACTACTTGAATGAATCTCGTGGGCGTAATAGTTTTCAAATGGCTTTTATCTAGCTGCATCTCTCGCTTTGTGTGTGGTATCGCACACACAAGTGTGTCCCCCTTCTCCCCTTCTGCTATCTGCGCAAATTCCTCAACAAGGATAGCAACAAATTGTCATTATATGCAATTCGTGGAACAAACCAGAAAACACGCGCATCTCGCATTGAGCAAGAGTTTTGGAAGATGCCTTGCAGAAGCGAATACATTCAACATCATTTCGCGCGCGTCTTCGGTTTCAGCTGCTAAAGAGCAGCACAGCTGTAACCAGTCAGGTTTCAATTACACTATCAAACAAACTTAAAATCTAAAGAAATTTAATAGAAGCACTTAAAATTAATACTTTGGATGTGGGTTGAAGATGAGACTCATGATAATAATGAGAAACGTAGTAACTACTTTTGTTTCTTACATTTATTGATTTCTGTATGTTATTCATTATATCTTATAAATGTATTACAAGGTTTGTTAAATTAATTTAAAAACGGGAAACTCAAAATTCATTAAAATTCTATCATCAGCCTCGTAAAATATATGTTTGCTGATTTTCACAGCTTGAAATTATTTGCTGCTCAGTGCAGCGGGTGAGTCTAGTTGGACGCACTTGGCAGCTGAGTTTTAGATGCAGCCGCGTGGATAGTAATTTGTGAATGTTGTAAAATGCTGGCAACTTAATTGCTGCAAGCTTAACTAAGATGAAATCATGCCACTAGCCAGTGAACAGGAATGTGTTCACTAACTTACACAGTTAGTGGCGAGTATTGCACTTAATTGATGCATACACATGCCACACAACGTTAATTACTTAGGCGGCAACATGACGTATGCGTAATCGGAAATGATGATGGCAAGTTTTGGCATTGGCCAACATTAGCATTGTCTTTTATCGCGCCTGCTTAAATGAAGGGGATTTAATTTATATTAATGTGCTGGCTGCTTCGACATATTTGCCTCTAAATAGATTTGGTCCTCAGTTCAATGCTAAGCTCTGCACATTTTTTATAGCAAATGCCAATCAAGTTGTAAGCCAAGAAAATAGATTTATTACACTGACTCCTGAACTGTGGCAGTGTCCTTGTCCCTACCACTGTAAATTGATGTCACAGCTCACAGTGAAACTAATCAATTTCGTTTTTCTCCTTTGCATTTGCGTTTCCGGTCAATTAGCGGCATAAAAAATACATGCAACTAATCAGTGCGACAAAATGGGGAAATGGGGCGACAAAAAACGTTTGGAGAGGTAAATCAAACCAATTCCTTGGAATATTTAATGATTTAAGTCTCTATTTATCACTGTAGTGTATTAAAAATGTGTTAAAGAATCTGAATTTAGTGGTTCAATATTGTTTTTAGTATAAGGCAAGAAAGCAAGTACATTAAATTATGTATATTCAATTATTTTTTAATAAGAGGAGCAAGAAACTCACTTAAACTTGAATTAAGAATTAAGTTGCTAATTTAGTATCTTAGTGATGAAGTCTTGAATCTTAGACCTTGCTTAGTTAGCTGCCTTTTTCTAATTTTCTCATCACTTTAATGCGTGACACTCGCACAGCGTGCGAGCCTACGCCACTCACCCACATTCTTGCTGCTGCCGCACATTTATTTGCCTGGCAACGCAATTTAATTTGTGTGCTAATATTGTGCTTTAGAAAATCCTTACATATGAAATCTTTCTGATATTTTTACATTTCAGGCGTTTCCTGCGCTGCAATATAAATGAGTGTAACACTGAACGTATTAGCAATTTTAATGCACTTGCCCTTATGGCACACGCTCTCTCTCTTTCTCTCTCTCTCTCTCTCTCTCTCTCTCTCTCTCTCTCTCTCTCTCATTCTCTCATTCGCTTTTTCTTTCGGTTGTATTAAATGCTAATTTCGCATACGACACTCGGCACACGGCACACGGAACACGGCCGTGGCCAATGAGAAGTAAGGCACAGCAATGCCAGGCTAAGGCCGGAGTCCACACACACACACACACGCACACGCGCGCACACACACACACAAACAGACACATATTCACTACATGACATTTTACAGGTTATTATTATGCAAAGGACACGCGTTGCCAGCGACTCTTGCTGTTATCCTGTTGCAAAATCTGCTACGGTGTTGGTAAATTTGCATTTATTCATGGCATAAATAAAGCATAGAGCAAAATTCGACTCTCAAAAAAAAAAAAACGAAAAACGAAAAATGAGAAAAGACCCTGCAGCGGTTTAGGCGGCTTCTGGGCATTTCTCATGTTTTCGGCTTGTAGTTTTGCGCAATGCATTTAATTTGGAAATTATTTGACGCGCTCAACGCCTGCCGCAAATGTTGTTTACACAAAACTCGCGCAAATTCATGTTATATTTAACATTTAACATCAGCTGTTTTGCGGTTTCAGGCCCACATTTCTGCCAAGCGTCAGTTGATTTAAATGTTGAGTGGTTTTCAACTCTGTTGCCATATTTTCGACTTGCACCCGATGCCCAATTGTGAAATACAAAATGTGTATAAAGCGCAACGCATACTTGATTACCAACCAAATAAATTTATAATTATAATGTGTTTAGTTGGGAAATGGTTCCGAAATTAGATTAAAAATAAAGTAAGATAAAACAAAAAGGAAGACAGAGGGGGAAACCTCCTCAAAAATAACAATGTTTAAATATATTTTTATTTTAAATATTTGTCAGTTGTCCGTTACATTTAAATATAGGTTACAAATTATAAGTCAGTATAAGAAGAAATCATTATTCCAAGCCCTTTTGCTTTAAAAATTTAATTTAATTTATTTTTGACATTTTATTTTTAGTCTTGCTCATTTAACTTACATAACTTTCGCCACACTTTTTGGACATGATTTACAAATAAATTAAGCCCCAATTTAACCTCAACTAAATATTTCAAACTACTCAAAGTAAAATTAAGTAGTCATAACTATATTAAACACATAATTAATGCAGTGCTCACAGCCTAACCTCAAATTAAAAATAAATCCAACTTCAAAGTGTTGGCAATCTGACCTCAAAATTTCAAATACTCGTTAGCAATAATCCAAAGTCCACTCTGCCCCACCACAAAATTGCTGAAAAGCTAAAGCGCAACACTTGGCAACCAAATGACGCAACTGTTTTGGTCGCTGTGCGTGCCGAAAACTTCAAAAACCACCGGGCAACATAACCTCAAAACATTAAACATAAGCACAAATAACACGCCAGACAAAAAGATAATCTAACCGCATGGCATACTATTGAATTAGAATTGCGTAAAATTAGCCCCAAATACTTTGCCGAAATACGAATAACGGCCACAAAACGGCTCCCAGCGGCCAGAGTGGGCTTCACCAGCCCTTCATCCTCTGCCAGAGCCCGGCAACTGTCATAATTTTATGCACCAGAGGCCAGTGTTAACCTTTGCGACAAATGATAAAATAAATTAAAGTTAAATAGCGCAAAATATATACATGAAAATTGCTTAAAGTTTCCCTCGAGTCGATGTAGACGATAAAACCGAGCGCAACTTTAAGACCGAAAACTGTTTTTGAATGTGGGTGTGTGTTTCTGAATGTGTGTGTGTGTGTGTGTGTGTGTGTGTGTGTGTGTGTGTGCGCGAACTTTTGTGGTGACACACACAGCATCCAGTCACAGTCAGACACATCCTCGCTGAGACACCTGGCCGCACTCAGATATGCATATAAAACACATATGCCATAAGGATACAGAGCCATGTGTGTGGCATAAGCTAAGGCTAACGGTAAACAAGCGACGAGTAGTTTATTTTTTTTGCTTTTAGTCTTATACTCTGATAACGAAGGTAGAAGAGTATATTGGTTTCAACTATATAAATTAAGTGTTTTACATATCTTTGAGTGTACTCTGAACTTTGATAATAAAGTGACTTAAGTCTGTTTGCGACAAACAATTAGATTAGATTAGTATTTAATACCAATATGTTTGCCAGAGTATCTGCTAGTTGTTCTTACTACCAATTTGTTGCTACAAGCATAAACAAACAAGGATGCTCGCTGAGTTATTTTCTTGTTGCTGTTGCTGCAGATGTTGTTTTCTTAGCTATTTATTTGTCTGAAGTTTAAGTATTTCTGCTCAATGTCTGTCCGTCACAGCACCGCAAGCAATTTGCTTATAAGTTGTGTTCTCAATTTCACTTTCGCGAAAAGTGTGCAAAAGCGTCAACACTGCGAATACAACATCGACTACAAACGGTTTGCACAAAAGGTCTGTGAGCCTGGGTCCCTGCTGTCGTAGCTGGCCTTTGTATTGTATGGTTGTAAAGTAGGTTCTCAACATCGAAATCATCTTAAATTGGTTTTTGAAAAGAAATTCATAGATATATGTGAATTATTGAAACTGGAAACGGAATTCAGAACACGTCAATGCAAATGTTTTTAATTAGATGCGGAGCTCGCTCAGAAATAGGTTGTTTATTAACAGTCAACTTCATCTTCCCTTTTTTCTTAATTTCTACTTCCTCCGATTTTGGGTAGTCCTTCTGCTTGTGAATTCTCCGTGAGCTTATTCAACCCGACTCGTCTGCATTGTGTAATCCATTTCCATTAGCACTTTAATATTTAATGACTGCTGTTTATCGCACATAATTGAATTCAGTTTCTTCGCCTTTTTGCTCATTATATGATTATCTTTTGTTTTGTAATATCCGCAATATGGTTAAGCTGCCTACAGTTTCCCTCGCAATTTTTATGAGGCCTTATTATTTGGTTTTCTGCGACTCTCGTCTTATTAGGTGGCTTGGTTGGATAAATAATGCAAGCATTGCCTTTGGTTTCATCTCACGCTCGTCTTTAATGGGCAGAGCGGTCTCTCGTTCTTTGCTCTCTCCCACACTCTCCATACATAATTCTCAATCAAATGTCGGGACTACTCACACACACACCCACACACACATCCACACACACACACACACACACACACACACATACACATACACAATAAACATACATACATATCCTGTAACTGAAAGCGC
Organism: Drosophila picticornis; assembly: GCA_035043845.1. Taxonomy (NCBI): domain Eukaryota; kingdom Metazoa; phylum Arthropoda; class Insecta; order Diptera; family Drosophilidae; genus Drosophila; species Drosophila picticornis. The sequence goes on from JAWNMR010000362.1 coordinate 9,103,472, forward strand.
CTGTAATGTGCGGGCACGAAACATGATTTTCTTTATGCCTCCCTTTTTTCGCCTTCTTCTTGGGGTGCCGTAAATAAGAGTTACGTATTTTTGGTTTGCCTTTTGAAACCGAAATTTAATTAATGCGTTTCCTTCGTGTTTTCGCATATTCATGTTACGAGCACCGCTTGCCCAGGGCCAAAAATCGGAGCCATCGCGTACGTGTATGCCGGTATGTGGCACGTTTTGATCATTAGCCAACGGTAGGTGTTATAAATATGCGTTAAACTGCGCTAATATGCATGGCGATGAACGACAACCCTACCCACAAACACACACAACCCTATGCCTAGCTATATGCATACATGAAGGGTATTATGTAGATGTTTCACACAATTTATGGCTGGCACATGAGACAGGACAATTACTTGGTCATGGTCAAGTGCAAGAAGGAACTGAAGACCAACTGCGCAGTAGCCTTTTGGTGCTTTGAGTTCTTTTTTGAGCTCTTTTATAGCTGTTTATAGTTCTTTTTGTGAGCGTTTTTCTAGCTGAACTTTCAATTGTGAGCATTTTTCCTTAAATTTGAAACCCGTTTCTTACCTTTCAGTCTGCATAAATTATGGGAAAAAAGTATCCACAATTATTTATAATGTCCCGAGTTTTGTGTTGAAAGGTTGTCGGCCGCAAGCAGTAGCCAAGAAAAAGGTTTAAAACGTAAACAAGCAGCCGCTGATAATAATTCAACCAAATTTATACAATTCGCTTGTAGTCAATAAGAAAAAAAGAAAAGAAAAGAAAAGAAAAGGAAAAGTGAAAGGTAAAGTGAAAGCAAAGAAATAAAAACCACAAACGACCCGTTTAACTTGGCCTTCAAGCATCATTTGTCAAGGCGTATATTTCATGGCTCTTTAAACCGAGATCAAGCTAAATTCTGCTCTCAAGTGTTCATACCCACCGCCTGTCATATGCGGACCACATTGTGGTTTTACTTATTAGCGTATTTTGTAGCACATGTGCAGCCCTGGTAAATCCATCGGGCATCAAGTGAGCTGTCAACTGACGCAAACTGACGGCAACTGCCGGCGACTGACATTGATTGTTCCATGAGGGGGAGCAATCCAAGCCAATTCTTACTAGAATGGACGCGTTTTGTGTTTGGCAAATTGTCCAGAGCTTATTATACTTTATTATTGTTAAAGGTGCTTGTGATACTGTCACTAGATATGTAACGTCCTGATTGAAACTCTACAAGGATTATACAGTATGGATACATAGCTATTTTTAGCTAAGTTGAGCTTCTCAGTTAATTTATTTTAATGTAAATAAATTTCTTTTTTGACAACTAAAAATCAAATCGCCTGATATGAACAACTGCTTTTAAGGGCATCCACAGTTCGGCTGAGCAATTTCAGCGTCTTCTTCTTCTTCCATTCGTTTTGCGGTTGACAGTTGGATACTTGGTGTCTGCATCTTGTTGTGGCTGCCGCTTTCATTGTCCGAATCGTTGTGATTTTCATTTGACAGTCGACGGGACTGCGGCTTAGGCGTCGTATGTGTAATCTTGTTTCCCCTTAAATGTATGCTACAATTTTTGTTTTCGCTTTTGTTGTAGGTGTCGACTTAATCAAAAGGCCAGCTGCTACACGTTGCACACACTTCGCTTTAGTTTTTCTATGGCCATAAAGCGCACACGTGTACAGACTGAACGCAAGTGAGATGGCAACACAGATAATAATAGAAAGAGACAGATAGTAGCCAACAGAGAGAGAGAAAAGAATATGGTCAACGTGAAGAGGACTTCACAGTGCTTAGCATTTTCCACCAATTTGCATAAATTTGCAGTTTGTCCAATTCCCCAATTCGCATTTTCTTTCTTTCCACTTTTCTGCATGAAAATGGTGTTCACAACACATTTTGCTAGAAGTGCAATTAATGGACATCCTCTTAAAGCATTTCGACTGCATATGACTTTTCTGTCGGACGTCTTTTAATGAATTTGTGCAACTTCTTCTTTGCCAGCTGATATCTCAATTTATGAGCTTCGACTGCACTCAAGGGCATTTGCTCTAGCGTTACCATAGTGCCCCATTGCAAGCCCACCCGCTGGCCAGCCAGCTGGCATCATAAATAAGCAGAGGCCATGCAATTATGCGCTTGAGCTGTCATTGCCCGTTGCCCGCTGGTGTGAAAATAGCATATTGGCATAAATTAATCAGCTAGCTGTGGTGCCAGCTGTATTCAACCTGATTGGCCCAATTGGCTCAACTATTCAATTGATTCGCGCCCGGCGGCCTCTCTCTCTCTCTCTGTCTCCCTCTCTGTGTGTGTGAGAGCTGCTGAGGCAATTCGATTTACCTATGAATATAAGAAGTTGCCAACCGATTTTAATTGCATATTGCGAATAATGCAATTGAAGCCTTATTGATAGCTCTTAATTAAAGCTGGTTTAAGCGCGTGCAGCTTATATCAGTTTATTTCTTGGTGTTCTCATATTTGTCAAGGTATTTAATAATAATAATAATACAATAATTAATGCAAGTTTTGTATCGTAATAGTTTTTTCTTTTTTGTATAACATAAGAATGTTTTCTTTATTTTCTGACTAACTATTTATCTTTGTCTTTCTCTAGGAATTCTTAGTGTTTTCACTTTACTTATTACTATACGACTAACCCTAGCCCGTTTTTGATCTGATTGCATGTTTTAAGGGGTTTTCCCTTGCAATAAATGGTGTATCATTAATTAATAATTTAATACTCCTAGATTTATTTTATGATGATTTTCTATATTATTTATTTAAATTTATTTAAATCCTAAACACATCTGAGTTATATTGTGGGCGGGAGTTACTAGTAACTTCGTCTGTACGCCTAAGACAAACAAGCTGAGGAACGAAGAGCACTTAAGTCATTTTGTTGGCTAAAAGCCACAGTTGGATGAGTTACTGCTACTGGCCTTTGCTGCCTTGCGTTTACTTGTGGGTTCAGTTTAATTGATTTGCTTTAAGGCTCAACCAAACTTGACGCAATGGCCTAACTGCCGGCAACAAAGAAAGAAAGAAAAAAATTCACTTTTGCCGAGCGGCAAAAGCAAAAGGAAACTGCAGACAATTAAGCAAACGTAGCAGGCAGCGCAGAGAGTCTGAAGCTGCCACAGTAGTGGCGCCTGTGTAGCAAGTGGCAAGTGGCAGTGAGAATTGCAATGAGAACTGTAGCAATTACTTACTCGAAATCTGTTGGCTGCGCCTCGACTTGGCTGAGAGACTTAGCAAAGTCTCGACTCTTGCGGCTGCAACTGTGGCGTGAAAGTGAAATACTTTCCCAAGGATTTCCATTGTTGTGGTTCGTGCTTGCCACCCCCCCCTGTCCTTCCCATCCCTCACACTTGGTTGTTTGCGCAAAAGATTGCAAAAGGCAGCCGGGTAGAATGCGAAAAGAATTGTGTCAAGCATTTCATTCGTGTTTTGATTTCGTTTCCTAAAGGTCTTCAAACGCAAAGCGATCCAACAGTTTTTGCTTTTCGGTTGAATATTTAATCGCATAATTTAATTAATTAGACAATTTAACTTGTTAAATTAAGCTGTAATTATTTACTTTTTTATGAGAATGCAATAAAAGGGTAAAAACCGGAAGCCGGCAGTTGCAACTGCAACAAAAGTCACTTAAAACTGTGTGAGAAATTAATTGCAATTGCGACCAAATTGGATAACCGCAAATAAATTCGCATAATGACCAACATTTTAGTGGTGTCAGAGGCATAAAAACAAGAAACACGAATGCGTAACGTAGGCGATTTAAGCGTACTGTTTACGTGACATGCACAACAAGTGGCAAGTGGAAAGGAGGCAGCCAATTCAAGAGTATGAGTAAGGTAGGGGAAGGGCTTTCAAAGAGATAATGAGAACCGGAATGATGAAATAAGCATAAAAAAGAGGATGAGAAAATTAAAGCAGACAGAGGGAAAATCTAACAGAGGCACTAAATAATATCAAAGACACTGGGGTAAAAAAGAGGGAGTCAGAATTTAATTTCAGTATTGGCTGTTGTTCAAAACTTAAAGCTGTCCAATATGCTTTTGTTAGTTAATTGACTTTAACAAAAAATATATATTTAATTGCAGGAAGACAAATTTAAAGTGTTTGATATAATAAAATCAACAGCAAAAGAGAAAGAAATTAAAAGAGCAGATTAAATATGTATTCAACTTGCAATTGAAAATTCAAATAAAGATAAAAATGATTCATTTATTTATATATTGACTAAAATAATGCTTTATTTTGAAATTTGAGTTTTATTTCTCATCAAGCTAAAGTTGTTAGCTGATTGTAAGCCGATCGCTTAACATTTCGAAAACGGTTTATGTAAACGATTCAGCAGAAATTTTCAGATTTAAATGGCTGCGTCATTTAGTAAGTCGAGTTGCGCTCAGGTTGGCGTCGCGTTGTGTTGCGTCTGCTTTCTGCCCCGATGAAGCAATCACTCAAAGTTGTCCGCATTTGCATAAACACTTCTAATCCTAATGCCCAACAGACTGCAGCGAGTACTCCTAGCTACTTATACTCAATTGACCTGCCTGCCCACCCTATTTGGTCACACATCCACCCCTGCATCCTTTGCTCATTCTCTCTGTCAACTGACAAGGCTGCAAAGCCCCGACACCATTTGACAAACACAGCAGCAGCCGCCGCCGTTGATGTTGCTTGGGTGTTGCGATTGCTTGTCAGCTTGGTTTGAGTTTTTCCTGCACCCTTGGCATTTTTCCTCTTTCCTTTTCCTTTTCCTTTTGCACTACTCGGCTACGATTACATTGAACACACGTTTGGCCAGCGGCTCGTTGATGTGCCACGTTGGTGTCCGTACCTAGTTTCAGCCACAGTTCCAACAGTTGACCAACTGCAACACAAACCACCGCTTAAGCCGCCTGTCAAAGTGTCCGTTGTGTGCCGTTCGAACAGCTCCCTCAATTTATATTCACTTAGCCATTGATCTAAAAGGATTGCGGGTAACAGAAAAAAGAAAACATTTAAAAATTTACTGCAATCGCAGCTATTCACTGACCAAATAAATTGCGATTCATCCTGATGTATGTCAACATTCGGAATCATTTTGAATGAAACTTGCAAGTCGCTGGTGTCCAAATAGTAATCGTAAGCCATCTGCAATACACACTTCTGCTCAGTCAATCGGATTATGTCATTCTCATCTCTTGATATAATCTACAAAAATACGTTGTTGAGTTTTGTCCATAAAATAGTGCAGTGTTTTCAGTATTTTCATAACTTTGTTAAGTTGAAGCTGCCACTACTTGAGACGAGCGGAATAAAAACATTCTTCCCTGTCTGCCGTAATACATCCCCCAAACATTCAATCCATTAAAAGTTTGTCGCACCAAAAAAATTCTGATTAACTTCGGTAAAGTGCAAGCATTGTAAATTGTAGTGTTTGTATCCTTAAATACGGGGCATAATTAATGTAATAATTAAAAGTTAATGCAATAATGTAATATGTGAAAACAAACAAAATTCATAACTTATCATTCAAACATGCTGAATTACTTTTCTTTTTAAGCATTTGCCTTTTGGCTTTAATCTGTATTCTAGAAAAAGCCCATAACATAATTGTAAAGATCAAAAATTACTTGTTTAAAAAAACTTCTAAAATAATGAAAACTAATTTTATTTATAGTTTTCTTTTTCTTTGTAGTGTATTGAAGCATCGTAATTTTTGTTTTAATTTGGGTTTCTTGCTCGTCTAAATTTGCTGCTTAAAGTTTGGTGTACAATTCCAGTTAGTGCTCTGGAATTTGCGCAGCTCTATTCAAATTACAATACACTTGGAGCGCTTAGGGGGCTGTTATCCCAACTGGATGCTGCAGTCACTCTGCTCCCAGAAACTGGCGCACTTTATATAAATTCAAGCTTGAAGCATTGCACTTGCTTGACACATTTTGTTTGGCTGACGATGCCAGTTTCTCCCCCTTGAGTACAAACCGTTTTACTTGCAGCCCCCTTTGCCAAACTTTATTGTTGCTGTTCATTTGCAAAAAGAGAAGGAAAAAGAAAAACAAAAGGAAAGCGCAAAACAGAAGTAGAAGTAGAAGAGACAAAGTTTTGTCTCTGGCGCAACAATTTACCGTTAAAAGCTCAACATTGTAACACTGGTTTTTCACTTTTCACTAAGTATCAGGTTTGTGTAACACATAAAAACGCAGCCACAGTTCATGGATGCCCCCAATGAAGGGGTTGCAGCAATCTGCACAAGTTTTCTGGCTGTCTTTTGTGCAACGTGCGAAGTTTGTCACTCTGTCAAAGAAATGTTAACTGTGAGTCTGTGTAATACATTCGCTATGTAATCCACAGCCAACCAGGTGAACAAGATGTTAGAGAGGAACGGGGCGGGCGGTGGTGTGGTGGTGTGGGGCTCGCTGTGGCACCAAGATGTCGTGTCAACACAAGTTTTGCATTTTGCAATGTGTTTTTCTTTTGTTTTCGCTCCCGCTCTGCACATCGCACGTGCATTAAGTACTTAAATTAGTTTTCATAGTTTGCCACCATTTGGACCAACCAGCCACAGCCCTTCGCCTCTTGTATCTATCCTTCGTGCTTGGTGCAAATTAATTCTTTTTTTCGCCTTTTGTTTGTAAACTCGCCGCTGGGACGCTTTTGGTGCACCAAACTTTTGGCATTTTATGTTGGCTGATTTTATTAAAATTTACCACCAAAAGCACACTTACAATTTAGTTCAGCAAAGTTCCACAAGAAGAGTATAAGCAGAGAGAAGCTGAAGCCACGATGCTTCCAATAACGATGCATATATTTAAGCATTGAAATAGATAATATATATGTTATTATAAATTAAGTTTACTGGCAATAAATAAAGTAAGTATGTTAAAAATGTCAAACTTAAATGCTATACAAATATGTTTTAAATGAATGGCAGCTGTGGAGGCGGTGGGTTTTGATGCTTGGAATAATTCATGACTTGAAAAACAAATATTTGTTATGCGCATAAGTTTTCCATCTTCCTGATAAATGCTATTCTGGGGCCTTTAACTCACTTAACTTGCCCAAAATTAAATCGACTCTAACGTAGCAATTTGGCTGGGATTTGCACACATACATCACATAAATTTGTGCATTGCAATTTCTGCTACTACGCAACCAAAAAAGTTGAGTTGGTTATTTCCATATTTCATTTATTCCTTAAAGCATGTTAACCTTTGGCTTTAGTCTTCCATTGCAAAATGCTTAGACGCGCAATAAATCTGTGCAATTTTAAACAATCCCTGGATGCAAAACAGTTATTCATATTCAACGCAATAATACACACACAAACAAATGGCAGACACATAAGCGGCAGACAATAAACATGGAGAGATGAGCAGGGAGCGCGTCATGAAAAGCAGTTGCAATTGCATTTGCGCATTTCCGGTCAGCGCACGGATGTTCCGGTGATCAATTTTCAAATACGCTGTGTCAGTCCACTGGCTGGTCAGCAACTCTGTTGTTCTGTTTGGTTACGCTAGCAGCAGTATCAGCAGCACCAGCAGAAGCAGGAGGAGGATGACTGGTTTGTGGGGAAAGCTGCAATCGACCTGTCGCCCGCTCATCCACTTGGCTACATTTTGCATCTCTTTGCCAAATTTCATACAAATTCACAGGTTTTGCATATTTGGTTACAGTTCACTCTGCAGCTTTTCCTTAAATACACACACACATACAAATGGCACACATTCTAGAATAGTTGTTGGCTTCTATTTTTGTGAATTTTAAGCTCAATTTTGGAGCTGGTTTGTTTCTTCACTTTCCTTTTGGCTCGCCGTCATTTAGCTGCCATTTGTGTGCTCTCTGGAAACACATTTTGGCTTAGCAATTTGTAACTCGAATTTTTATCAAGCACATTTTTCTTGTTTTTTTGTTTTTAAGCAATTTCTGTCGTTCGACAAAAAAACCAAAATGCAGACATTAGCGCAACGTCGGCTCGATAAACTGTTTGTATCAGCATTTATGTTAGTTAAAAAAGAGAAAAACAACCGAAAATGATAAACAAATAGATGCACACAGCTCGGCAGAGAGGGTATAACTAATGCCAATTAGATGCAGGATATTCGGGCAGGATGTTCTTGTTGCCTGCCTGTCTGTAGCTTTAAGCAGCCAATTTCTGACAATTTCCGCTTACAGCTGTCTTCAGTTTTCGTAAACTAGACTTTGAGTCGTCGCAATTAATGAGATTAATTAGCAGCTAATCAAATTTGCAACTACAACTTGCCGACTACCATTGATGTGTGGTGCCTCAAACATTCTTCTTCTTCTTCGTCGCCGTTCACTCCTCGCATCCAGGGCAAAAGTTAGTCACGTCAAGCAAATTCTTTGCCGTCTGTCGGCCTGTCTGTGAAGGCTGCCATTCAACGTCTTGGTGCCTGAATATTGGTTGACGCAATCTAATTAGCTTCATTCGGTTAGCTACTTTTAGTTGCTTTCAGATGGTTTTTAGCCAAAATTAAGATTCTTCCTCTTGCGCCGCAACTGTGCAGCACAGCAAATACTCTTAAATTTCAATTTAATTCGTATATGTTTGAATAGATTTGGGTAATTATTGGCATTTACAGCGAGAGCTTTGAAGAAAGCAATCAATTTCTCACATTCTTGTTGCTGAATAAATTGTACATTAAACATATATTTGATTTTTGATTTGATTTTATTGCATGCATTTGAGATGCAATCTGAAATGATTGCCAGACTTTCAGTTACATTTTGATAGTAATTTTAATGAGCTATTGATTGATTTCTGATGATTTGATTATGTGCTTTACCTAAGTAGTCTGTAAAATATTGTATAGCTGTGGCGTTGACTGGTGCAACTAGAACTTGATTAAAGAGATACCAGCGCAATTTTCATTCAGACAAACTTAATTGACAGCACACAAACGCATATGTGGAGAATCCTCGTTGCTATTTGACTGGATACACTTTCCAATTTACTGCGCACAAATTGCAATTTGCCAGCGAAGCGACGTCTTTGCACTGTGGCTGATTAGTTGCGGCGCCTGTAGCTGCCACTTGCCACTGTAGCTGGGCTGTGAGTTGGCCAGCAGAGTCACAGCCGTGGCTAGTCAGTGCTTACTAAGTTATTTATAGCCAAAGTCCACAGCAAACAGACAACGTCTCAAGTCCGGCAACAATTCTCTCAAATGCTCAACCAACACGCATGTGTTGTTGGCCTTATCTCTATAATGGAAAATAATGTCGTAAGCTGCGTGGCAAACTTGTGCAACTTTGGCTTATGCTGTCCTCATCTTGAATTTATCTTAGCTCAATGCTCTGTTTCTCTATGTTTTTTCTCTCGTTTTTTTTTTTGGCTCTTTTTGTCAAAATTTTTTCTATTATTTATTTTTCTTTTTTTAGAAAAATGAGCGTCATCCTTGTCAATTTTGAGTCTATAGCAGTTGACAACTGCACTTGGCCATCGACAACGGTATTATGGGAAATTGAAAATTTCACTCCACAGTTATTTCTTTTTGGGTTTACGCTGTTGCTCAGTTGGCTCGAAGTTATGTGAATTGACAGTTGATAGCAGCGCAGTGTACAAATATTCATTAATTATTTTGCTTAAAATGTCAACATTTAATTGGCACTTAATGCGCTTCAGCAGACAATTATATCAAAATATTTTGCATGTACCTTTAAATGTTCGGAAGCGCAAATCCGTTTTATGGGTTAATTTGTAAATAACATAAGTACTTTATAATAAAGCAATTAAATAAACAACGGTAGTATTTCGATTCAATTGGATATTTTATTACCATTAACTAGCTACCCTACAAGCTTTAATAGACTTAATTGGGGCTGATGAGTATTCGAGAATTAACGTAGAAAATCGTTAAATTTTATGGAAACGTATTAACTTAAATATGTTCTCATGCCACAATTGGCTCAATTACAATAATATTGAGTCGAATTTTCATATCATTCAGCAATTAAGTTGTGTTCCTTTTAATTTCAGTCATGGAGTTTCTTCTTTTGCAGACAGTCTTTCGAATTATTGGCACTACCGCATAAAATCGAAAAAAAAATGCAGAAAATCAGAAAAAAAAAATCAAAATAATTTTGAGTTTTCAAAATTTGTAATTGGAGCGCTTTAAATTGATGCGTGACATTAAAACGAGCCAACATTTTATGACATTTGCAGTGAAAAACGCTGACAATTCAATTGAAATGCATAAAAAGTCGGAAAAGAATTTTTGGCTGCAATTTTGCAACGTTGTCATCGAAAAATGCGTCGACCTTACTCCTTGCCAAACCAACAAAAAAATAAAATAAAAAAGTACAAAAACAAAATTAAAACAAGCAACGGCACTTGAATATGTTGTGGTGACGAGGGGCGTTGCTGCTGTTGGTAAAAAACGGAAAACTCGAAAAATGCAAATACTACAATGTATGCCAATGGACGACAGAAGCTGAAGTCCTGCAACCAAACTCATCATCATAATCCTGTTTCTTGTGCTCTACTGCGAAAAGACAATAAAATGGTTTAAGAAAAGAATAAATAAATGGGTGAATGCAAAAGTAAAACAGAAAAAGGTGAAAAGTAGTAGAACGAAGTTGGCTCATTGCACGAAAAAAATAAAACAGCGCAACAAAAAGTCAGAGCTTTGGCAGAGCGAAGTGGCAATGCAGTTGTGGCAGCCGACGGAGATAATGTAATAAAAAATGAGAAGCCAACGATAACAAGAGCTGACAAGCGAATATGGATTGCAAGTGATAATATGGATGAGCTGAGAATATACAATGTAATATTATATATATAAAAATGGCGTAATTAAACTAATAAGAAGTTTCAGTTGAATCAACTAAGAAATACCTTAAAAATTGGTCCAATTTACTTCTATGAAATATACTTGAATTTTTCAACCCATTCTAAAAATATTTAAATCACATGTTGGAAGTAATTGTTTTGATTTTGATAAGTAGAAAAGAATCATGCAGTAAAATAACAACTGTTTTTCAATATATCAAAATATATACTCTGATCATATAAACGCATTCCTTGTTTTTTATCGAGCCACGCTGATTTCTTTATGCTGTTCATTTTGCAGATTTTTTTATTTATATTAATTCTTAAGACATGAAAATAAATATTACTGATACGTTTTGAAAAATGGCGCTTTAAGCTTTCTAATATGAGTTAAAATTCTTATGTCTATATCTTTGTCGAAAATGACCCGATCTCCAAATGATATGTATATAGTTATTGGCCCATCACATAGTCATTGTTCTCTTTTCATCGTATTAAATCTGTGTATAGGTGTGTGTGTATATAGGGATATATATGTTTATTTATATAAATGTATCTGTAAAAAAAGCCAGCGCAGCCAATAAAATATTGACGAACAGCAAGTGGTGCACGGAGAGTTGTGTAAACATTGCCGAAGCAGCCACAAGCACGGTGCGTATGGGCGATATTTTGTATGCGGCATTGAAGCTGCACGCCTTGCACAAATATAAACGCTGTTAACGGTACACTGCAACTGAAGGCTCATTTAAGCAAACACAAGAAAAATATACAAACATATCCAATATTGTGCACAGTTTAATTAAACGCAGCCGACAAGCGTTAATCATGGCATAAACTTGACATAGACTTCAAGCTGCAACGGAGTGTTGCCCCTGTCAGTTTCGTGTAGGTCTATCAAAATTTATAGTAAAATTATTCCAGCACAAATTGCATCAAAGATTTATTTCATTGCGAGCATTTATTAGTTTAAAGAGGAAATCAGGAAACTTGCCCCAGTGGCTGCAATTTCTCTCTTGGCAGCTGATGCGGGCTGATAGCCACACACCTGCGGCGTAATTTCCTACACTTTGGCGGATTTCTTTTCTTTCTCTCTGCGTTGTCTGTTGGCCTCACCCGGGCACCTTATCATTTATCAGACCTTCACAAAGATCAAAAGCAGTGCCAGAAAGCCATCAAAACCAACGCACGACCAGCGGGAGAGTGGGAGGGGAAATTTAATAGAAGAGGAAAGCACAAAGAGAGTGAGTAGGAACAGATAACTGAAGCTTACAGAGCAGTTTGTTATGTGGGCTGACTCTGTGACTGGGTGGGGCTCTGAGACTGTCATGCCATTTGCTGGAAATGAAACTAATTCTGTTGATTGTGACGGCAAGGCATTGCGCAAGCATCGACAGTTGATATATGGGCTCAATCCAATGCTGGTCTTATATCTCTGAACGTCAAAGACAAGACAATTGCTTCTTTAAAGCCGCTCGAAAAACAAAAAAAAATACCAACAAAAAAAGAAATAATAAAAATGAAAATAAATAAAAACCAAACTGATGTAATGGAAAAACACTGAGCGAAACTTATCAGCCAGCACTCTAAGTAAAAATAGAGAAAGCGTTCAAAATGTTGAGCTATTCAGTGTGCAGCTATAAAAAATAATATATTCTGAGTAAATTTTAAAATATTTTGCAAGTGTTTGCTTCCTACTTCCTTCGACTCAATCTCTGTTACATATTCCAAGTGTACAACAGATCTAAAATCATCTGTACTTAAAACTTTTAGTCCTTGCAAAACTTTAGCCAGCCATTCTCCCCTGCACTCCTGAAACCAATCAGCCAGCCCTTCCTCTCACTCCCCGCCCCATGTCGCACATTTCCCGCATAACTTGTCTGGCGGCCAGTCGCAATGCTCTTTCCCTTTATGACATTTTATTATACCAATTAGACGGGACGCCTTGGGCCCGGCATTGTTCTGATTCTCTGGCCTTTGTACGCTTTGCGTTTTTTTTTTTGGTTTTATATTTCACACCTATTCTACCTGCTGACTGCTCGGAATTTACGGCTCTCGATTGTATTTTAACTTTATTCATGCTCAGAGTAAAGGACAGAAGCAGCTGCAACTTGGTTCCACTGGGTTTCACTGGGTTCTCTGGTTGCTTTGGGTTTCCCTAGTTTTTGCTTCTAGCACTTCACTCGTAGCACATTTTTCAAATGTGCAACACTTGCTGGCAGTTGTTGATGTTGCTGTTGTTGTTGTTGTCGCCATGTTTTTAATGCTGCTTGGCACACAAATGACATTTACATTTTGAGCACATAACGCTGTTTTTGTTGGCAGTGCCACTGCTGCTGCTGCTGTATAGCTCTATAGCTCTAGGTGATAATTGCACACGGCGTCGAGTACACAACAACAAGTGCAACAACCACTGTGACAACAAGTGAAACACTTCAGTGAAAACTGAATGTTGCTGCCGTTGTGAATTTTACCAACTAACGACTTCCTGCCCTACTCTCGACAAAGAATTGCATTTTATGGCTTTAATTTTGTGGCAGTAATCGGACAAAGGCAAATGAAAGTTGAGCGAAAAGGGCAAAACAGTAATGCACACAAGGACTTTAAGCCGTTTATCAATAGAACTGACCGCTGGCCGCGCCCCTTTTAGCAAACCAATTGGCTTCGGCAGGCAATAAATTGAACACCAGAATGAGACTGAACACAATGGGAGGAAAACGATGTTCCACAATATATGAAAGAATACTGTGGCAAAGCTCACTTCAAAGGTGAATCTGGCAGACAGTAAATCAGTTAACTATACGAGGCCAAAGCTTATCGAAGGCAGTTACCAAGAAAAAAGGTCAATCAAATCTAAAGCCATACCAACACCAAAGCGCCTTATACACACTCAATGATGATGATGATGATGACGATGATGGTGATGATGATGATGGCGATGATGCCGATGACGATGAAAGCAAACTGGCAAACTTCTCTGAATAAGAACTTTCTTAACAGGATATTAAAGTGACTCAGCGACAAGCTGCACAAGGTGAGAGCATCAAATGGGATAAACTTCTGATGAGCCATTCAGAAAAAAGTTGTGAATGGTCAGAGTAACAAGCATTAATTTGTATTTGTAAAATCATTTTTTATTTTTAGCACACAAATTATGTAAAGAAAAGATTTTATTAATCTTCAAAATTGTGTAGAATATAATAAAAAAAAAGAAAAAAAGACTTCAATACAAACATTTTTTGTTTTTGCGCTAATTATTCAAATTTTGAATGTGTGCATAAATAATAAGAAATGCATTCTGTTAGATGAGAAACTAACTGGCGTAGAAACTAATAAATAGTATCTAAGCTGACTTCAGAAAAAAACTTGTTTAGCTAATTGTTATAACTGAAATCCATTAATGAGAAATAGGCTTAAGTGAATAATCCAATATTAGTTGTTTCTGAATAGCAGCAAAAATATGTAAATAAATTTTAGGCAAAAGAGAACGGAATATGTTCCTTATTAGAACCAATGGATTTTCAAATGCCAGAATCGAAAGAGTTTGGTAAGGAAACGATATTTTAAGTAAAAGAGAATGGAATATGTTCCTTATCAGACAAAGATGTACCAATGGATTTTCAAATGCCAGAATCGAAAGAGTTTGGTAAGGAAACGATAGGCAAATATATTTTACCAATTGTTATTGTAACACATGTCCTTATTATAAATTCATGTCTTGTTTTTTGTGCAAGCAAATATATGAGGATTAAGTTTTGACTAGATACAGCTGTGAATTGGTGTCTGCTAACAAACCTCAATGCTGCATTGCTAATTGCTTTGTCTTAGCCCAGTATCATTGTATGTGCCAGAACAAAACCAACGTTAACTGCAGTTCGTTGTGTTTTTATTGTGTTGGCTTTTGTGTTGATTTTCCAGTTAGTCGCACTCTGGGCTTTGTGCAATTTAAGTTATGAAAAACGTTTCTTCTCGTTCCATTCCGTTTCGCAGCGCTTAACTTTTGAAATGAGGAGTACAACGAAACTAATGCTCACTTTGCAATGGTTGGCAACTCCGACTGATATTAAGTAAAAAACCAAAAGAAAATCATAAAGTTTACTTTACTTAAAGTATAACAGCAACTAATTAAACGCTTATATTGATATTGAATACAAAGAAGTTATAGAAAGCTATGAAAAAAGAATTAACAAAAATTAAAATACAAATACAAAAGAAAAATCAAATAAGTAGTTTAAATAAATTGTTTAAGAAAGTTATAAGATTAAGGATAAAGAAATAATAATGAAAATAAAATATTTATATAAGAAAAATCAAATAAGATCAAAAGGAAGACGAAGGGAGACAAAAGTGAAGATGATCTGTTGCTTAAATAATTAAAAAGTTTATAGTTTGAAATATAATATTTATATTTTATTATTGATCTGGAATCAACTTATGGTATTTTACCTACGGAAGTATGTACAAAAATTTACATTTCACATTATTGATGTGGAAGTAACTCGTCATATTTTGGCTTCGGTAAGGGTATGCCAAAATCAAATCCTGGTATTTTCCTTGAATTTTGGTTTTGTAGTTGGTTTGTTGTGACTTGCTTGCGTTTGTTGTTGTTTTGTGGTGTTGTTGCATTGTTTGGCATCGCATGCATTTCACATGCGCCGGCACCAATTTCTCATTTCCATTTCTTGTGCCGCTTTCCATTTGGTTTATTGCGAATTTTATTGTTTTGCGGTGGTTTATGGCTCTGCCAACGCACTGTGTAAATATTTACAGAGCTACCTCCTCAACGCCAGCAGGCAAATTTTCACAGTTGCCTTTAAATATACAGAAAAGTGCAATATTTGCTTGGCTATTTCAATCAGCGCCATTGCAGATGATGATGCTGATGATGATGATGATATTGTTGTTCATATTGTCGATGCTCAAAATATCAATTAAAAACTTTCACTGCATCCATTCTCGGTCAATGGCTGAAGCCAGTGATTTGCTAGATGGCAAGCTTAAATTTTATTAGTTTTAAACAAAGCTTAATTACCCAACACAAGCTGCGACTGGCCTATTAAGCGAATAGGGCTAACCTAAAACTTTCCACGGGCAACAGAAGTGGCCTGGATGGCAAACAAAGCGAACCGCTGTAAAACAGAGCGTGTATAATGTGCTGAATGAACAACGCTCTGATGGGAGAAGCGTTGAGCTGTGGGCGTTTTTCAGCAAATACAAATAAAATTAACTAAACTTAAAACAAATACCCCACGATTGTGCTCGTTGTCCAGTTTGAAAAGCGTTCGAAAGAAATAAAAATAAAAAATCCTGCAAAATAATTAAAAACTAATTAAATGGGATGGCTGAGGGCGGAGCAGGGGTGGAGTCTATTGGGCGGAGCGCTTGTCGAGCTGCTGTAAAACTTAATTAACTAAATGCCTGGCAACACAGAAACTAAAACAATAACAATAACTTCACAGAAAGTTGTGCACAGTGTTGCAACCCACTGAACGCTCTTTTGCGCGCCCATGGGTCGTATGAGTAATTTAATCATCTTGTTGGCATAACCAAAGCTTTTGTTGTCATCCACAAATGCAATTTGTGCCATAAGCAAACAATAAACTAACATGACCGAAAGGACTGTCCCACAAAGTCAAGAAAACTTCGAACATCCTGCGTGCGTGTGTGTGTGTGTGTGTGTGTGTGTGTGTGTATGGGTGGATGTGCGTGTGTGCTCCATGGTATCTGGTTTTAAGAATAACCCAACAGCGCGCAAATTGTACAAACTAATAAAGATGTTTGCCTCAGGGAATTAGCTGACTAATTATAATTCGAATTGTAAATACATTTGACAGTTAATTATTGTCTTCATTAAGATGGTGTAAATTGCATTTGCTGCATTATAATTCTTTTTGTTATTTAATTGCATTTTTTTTAAATCATTGCAACATTGCATTAAATATAGTCTTGGAAGAGTTTCCGTTCGATTTTAAACATGCCAAGTCAGGCAGCTGCAGCTTGTTTTTGCTGATTCTGATTTTGTTGAACACTCAATTGTGCAATGCCGGTAATTAATGATGGAAATGAAGTGGATCGAAATTGATAAGCTAACTCAAGGAAAACCCCCTTTGCAACGAATGCCTACATGCATTAGACAAAATTGAGAAGTGGAAATATATCTTGAATTTGCCTATGATTTGTTTAAGTGTTAAGACCGAGTTCATTGTGTAATTATTTGAACTAGAAATCAGTTTACAATTCTTTCCTTTCTGTTTGCTGTTCATTTTTATTTATAGCCCGACTTTGGGCTTCAACTTACCCAGCCGATGACTTACTTTGCCCTGGCACTTCAGTCAAACATACTTTGAGACTCTGTGTATCCTGTATCCTGGCAATGGGTTGCTTTTAAATGCCTGCCGTCGGTCCTCAAAGAGTTAAAAGCCCTTGAGGCTGAAGGCATTAAAAGGAGTAGCAAGGCTTTTGTCTTGGAGTATGCAGCAAGGCACGCTTAATATTTGCTTGTTATTTCTAAAGAATGCCACACACTCTCACATACGTGTTTGATGATGGATTTATTTTAACAAACAACAACAAATTTCTCGATAAACTTTGTCGACTGCTCACATGACAAGCTCGCAAGACTGGTTGTCAGAGGCGACAATATTGACTTGACTATTAATGTTGATTAAAAAATATGTGAGTTTATAGACTTGATGAAAATGTAATATAATTTTAGCTCAAATTTGCACAGCTGCGTTGCATTTAATCAGAATTGCCAGCTGTGCAGTGCAGTAAATGACAGATTAACAAACCGAATATGCCAAAAACCGGACCAACTGCCGGGTGAAAGAATGCACATGCCCCAGAACAATGATAGTCTTAAAATTTTCATATCAAAGGCAGCCTCAACGATGCACCAACTTTCAGTGTTCTGTTTGCCTTCCTGCTCTATATTTCATTTCCGGTTGCACACAGATACACAAAGTGAGGGAGAAGAACGCATATTGAATCTGCTTTGGCAACTGACCAGCCAGAGCCACTGGACAACAGACAATGAGTGACCCGAACTTATAAGGGGCGGACTGGCACAGCCCATTCAATTGTTACCGAGTGCCGCATTGTGTTGCAAACACTGCTTTCATATGCTTAATTGAAATCGGCACTGAATGCAATCGTTCAGCCATTTCCAGCACTGCTGCCAAAGAGTAGGGGCAGTGAGGACATTACCAATATTCGAAACTGCTGGCGTAATCAGAATCCATTTTAGGAACTGCTTCTGGCTGTTAAGCAGATTGACTCCTTATCAAACGTGGCAATCTCTCCTTTATTTTTGTTTAAATACAATGGCCTTAGAAATTCTCGGTGCCTTTGTTAAATGCGTTAGGATTGGAGTGTGGCTAAATATATCCAATAAAAAACATTCTAAATAATTTCAATTTATATAAAAACATTGCTTAACTTACAATTCAGGTAAACTTCGGTATTTAAGAAAGTTTTTGTGCTCATTTATGTTCTTGCACAGTGTATCTCATAGTCAGTATCTACCAATTACATTACTCTTTGTTAGCTTTAGCTTTAATTAAATTTATAATTTTCATTTTCGCTTTTTTTTTTATCCAGCCAAGGGTCATCTGTGTTGGTCATTACAAATTTAATTAAAAACGTTAGCTTTTTGGAGTTGTTTCGTAGAAACGTTTACGTGCCACCATTTGTGGCTGAGCATTCTTAGCTTTTGTTGTTGGCACTGTTAAGCCAAATTGCACAATTCTCAAATTTCTGACCACAAATGCCTTTTGGCATCGGATTCTACTTGGATTTCAGCTTTGGCTGATGTACGATTCAAAGAACTCGAACGGAGAATGCAGTAACAACAATTCCAAATTGATATGGCTTCTAATGAGAACTCCAATTGCAACTGCACTTTCTAATCCTCCCAAGATCTTAATATGTTAATATATATGGAACTTGCTGGTGCCCCAATCACTTATCAACAAATCTTAGCAGTATTTAAAAAAGAGTTTTCGGTCTGGGTGCGGAGGGATATGACCACTTTGATATTGCAATGATGGGCCAACAAACTCGCTCGGCCATAATCTGTCCATAATCAGGCAACACGGCAACACACCCTATAACAACCCAGTTTCACTATCAGAAAGCAACAACAAAAAGCTCTAATTGAATTCGTTTGCTCATTTGCATTTGTGTGTGCGTTATTAGGACCTGCGTACAAACGTTAATATTCTAACACAGCTCAGATTTCGAACTTTGTAATTGACGTATTCACATGCCACATACACAAATGTTTGAAAATTACAATTTAATTGTTGTTGTTAATCTGTTGCTGACACCCAATACTTTGGCATGAATATCTATTAAAGCTAAAGAATTTCCCTACTAAAATACATAAAAGACTACCAAAAAAATATTTTTAATTTTAATTAGATACATTATACAATATAAATGTGTAGACAAGGACAGATGAGAAGCGAAGAATTGGAGGAGGCCAAGTTAAAGATTTCAAAATTCTCGCATTGCATATCCAACAAATTATTCTGTCACAGACATTTTTATCTAATAATATATTGTTTACCAAATTGAAAGTAATCTACACGACTTAATCTTTGCAAGCAGTTAAGAATAACTTTGTCATTATGGATTTTGATGAAGATTTAGTTACACCGCTGCCAGAGGAGCGCCTTATACGACCACACATGCTAAATCCGGAACAGGAACGGGATCTAATTGAGGCATTTTCATTGTTTGACACAGCCAATACTGGAGTTATACCAATGAAGCGACTGAAGGACATTTTGCGAGCCGTTGCACACATGCCGCCTGAGCATGAGCTACAGGACTATTATGCTGAATACGATCCCGACGGCTTGGATGAGTTGTATCTGAGCGATTTTCTGCACATAATGTCCACGCGGTACAAGGACCAAACGCCCGAGGATGAGATAATACAGGCATTCCGGGTGTTCGACAAGGATGACAATGGCTGGATAAGCGAGAAGGAGTTTCGCAATATAATGGCCACACTGGGTGATCCGATGAACGATGACGATCTCGATCAAATCGTACTAGATGCCAATTCAAATACAGAGGGTAATATAGTATATAGGGATTTTGTGGCGATGATGACAGAGCGCTAGAAAGTAGGCGGATGACAAACTTGTTTTCAAATTTAGACACGATTCAGTCTGCTTATAATATTTCAAAACATTCGGTTAGAACGAGTTGAACAGTAAACACGAAATTACGAAAAAGATTCGACAATGGCTAGCAACCTTGAAATTAGTGAGGAGCAAATTGCCGAATACAAAGAAGCTTTTATGCTGTTCGATAAGAACCAATCGGGTAGGATCAGCACCCGCGAGCTGGGCAATCTGATGCGTTCGCTTGGCGAAACTCCCACTGAGGTCGAGCTCAGGGATATGATTAACGAGGTCGACACCAGTGGCGATGGCGAGATTGATTTTCAGGAATTCTGCCAGCTGATGTCCAGACAGTCGCACGAGAATGACGCAGAGGAGGAGCTGCGCGAGGCATTCAAAATCTTTGACAAGGACGAGGATGGCTTTATCTCGCCAGCTGAGCTGCGCTTCGTTATGATCAATATCGGTGAGAAGCTAACCGATGAGGAGATCGACGATATGATACGCGAGGCGGACTTTGATGGCGATGGCAAAATCAACTACGAGGAGTTTGTCTACATGATAACACAAAAGTAATCATTTTTCTTTTCTTTCTTTTCTTTCACCCCACTTTGCAATAGTTCAAATTAAAGCTGTTAAAACTAACTCAATGTTACTCAATTTTGTGGCTTCTTTACGTTTCGAAGTTCGAAGTTTTAGCCACAAACTCATCTTCAGCTTATGGCAGCGCTCATCAACGTTGCCATCCTTCTCTCTCTGTCACTCTCAACTTCTGTCTCGAATATGCTTAAATTTCATGTGTCGGTTTTTGTGGTCAGCTGCTTTGAGAAATTCATTCCAGAGACTCAAAAACTTTGCTGCTCGCATTTACTGCACAGCAGGTGCGGGGGAGAGGGGGGTCGCATGTGTGGGCGTGTCAGCTAGGTGCTTAGGCACCTCTTGTGGCATCCGAGCAATTTTCCTGTTGCTTAAATTCAATTTACTTTTGCATTGAAATTTAATTTCACTTTGTCCTCGGGCTTAGCTTCCGTGTTGGAGCTCAACTTATTTGCCAGTTCCTACGATATTATTTTACAAAAATGCCAACTTGGCTTAATTGATAGTTTATAAAATATGAAAACGAAATCGATACAGTTTAACTGTAAGCGATCCAAGCGGCGCAAACTCCCAAAAAAAAAAATCAAGCATTGAGAAAAAATACAGATTTCAATTTCAGATGCAACATCAATAAGCACTTCTGCAAGGGTAAAAATATAATATGCACACACACACACACACACACAGAGAGACAGTCTGGCAGGGTGGGGGGTGTGGGGAAGATTGTAGAGGCAGCAGTTAGTGCATGTGGACTATATTCGGGCAGGCATGATGGTATTTGCCATTTGGGGGGGTCTAACAACTACGAAAGGAAATTGAATTTGTGTGTCCCGATGTGTCTGTATGTATGTGTATGTATGTGAGTGTGTGTGTGTGTGTGTCTGTGAGTATGCGTTTATAGCTGAGGCTTTGTTGTTGCTGCTGTTGACGTCTTTGGCAGTGCAATGCTGGGATATGTAAAGGATGACAACTCTAACATGGGGTTATTATATTTTGACATTAATGAGATGCACAGGAAATTAACTAACGCGGTGCAATGGGATTGAACCAAAATACAAATGTTTCAAACCATTCTGTTCAATATTCTCTTGCAAGCATGAGATTTTAGTAAAATAAGTTGAAATTGTTAAAATGATGACTCATTTAAAATTTAACGACAATTTCTCTGTGATCCCAACGCATCATAACCTACCAAAAAAACTGCTAGAATATGATCAAGTTTCTTTCTATATTTTATTTTTGTAAAATACAATTCTACTTACAATTTGTCTCATCCTATATAAATGCTTGGTGGCTTTTAATACTCGTGAATTTACTGATATTTACAGAGCATTTTGGACTCGACTCAGTTTTTTTTTGTTCGTAGTTTTTAGGTGCATTTGGCGAAATTTTTATGCGCATCGATTTCATGTACGTTTTTTGCGGTTTTTTTTTGCCACATTCAGAGCACCCAGGCCTTCGCCCACACGAAGTGTCATTTGGGGCACTTCTGCACATGTACTTGGCCACGCAAAAAGGCGCATGTAAGTGACATGAGCGACGACGAGGACGAGCACAAGGACAAGCCAAAACGCTCGATAAATGTGCAAATGCCAGAGAATCAGCAACAGAAGCAGCACCAGCAGCAGCAGCAGCAATAACAAGAGAAGCAACCAAATGATTTTTGGGGGCAAGGATAAGTGCGGACTGGGATAGTTGTGGTTGTTGTCGAGTGTCCATTTGCAGTAACTCAACTCCACTTAAATATATATGCAACTATTCCAGAAGCCCTGTTAATTGGCAGTAAAATTTTCTAGCAGTAAATCCTTTAAGCTCAAATCCTGTTGCTGCCTAGTGTCCTTAAAGTCGTCTCTAGTGAAACCATAACGTCCAATATAAACGTAAACCTCGAGTTTTTTTTATGACCAGTAAAAAACCGAAGAGCCGTCGTTCAATCATATGGAACAGCTTGGTTTGCGACCGGCACGGTGGTTACCCTTTTCGGATTAACAGATCAACGCACAAAAGGACACGCCAGCAGCGTCTGGGGATTTGGCAAAGCAAACAACTTGGCCATTTCGATAAGGCTGATAACTTATCAGGGCAAAAGGACACCAATAACAGTCGCCGTTGCTTTGATGGCCCAATTAATTTTACAACAAGACAATACAAACTATTTGGAGCAACTACACAGTAAACTTTTGTGTTATAAAGTGACTCAGTGACAGCTGGTCACACTGGGAATTGAGAAAAACCGGAATATAATGAAATGCAAATTGAGATACGAATTTATGTACCGACAAATGCACAGTAAATACTCACCATTTTGGATTAAAGTGTACACTCCAGTTCCATCTAGTGGAAGTAATTTATTCTTATAATATCAGCAGTTTTTTCTTAATATAAAGTAAACAATGAATTAGGAAATACAAACAACTGACAGCTGGTCACACTGGGCATTGAAGAAAAAGCGTCTTACAACGAAATGCAAAATAAAATAAAATTTACAAAATCAAATCATGTTTATTTTATGTAATAAAAAGAACAATTTTAAGATGAGGAATTAGCAATTATATCTGGTCACACTGGGAATTAGGGGAAAGGGAAACAAATGCAAGTTGAGCTGCTAATTAAATACAATAAAAACTAATAAACAATAAATGAACCATGGACTCAACTTAATCCTAGAAAATTAAATTCATTTTTCTATGTAATAAACAGAATATGAAAATATACATTACAAAATAAATAATAAAATTAAATTGAAAATAAGGAAATATATCCAAGGACAACTGATTTCACCACAATACCCCAGAACTGTGTGACTGCTGCTGCTGTTGTATTTGTTGTTGTAAATGACGTTTAATCCGCCCGTTCTCAGTGGCTGTCCTGCGATCTCGGGCCTTCTTGCAGGCCTCTGCAGCCGCACAGACTGCTTTATAGGCGGACTTTTTTATATTCTGCATCTCTCTGCGCGCTTCGCAGAGGCGCTTTTTGAGTACGTCGATGCGACACTGCGAGTGATCCAACAGTTGCGACTTCGCCTCGAGCTCATGCTGGGCTCCGGCGGCAACAGCCTTGGCATGAGCCAGATTTTCCTGAGCTAAATTGATAGCCTTCTTCAGGGATTGGGACAACTGCTGAGCATCCTTGACCGTCATGCTGGCGATATTAAGATTGTCTTGCGTGCCAGTAATGGACTCTGACTGCTGCTGCAGAGCTGCCTCTGCCTCGCTTATCTCCTGCTCCAGCTGCTCCACATTCTGTTGCTTGCCAGAGAGTGCCGCCTCCGCTGCCTTGGCAGCTGCATACGCCCGATCCGCCAGCTGTTTCTTGACCATGCGGGCGACCTCCGCGGCGGCAGCCTGTTGTGTTCCAAATGCCTGCTCTGCCTCCGTGGCGGCCTTCTGGGCAATGTTTGTGGCTGTCTGCCTGGCATTGCATGGAGGCAACATGCTCCCCTTGTCCTCACACTTAGAGCTGTTAATATTGTCGCCTGAATTACTGCAACCACTGCCCCCCGCATCATCTAAATCATTCATTCGGTTCGAGTCGTCATTCGAACGCTTCTGGTGCAGCTGGGTGGGCATTGCCGTTGAACTGGAGACTGCTATGTGCTGGAATGCCAGCAGTGCCAGGAGGAGTGGGTGCAGTGCCTCGGACAGCTGTGTGGTGCGCATAATTCCGTGAGCTTTCAAAGTTGCTGTCAGTTTGCCTTTCCAGTTGGCGTTCAAACATATTTACATTTCAAGTAGTTTGCTAAGTCAACTTTTCAGAGTGAATGAGGAAAATAAAATACTCCATACGAGTAGGCGGACGCACAAAAAGGGAGTATGACGTGGGCGTGGAGACGCCACGACGAGGCACAGCGCATAACTTTTCCACACAATTTAACGCAATGTTTTAAAGAGCACCTGAAACTCTTTTTTTTTTTGTGGAGTAAATATCATTTTGCACTCTAAGCACTCTGACACGAGCTTAAAAAGAACCCCAGTAGAAGGAAATTCCAAGAAGACTTTTCTAAAATGACTAAAATATCTTAAATGGAAAAAATCAATAAATTGCTGACTTATATACTTAAAACACCACCTTATCTAATAATAGACAAGCATGCATTAATTATGACCTTTGTTCTGTTTAAATACACCCTTTTGAGTTGAATAGGCATTGTTGTGTGTGAAAAGATGATTTAATATTTATATTTAAAACACTCAGCACTTGCTTACAGTTACCGTATCTTTGATGACATCCATGGTAGATGGTTACTCTTATATATTGATATATTTATATATATATTGTCATGTTCACATATTTTAAGCCCACAAAATGGTAATTCAATACAAAATGCACTCCTTCTCGTATCCTGGACAAACATAAAGAGAAAAAAGCTTAGTTGCTGTGGCAATCGAAGCCCGGATGGAAATCCTTTGAGAGATTTTAGCGTCAACCAGTGTGCCATCGCCAGCAGGCAGCTGGAAAAGGAGAAGCCGAGTTTTGGGATAAGGGACACAAAAGGACAATAAAACAATTTGACCAAAGCTATTTCGTTATAAGTTTTGACTGACTTTTTGCCAGCTTACTACCCTTGTTGGCCGGTAATGCGATTGGGCGAATGGGCGCGGCACAAAAGTTTGTTTTTTGGCTACGTTTTCAATAATGATTAGTTGTGAATGAGTTTGGGCTCGCAACTTGGCCAACTGCTGAGTATTTTTTATTTATAATGAGCACTGGGAAATAAATCAAAATAATGTATTTGTATGCGATTGAAAAGCTGGAAAAATACAAGTTTCACACAAAAGTTGGCAATAAATAAATTTTGGAGAGCCATTAATTGGGTCATCAAGTGCAAAGTCTTGAATAAGTTGCCATCCCAAAACTTCTGGAGCAGCAGAAGGAGCAGCAGCAGCACCAGCACTTAAAGCCAAACCATTGCCTGGTGTTGGGTTCATTCTAGACGCTGATCTGTTAATCCCCGGCAGACATGGCCAAAGCGAAAAAGGGTTGCTCAGATTTGGACATTTGATTGAGCGGCAAGTTTTGTTTTGGGCTCTTGTTGGTATCTTAACGCTTGGCACATTAAGCCGCATGCGGCCTAAATCACCCGCTTTCTACACATGGCCCAAAAACTATATATATTCATATAAATATGTGTCTGTATGTTTGCTGACACTTTAATGCCAGCCCAGGCTGCCAAGTGTTGATCGCTCAATCGCTAACAGCAGCAGCAGCAGCAGCAGCAAAGACTACTAAAAGCCAAAATGGTAAGGGCTTTATTTCGGCAAGTGGGTTCCTTGGGCTGGCTTCGTGTTTTCGTCAACATAAACCGCAACGCCTTCCTGTCAACGCCCCAACTCAACACAATGCTTGAATCTCAACCATTTGACCGAAATGTATTCATTTCAGACACAACAACACTCAAAAAGTGTTTGTGTGTGTGACTGTTTGGTCTCGTATCCAATTTGCGTATTTTCGGAAACAAATCAAAACAAATGAAATCAATTCGATGAAGCAAATCTAATTTCATGCGTATTTCCTCGCTTTTTGCTGGACAATAAACATTTTGTGCCCCAAAAGTGAAACCCAAAACCGTAACTGAAACTGTATTGTTGTCGTTGTTCTGACTGCTGCTGCTGTTGACTCAAATAACGCCCAAAAAGCAAAATACATACTTATTTACGAGTTGCCTGATAGAAATTCAAGCAAACTGGCGCCAATTGTTAGACTGATGTGGGCGGGACAGCCGACTCATAAAATCTGAGGAATAAAATCACATCTTAGCTGCTTACAAGCAAATCGCATAACTCGAGTTTTTTTTTTTGTTTTCTTTTTTTTTGTTTGGAATTGTGCCGAAAGACTGGGAATGTTTGCGTTATTGCTTGTATTATTATTATTTTTTTGGTGAAATTTACTTGAATTTAACACACACGAGGTAATTTCTTGAGTGGATTTCTTTTGCGATTTCAATATAATTGTCTGGTAGATACACATTGAAAAGTCAACTTGTGAAACACAAACGAACAAGTGGGAAAGCTGTAGTCGAACTTTGAGATACCCTGACCACAGCTAATTAATATATTTCTTATTAAAACAGGTTAACGCACTAATTTGTAATCATTTTTGGAATTACTCTTAAACCGAGTGCATTGTTTAAGAGTGATATCAATGCGACCCATCTTGATGAATTTGTACAGTTCATCAATAATATATATAATGGGACTGGAGATGCTTGATTCTGCCTGTTACATACCTTTGCACAAAACCATTATACCCATTTTAGCCACGTTGAGGAGAAGAGAGTATTAAGTACAACTCACCAAGTGCATTTATTGATATTGAGTATACGAATCAACATGCTGAATGAATAGAATCGGCAAATATGGACGCTAACAGTCATAAATGAACTCAGTGTGAGGCTTATGTCATTAACATTTCACCTGGCGCATAAATGCGTGTGGGATTCACGACTCAACGTTGCCGATGATGTTTGCGCATTAATTCCACATCATTAAACATTTGGCCCGGCAATACTGTGTGCAAAGTACAATTCCCACGGCTGCTGCGGATTGCAACATTTCGCTATCGGGCCAACATTTAATTGGAAGCGCAACCACAAACACTCCCACACACAGGAGAGCAGCTCGAGAGGGTTTTGGTTGTGTTTCTCGTCACGCTGAAATTTATGCGCAACGGCAACACAACCAAATGTCCAACAGCGAATCCTGTTTGTTTAGTTTAATGGCGGTTATTACATTACTGCTAGATTAATTAATGCTGATGTTATCGTTCTCTCTATTGTTGTTCGAAATGTTAATGATGCTGATGTTGGTTGGCCATTGTTTTAGTACAAATGTGCTTTTAGTTTAATTAAGGATTGAACATATGCAATCATAACTCAAAGGCAAAAACAATCTGAGAAACTGAGAAATAATGCAATTCAAATAATAAAACGTCTGAATTTACAATTGATTCACAATTTATATGAAATGGACATCGCTAATGAAGAATATTAACATATTTGCACTTTCACATGTGATGTAAGACAAAGTTCTCACATGGCTCGAGTTGTTGTCCAAGCATATAAATCAGGCTGCATTTATTACTTTGCCCATTGTGCCAATCGGATGTGTTTGTCTTTCGGCCACTGGGGTGTCGAAGTTGTAACAATATATTCCAGACAATTGTTTAATTATGCAGCACAAGCACTGTGCAACTGTTGCCTCTGAGAATTCACCGTATAATGAGAATCGAACACAGCCACAGAGAGAGAGGGCGTGGGAGAGAAAGAGAGAAAGAGAGAAGCTAGCGATGACTTCAGCTTAAACTTTTCATGCTGCACGTCGCAAGGCGCTGGATGCTGCCTTGGCAACCAGAAAAATCGTAAATTCCACTTGGACTAGTCACTTGCGCCTTGGCACCTGCTAGCGAGACACTGCATACCCCGTGCCCTATGTTGCATTCCACAAGGCGGCTGCAGTCGCTTGGCAAAGTTTGCATCAGCGAATTACCTCAGATTTATTTCAATGGACCGAGTACGCCATAGGTGCATCGCAACAACCAAGGCTTTGAGCCAAGATAAACGCTTAGTGAGCGCATTTCAAGCAACCTCTTAGCCAACAAGAACAATATTTCAAAACTGTGTCAGTTAGCTGCAGTCTTAGCTCAACGCAAAGAGAAACTTTCTTAAACTAAAAAGTGTGCAAAGCAAAGCGCAGCAAGAGTGGAAAGGCAGCAGTATTTCTCTTATTTTGCCCGAGCGGTGTACACAATGCAAACAATAAATAATGCACAATGTTTATTTACCTAAACAACAAATTAACTTGGGACTCTTTGTTGCTGCTACTGTTGCTGCTTGGATGTGTGCCTGTCACAAATACTGAGATTCAGTCTGCAACTTAATACACTCAAAAACAAGGCGATGCAGTCGAAATCTAAGATGGTGGCCAAAAGTGCACAGGATTCATTTCAGCGATATGGAAAACGCATTAGAAGATTACCTCACAATAAACCTATTTTAAGCAAAGGCAAATTTATTATCGATATTCGAAAAGTTAAGCTTAATGTTGACCTTAAACATTTCTAACACCAAACATATTCGATTTAGAATCATCAAACTCTTTTATAAGTTTAACTAAGCCATAATTTATTTCGCATAATTTTTTAGCAGGCTCCAAATCAAGTGCTTTTTATTTTTAAATACCGAAAAATATGTTTAAATTATAAATTATAAACTACTTACAAAGCGTTTGTTTAATTAAAATTAACCACTTTATAAATAAAAAAAAAAACATCTTCAATTATAAATCAAACAAGAATTTGTTTTAAATAATATATTCCGTATAGGAGATAAGCAAACAAATAAACGAAATTGTTGCTATTGCCTCGATTCTATTGACAGCAACTGAAAGAAAGACGCATGAGGCAACTTCATTATCATTAAGCACAAGTGCAACTTCATTAACAATAAGCACAAACATACAAATCTATATCGCTAAGCCATCCATTATAACATTATATATAACATCATATCCCCAGTTATGTTTTCTTGCTTTGACATCTCTCTATTTTCGTTGAGTGTATGCAGCACACTCTTCCTAAGTCTGCATGCAACACGACACTTTGTAGCTGCCCTATTAACTATGCCATTTGTCAACTGACTCATATGCGCTCATTTGCTCCCCCGCCTCTCCCCCCACTCGCTCTGTTTTTGTCTCTGTTGCAAATTGCTCGCGCTGCTTGTCAAAAGAATCGACTAATAATCATGCAGCTGTCAACAATTGGAAGCCCTCATCAGTCTCCGTTGCACTCAGCTACAATTTCTATCAAAATGCCATTAGCAGCATGCATTATTGTTGTTGTTGATTATGTTGTTGTTGTTGTTTTGTGTGTTTGGGAGGTGTGTCATTGTCGGGTCCTTTTCCATTTGGCTGGGTAGGCAAACAGTTGCGCCGAAACACATTTTTGTAATTAGTTCACCTGCGCTCTTATTGTTTAAGCCCACTCACACGGCCACCTCTTAGCTCGCACACACACACACACACATGCAGCGGTAAAAACACTCGCAATTTGCCCCTAATTACAGTTACTTCAATTGAAATACAGCCTTGGCTACCAAATTGCTGGCTACCAAATTGATTTCCACAGACACTCGACCTTTGTGCTTGTTGTTGTTTATATTTTTGTACTGTTTTATCTTGGAGTAATAAGTCTTTAATTAATTATTATTTTTACGGAATTTGTGTAGTCCCGACGGGTTTCGAATTGGAGTAATAATAAATAACACCCAAAGTGGAGTCACAAAAAAATATCTTTCAATTTTTAAAAAGTATTTAAAAAAATCGGTCTATCATTGCAATTAAAATAAAAGAGATCCGTTTTCAGTATAAAAATTAAATTAAAATAAAAAATGACTTGTTTGACTTGTTCTTTGGATGGCATTTTAAGTGAAAACAAACAAAATGTTGGAGTATGGAACTTAATATAATTTTATGGAAAGTGATTCGATAATGTGGCAATGCAATTTGTAAAGTGAAAAATATATGTTTACCACAAATCCACCCACTCCATCAATTAAGCACTTTCAATCCCAGTTGCCTGATACAATCGAAAGTTTTTATATTGAACAAATATATGCATATATATATATATATATATATTTATATATATATATGTAATTGGGTTGACAACTGCTAAGTGCATGTTGTATTCGCGCAGGGGTCTAATATATCATTCGATTATAAATGATACAAAAAAAATACAAACAACAATGCATCTCTTCTGTGACTAGATGGGATATGGCTAACTGTAGCTGCTAGCTGGGAGCTGGAAGCTGGAAGCTGTACGATGGGCAGCCATTTTGCATTGCATTGCTAGGCTGACAAGTGCTGTGAAATGACGAAGATACATGGCTGAAAAAGAGATGGAAATGGAGGCATGCTGCTGTGACAACAAGCCGGCAAAGGATGCGGCTGAAAGACAGTCAGACAACCACACACACACACACACACACACACACACACACACACACACACACACACACACACATACACACACTCACAATAAGACATACACGCTTTCAGAGCTCATCGTGACTGCCGGAGTGGCATCTGCATCCTTGTATCCTTGCATCCTGGGCAGCTGAAGCTGCTTGTTTGGGATTTGCACATGCGCTTGTTACACTGCGCCCGACGTTGATGTGACATGCAACACATTAGTCTAATGAAACTTCTGTTGGTCTTTTTTCAATTTTCCTTACACTTTCCCTTACTTGCAAGGTGTTTCCATAGAATGCCAATCATTGCTGTTCTCGGCTCTCGTGTGTTGTCCTCGGCTAGCACACTGCCATCGCTAATTTGATCAATTTAATAGGCATTTTATGCTCTAACCATTATCTCACACATTTTAATTATATTTGTCTTGCTTACCGAATGGCTCATGAAATTGTGCTGCCTCCTTTTCGGCGGCCCAAACGAATATTCAACTTTAATTGCGGCCATAAATATGTTGAATACCCTATCTAAATTAGAGAGTGGCTTTGGTATTTCAATCGTAGTTGGCAATCTTAAATTTGTCAGGAGAAAATATCGATTTGCTGAAGGAGGTACTTTATTATTTATTATATTAGTAAATGTATAAATATATTTGCCAGTCCGACTTTTGTGGGTTATTTGGCCATTTACACCTTGATGGAATTTGGTTATTTTTTACAGAAACCCGGTAAACTTGGACTTAGTTGCGCTAATTAGAGTATTGACTATTCAATATGAGAAAAGTGTTTGTTTTATTTTTTACGTTTGTATAGGTTCCGCTGGCAGCCACGTGCCGACAACAGCTTGTGAGCTTAGCTGGCCACCTATTGCGCTCCGGTGAGAATTAATTTTGTTTTTGAATGGCTTTCGTAATTAAAATGCGGACAGCGAATGGCCCAAAGCGGAAAAGGCAAGTGGTGGCAGCCTTGACGGGAGGTTGTGTCCTTTACGATGTAATTCAGTACTTTGAAGATTTACTCGTGATACTGCTGCTTGAAGTTTTCTTTTCAACCAGTTTCAATAGACAAACTGTCGCACTGACTGACTGAGTGACTGACTGACTGAGTGACTGGGTGACTGACGGATTGACTGATGAACTGCAACTGTCATAGAGACAGAGCAAGTTCTAAGGATTCGTTTTGCGTTATTCGAATTCCAAACTTCAAAACAACTTAAATGTCACCCCCACCCAACCCAGACCACTTTCCACTCCTTTGCCCACTTTCGCCTTTGTGGCTGCTGTCAATTGCTGTCGCCCCGAGCAGCATCTCCAGAGAATCGCTCGGCTCGAGCAATTTGGTTTTGTATTATGCAAAGGCAATACTGTCACTGGAATGGCCTTACCCACCTGACGTTGCCATCGCTGCTGTTACTGTTGCTTTTGCTGCTGCTGCTGCTGCTGTTGCTGCTGTTGTTGCTGTTGCCCTTACCATACCCTTGGCCCATAAATCAACTCAAGTGCCTACGCCCCAGCTGATTTATTTTTACTCTGGCAAGTCGTTCGTTACTGTTGCTGAGGTGGGAGTCGTGATAGGAGGAGGATGCGGAAGTGGCATTTGACTAAAATATTTAACCGGCACTTGTGCACAACAATTCCAGTTTCGATTCGTTGTTGTATGTCTCTGCCTACTTTGAATTTTCTTTTTCTGTTTCTTATTTTGTACTTTTTATTTGTATTTTTATTAAATTCTCAAGTGGCATCCACTGTGCGCTGGCCTCTTTTATTTTGTGTGTTCGCTTTCTTTGCCATTTTCCAGCTAAAAAGTTCCTTTGTCAATTTCCCGTATAATGCACAATAATAATACGAAAAAGTTAAAGAAGCGGCAGCTCTTCAGTTGAACTTGAATTCAGGGGGCAACGACAATAGCTACAACAATTTGCGGCAAGTGATTACCTTAGGCATTCTGTGGCTCGCAAATTGCGCAGAGCTCAAGGGGATGCCACAAACTCGTATGTTTCTATTGTTGTTGCTGTTGCTGTTGTTGTTGCTGTTTTTTTGTATTTGCTGTAGTTAAGCGTCAGCCTCGCGCAAACGTGCTGGCAGATCAGAGTCAGCATCAGCATCAGCATCAGCCGTTCCCATAGGCGAAAAGAAAATTTTAATTTTTAATTTCGTTGCGCATAATAAAAATGTCGTTACAGACACAAGCGTAGCAAGCGCAAGAGGCAGCCACAGCACGTGTTTGGTGTCCTGTGGAACGGACATTTAACAGGCATTTATTTGAATATAAATTTCTAGCTCATAGCGTTTTCAACCTAAAAGCTAAAAGCTTTCAAATCAAATAATGAAATCAAACAAATGTTCTGTGTGCATTTTAACTAACAAAGTATTTATGAATATGCATGAACAAGTATTTTTTCGATTAACTTAAAAATATGAAATCGAATCGCTCCATTTGGGCTTGCATTTGAATTAGTTTAAAGTTTGCCGTTTCCAACTTTAATGCAATTTGTAATGCAAACGCATGCAAGTGAGCAAATCCAATTTGATTCTAACCTGCAGATGGTAACGAAAGCCAACCAATTGTGGAACTGAAACAAAACTGATTGCAACAAGCGCCGCCACCATCGCTGGTGTTGCATAGCATCAACAACAGCAACAACAACAACAGCAAATGTGAAGCGTGTTGTGGGGCATTAGGGGATAGGGGGCATAGTGCCCTTTGTAGCACGTGCACATGTTTCTGGTCGTCGGTGGCCCTTGGCCAGAGCTTCAATTGAAGCTGCTGTTCACTGGCTGGGAAATTCATGGCCACTTAAATACCATAAAATAGACCAAACACTCGGCACTAAAATCAAAAAGTTGCGCCATCCTACAAAACTTTACCCTAGCTTTAGTCGGCCCTCGTTGCTTCTCTTGTCTTTTAGAGGCACACACACACACGCACAGATACAGACACACACACACTCACACAGCTTTACTCGTTCCTTATGCGCTTTTACGGTTATCATTTTTGTTTTTTTTTTTTTGGGTCAGTCATAAAAAGCATCAAAGTTGAGAGTTGCACGTTTTTTTTTTTAAAGCAAGCCGTAAATCAGTTTTTATTATGCATAAATTAAAAATGTTCAATTAAAAGGGTTGCTGTGCGCAGAAGAGTGAAGAAAATGGTCGTGGGGCAGTTCGGAAAAACACTTTTTAAGTTTAATTTTGTGTTGTTTCGCGCAATATATTTTTAATTTAGGAAATTGAATATGCCATCGCTTGGAAAACATTAGCTCTAAAAATAATTTAATTAGCTTATTTGCCGTACGAGTAAATTAATGAAATCAGCTTGTTTCAATAGATGTGTTTGTTTGTTTGTTTGTTTGTGTTTTCTGATACGTTAAACTTTCGAAAAATCAGATTAATTAAGTAGTTCTGGGCTGGCACATGTGGCGTATGTGTGATATATGAATATAGATGACAGATACAAATGCTCTTGCCGTACTAATGAATAATTATTATCAATGCTTGACGCAAAAAGAACAAAATAAAAACAACGAAGCAATTAAGATTTGCGTTGATTTGTTTTTGACACCCTGCAACCCTATATAAATTTATAATCCTCGAAAATCCAGAAAGAAATCTCAAAGCTTGGGACTTGATTTTAATTTAGTTATTAATCTACCGACAACATCAGAGCAAGAAACCCTTAACTCCTCTAGACTCTTCTATACGGTATCATTTTGTCGAGCATCCTCGACTCGTCGAGTACTCATTTATTTTTTGGTTTTCATTTTAAGTGCTTATAAACAGCCATTGAGTGCAACAATTGAAATATACTTGTGCAACAAATACATTATTAATTCGCGGGTGTCACCCACCAGCTGTAAATCATTGTCAATTGCGTCATTATTCGCTTTTTGTGCCCAGTTTTTTGTTGTTGCTTTATTTGCTCTTTGCTATTTGTGTTTATTAAATGGCAAAATGTGTGGAACATAAATATTGATATTATTTATTTATTAACAAGCGCATTAACTGAAAAACTGAACAAGACCCGCGCTTTATTAACTTCCAGTGTCACAAAGCCACGAGCCACACAACTTGCTCATGAATTGTTAACAGATTGTCGCAAATGAGCAGCGCAGCAAGCAAAAGCAAAGCTTTAAAAAATAATTACTTTATAAATAAGGAATTGTATGTGTAAAATGCAATTAATGTGCTTCTCGAATCGCTGCAAATTGTTGAGCAATTAAACTGGCAAATACTATGCAATGCAAAGAAATCACTTTGTACTTTGCTTTTATTTTTAATTATGTTCTTGCATAAGCCACATTTTTAAAGTGTTTCCAGAATCTTAGGATTAAATTACGAAAAGGTAAAAATGCTGTAAGGAATGTTTAAGCGTTGGCCTATTTATATTTAGGTTTGCGTAACTAAAATGATTTATTTTTCCATCAGAGTTATTTTATTGTATTATTTGGCCAAGTTGTGCTGTGCTGTCGCAGATACCAAAAGTTTTGACGATGACAACAACATAAGCCAAATGCAAAATGCAAAATGCAAAAAAAGAGCACGTCAGTCAAACGCATCTCTCAGGGCGATAAAAATCAATTTCCCATCCAGACATGCAAACAGAAGCAACGGGAACGGTGACTGGAAGTCGAGGCATGCTGCCAGAAGAGGGAGGATTCTGAAAAAATTAAGAGACACATGCCAAAGCGCACGCAAAGTGCAGCGAGGCGGGCGCTACGACTGAGACATGAAAGGAGCCGAAGGACCGGCTGGAGCTCAAGTGCAGAAGCTGGAATGCAATGCAAATAGCTTTAAATGCATTTGACGATGCCGTGATTTGATTTCAATATCATTGCGCCTCGCCTCCACTCCGATGTTGACTTTCAATTTCTGTTTGCGAGCAGTTTTCTGATTATAATTCCAAAGCCGTCAACGTTCCTGTTGTTGTTGCTGTTATTGGTGTTGTCGAACATTTCCAGCTGCACATACATTTTCCGATTTGTTTTCTTTTGCTTTGCACAACTTTCTAAAAACAATTAGGCTTTGCAGCTGCAATTTGCTGTTCTGTGACCAAATAATATTGCGTATACGTAATGTAACCGAAAGCAAGGAGCGTTGACCAGAAATGAATGAATTTAATTAAATCGAGCAGGCAATATTACCTGGAGCAGATTCCAGTACAATTTACAAAACATTTTCCAAGTAGCACGAGTCAACTGAATGTGGAATGTAGAAGACTTGAGTGGAATAAGACAATTGCTGCAACATATGCGATTGCATGCTGTTGCCACGCAGCAAGAAGTGCAACTGATCTAAAAAACATCTCAATGGACATTTGTCAGCCACGAACTGTGCCATGCCAAACAATGTGTGGCATGCCCACAGGTAGGAAAAAATAGAGACTTGGTAATTTCAAACAGTGCACGCATAAAGCAATGCAGGCAGCGTCACGTTCGCGTTTAAGTTGCAACTTACAATGACAACGTGCGGCACCGACACACACTAACCCACACTCGCACACTCACACACTCACACACGCACACACACGCACACATAGCTAGTTGGCGCATGTCAGCGTAAATTTAACACACTACGAAACCTGACGCTGCATACAAACTAAGCGTTGAGTAGCAGACACGGCTCCAGACAACACAGAGACAGGAACAGTGACAGAGACAGAGACAGAGATGGAGCTAATAAAGCGCTGCTCCCTCTCACGTCCAGCTCATTTTGTGGTTTATTTTTGCGGGTGACTGCAGTAAAAAGATATACCTAGGCACAAAGGAGAAGTCGAGCCAAGTTTTTGGCATCGGTGGCATAACTGGCTGAGGCAGCGAGCAGCGCTGCATAATCAGCGACGGGACAACGACAATGACAACGACACCGAAACCACCATCACCACCATCACCACCAGCACCACCAGCACCTCTACCACAAACAACAACACCACCACAGCCAAATACACTGACAGCATTTATCAAATGAATTGCACGTAGCAAGTGTTTGCCAGCGTTGCTTCCGTGCCTGCCTGTCCGATAAGTTAGCCGGAGAAGAGATACAAGGTCCCAGCACGAACATATATATACATGTATAACTGCACAAAGTACGTAATGCGTGGGTGGCATGACGTGTTGCTACATTATGTTTCAATTCATTAGATTCAAAAAGTTGAGGTTATTTTCTTGTTTGGGCGTTGAAGTACCTTCGAGCAATGCATTCCAAGTGACACACTTCATGTAAGAAGATTATGTCAAGCATGGTTATGCGATCAGAAACAGAGGAACAATTGATGGGAAAAGCTTTTGCTATGATTGCTATTTCAGTTGAGCACCCCAAGTGCAAATGGCACAAATAGTTTTTGTACAGATTATATTTTTTGTTGATGAAAATTGTAAAAGAGATGCATAATCAAGAATACGACGCATGATTATTCATTTATGGATATAATGCGGTCTCTGCGCCTGGCAATTCTTCTCTGAACACCCTCGCAAAAAAACAAAAACAAAACCATGTTTGTCAAAGGTGCAGAAGAGTCATATTCATAGTGGCACTTGCCACTGCATAATTTGAGTGTGCGAAGCGTTGTATTTCAATGGATTAAAGAGAGAACATTGTGTTGCAGGATATGTTCAGTTATGGCAATCAACAGTGGATAGATGCAAGCATAATTTGTAAACGAGCATATGTATGTACATATATATATATATATATATATATGTGTGTATGTATGTGTATATGTACATATAAAGTCCTTAAACTGCTTGTCAGAGTTCCTTTTGTTGACGTTGCCTTGCGTCCGTTTTTGACTGATTGCACAGTCGCACACACGTACAATTTGTGGCAACAACAGACGGTGGCAAGTAAATGCTGCATAAACTTTGGTGCTCACGCAAATTGCATTCTGCTGTCATAGAAGTTTCTGCACCTTCCTCACCAAATGCCAGCAAGATTGTTGTATTCTTGTTGTTGTTGTTGTTGTTATTATTGTTGCCTGCTGCATTTGTTGTTTGAGCTGCTTAAGTGCCATGCATTGAGTTGTTTTCAGAGCACCCACAGAAATCCACATTCTGCCAACCACTCTTTGCCCCCAACGACAGCTTTATGCACTTGAGAAAATCGATGGTTTGAGCGCATTGTTTTTGCAGCCGCACTTCAACTTGAAAATGTTTTGATAGACTTGCTGGCTATGCAAAGTACCAAATACTGTAAAAAAATAACTCAAAAATAAACAAAAAGTAAAGTAAGCCCAAGGCGAACTTTAAGCCAAAAGCCAGTCAGTTACAACTAGCTCAGCAACAATGCAACAATGCAACATTTGCAACGAGCAGTTGTCAAAATAGTTGAGTAACAAGCACAATAAATAAAAAAAATAAAAATCGAGAAACTGAAAAAGAATGTTTTCTATTTCTTGCAGACTTCTGGATACCCTTTGATATCAGGCATATTCTCGCTTCGGTTCCCAAGTTAGTTGAAGTTTCAGATTAAGATAAATTAATTCATTAAATTAATAAGCAAATTTAGTTATTAAAAAGAAAATTTACCAATAGTCAAAAGTCAAGAAGAGATATTAATTTTCTTTATGTTACGTATCTGATGAAAAAATAAGTACGCTGGGCATATTCAGAGAGAAGCTATATCAAAAAAGTGGCTGCACTTGTGTGGCAAGAACAAAATGTGGCAAACAAGAACTAAGAAATTGCTCAAACAATTGTCAATGCGTCAGTTAAAATGCGTTTAGTTTGGATAGTGACAACAACAGTCAAATAAAATAAAAACTAGATGAAAAACAACTGCAAAAAGTGCCGAAACTTGCTGAAACAGAATTACAGAAACTTTTTTAAGACAAAAGTAGTCCTTGGAATAATCGGGCAACATTTACAGTACTTAAAATCTGAGCTAGAAAACCACTTCGAAAGCAGAATTGGAGCTTTGGCTTACTATGAAGTTGCTGATTTGCATTTGGCAGTTGAGCTGCTCTTTAGGTGAGTGCTGTAAAGGAGGACATTGATGGCAATGCCGGCTCAGTGTGGTTTCTGCTACGCAGCCCTTTTGCAAATAAACGAAAACAGTCGCAGTGTGACGTCTCCAGTGGATCACGGAGAAGTAGCCATTGAAGAAGAGGCAATGCACCACATGTGGCAGGCATCGCGACCAGTCACAGGCAGCTGCAATGGACCAACAATTTTGCAGCCGGCAGCTGACAGCCAAGTTGCTGCGGGCGACGCCATTGAAATGCCCCCCGTGTGCCTGGCCAATTATATCTATCAATGTGCCACCAAGCGTGTGGCAAGTCCATTCAATGATTTGGCTCCTAGCAAGACGCCTCGCGTCAAATTGCGCCAGCTTGAAGCAACAGCAACAGTTGACCTTGTCAGCAACTGTTCTCAACTGGGTCAAGACTTTGGCACTTAAGCAACGGCAACAGCTGATGGAACTATATTTTATGGAAACTTATATTTTATAAACGTGGTTTGTTTATCTCAATTACAATTAAAAAAACAGGCTGAAAGTAAAAAGTTATTGATAACAGAATGAGCATTTAGGGACTAAAAGTTAGTTCAAAAGATGCTTTCGATTACATTGATTATTTATTTCTAAATATAATTGTCGAACAGAAAAATGTTTTTATAATTTCTGGTTTTGAAATATTGATGCAACTTTCATTACAAATCAAACGATTATTTATTATTAACAAACATATTTGAAAGTACGATCCTGATATTTTCTAAAACTTTCTGAAATTGTGTTGAATCATTTCATGAATCTTTTTTTATGGGGCGGCAATTTTAGAGCAGGAGTAAGCTGGAGCCAAGCTTCGAAGGCAGATGACTGGAAAACTCCTCTTAGGATTGACATGCAAATTCCTTGGACATGCCCACACCGCCCCCACAAATAAACTCAAAACGAATATAGAGAATATATTTAAGAGCTAAAGTTATCCCCCGTAAAAGGCATATTTGTAAGAACCGCCTCAGGCACCGTTCTTAAAATACTAAACTATTTTTTAGCAACCCAGCTTTAGAGGAGTGCCTTGCTATGTGTGTGTTGTTGTGTTGTGTCTCGCCTGATTTGAGCACTAAATTCACCCACACACACACGCACGCACACTCTCTCACACACAGACATGCACACACACACACGTAAATGCTTTGACTGCAAAAGATGAAAGCATAAACAAAGCTGACAGACAATATAATGTGCCTGCCTGGCGTTGCCTCTGCCACGAAACATTTTTGCCGCATTGGTGGTTTGCGAGGGGAGCAGGGACGTGGCAAGGGACAGCTGATTCACACACACGCACACACACACTGACAGGCAGAGGCATCAACTGGCTGCCAATGGGCTGCATTAGGCTTACTCGCAAACTATTATGACTGCAGTCAGACTATCTCTCTCCCTCTGCCTTGGCTCACTCTTTCCCTCTCTCTCTCTCTCTCTCTCTCACTCTCTCTCTCTCTCTCTCTCTCTCTCTCATTATTTATATATAATTTTGTTCGCTCCCGTTCAGGTGCAGTTGCAGCCTGGCAATTGGTAAATGTATGCGCCGTTTAGGCTAATGTCGTTACGACTTTTAGCTGCAATTTCAATGGGAAATGGGAAATGGCAGATGGGAGATGAGAGATGGGAGAAACAGCGGCGAAACAACTCCACGCTTGGCTATTTTGTTAATTTTCCGACTGCTTTGCTCGCATTTCGCGCACGCTCAAAGTTTTAATTAAGCTAAAGCCAAAGGGCCGTTAAAGTGTGTGCACAACACACACACACACACACACACACAGACACATTCAGTAGTAGCAGAAAACGCGTCAGCAATTTTCGCTATTCATGCCTTGATGCCGAGCTTTCAAGTTGCCTTTTCATTCATTCAAAATGCCAAACACAATTAAAAAAATGTGTTACTATTTGAAGTGCCTGCCTTTCGCTCCGTCTCTCAATCTCCCTCTCTCTCTCTCTCTCTCTCTCTCTCACACACACTCTCGTTAGCTGCCACAAAAGGCTAAATGTGTTGCGCTTTTGTTTGGGGCCACGCTGAATGTGTTGCGGAATATTTTTGCACCAAGCCCTTTGCTTGCTGGCTCTTTATAATTCTCAGCTGCGAGTTTGTGGCTGCGGCTGCGACTAATGCTGATGCTGATGCTCCTGCGGTTAACTCTGTGTGTGTGAGTGTGTGTGTGTGTGTGTGCGTGTGTGTGTGTAAATGCCCAGCGGCCTGGCCGACACTGAGCATCTTTTATGTTTTATTAGCCACCTCTAATTGAAATATGCACATTATGTGTGTGTGTGTGTGAACCCTTAGGGAAAAACCCTGCCCCAAAACTCTCAAAACTGACTCCATTAGAAGCTCATTTAAATATAGGCATAAATAAGTCTTCGCAACGCACATTTGATGTGTGTTACACAAAAAACGCAGCTGATTTTTCTTGTTTTTTGGTATTTCTTAAAATATTTCGTATCCGTTTTTTTTTTGCTTGAATGCCTCTGAGTTTAAGCTGTGAAAAATATATATATTTGTTGCCCACATGACTCAGATATATACATATAAGTCCCCGCTTAAGGTATATATATGTGTGTGTGTGTGTATTCATTTGTATATAAGTATATATGTATATGTAAGTTGCGCGTGCATTTTTATATATTTGTAGATGTTGTGCAACATTTCTCACATTTTATCGCTTCACCTGCAGTTGCATATTTTACTTTATATCGTTTCCTTTGGAAATTCTGTCAATTTGATTGTCAAATAAATTCTTCAAATATATCAAATTGGAGTGTCCTTAAGGGTTGCGACCGACTAGCAGATGCCCTGTAATCGGTTCATGCTTAACGACGCTTAATAACGAAAGAAATGTTCATATAAATATTATATATAAATGATGACTTTACTAGATTATTCATATATACATATATGTATGCATATACTCTTTTCAACAGTGTTACAGGGTATAAGCACAAATTCTCAATACTACCGAAAGTGCAAATAATTTCTTGCAATATATTTTTGCATCAAAAATGGAAATGCACAAAATAATGCGGGATTTAATCATGTTTTTAATACTCAAGAAAGCAAGAGATGATTTTTGGAGCCATTCTGTTTTCATTATTTTACAATATATTTTAGTTATTTGTTTGCAAGGCGAATATTGTTTGCTTGTTTTCAATTAAAACTGCACATTG
Source organism: Drosophila picticornis (assembly GCA_035043845.1). Lineage (NCBI taxonomy): Eukaryota > Metazoa > Arthropoda > Insecta > Diptera > Drosophilidae > Drosophila > Drosophila picticornis. The sequence goes on from JAWNMR010000362.1 coordinate 9,145,088, forward strand.
AGGAAATCTTGAGTGTATTTGCCACAACTGCAGCTTAATAAACCCCAAGAGCAAATATCAGATGCAATTTTATGAGAATTTTGAGTATTTTGTGAAGGTTAAAAGTGAAGTCGAAAAAAAAAAACAAACAGAAGAGATGAAATATATATGAATTAAAAAAGTTGTGCTTAGGAGGCGAGTCGCATGAGCAAGATTTATTTTCTTAATCCAAACAATGTCAAAAAGCCACAAAACAAGCGACAGCAGCATAAAACAACTTAGCAAATGAGCACACAACCAAAGCAAAAACCAAAGAAAAATGTTATTTATTGTTATTACGAAAATAAATAAGCAGCCTGGGCAGCCTGGGCAGCATAGGGCGCCAGCCACTCCCCCCTGGAAATGCAGCACAAAAATGTAGCAAAATAAAAGCGAAGAAGAAATTAAACAACTGGACTCACACACACACAAACACACACAAACACGCAAATAAACCAGAAATATATAAAGCAAGCAAGCAAAATGGCAGCGGTAGCCATTTTATATGCCATTACAGTGTAAATAAAGTATTGTTTATGTGTGCATGTGTGTGTGTGTGTGTGTGTGCTCGCAAGCTGTGTGTGTGTGTCACTTACATTTACTTAATAACCTGTATCAAAGTTGTCCTGTTTATAGGTCAGCCCGCAGCAGGCAGCAGTCAGCAGTCAGCAACAGCCGAAGGAGGCGGGTGGGCCGAGGGGAGCCGAGGAGAGCAAATGACATTACGATTACTTTGCCAGGTTCGAACTAATCCTGGGCGTACTCTCAGCCACATTTTACACTGTATCAATGCTCGTAAAACTGTCCTCAAGTAATTTATAGACTTCCTTGTGCAACTTGGGGCAGGTTTTCACTGAAATCTACCATTGGCAACTAACAAAAACTAATTAACAATTACACAGAGCGACCAGCAAGATTGCTTACAAGATCTTTCCAGCTGCTCAACGGTATTACATGTATTATTTGTATATATAAATACAGTTGACACTTGTTTCTGTATTCAAATCCAGACAATTCCGTAAAAAACATATATTTTGTAATTTCATGTTGCAGTTTAACAGATAATTGGAAACGGCAGCTGCCAAATGTATTTCAACTTTAATTAACTTACAATTTATTTTTATTTACTATTTTTTACATCTTTTTTTTCTTTATATTTATTTAAAATCGATTTGAACATTAACATATTTTTGCATGTGTGCAATTTTCTCTTATATCAGCCGCTGAAACGGTTGCCGAGGTAGGATTATTTTCAGTTCTGAGTGTGGAAGGTCAATCGTATAATTTTGCTGGAATCTGTGAAGGATTTCAATAATTGAGAGCTGTATTCCATAAGTACACCTGGGTTTTATAAAGGTTTTGTACAGAAGCAGTTTATTTCTTAGCTTCAATCGAGATTTTTCTGACCATAAAGTTTAGATAATTTTGTTTCTGTCGTATTCAAATTACTTTTATTTTACTTTGTCTTAAATAATTCTCATTTCTGGCAATTTCAACTCTCAGCTTGATGGGTGTCGGAATAGGTTAAACCATAATTATAATTTTCTTAGGTATTTTCTCAGAATATGAAAAACGTGGCGACGAAATTAAGGAAGTACTGCTTTGCCTGACATGTCCTCAGTGCGGCGAGCTGGCAGAGTGACTTGCGGTGCTGCGCTTGATTGGCAGCCAGGCAACAAAGATTGTGCCACAAGCTCATCTGTCCCCGCAAGCCCTGCCAATTCGAGTCGAGGCCTCAGTCAAGTGTGAGTAATTTGGAAACCTGAACTCAAACGCCTGTGGTCCCAGTACGTTCATGAAATTTCCATGAGCACAGTGGATACGTTTTAAAAATAACCGTCATAAGAGTTTTCATTTTTACGTTTTCCCTGTTGCTGTTGCTGTTGTTGGTTGTTGTTGTTTTTTTTTCTGCTTTGCTGTTTCACTAGCTGTTCAACGGCGCAGCTGAGTGGCAACTGGGAAGCTGCCTTTGGCTCTGGTCGAGGTCAACTACAGTTGACTTAACATTTTCATTTCGATTAAGTGTCTGTGTGTGTGTGTGTGTGTGTGTAAGTGTGTGTGTGTGTGGGCATGTGTGTCTGGCCAAAAGTCAATGAGTTTTGCTACATTTCTTTATGTGGGCTAAGCTAGTTGCGTGCTTGCCTCCAAGTTTGTCCAATGATTTCATTTAGTGCGTTCGTACGACAAGCTTAACAATCGATAAGAACGCCACCTCAGCAAACACACAACTAATTAGCATTTGACACCCTAAACGGGCTTATTAGGAACGCATTTAAAATGGATATTCGACAAGTTAATTAAGGCCACTCGTCGCAGCTCACCTGTCAAAAACTTGCTGCTGAGAGAGACACACAATTTGACGCATAACATTCACAGTAAAAAAAAAACTTTGCTTAGAATATTTGATGCGTTCCTTGTTGGTTTTCCCTTTTGAGCGTGTCACATTATCCTCAAGACTCTACTCAATGTATAAAAAACAATTGTTTTATGTGTGTAAAATGTATGTGTAAATAAATGCAGTGACTGACAAAACAGGAGAGGAGATCAAGCGAAACCAAAGCAAAACAACATCGGGGTAAAGTCTCAGGTAGGTGGAGGGAGGGGTGGTGCTGGTAGAGGGGTAGTTGGGGGGGTTGGGGTGGGGTCAAGTTTTCAGCGCGCTCCCAACTAATGAAAAGCAAACAAAGCATTCTTTTAGGCGCTCTGCAGCTGCTCAGCTCTCTGAGTGTGTGTTGGAAAGAGTGTGTGTGTATTTGTGTGTGTGTGTGTGTCTCTAATAAGCTGCTGACATCGTACAGTGCCCCAATATTTATATATATGTGTGTGTGTGTGTGTGTGTGTGAACACACGTGCAACAGCTGCAAAGTTCAAAGAACACGGCACGGGATTAAAACAGATTAGACTAGGGATAATAAGGATAGCAGGGCAAAGATAGGATCGAAAGTGGGGTTGGGAGTGGAGAAGGGGTGGGGAGTAGACACGACCCAAAGGGGGAAAGGGTAGGCTGGAATTGCTCGGAGTGTGTGTTGACTGAGGTCGTCAGCCTGCCATGAAATGAACAATAGTTTAAATCAATTCATTACAAGCCCAAAAAATATATATATGTATATATATATATATATATATATATATATATATATATGTATGTATGTGTGTATGAGTGTGTTTGCGTGTATTTGTCAATCAATTGCTGTTTTACTCAATTTAATAATAAATTGAAAGCCTACTCAAGTTAGTCACTTAAATCAATTGCATTTGAGCAGTATCAAAATACCAATTATTTGGCATCTTTTCTCCAGTCGATGGCAGAGACAACAATACCAAATATTGATGAAAAGAATAAACAAAGGATTCTGGTTTAACGAGAAACTCAAATTGAAATTCAGCAAGATTAAATTATTTTGTGCATTCTGTGCTTTGTTTGTGTGCTTATTTAATTGACATATTTCTTATAAGCCAATCACGAGACGATTTAAGTGCAATGGAAAAAGATATAAAATTTTATTGATGATTGTAGAATTTCTGTGAACAATTTATGCAATCGCTGAGCGGCTGATATTACAAAAACAAAGTGAGATGTTAAAACCGCAAAATACAGCTTAGAAATTGCAATTATCATCTCTGATTAAATATATATTTAAATATTTGTACATATTTAATCTTTTATTAAATTAGTTGAATTCCGGGTGTAAGTGATAAATTTAACTTTAAAATTTAAAGTTCTTAATTAGTGAATATATTCAAAGAACTACCATAAGCTACTACTATATTTCATTGGAACAGTTAAATTCCGGGTATAATTCCAGATTTAAACTATTTTATATATTTTAAATTTCCTTCTTGATGGAAACTTAAAGATTGTTCTTAGTGAATGTTCTCACCTATTGTTGACTGCCTACGATCATATTTGTAAATGTGTAAGCACCTTACAAAGGATGACAGAAAGCAGTACGGGTGCTTAACTTGCAACAAATTGCGCAAATTCGAGAGCAATTACTTATTTGATTAAGCAAAGGACTCAACGGTAGCAGCCACGTTTAAGAGAGAAATACTAGCAAAAGAGCTAAAGAGCAAACAAGCCTTACGCTCTCTGCAGCAGCCCTGCTGCTAAGCTCTGAGCAGCTGCACAAAAAGCTTTTCACATCGAGCTTTCGCGCTCAGTGCGCTCTAACGGGACACCAATGAGTGTTTTATTCTTTTAGACTCAATGAAAGGGATGCTGTGCTGTTTTGAGCGCTTTTTGAGTGTGTTCCCGCTCTCTCTCTAACTCTAACGCTCTCTCAGCTTTTATAAGTTTCAGCTGCTCCTGAAGTTTGTCGCATTGAGTGGCCATTGAGTCAAGTGTTCGCACTTGATTTTGCCGTTGCCTTTGCCGTTGCCTTTGACGTTGTCTTTGCTTTTGCCAGTACTTAAAGCAGCTCCTTGTATATTTCATCACTTGTTATTGTTGCTCTTGTTGTTGTTGCCGCATCCTGTGCAGTTGGAGGCCTCCAACCCATCCATAATATTAGCTGGCAACATTTTCTTTTTCCTCTTTTTGCTTGTTTTTATAGCGCCCACACACTTTCCATTTTTGCTTTGTTTTTATCTTTTGCTTATCTGCGCCTTTTGCCTTTTCTGTTTCTTTTTATTGAACAGCATTTTCATTGTTTGATTTTTGTCAACGCGTCTTCCGTCGATTTTCTATCTCGCTCCATCTCCCGGGATTTTCCGTTACTTATTTTTTTTTCTTCGTCTTTTTGGTGTCTAGTGCTCTCCCCTTTGTTGTTCTTTGTTTAGCTGGCCGCTTCATCTTTTACTCTTATAAGTGGCTTAGAGGACAACGAGAGACAGAGACAGAGAAAAGGGAGAGGGAGAGAGAGAGAGAGAGAGAGAGAGAGCGAGAAGTGCTAAAGGAGCAAAAGCTTCAGCATTTGTTTTCCATTTTGCGTGTTTGATTTTTATTTGGCATTGTTCATTTTTCGGTTAGTTGGTCTTTTAAGCGACTTTTGCTTTTCTGCTGCTGCTGCTGCTGCTGCTATTGGCTTGGCTTGGCTTGGCGCTCCTTTTCAATTAGTTTGAGCATTGTTTAAGTGTCACTTAAGCGCTTTGTAGTCACAGATTTATCGGATATCCATTTAATTGACATTTTGCAATCACAACTCCTTCTGCAACGACGCCAGATGCTTGTCTGCATCTGTGTCTCTGTCTGCGTTTGTGCCACAAAATATAACATGTTACACTTGTTCATTAGATGCGATTCCATCCAATTCTTCCTTGCGCTCAGTTGTCACTAACTGCATCAAGCACTTTTATCAGATTTTCGCTTGTTAGCCCTTCAATCATTAATTTATTCAACACAAAAAAAAGCACAAAGTTAAGAATAGATTGAATTAAATTACAAATAAATTAAAATATTAGATTTAAAATAATACAATACGAAATATTTACAATATTCGTTTGATAATCGCATGTTTTTTTAATCTTTTCATAATACTCTTTAATGCGTTTCTCGTTGGTTTTATGTTCCCTCGCTTCTTATTCAGATTTAATATATTTTTTTTTTAACTTTCCAACTAATCCTTATTGTAAAAATGTATATTTATATAATTCTCTGCAGCGTTTTCGTTCTCTTTATTAAGTTTACAGCAAATTGGTGTGGTTTTTTTGTACACTCCTTGCCATTGTCAAAAATTTGAATAGGCTCCTTTAGCTGGGCTTCTTAAATCCTATTACCATTTGCAGAAGCGAATCAACTTTTCATAGCGAGCAGTTGCGGCATTACAAAGAATAGCAAGGCATTGGGAGAAGCACGTTCAATGAAATGAAATGAAGTGTTTGTGGAAAATGTTGACTTTTTACTAATTCGAATTCCTTGCAACATTTCAACATTCCAATGGCAACCGCCAGTCGTTTAACATGAATGTGCACAGAATGAGCAACTATAAATATTTGTACAGTAATCTATATAATTCAGCACATCTATCTTAAACACAGCGCAGCTTGTGCGCCTTTTGTTCAAACGGTATTGATACGCTAATTGGTTGCGATAATTTGTCCAATGCGCACACCAACACACACTCGCCTGCACACCTGCACACGTGTTGCCAGCCATTAAAAATTCTGCTGCAGTAGCAAAAATTGCTACTTAATTACACTACACTCGCATCTGCTGCCTGTACTACATCTGTCTCTCTCTCTCTCTCTCTCTCTCTCTCTCTCTCTCTCAGTCTTCCTCTTTCTCTAGCTATTGGCAATTTCAATCGCTTCGCATCGCATCGCATTGCGTCGTCAATGTCACAAGTGTTGCAGCATGCCAAGTTTCATTTCCCTTTCACCGCCTCGGGCAACTTCACAATTAACTACTAATTGCTCATACGCGACGTGGGCTGCGCGACACTAGAATAAAGTCAGGTGGGTAAACCATGGCTATCCCCCACATGCCCCACTGTCAGCCACCATCTCCCCTGTCGTATTCTTCGAGCTGTCAAGTCTTCTTGGCTTTTGCTTTTGCTTTTGGCTTTGCCTTTGCCATTGCCTTTGCACTAATTATCCGCGCTGTCAGACACCTTCTGGCGCTGCTATTGTCCTGGCCATCTACTTACTGAATTAAGTTTTAAATTTTTATTAAATGCTTGGCGCATTTTTGTGAACTCCACTTCCCTTCCTTTTCCTCTCCCTCTCTTTCTCCCTCTCTCTCGCTCTGCTGTTGCCGCTAATGTGGAGGCAAGTGTAATTAGTTTTTAATTGCTTTTCTGCTGGCAACTATGCGACCCGCGTCCTGTAAACAGTTGTGATGCCTTTGTGATGCCTTCCACTTGCCAATTTCCACGTGCTAAATCAACTTTTTTGGCATTTTATTTATTTTCATTTAAATTTGTTTTGTGTTTCATTTTTTTTTCTTTTTCTGCTGTGTAAATTGGTCACCACATCTGTGCCGTGGCAGCCAAGTCAATCAGCAATTCGGCCCATGCAACGTCAGCGGCATGTTAAATATGCCCGGGACCATTGCCACAAAAAGTAATCAGAAAACTTTGGCAATAAATCTATGAATACATTTAATGAAAACCCATAACGAACCGATGGCGCTTGTGGATTTATACCACGCCCACCATGCTGCTCATACGCCCCAAACAATTTCAATTTCGCATACACCGACATTCAATAGATGTTTGTCTATAGTATATAGTGAATAGTGTATAGAAATGGCAAATAGTGCGACATTCAAATTCAGCAGAGAAACTACTAAAAATAGAAAGAAAAAAAGCAGAAAACCAATTGGTTAATGTATACAAACTATTAGATACGCTATTTCATTGCTGGCAATTAGGTGGATTTAATTGGCATCAATTAATTTCGATTTGGTTTCAAGTTTTCTAATTGTAAATAAAATTTTGTTATCTGAATAGCCACTCACAGCTATCGCTCATTCTTAATTTCGAAACAAATACGCCCACCTGCAAATCGCAAACACGCATTTCCCATTTCAGGGTATCAATCAATTGCAGTCAGTCCCCCCCCACCCCTCACATCGCGCCACAAACCTCTCCTCGCCAGACCAGCGACCAATTCAGTGGCGCAAACACTTCCGTCACTTGTGCAAATGTCAAACACATGTCGAAAGGCGCAAAACATTGACAAACAAAATGAGAAAAATTTATGAAAAAACAAAATGGAAATATGTAAAAGCGGAAATATGCCGCGAAACAAGGAAAATATGTCGCACGCTCAACTCGAAAAAGGCAAAACGAAGCGTAAGGAGAAAAGGTGTGAGGGTTGGCACAGTTCCAAGTCATTTGCCCAAATGACGATCAATTTTGTGTGCCAACTGGCAAATATTTAATGCCCCACATATTTGGCTGAGAACGCGTTTCAACAGAAGACGGTTGTGGAGCAGCAGCAGCAGCAGCAGCAGCAGCTGTTCAAATTGGGAAATCGCTCATTCGCAACGTTGGCGCTGCCTCCAATTGACGTTTTGATGGTTCATTAAAATACCTCCTTTATCGACCAATCGGACTGGCTCACCAACTCGAGCATAGGTGGCAACGCATTGGAATAAGTGTTTACGACAGCTGCTGTTGTCTACTAGCTGCTCTGAGTTGCACTGGCTTAGATAAATGGCAATATCAATTTAGATATAAGAGGCTTTAAGCTTCAGCTTTGCATGCTCTTTAATTCCAAACATTTTGTGTGGCTTATGCTTTAAATACTTACAGTAATAACAGAATAAGGACAGGTAGTCGAGCACACGTGTTTTGAGCTGCCGCAAAATCGTCTACCTACACCCTGTAATCAGAGAAATATATATAAGGAACTTATCAACTTCTGTAATATTCTTCAGATATTCTTTTGGCAGTCTGAAAGAGCACTGTGCTAATTTGGTAAAAGCCCACGCATTTGGTTAGCTCAAAGTTTTAGTTTTCCCGCCACTTTTCAATAAGAAAATCACAAACTCTACTTTAAAGTTTTGTTTTGTTTAAGTATAATTTATTATCATAAGTGAATTTCTTAATGCTTTCAATACCGCCAAGTGGCAAGCACGAAACTTTTCTCAGCCTTAGCTGTAAAATATTGTTGAAGTACAATTATGCGTATACGTAATATGCACCATTGAGGGTTGGATAATAATTTTAACGTCAGAATCGATTGACTTAGTTAAGACTCACTCCAGGGTATTATCTAGTTTGCCACTCTCGACTTTACCGCCTTGCTTGTTTTCATATTAATTTACATGCGGCACACATACAGAAGGCGCCTGTTCCTTGTATATATTATATATATATACACATACATATACATTTTTTTTTGTTTGCCATCATCTAATTTAAAACATTTTTTGCGCCAAAACTCAATTACATAGGGAGCTGTAGGACCGCTGGCGGCAAAAGGCGCCAGGTAATTGCCTGAAAATTAAAGGAACAAATTGTGGGCCGAGTTGAGAGCAGAAATGTTTTTTAAAGCAAAAACTTTCAGCTTTGGCATGCTTGCGTCTCACATTACAATAGCATAATGAAATAAGTAAAAAGAAAAAAAAAAACAACCAGCGTTCAACAAAAACAAAAAAGTTCCAGGAGCAGCGGCAAGCACTGCAATTATGCAAGAAATTTTTGGCAAAGCTCAAGTTTGAGTGAATGTTAATGACTCGAAGTGGCACACAAAGTCAACTCAAAAGAATGTCTAACAAGCAATGCCACAGGTTGACAAACATTGCGCCCGGCTTGCGACTTTCAACTCAAATTAGAGTGCCAGCTACACAGAAAAAAGTGACTACAACCAAGTAAAAATATTCTCAACTTTCATGCAACCCCAATAATTGATTTTCTTTCGTTTCCAACTCATAATAAAGGCAGTCATTTTCAGGTGAAGTTGAAAATTGAAGAAAGTTTGGCAAAAATAATTAAGTTTTCAGAAATTGAAATTTGTTGCCTTTGAAACAAAACTCAGAAATTTTGAGATGCTAAGAAAGATGCACATCTATTTTTCAGTGTAGAAACTCCAACGCTGCTGTTCTTCTGCCTTGACTGTCGGAAATGGCGCAAGAGCGCAACTGGCACCAGCTAAAATGACTGTTTGTTTGCTTCTGGTGTGAGCAAACAACGCAAACACATTACTCATCAAGTGGGCCACACTCCCGACCCCCTCTCTAATGCCATACTCGCTCCTATTCCACGTAGCAATGTATACTTTATGCAAGAGCAGCGCTTGGCTTTTGGCAGCAGGTGAAAGCCACACACAAACAAAGATGGGGGGGGATAGGGAAGTAGAAGGCAGTAGGCACCGCATAGTCAAATGCCAAACCGCGTACTCAACGAGTGCTACGCATTTGGAATGCGTAGTTCATCTTAATAATTCATAAAAATTTATGCGAAATAGACAAAATTTGACTCAGTTTCTGTTTCTCTTCAGGTCTTAGTGCTTTCAGTGCTTGTATCCACGCCTCGTTGCCAGTTTATTCCAGCATTCCCATTGTCTGCCCCGGCATCTGTTTCTGCTTGTTTAAAAACCAGTGACAAGCTGCATATTTTAGCTTACCACGAAAACACACAAAAGAACAAAGGGTATGCTAAGTCTGATACAGAAACATGGGTAAATATCATCAACATATTTTATAGAATGTAAATCGAAGCCTTATTTAAAGGATAAACAAATTTAAGATGCATTTATTTCCATAGAAATGAAAAATCAAAATCATTTATTTTATTAAGCCCATTTTGCAAAAATAAAGAATTGCACAAGAAACATGCAGCTGTCATTTCCATTCAACATATCATTAAACAATTGTGGTTCATTCTATTTTTCTTTTCAATGAGAATTATTTTTATTTAAATGTGTTTGTGGCACATACAATCATATATCTAACCAGAATTAGGGAATACTCTTAAATAATATTAGAAGTCTTACAAACAGAAATTGGCATTCATTTATAACAAACTTTAATGTATTCAGCATGAATGAATTAATTTGCATACTAAATACGAAACTTGTGTTTTGTTTGTTGTCGAGGCACTTTTCAAAATGCTGTTTTATATTTGAAATATGCTTTTATTGGAAACGGTAATCCCGATTTTATAGTTCCATGAATTGAATCCATTTCAGAGAGTAAAAATCATTAATGACGATGAGTAGCAGATGTTTCTATCGCGTTAAAGAATTACAAGAAAATATTAACTTAAAAAAAATATATATAAAATATATAATTGCTTTTCAAAATACTTCCTAATCCGCTCCAGTTGATGAAGAAATTTTCTGAGTAAGCCGCTTATCATTTCCAATAGACAAACTTGCAATTCCATTTGCATTAGCTCCCCATTTAATTGACTGAGGGCTGGCGTGGTTAGCAAATGATTCAAAACAACCCCAAGCGAAATCATTCAAAACACGACAAACCAATCACATTAATTGTAAAATTCTTTAAAACTTAATTTCAAAGTTGAACACGTGTCTTTTTTCCTTTATTTTCTTTATTCCGCATCGAATAAAGGGTCAAATTCACTGTTGGAGTCAAGAGCATGGTGCGTTCAGCTGTAAGCCGATTGAAGAAGTTCATAGTAAGCACAATAAGCCAACATCGTGGACGGATTGTTCAGATAATGCATATACTATCCGCTGCACTATTATTGAGCTCTATCGCATTCTTTTCCATATACGAACTGTTTTACATACTGCCAAATTATCTGGATGCCTCAGGCTGCGCCTACAAGTTCAACTGGCTCCTGCTTTTGTATCTGCTGCACAATATACTGGGCAATATGTTGTATTGCTGGGGCACAGACACGAGCTTTGTGGCATTGCACAAGGAACGACAACAGCCGCTGGCAACTGAGGCACATCTGTGGCACTTGTGCACCCACTGCAAAATGCTGGTGCCGCCACGCACATTTCACTGTCGCGTCTGCAACTGTTGCATCCTCAAGCGCGATCATCACTGCAATTTTTTGGCCAACTGTATTGGCCATGTCAATCAACGGTATTTCGTTGCACTGCTGCTGCACTTAACTCTTGGCTGTGTCATCGCCCTCATTTACAATGTGCTCTATCTGTGGGAGCAGAGAGGCGCCGTGCTTAGCGATCCCAATGAATTTGTAGGTGTTTGTTTGGGTTTCAATCCACTGCATTTGACAATGAGCAGAGAAGCCTTGTTCAATAATGAAATAAACTGGCTGGTGTTCAATTGCTGCGTTCTCAAGCTAAACGCGATCGCCTTGATGCTGGCCGGAGCACTTCTGATCATTCAACTCTTTATGATTAGTCGAGCGAGCTGTATGCATGCCATTCGGGATCGCAGCTACGATTGGGGCTTCAGGTTCAACATACGCCAGGTGCTGGGCAAACGAATGCTCTGGACTATGCTCTCTCCGATGGTGCACAGTCAACTGCCGCAGGACGGCACCCGATGGCAGCAGCCTCGGCACAACGAAGCTAAGAAGCCCGCTTGAATCGATTTCCCTTCACCCTTAACTGAATATTTGCAAAATGTATGTATTTTTGTAATGCGTTTATCTATATGCATTGGCCAAAATCGTGTTTAACACCTCATTTAATCAGGCAATTTGTGTGCTTATTGCCTCGGCTAATTACCAAGCAGTGGGTGCACAGTGGTTGGGTTGGGTGGTTGTGTAGCGGATTAGTTGCCCGATAAGGGACGCGGTGCAGCCACGTGACAAACGCTTTATATGGCAACTGTACGGAACAGTCCACTTTCTATGCTCTATCTTAGTGGGTTAGGCATTCCTTTGAAGTCGTTAAAAATCTTGCCGATATTTACGATATTATGGAAATATTTTTTGAACACATTAACAATTCATTGATAAATACAATATAATATATAAATCATATAGAAATACAATTCTGTGAATAAAATTTCATCTAATTAATAATAAATATATGTAAAATTGTCATTAATTTATTAGAGATATATATAATCCATAAAGGGATATATTTGCATAGTAAATATGACACTTTTTTATGCTTATGTTTTTCAAAAATGCAATACATTTTACATCTATAATAAAGAGAAAGAAAAAATAATTCAGCTTTTATAATTTCATTAATCGCACAAATTTATAAGTCAAGCAAATAAATGAAATTGAATAACAGATGCAAAGTTTGTTTAAATTGTCTATATTTTTTTTAGAGGTGTTAATCCTTTTTTAAATTCTGCAGCGACTTGAAAGAGTCTGGCGTACTTAAATAAATATATTTAATAAATACAATTGAGGCTAAATTTAGGTAGATAAGTCTTAAAGCTTTTTAGTTTGTCAGTTAAAAACGAATACCATCAAAAGCATTTATTAGATAATGTTAATTATTATATTTAAAAATATATAAAATATATAAAACAACAAAAAAGGTTTTAGAAAACCACAGAAAAGTGTACATTTGCTGCGACTTGCTGTCATCAAATGTTGAATGCCTTAAACGCCTCCATCTGCATAAAATTGCCACAATGGTCTCGGAAGGAAGAAGTCGGATTGGAAAAGGACATTTGGCCAGATACTGCTATCGCAGTCGAGAAGCTGACTGCACCTTTTGGCACCTTTGTGGCGCAGTCAGAAACACTTGTCAAATGTCACAAAATCGTAAAAACAGTTGAAAAATGACAACGCCAGTTGAGGGTCGGCGATGGCCACAAGATGAGCCGGAGGGAGGCAAGCAGGGGGCCTGAACACAATTAATGATACTGCATGTCACTGACAAGCCTCCAAACACAAAACCATGAAGTCCATTTTCGAAGGATGGCCAAGACGGGGACGGGGGCGTGTGCTACTTGAATGAAAAATGTTCGAGGTGTGAAATCCGTGCGCAGCTCTAAACAACATAATTGCCAAATAAAAAAGTCGCTGCCGGCTGCGTGGTCGACGCTGCCTTTGAGCTTGACCATTAATCAAAACTGCGGCCAACTGCCAGCGGGGAATGTGCCCGCAAAAAATTTGAAAAACAACAACAGCAGCAGCAGCAGCAGCAGCCAGACTAGACTCCAAAGTGCGCTGGAAAATGCGACGTCAACACTTTTTGGCCAATCAGCTGAACGCTCCGGGGACTGGGGCCATTTCCCAGCTATCATTGGATTGGTTCAAACTTCGCTTAAACCTCCAATTACTCCATCAAATGTCTGATGGACTTCTGAAATGGCAAGCGCTGATTGCAGCGTTCTCAATTCTCAATTGTCAACTTCCGGTCGCCGTTCAATGCCGTCGCTTCCGCTTGCTCAGCTTGCTCAGCTACGTGTGCCTGGACAGCATTTCTTTGCCAGCTTCTTTAAAGTGGAAACAAGCTGTTCTGAAAGTGGCAGAAGGGTCTACAAGCACACAGGGAACTACTAACCACAAACCGACTCAGCACTGAGAACTGAGAACTGCCCTCACATTAGCAACAAAATAATCATACGCCGCATTGTTCCACACATTCCTCACACCTGGGTGAGGCGAGGAGAGAAGGCATCTGTTGTATATATTCGAGTGTGTCCACGTTCAAAAATGAAAAATGTTGCATATCACAAATGAGAACAACTGGGACGAGGAGGCGAACTTTAAACTGCGGGCCTTTTTCTGTTGGCCCTCAGTGGATCAGAGTGCGTCCCAGTGACAGCTCCCAGTTTCTGCCTGGAGCAGATAGCAGCCATGGAATGAGTTGAGGCAGGATGAAGGCCTCGGGTTGGATGGATGACTGCTTGTCTGCTTGTCTGGTTTGTTGATTGTTTGCTTCTGCTTCTGCTTTTGCATCAGCAGATGCAGCAGCAGCATCAGGAGCAGCATCAGCTTCTGCTCTTTGGTTTGGTTTCGTTTCAATTCGTTTGCAGTGCTAAATTTACCGCTAAGCATTTGCCAACAGCAGCGACGACGACTGCACAAAGGACAAAGGACGAGAGACTGCTGTGATGCTGGCCAGGATCATGGGGGTCACTGTAATCATAACGGTAATGTTGACGTTGTGTTGTGTGTCGTGTGTGTTGTGTGTGTTGTGTGTGTTCTGTGTGTATCTTCCATCTGTGGCAGTGAGTGTGGAGCAACGCATTTCAAAAACCAAGAACTAAATACAAAAAAGAAATGCAGGACGCTCGCCAAATTACTGAAATCATGTTAGGGGCACATACAGGGTGCCTCTGCTGTGGCTCTTCGGGTTGTCCAATTTTCCATAATTTGCCTCTTTCTTGAATTGAGCCCAGCAATTTTGGCAGACGAATAAAAGCAATTGACTGAAGTTGCTGCCGTTTGTTGCTGATGTTGTCTTTTCATCCAAGTTGACTGCGACGTCAGCTGCACTGCCAGCGTCGCTGCCTCTGCTGCTGCCGGCGTTATCGGAAAACTCTGGGAGACTGAGCCGAAAAGTGAGCAACTCGCGACAGTTTTTATGATATTTCGCTTGTGTTTTGCTGCTGTTTGCTTTGTAATTATTTCCCCTGCTGTGTGTGTGTGTGTGTTGTGTGTTGTGTGTGGATTGTAATATTAACAGTAACAGCTGGAACAATTTGTTGTGTGCTGTTAAGTGAAGGCCAGGCCAAAAGCACTTCACAAACATTTGGCATTCGCTCAGTTGTCGCCTTTATTTTTGATTGCTTTCGCACAAATTATTTTGCAGTTTTTGCTTTGAAATTCGATACATTTTCTGCACATTTGCATACACTTTTGGGGAAGTGTGTGTGCTGTGAGTAACTTAGCCCAGGCAGCTGCTGGGGTTGTGGCATAATTTGACCCCACATTGGACACCTTTAAGGGGCATCAAAAGCAACAAAGTAAATTGGCTCATGTTTTTATAATACACTTGCTGGGGGAATTCTTATTTTGTCACGAATCGTGTGACTTATCAAAGAAGACATCTGCGAGCACAAAGAGTATATATATATTTATATATATGTATATGTATATATATATTTGCTTGATCGATAAGAAGCCCACGTTTGTCTCGTTAATAATTGAAGTTGTGTGTAAGCAGTTGGACTCCACTTCTGCAGCTTGTTTTGTTTACAATTACAAGTGTGTTGTGCTTCTCAGTGTGTGTCTCTTTGTGCGAAACACCCTCAAAGTGCCTGACAGCGACAACAGTTTTATTTGCATAGCAGTCTTTGCATCCCGCCGCACTTAGCCTTAGCCGCACTCCCCTTTCTGCTTGTCTTTGCGGTCATTTAACTGATGTTTCTATTAAGGCGAGGTCCTGCGTCCGAGTCCTGTCTGTGTGTGTGTGTGTATGTGTGCGTGTGTGTGTGTGTGTCTGTGCTTTTGTGTGTCCCTGCGGCAAATGCTGAAATCGTGCGAAAAAATTAAATAAATGACCGGCTCAATGCCTTCGTTTACGCTGCTTGCAGCATTTACCATTTGAGTTGCCTTTTTACATATTTTTCTCGCTTGTCTTTTTGTTGTGTTTTTTTTTTGCCGATTTTCCTTTGGCTCGCCCTGTTTTATTTATGCTTTTAACGCGCTATAATTTTTACATTGATTTTTGCTACGTTTCTTTTGAATTTTCGTGATATTTGTAGCGTTTCAGGGTTTCAGTTGTACGCTCCCAAAAATTTGCCTGCTGACTGTCCTGACGTCCGTTCCATTCGCAATTTGCGCGGCAATTAAGGAATTGGCCGGATTGAGGGCATTTTGCATGCGCGACACGCACACATTTACCCCTTGTTGGGTCTTGGATGATGTGGATGCTGCCCATTGTTCATCATAAATAAATACTGTTAATTTTTCAATTGTCCGCTGAGCGTATAACGGCCTTGCCGCATGCCCGAAAGGCCCCGCGTGCAACGTGCTGTTCTGTGGGGAGCGGGGCTGGTTGGAAAAGTGTTCATGGCCAACGAGAGTCGCGTTGATTGACAGCGGATTGGGAAATGGATGCACGTACTCCATATGGCGAGTAGGACAAAAAAAAAAAAACAGATGGAAAAAAGGGAAAATCAATTAACTCGCTGGTGAATGATAAATACCCTTTGCAGCTACGTATTCGATTACATTACACGCTTACCTATTGTTTTATAAGTTTAATTCTAAAATTGCTTAATGAAATAAAAAAAAATACTATTCTTAATCTCAAAAATGAATTAAAAGATATCATAAATCTGGGGATTTGGCAAACGCAGAAAGGAACGCAAACAGGCCACAAGTTATGAAGACAAATCAGTTCTTAAATAAATAACTAAAACCTATTTTGTCTAACTGGACTCGGTCTTAAGCATCTCTTCTTCTTCTGTGCTATTTTTAATGAAATGTATTTTATTGTCGGTTTATTGTTAAAACAATATTTATGTACACACATTTTATAAATGCTGTTTTTGGGTGAATTCTTGTTGTTGTTTCTTTATTTATGTTTTATATACACCGATATTTGTCGCCAGGGAGGGATTTGAAGCGTTTAAAGTTTAGTCAGCTTTGCAGTTGAAAACTCTTCAACTGCAACACTAAAATTTGTATAACCACTTTCACTTTGTGCAACGACATAGAAATAGCCGCTGCTAGGGTATAAAAAATATGTTGTTCCGAAACTTTTTGGTGCAAAGACTGACAACAGCAACAGCAGCAGCAGCAACCAGAGCAGCAGCTGGGCCAATAAAGTTGACAGCATTTGGAGAAGAGAACGTGACAGTTGCGTGTCTGAAACTGGGTTCCGAGTTCCCAATCTGCCACAGAGGACGCACGTCTCGTCGCCGTTGTCTCGTCGACAAACTTGGTACCGGCGTCACACCGGATATCAAGCTGTAGGCAGCGCCTAATATACAAATACAAATACAAATGCGAATGCGAATGCGAATGTGAATATACAAATGGGTGGCAGGCGAGCGCGAGCTTTGCCACATGCCACAGCAACAGCTGCTGCTGTCGGTCTGAGTCTGTGGCGGAACTTGATGAGCGCCAGCCATTTTAATTTTTGGGCTGACTTCTATAAATCTGTCAAGCATGACACAGTCGAGTTGCCACTCTCCCTTTCCCTCTCCCTTTCCCTCTCACTGTCTCTCTCATTCCCCCTCTGCCCACGAGCACACTTGCAATCGAAATTTCTAATCGAAGCAAATTGAATCACATGTCCCTTTGACGCCGCACGTCGCAGCGGGTGGCAACAAACAATGACAAAAGGAGCAGTAGCCGGAGCAGTAGTCGGAGCAGTAGCAGGAGCAGGAGCAACGTTGGCAGCAGGATATCGTCTGGAAAAGGCTGTGTTGTTGTGCGTGGTAAAGCCGCATATGAAAATCAGGCAGCCAGTGAGGCATAAATCAACTTTTGGCAAAGTGGCTGCCTAAAAGGACTCAAGTTGGCTAAGAAACGGCGCAAATGGAAAAGATAAACGATTTCCGTGCCCAAAACAGACATACAATACATAAATATTCGAAATACATATATATTCGTGTACATTCACCAAATGCTTAGCCTGATATGAGTTAAAGGTTTCCCACTTGACTTTCCACAAATTTATTGTAAACAAAAAGGAAAAACTTTGATGAATATAAATTGTGAAGCCTTTAAAAGTCAAACGCCTGAAATTTGACATATTTCTCAGCATACAAATTAATCTTCCTCGAAAGCTATTTCTGTTCTCAACAGAAAAATTTACTATTTAATATTATATATTTTATAGTAAATATTGCTTTAGGATTAGCTTAATCCGTTCTCTATTCGAAACAAATATAAGCTTTAACATATTGCAGTTTTATGCGATGCACAAATGCAAATTACATGCGGCCAAATAAATAATTTTAATTCGCAACAAAGCTGAAGCTGTGCCAAATTTACGTAAAGCAGAGCATACAAAATTATATAATCAATTTTAATTGCAAATTAAGTCCGGTTTTAATTTGCGGCAATTGCCATTTACCAATTTCATTTGTCGTTATGAAATTGTCGTAATTAATGAAAAAGCCGCGTTGAAATTCCAAAAGTCAAAAGCACATTGTAAAGCTGATTTTTGGCCTTGAAATGCGGGGTGGGACTGTGGGTGGTGTCGCCCACCGTTTTTATGTCTTGGACAGACTGACAACCAGTCAGTCTTCGCCCTCCTTCGTGTAATTTGTATCTTGTGTTGTGTTTTTGGGCGAGTGAAATTAATTTACGAGGTGAAACTTGTTTGCGCTGCGAACCCTTTTGCGCTCCGTCAGGCTGCGAGTCCATTGAAGCGTTTAAATTGCTGTCAACAAAAGGCAAACAAATAAATAAAAGCCAAAAGCACTGGTTGAGGACACTCTCTGACTCCATGGTGTATGTGCGTCTGCACAAATGTCACATTGTGTGCGGCAGGAGTTTTTCCCCATCAAATGACCCATAGAAACCAGAACGGCACGTGCGCCACGACCAAATGATTAACACGTTCGTTTGCTTGCTAGAGGAACTCAAGGTATGTGACTCGAAAGTAGGCATGAGCCGACGGCAGCACTTTAATTATCATCGTTTGAAAGGGCCAAGCGGTGTCCGCCAATCAGATAGAAATGCTCAGGTGAAGGCACGCTCCACACGATCCTGCTGCTGATGCTGACAATGACGATGACGATGACGATGGCGATGACGTGGCAGGCACACAAATGGCTCACAATATTGTCAGAGAAATGCACAAAATAGAAAAATAAATGAAATCAAATCAGGTTGACACATAAAAGTGGCTAACCTGGTAACCAGTTGAGGCCGGACAGGTCGCTCGGCTTGATGCACTGCGCACACAAAAAGAAGGGGTCAACAAGATAAATGGAGACCAAAGTGAAGAAACGAAAAACGAGAAAATTTAGATGGAAATCAACGAGCAAAGTAATGCCTGGCAACAACCACATATATGCATCTACATGTGTGTATCGATTTAAAATTGCCTTGAGCTAAATAAATGATAATATTGAATGGTTTCATAATGGAACTGTTGAGATTTATAGATGAATATCTCTAGCATTAGCAGAGGAATTGCAACCCTTTTGATGGAGCCGCAGAGTAGCACAAAGTTGTCGCAAAATGATATTGGCCATCTCTGGGAATACTGCTCCAAAGTATATCGAATAAAAATCATATTCGTGTGCAGACAATGCCAGACTCAAATCAAGGAAATTTGTTGCTTGACCCAATAAAACACAAGAATTAATATTTATTTCAATATATTCTATATTTCTTTTCTCATCGTCTCTTTAATTATTTCTATAAAAAGAAAATTGCTTTTTATTATTTTAAATGGAATTATCAATTGAAAAACTAAAAATTGTATTCGTTTTTTTTTCATTTTCAACTTAATGTTCGAAAATTGTAATTTAGCTGCATAACTCTTTGCTCGTATCAACTTTTTCTATTTTGAACTTGTGTTTGTCAGCACTGTGGTCAATTTATTACGCTCGAATAATTGCATACAATGTTTTTTCAAGTGTCAGTTTTGGCCATGGCTATAAATAGCTGAGCTCTGGCAGCTATGCATGTAAATGACCAATAAAGCAAATGGCGGTCACTTTTTCCCAGTCATCATTTATAATGCAGTCGAAAGCCGCAGGTAGATAACCAATTCGAGTTACGGTTACATTTTACATACCACAGATACAGATGCAGATGCAGATACAGATACAGATACAGATACAGATACAGGTATATAAACAGCTATTGCTGGTGATATGCCAGCTAATCCGTCAGCACTTTGCTGCTGGTGCAGACGTCAGCTGGACAATTGAGTGCCAGCAGGACATAATCGCTTGTTGATCCTTTATAAATGCTTGAGAGCGAAAGGCAAAGGCTGAAATTCTTTTCGGGCCAACAACAGCAGCAGCAGCAGCAGCAGCAGCAGCGGCAGCAGCTGGTGCCTGGCAAATGGCCTAGCTTGGGTCGGTCACACGGGGTGACATAATCAAATCAATAATTTATGAGTTCACTTTGCTTTAAGCGGATTTACATGACCTGCACTTCAGCAGCAGCAGCAGAAGCAGAGGGCAGCTGGCAGGGGGCAGGGGGCAGTAAGAAGGAAAAGTTTTTGCAACTGAAACTGGAACTGATATCAATTAGGTGGAAAGTGATAAGTTGCCGCCTGGGACTGTCAGTTGTTTGTCTAACTTGCGACTGTCAAAACTGCCGTGGGATTAACAGTCAAGGGTGTGGGCTTAGTAGAGAGTTAGAGTGGGAGAGGGGGTGTTGTGAAGGGGATTGTCAGTATTAACGATGCGCACACTCCACACGCTGTGGAAGCCGTTCGGCATTGTGGATGATAATGCTCGCAACTAATGCGACCCAGCGAAGCGTGCAATGTGTCTCTGTTTGGCAGCGGGGGGGTTGTGCGGGCGAGCGGGCGGACTGTGGCAGCACTCAGTTAACAGCAACCCTCAAAAATAGCGACAACAGCGAAATCTGCTGCTGCTGTCGTCTGTTAAAGTCCACAGGGGAAATAATTGCAAAGCAAACAGCAGCAAAACACAAGCGAAATATCATAAAAACTGTCGACAGATGCTTAGTTGCCCACTTTGCGGCCAACAGCGCAGCGGCAGCGACGCTGGCAGTGCAGCTGACGTCGCAGTTGCTTCGATGAACCACTGAAAATCAGCAGCACAAACAGACAGCAGCCACAACAACAATAGAAAGCAGCAAACGGCGGCAACTTCAGTCAATTGCTTTTATTCGTCTGCCAAAATTGCTGGGCACAATTCAAGAAAGAGGCAAATTATGGAAAATTGGACAACCCGAAGAGCCACAGCAGAGGCACCCTGTATGTGCCCCTAACATGATTTCAGTAATTTGGCGAGCGTCCTGCATTTCTTTTTTGTATTTAGTTCTTGGTTTTTGAAATGCGTTGCTCCACACTCACTGCCACAGATGGAAGATACACACAGAACACACACAACACACACAACACACACGACACACAACACAACGTCAACATTACCGTTATGATTACAGTGACCCCCATGATCCTGGCCAGCATCACAGCAGTCTCTCGTCCTTTGTCCTTTGTGCAGTCGTTGTCGCTGCTGTTGGCAAATGCTTAGCGGTAAATTTAGCACTGCAAACGAATTGAAACGAAACCAAACCAAAGAGCAGAAGCTGATGCTGATGCTGCTGCTGATGCAAAAGCAGAAGCAGAAGCAAACAATCAACAAACCAGACAAGCAGACAAGCAGTCATCCATCCAACCCGAGGCCTTCATCCTGCCTCAACTCATTCCATGGCTGCTATCTGCTCCAGGCAGAAACTGGGAGCTGTCACTAAGACGCACTCTGATCCACTGTGGGCCAACAGAAAAAGGCCCGCAGTTTAAAGTTCGCCTCCTCGTCCCAGTTGTTCTCATTTGTGATATGCAACATTTTTCATTTTTGAACGTAGACACACTCGAATATATACAACAGATGCCTTCTCTCCTCGCCTCACCCAGGTGTAAGGAATGTGTGGAACAATGCGGCGTATGATTATTTTGTTGCTAATGTGAGGGCAGTTCTCAGTTCTCAGTGCTGAGTCGGTTTGTGGTTAGTATTTCTCTGTGTGCTTGTAGACCCTTCTGCCACTTGCAGAACAGCTTGTTTCCACTTTAAAGAAGCTGGCAAAGAAATGCTGTCCAGGCACACGTAGCTGAGCAAGCTGAGCAAGCAAAGCAAGCGGAAGCGACGGCATTGAACGGCGACCGGAAGTTGACAATTGAGAATTGAGAACGCTGCAATCAACACTTGGTATTTCAGGAGACCATTAGAAGCAGTGGGTGGATTAGGTGTAAGCCGTCTATGAAAGTTAAACACCGACAGGCTTCTGGGGAAAGGGGTAGAGGGGGTGGCTGCCAATATTATCAGCGATCTGTTCTCATTGGCCCAGAAGTGTTGACCCCGCATTTCTGGGAGGGCAGCAAGACAATAGCGGAGACAGATACTTAAGTGGGCGTGTGGCGGCAGCTGTTCCGTGTTTCAATATTTCATGCCTTGGCCTTGGGGCGCATTCAGAATGCGTTGATTAATGGCCCGGCCTTAAGCCGTCGGCGTATTTTGTTTATTGTGTGTTGACAAAAGCTAATTCACCATTTATTATAAAGCACTTGCTAAGGTACTTAATATTGACACAAACTTAAGCAGCAAAGCCACTGGAAGTGCACGACTTGCACACACCCTTTCCGCAAATAAAATTTGCATAATTTTCCATCTTCAATTCGGCTTTTTAATCTGTTTTCCTAATTGCTTTTCCAATTGCAAACTGTAAGCAAATATTTACAATTATCATAAGCACAGCAAATATTTTGCAATAAAATGCGTGCATCACCGATGCAGATAAAATAGCAAAGTAAAATAAATAACAAACAAATAAGTCAGTTTTCTAAAACATAAATACAGCTGTAAATTTCAATGTAGAACATAATCTGCCTTAGGTCACAACTTTGTGTGCTTCAACTCCAAGTTTATCATCCTTTATTTTACACGTATTTATTTAGAGCAAAAACTTAGCAAATCAATTCAGCTGAATTAACTCGCCAACACACACACACACACACACACACACACACACACACACACACACAGACAACTACGCACACACAATCACAAGCAGACACACAGCCTAAAGCAAAATCTCAGCACGAAACCGTTGAACTAAAAGCAGACCTTTGGCAAAAATTCATCATACGCCGCATTGGCCGCAGTCGACGGCACTGCCCATTGCCGGCCGCTGGCGGCGCGGCATGCGTGGCATGTGGCTGCGGTATGTGGAACACTTGGGGGCATGCTGTGTGTGGCTGCCACCGACGACAGTTGAGTTACAGTGTTTATTGCAAAAGTTTGTTGCTGTAATACTCTGTCCGCAATTCAAATGAGGTATAAACAGGCATCATAAAGTTATGTAAAATAATATAATTAACATATTTTTTAAACTTTTGTATAATCATCATTCCCCTGTGCTTATCAAATTTGCTTTTATTATTCAGGAAGTCTTTTTGCTCGACCACATTTGATAATTACCAAAATTGGTTCATCTTTTTGGAGAACAGCTTTTACAATGAAAATAATAATAAAACAAAATAAAATTAAATGCTTTTCTGGTTTTAAGCAATATTTATTAATTATAAAAGAAAAATTCTTAAAATTCTAATCACTTTTTCTGTTTCTAAAAAATGTATTTCTTAATAATACAAAGAATTTTCAAAGAGTTGAAATGCAAACCTGCAAAGCACAATATTTTATGGGTATTTTTTCCGATCAGGCACTTTTCACTAAATGAAATCGTTTACTTTTTGCAAGCCTGATAGACACTGCCTATGCTTGTGTGTGTGTGTGTGGTGTGTGTGTGTGTGGTGTGTGTGTGTGCATACAGAGTATCGCCTAGCTGAACCCGCTCGACCACAGCAAACTTACTTCCTTGGATTATTTCAGTTGTTGTTGCTGCTGCTGCTGGTACTGGTTCTGGCCCTGCTTTTTTGTGCACAATTGGCGTTACATTTTGGGCGATTTATTGTAGAAAATATTTGGTTTGCTGCTTATTGAAATGCATGCAAGGCAAAGCCGCAACCCCTTTTGGGCTTGGGCCACACCCCAAAGCAGAGCACCAGCGATGGCAAACAGCAGCAGCGGGGCAAAACAAATACCAGCACTTGAATCAACTACATCTTGCAACCCTCTCTCCCCTTTCCCTCCCTCGCTTATGGCACTCTGTGTAGACTATATACAACGCCTGGTCTGGTTGCCCTGCAGCGACCGCAGCCACGCCTCATGCCACACTTTTTGGCTGCCACACTATAAATATAACATTAATTTTTATGTTTTCATATTTAGCAACGCTTCAGTAAACACACACACACGCACACACTCACACACACACAAACAGACAAAAGGAGCACAGAGCAAGGCAGTCGCCTTATTGCTGTAGTTTCAGATAGAGCCATTGAATGACGTTTATGAGCGATATCGCTAACGTTAACGCTGACGGCGCCGTCGACGTTGACGTTGACGTCGCAACGTTGTTGCTTTGGTGCGCAGAATGCGCTGTTATGGCTATTAACAGCGCTGTTAAAGTGGCAGCATCCACAACTGTTAGGGCGCTGCGACGGCGACTGCGACGGCAGCGTCGGCTGCGTTTTGTCGTGGAGCCTTCTATTGTCATTTTGGCACATGTGAAAATTTACCGTTACTTCTTGGCCGGCGCTTCCATTCATTCATTCGCTGTTTACATTCCGCTTTGTGCCCGTGCACATTTTTGTGTGGGTCTAACGGTTCTTCAATGTACCAACTGCATTTTTAATTGGAATTACTTTATAATTGGATCACATTCTGTTGGTGGATGTTGGTGTGGTTGCTGTTGTTGATATTTTTAATGTTGTTGTTGTTGAACACGGAAAAAACAGAATATTTACATGATGCTGAAAATTGAAAATGTTAAATAAAATTAATAATTTAACCAGTGAATAAAATTGATAAACATGTGTGTGTTTTCTCTAATAAGCTTCTTGATAGAATAAAATTATAAACACAAAAGTACGAAATAAATACATTTAAATCATTTGAAATATTTTTCGAAAGTGAAGATCAGTTTTTCATAATCGATATGTGATATAAAACCAGCCCAAAACTATTGCTGAATAATTTGTGTAATTATTCCCAACAATCACGTGTTAATAGAATGCAAATTAAGAACATGGACTTAATGTATTATTAAAATATTTAAATTTATTCATTAATTTTTATTATTTATCGGCCATAAATTAACTTATCAATATGTCTAACTAAACTAAACTAAATAACTAACTTGAATTTTTAATGAATGCAAACTTATGAAAAAATCCGGAAAATATTTTAAAAAAATCGGTATAAAGTGCAGAATAATCGATATGCTTCGTAAAAAGAAACTGGCCTATAGAATTTATATGGATATTTTACAAGGGGCAACGCATTCTCTTCAAACCAATTAAAACTCTTTTATTTACATTCCTTAGTGTCAATGTCAGATAATTATTGAGGTATTGAACTGAAGACCTCGCTGATGACTAACCCCGTTATAGACTACTTTCACACTCAAGCAGCTGCATTTGAAATATTATAAGAGTTGAACAACACATTTCTATAATTCAGCAGGCACTCAACTAACGGCAACGGTACACTAAGAAAAAAATCGATATGAATTATAGAGAATTTGGGTTGAAATGAAAATTGCCCTTATAAACAAAGAGTTTATTTCTTAAATGATTAAAAAATACATTGTAAGAATTATATCTCTATCTACTTTTTAGAATAATGTATCCTCGATTTAAGCAAAGTAAAACCCTGCTTTTTAGAAATGTACTTTCGGAATAATTAGGTGAGTTGCCCTGCCCAAAAACTAAGACGATTTTCTGAAACTCAAAACGATTTATTCTCTGAGTGTATTAGTGAAATCCCCTTTGAGTTAATAGAAAGTGTTTACTAGGAGTGCATTATATAGGTAATTAGTTCTATATCTCTATCTTTATCTCTCTCCTTATCTTTCACTCTCTCTCTCTCTCTCTCTCTCTCTCTCTCTCTCACTCTGGCTGGGCACAGTTAGATGTCATATGGAAGGCAGCGATAAAACTGAATGGCTGTCACAAAGCCCATTCAAAAGCCGGGTCCACTCGAACAGCGGTAAATTGAATGAGGAGGCGGATGACAAACTTGAACACACGCCCGCAGCGATAAACTGCAGTTAAGTGCTTCATTAATATTGTTGAACGCGATTTGCCAGCGATTTTTAACGCCTGCAATTAGAAACGCCAGCAAATTGAAAACTAAACAGTGACAGGAATGAATGCAGCAAGAGGGCGATGGGGATGGCGATGGCGATGGCGATGGCGATGGCGATGGGAATGCCGATGGGGATGGGCATCTGTCAACGGCAAACACGAAACTCTGCTTGCGGGTGCTTCACAAATGATTTACACACGTAAATCATAAATTATGCACTTGAAGTGCTTGACAAATGCAGATGATGGCAATGACGATGACAACGATGACGCTGTCGATGCTGACAACGATGACGATGACAATGCGCCGAACCGATGACAATAATCGCCATAATAATCGCTGGCAATCCTTTTGTCTGCATTTCAACTGCTCAAACTGTGGCACTTAACTTAACGCTTATCAGTCAGCCTGCGTCACATTTGAGTTTGTAGTTGAAAGTTGTCTATCAATGGGAAAGCGAAATGCAAATAATTTCCAGTTAACGCTTTCAGTTCGCGTCGGTCTTTGTTGGGCATCGCACCTGCAATTATTCAATCGAGAATTCACGTTACTAGCTGCCATTGTATCTTAGCTATAATTTTATCAGACTGACGTCTTTCCGTTTTTGCCAACTAATTAAAATATTATTTTTGCGAATTGGATAAAGGTCGATTGGAAACGCGTTTGATAAGATTTGATATCAACTTATAGTCTTCTGTCAGCGACGGTCCTTTGATATTTGGTGGCTTATCGATTACAATGCATTTAAGTGATTTTCATGTGCTGAAATTAATTTTTGTAGTGTTTTGTTTTGGCTCGTGGTGCCCTCAAGGTTGGTAAAAAGACAAATGATTGCACGATCGTTTAGGTTATTGACTTGCAGCCCTCCAAGCAAATGTATTCTGCGCAATATAAACAATGGATTGATAGCTGCCCATACTCATAGATAAAATTGTACATTTTTAATAAGTGTGCACGCAAATTTAAATAAATTCAAATATTAGTTTTTTTAAGCAAACTATAAACATGTTTATCAAATTATTTAAAAGATATATTTATCAGTTTAATAATATGCGTTCCTTTCCTAGAGTACAACTTAAGCGACTTGCTTGATCAAAATTACCTAAAAATAATTTGTTTTTCAATTTTTTTATTTTCTCTTTAGTTTATTGCATATTTTTATTTAATTTAATAATAGCTTAAAATTTATACCAATCGATTTTTATTCTTAATCTAATCTTAATTAAGATTTTTTCAACAAGTAACTCAAAAAAGAAGTCTGCTTCATCGTAAATATCGATATTTCCTTTCTGTTACTTTATTTGAAGATTATTCTTAATTTGAAATTTTCCATTAAGTTAAAGGTTTGAAAGCATTTAAGTGATTCATTCCATCCACTTTCAATTTACAATCAGCACTTCATTCATAGGATGATAAGCGACCAGCAGAAGTCTTATTGATTACGCGTTCTGTTACAAAAATAGAAGATTATTTTGGGAAGAGTCCAAATTGAATTCTTATGATTAAAATGGGTTGATAGTCAAATGTTTTCTTTTTTTTTTTGTAATTCAGCCATTCAGTTATTCCCACGCTCGCTTCTGAGGTTATCAGCAATAGCTGTGAACCAATTCTAAAGCAGCCTCACAATATATTTTTTTAATTAAGGAACAAGTTTGGTGCTGAGTCGAATTCACCTCTGCCGCAAAACTCACCACACTTAAGAGCTGTGCAGAAGAAAACGATCTTCGAAGAGCAAACGAAAGCATCGCCAAAGAGACAGAAAGAGAGACAAAGAGAGAGAGAGAGAGAGAGAGAGAGAGAGAGAGAGAGCGATAGTTTTCGTGTGTTTAGAAAAAAGCCAAAGCACCTTTCGTTTATTTGAGGTGAGATTGCTGGCGCTGTGATAAGCCGATCTGAAGGTATCTCAAATAAATATATACATATATAAATATATATATATATATGTATAAGTTTAAATTGAGCAACGTTGCGCTCACAATCAGATAGACTGGGCGATCACGGGGGGGGCGCTGGTTGTCTTCAAGGCAGTTTGGATGACAATTCGCTTAAATGTGCTGGCGAATTCTTAAAACGAAATCAGTTGAAAAACGCGCATTGCACGAGGTAGCAGCGTTTTTGTGGCCAAAACCAAAAGCTGAAAACAATATATCGAAATAGAACATACACATTACAATATGTAAATATAGCATCAACAACAACAACAACAACAATAACAACAAACATCTCACGTGAAAACGAAAATGCGCGCTAAAATTTGTTTTTGCTTGCTTTTTGATAAGCCATTCGATGCGGTTTTTATCGATAGGTGGTCGGAAAACGTGTGCCAATAGAAAATTGTACAAATATTTTTTAATTAATTAAAATGAGACAGCTATTTAAATCTTCGCTTGAGGTCCGCAACACAATTTAAATAATCTGCTACGTCAACAGATAGCATTTTGTGTTTTTGTTTTCACCTTCTCTTCTGTTGTTTCAACTGAGCATTTGGCAGTCTTTGCGGCCAACGGACCTGTTGTGTGTGTGTGTGTGTGTTTGTGTGTGTACCTGGCTGTGTGTGTGTGTGTATGTGCGTGTATGCCGGATCATACGATTTGTTTAACCTGTTTGCGTATAATGTTTTTGTTGCATTTCGAACGACTGTCGTCGTTTGGCTTTTCGGCTCTTCTCGCGCGTTTTTAGTGGCTCGCTTTTGCCTGGGTGTGCATGTGTGTGTGTAAGTGTGTGTGTTAGTGTGTGTGTGTATTTATTTTGGCAACCATTTTCAATGTTGCCGTTCGTTTCATTTGACAAAAAAAAAAGGCAGCGCAGACGCCGTCTGAGTGATTAGATAATGTCAGCAGATCCATTGCTTCCTGATATTTTATTAAACGATTGACTTTCCATTCACATAGAGCCCTTTAGCATGTTGAGAAGCCATTGAAATTCAAAGTGCAAGCAAAAAGGCAAAACTGACAACTTGGAGAAACTAAAGCACCAAAAACAACAACAACAACAACAAATAGACAAGAAGAGAACGTGCAACCAGAATAGAAAAAAGTGCATAACTAGGCAAAGTTCATACCATGGCCATAGAGTTACGCTCTACGAGCACTCCGAGTGATAGCACAACAGCAACAACAACAACAACAATAATAACAACAACAGCAGCAACTGCAACAAGAGCAACGCCAACAACGACAACAACAACTGGCCACAACAGCAACAACAACAACAACAACATCAACTGCCAGCGACGCGCTCAACAGCTGTTCAGCTGTATTTGCGCCAATGCGAATCTGCTGCTGCTCACATTGATGCTAACACTGAGTAAATGTTGCACAGCCACGCCCACAATAGCGCTGCCCAATTTAACGCATAATCAACATCAGCTGTTAGCGACAGGTGGCGCCACATTGACCAAACATCTCGAAGGCAAAGGCATCCTAAACCTGGGCTTCAAGTTCCTCAACGTATCTGGCAAGATCGGCACGCCGCTAGGCATAGGTAAGAGAAACAGGCTAAAAGCAAACCAACTTGCAGCTTGCAACTGGGTGATTTTTGCGATGTGTGTTTTTAACCAGACTGCGCTTATTTTAGATCGCATTCAGTTGCAATAAGCCCAGCTGAACCAACTTTCATCTTGGTTTCCTGCTCTAAGCAAAACTAACAAAATACAAAACTAAATTGCTGTCTCAGGCACAACTAATCGGAGTCAACTTGCTGTAGTCCAAATTAAATTTGTGTATATTAATTAATACTTTTGGCTAAGCTGTTAAGTTTTTTAAAAAAATATTCAGATAAAACCACTCGTTTAAACCGAATCTTGCAAATATGAATATGAATTCATTTAACGTTTAACATATTTTTGAATATATATTTTAGTCAGACATTGATATTTATAAGCTATTTTTTATTGTTTGCTGACCTCCTTTTTGTGTTTTATAATTGAAATAGGTTTTTCTATATGGCTCCAATTCCCGCGTTTTTATTTTATTTTTTATGTACTGCGATATATATTAAATCTCGTCAGGTCTCTCAAAAATTATAGAAACACTTGACCGAAAGACGTATATAAAATGTATAGCTTGAAAGTGGCTAACTACTTTAAATGCGAAACCTTTGCCGAATTTACATTTCTAATATGTTTTATATAAATACCAAGCACATGTAAAGTTTAAGACTGCCTCACAACTCCAACACCAAAATCAAGATTATTCATTCAGCAGCTGACACTTTACTCAGAATTTCATTGAGAAGTTTTCTTTGTGAAATCTTTCACCGAATTTGCATTTCGACTGCGTATTCGTCTGTGATTGATAAGATTGATTGGCGTCGCATTGAGTCAAGTCTTTACGACGTTGGCTATTACCTTGGGGTATTTCTGGTCGTAAATTTCTTTAAATCAAACCACCTTCGAGTGGATTTGCTGAAATCCGATTATCTTATCGATGTCGCCAATTTTATGATTTGTTTTCATAATAATTTTTCCGCAGCGATTTGCCAATTGAATATTTCCGATCAGTCGGTTCGCTTTGGTTCCGTAGCAGGTCATTAGAATCGCCTAGCTATATTCTGATTTCGGGAAGCGGACTACCTATATCCAGCTCTATATAGCATTTTCCAAATAAAATTGTAAAATCAAGTATTTTATTTTTGAAGTGTTGAGTTGACGTACTCGAAAAGAATTTATTTGCTTTGCGTCAATTTCATTTTTAAACACGCAAAAAAACGTTGGCATTTTATTTTTAGCTTAAAAATACAACAAAAAACAAAAAGGAGATTTGTATTTTGTACTTTGCTATCTGCATTTTGGACTTTGTGCTCATAAATAAGACGCTATCCAAATGGCGCATCTGAGAGATGTCTTCTTATATCGAACGTCAGCATATATATATATATATATACCGATCTCTAAATGGGTCAGCCAATGTCTTCGAACTCAATAATCGATTTTTGCAGTGTATTCTCAGTCTTAGATATAACTACAAAGACTCGCAGCATACGCATTACCTGAGTTATGATCGGACGAGCCCCTAAAATTTATTTTTAATTCGCTTTGCTTTACCTTCTTTTTGTGAAATGTGTTTTATACTTTGTATTTCGCTCTTTACACGCTGATTTATTGCTGATTCGTTTTGTGTAAAGCTTCTGTTAGATGGCTGTCACATAAAATAACATGTGCAAGGTCGCCATAGAAAATATATCTACATATATATGTATATATATATGAATATATATATATATAATCTACATTTTTTGCTCTTTTTTGCTCTTTTTGATTTACTAGATGTGTGTGCAAGTTTTTTGTTTTTTTTTTTTTTATTTTGTTTATGCCATTTTATTTCGGTCTTAATTTATGCACAGTGCCAGAAGAATTTCTCGTATGTTCAACTGGTTTTGCAGTCAACAACAACATTTATGAATAGTGGGCGTGTTCGTTGTTGCCAGTTGTTTACGACTTATGTAATTCAGGCACATGACGTAGCCGCCTTTAATTGTTTTGTTTGTTGTGTGCAACAATTAGAAAAACAACAACATTTCGCAATTAATCTGCTTTGATTGCATTCTCTGGCCATCTGATAATTTCAATCAAAGCCCGCTTCATTTGACTGATTTCAAGCCATATCACACATATATCTCCAACTATCCATCCAAAAATCGCTTTAATTTAATTGACACTGAACTTGGAATGCAGCTCGCGACGGCGATAAGCAGCACATTAGCATAAATTAATTTTAATTAGCAACCCAAGTTGCGCCGCTGATTACAATCAATTTTCCGAGCACCTTAGGCACGACCCATTAATCGCACGCAGACATGCATGTTATCGATATCACATTCTATGCGTCTGCACATTTGCCTAGCATAAATTATTTATAGCTGCCTTTATCTTGAACCGTCTGGCCTGGTCGTGCGACTGCAGATAAGCATAGGCGCCTAGCTGCGCCTATCGGGCCATATAAAAAAAATATATATTTTACTATAAAAAGTAATAAGTAAGCATGACGAATCTGTAAAAAGGGAATTAATGTTTTTCTGCAAAGTATGTGACGGGCCGAAGGAAACAGTTCTTATCCCATAAGGTATATGTAAGTCATCTGTATGAGTATGCAGATCTCAGAGACTTCCAATTTAGTTTATAAGTCTGCCTCCGACAGCAATAAAAGCCGCAATTTTAAAGTGAAAGACTTCTTTTTGACTTAAGACATACGTTGACATATTATTGATCAACTGCATTTTATCAAGTTCGGATAAGAATCATCCCAGTCATAGCCAAAAACCTATTATAACATAATATATTTATTAGCTGGGTGGAGGGTATTTCGTAGTCGAGCTAAGTTCAATACGCAATTATTTGTTTTGTTCCGTGTGTCGTCGATTAGGTTGATCGAATCAAAATTTCGATTAAGTAAATCAGATTTTTTGCGTCATTCGATACGCCAAATAGTGTTGTAATTAATACGAACTTCATGTTTAAGTACTGGCCTGATTTAGTAAAAATTATTAAGTTGCTCGAATCAATACTTCGACTAAGTCATTCAGTTGATTGCTGTAAACAAGTTTCAATAGAAAGCATTAAGTCCGCAAAATAGTTTCTTAATTAATTCGTATTCTTTTTTTGCGGACATGTCTGATTTCATTAAAATTGTTGGACTTTCAGATTTTATTCAGTTAGAACATAAATATAACATAAGCTCATCGTTAATTGGCAATTCAATAGGAAATGCCGAGAACCACAGCAAAGCAAAGAGGCCACAAGATACATTGATACAAAAGTTGGTTAGCTGTGTTCGACAAAGTGGACAAAATAATTATTAATGCATTATACAATTTTCATCTATTATATAGATATATTTTATGAATATTATCAGCTGTAATCCCCTATGAGCGTTATAATAATTTTTTAGAATAATTTATTAGAGTTTTCTTCACCAAAATAGTAGCATTTTATTAAAGTTTCAACTACGAATATTCGTTAGCATCAAGCCATTTTTGACAAGTATCAAAAAATTTAGACACATCTGTGTAAATGCTGTAAATGTATAAAATACATTATGATTTCTGTTTTGTTTATTTATCATCATTCATCATTGAAAACAATTCTCAGGCAGCAATTGATTTGACCTTATTGATTGATGGCACTTGCTAAAATGTTTTTGTTGTCTGTCGCAGTTTGTTAGTGTTGTTTTTGATATAAATGAAATTGCAATAAATTGCGCTTGTTAAATTATGTATGCATAAGTTTTGATTAAATCGAATAATTATTATCGGGTTGCCAAACGATGGGAAACAGCTGTCAAGTACAGCGACAACGCTGACCACAAAACCCTTATCAAAGTCAATGAGGCACCAATGCTGAGTGTGTCTTTGTGTGTGTGTGTGTGTATATGTATTTGTCCGGTTGTTTACATAGGACATTGGCAATCCATAACTTTTTTGCGCTTGTCACATTTTCTATTATGTATCAAGAGCTGTTGACAGTTTCGGGCTGTTGTTTCGTTGCTATTATAATATGTATGGCTGAGTGTGCGTGTGTGTGTGTGT
The DNA here is from genome assembly GCA_035043845.1 of Drosophila picticornis. NCBI lineage: Eukaryota > Metazoa > Arthropoda > Insecta > Diptera > Drosophilidae > Drosophila > Drosophila picticornis. The sequence continues at coordinate 9,178,695 of JAWNMR010000362.1, forward strand.
GTGTATGTTGGTGTATCTGTTTGCATGCTACCTAGAAGAAACCACATGTTGTTGCCAAAGATGGGAAATTGTCAAGCTGTAAAAGTTTTGCGCCACTTTTTTGTTTTTGTAGCTGTTGTTGCTGGCATTTTTGTTGATTAAAAAGCCCATGACTGAGTGAGCTGCCACACACAATTTCTATGTGTCCCTCTGTGTGTGTGTGTGTGTGTGCGGGCTTGTGTGTGTATGCAAATGATTTGAACAAGCTCGCGTGTCTGCTCTTGATTGTTTTGAAGTTTTAAGCCCTAATCAATTTGGGCTTTTGTGCCACATCCAAAAGGCACTTTGTCTGTGTTGTTTATTTTTATTTTTATTTTTTTTTTCCGGTTCGGTTTGTTCTCATTTTAATTTTCAATTTTTTTTTTAATGAGAAAACTTTTGGCAGCTTAAGCTGAAAATTCAGTAAACTGCAAAAAACACAATTAGCTTTAATCATTTGTTTACACTTTCCATTTATTCCCATCTGTGTCCCATTTCAGCTCAATCCCTGTATGCCAAGTGCGATGAGAAGCAATTTCAGTGTCAGAACGGAGATTGTATTCCGATACGATTCGTTTGCGATGGCGAGGCGGATTGCAAGGATCACAGTGATGAGCAGGTCGAGGAGTGCAAATTTCGCGGTAAGTTTGACCCAACAATTCATGTTGCATGCTTTTTGGCGCCTCGCTAAAATGACCCCTACACTGGTGTCCGTCAGAATGAGTGAAGCTCGCCGTTGGATATCAATCAAAGAGCGAAACTAGTTTGCCACATTTGGCACGCATGGCGCAAAAGGAGGGGTGGTTGCTGATAAGGGTGGAAGGGGGAGGGTTTGGTGCTGACCATATCTCTGCCAAGGCGCTCATCAAGTCGCTCAACATTGGCGCTTAGCAGTAATTGCAACGCAATTTTGCTGACTGTGGCATGCAACTTTGTTGCATCAGCTTAAAATTTATCAATGCGCAAATTCGTCGCACGAGACTCTTTTGCGTCGCCGTTCGACATAAAAGGAAACTGTTTGAGGTCGTCTGCTTTATTTTATCTCACAATATTTGTGCCAGCCACCAAAAACACATACAACAATGTAAAGTGAAACGGGCGGGAAAACGGGAAAAAATGCAAAAATATTAAAAAAGCGAGCAAATCTCTTCGTGAAAATGCGCACAATGCAGTTGTTGTTTTTTTTTTTAGTTTATATACATAGCATTGTTGCTGCTGCTGTTGAGCAAAACGTAATTTTTATGCAATCTCTGCTGAAGGGCACATTTCCAGCGGTGAAATTGATAATGAGCCCCGGGAGGTAACTTTTTTCTCAAAAAAAGCAGTTGCTGTTGCAATATAAAAAGCGAAAAGTGCAAAAAAAAAGAATGCCAACAATGGAATAAGAAATTCCATAAATAAGAATACAACATATATAAAATTAAAATCCTTTATCTTCCCAGACTTGGTTACATATTCATATTTACCAAGATGCAATCAAACAATCGAATGACGCAATCAAAAATCGAAAAAAGTTGTATTAACAATTATCTTTTCAATAAATAAAGAAACAGAAAATAAATATAAAAAAACACGCACTCCAAGAATAATTATAATATTATTCAAATTGAAAGTTGCAGTGAAATGTTAAATAATTTATTCTTAATATCCTGAAGAGGTGCTTGCCATTTAAAATTTGTCAATTAAAAATGATGTATTGCAAAACAGTATTTGGTAGGTGGCAGGTTGTTGTCTAAATATTCATAAGTAGACCATTAAATTTGATACACAAGTATTAATAATTCACAGTGAAACCACCTTCGACCAGATATGCCAGCCTATAATTATTAATATTTTGAAACTCTGCCTGAAATGTTAATGCTTTTGTATTCGTAATGAGCATAAGTCCTTAAGCTCTTTTGGCTCAATCGTTTTCAGATCATTACCAAATTAGGCTGCAACTAAACACAAGCGCTCCAGAACATTATCATAGACGCTCAACAAACGCAAAGCCTCCCAACCAATCGCTCAACTTTGACACTCACAACAAAGCTGAGTGGCTCATGAATGAGCCAAAGATAAAACTCAGTCGAATTTGCGCTCATTTTGCACTCGAGTCGCTCCGCCAGCTGCTGGCGATTTGGAGTGAAAGCTTCAGAGATGCTGCAGAGCAACTCTTGGCACTTGTTTTTAAGGATTGCCACTCCGCAGCTGTCCACTCAGTTGGCGGCGAACTTTTCAAGCAAACGGACGGTGCGAGCTGAAAAACCCACCCAAAATACGCGTTCAGTGTTCCAATCGAATATTACATATAGAAAATTGAAGGCGAGCAGAACTAGAAACAAAACAGAAACAGTGCAAAACGTAAGAGGAAGTGTAGTAAGAAAGAAGTGTGCCAAATGGAAAAGTTTTCACAGGACGAATAAAAAGTTCGCATTCATAAATTGCCCGAAATAAAAAATAAAAAAAATGATATTAATATGTCCTCGAAATGCCGTACGGGAGCACAAATGTCAGTTGAGCGTTCTGGCTGTCCTTTGAAGTTATGCAAAGTGTTTTTGACAAAATGCCAGCACCAGGACAAGGAACCCCAAAAGCTTACCCCAAAGATATGCTATAGAAATTTGTGTGTTTTGTGCGTTCTTTTCAAATTGTTCCTTTTTCATGTCCTTTTTTTTTTTTTTGGTATTTATTTTTCTTGGTTTGTGGGCAGGTTTTTGTTGTGAAGTTGCCGTTGTCAGGAGTAATCGGCAATGTCCATCTGTGTCATTTTGTGGGCCTGGCTATTTTTGAATTCAGACTTGCCGTCTGATTTGGCCGTTTTGCACTTATCATTTATCATTTAGTTTTGCCCACATTAAATGTGTTTCCTCAATTTCCTACAGAAATTGCTAAATGTTGTCGGCGGCGTTTGCCTGCCAGTCATTTATCTAACCACTCACTCACCCTCCTCCCATCCTTCCCACACCCACACCCAGACCCACACCCTGCTCCTAGTCTGCTGCCTTGGTTATCCCCCATAGATATTCATTTCGTTGACTTTTGACAGTTGTTTGTTATTATGTGCTGGCTGTTGTTGGCCTTCTTATTGCTGTTGACCATAATGAACTTGAAAATTATGCCTGGCACTTTTGGCCGCAACGGAAATTATGCAATCAATTTGTGCAACTTGGCTGCTCCGCTACAATCGAGCGGACATCATGGAAATTGACTTCACACGCATTTCGAGGACATATCTAAGTGACAAGTGAAAACAACAAAAAAACAAATCTAATAAATAATCCAAATTAATAATTCGTTTATTCAAAAAAAAGCACTCACAGCTTTCGGACAATTTGATTCAATATGGGGCACATTTGGTGTTTATTATTTGTGACCAGTTTGCTGCACACACAAAGCCACAGCTTGGGCGCCCTGGTTACTGAACACGGTATGCTTGAAAAATATTTCCAATATTTAACAGAAATTATTATAATCTAATACTAAGCATAATAATTGAAGTTCTTGGCTCTTAGTCAGCTTTGAAACTGACTAAAGTCAATGTCATATTTTGTATAGCTAATAATTTTGTACAGCCCCTTCTGACTTAAGAAATTGTGTATAAGTTCAGATATTGTTTATTTAAGTATAGAACACTTTCCTATTTAGTCGTTGACATCAACAACTTTTTATTTCCTCTTTGGCGCTAATTTCTTCTGTAGCTCAGTTTGAACAGACTATGGAAATGCTTGCGAAACAAGCACACTCACTTAAGTCATCATAGTTTATGCTTCTCAACAAGTTGGAAACAATTTACAGCTCAACTTGTTTTTGCAACCGTTAAACCTACCAGCGACACCTTTAAACTCGAATTCAACAAGCCCGAAATTCCGATCCTGATATACTTATGCAGCACACATAAATCACATGCCTCACTCCGCTCCGTCTTCTGTGTTCTGGTTTGCCTGTGCCGCGTTGCATGCAACAGAATATTTTGTACACGTCGCCTGACATTTGCATACAAATTGCCAGGACTCAGCTACTAAAGGCCAAAGTTTTTTAATCAACTGAAAAGCCGTTTAAACATAGTTAACAAATGAAAAGCAAAAAGAACAAAAAAAAAAAACGTGGAAAAAATGTTCAAATTATGCAGAAATAAAGTTGGCAATTTGCCCCACACTTTAATCAATTGCAACATGCGTAAATGCAATCAATGACTGCACTTAAATTCCTTTTAACTGCCTGTCTTGCCAACAACAACAAACACGTTGATTACATTTTTAATTGCGACCCAATGTGAAATCAAATTTAATGCAAACACCAAAAAATCCAGAGAAATGCGCAGCAATTTGTCCGCGGGGCTGAGCTTACATAGATGCTGTGTACGTAAACCAATACATACAAATACATACCTACACACACACATACACACACACATACACACATACATACATACAGTGTATCTATGGCACAAAATAGCAACAACAAAATGTCAAATACGAGCCACATAAAAAGAAATCGAATCTAGCTGCGGGCATTGGCAAACATTGTTTATACAACAAAAAGATAAAATAAATAAATGAATCAAAAACAGTAAAAAGTCCTTAATTTAGAAGTTGACAATGTTGCAATACCCTAGCAGTAATATCAAATAAAATATTTATATACAATCACTGAAGTCGCCTGCAGATCGAATTTTATAAAATTAATTTTCTAATCACAAAATATTTGCTTCAATTTGTTTCGAGTGTTATTACTTTAAGTGTAATTGTTGCCAACAATAGACCCAAAGCATTGCAAAATATTTTTTGAGAGCTGAAATACCCTTAACAATATTACAAAATGGAGCATTTGAAAGTGTTTGCTGGTTTGCACATGTGACCATTTTTTATTGTTCAACGGTCGCAAGCTCGTATTTATATTTGTTGTTCTTTTTCTATTATTGTTTTCTACAAATATTGGCGCACATTGGTATTTTGTTCCTTTATTTGCTACAAAAAAGATGCATGTAAAACACAAGTTTTTGTGCTTTTTCATGGTACATTTCATTTGACTGCGTGCTGAGCGAGGCACTGAAGCATCGAACCGGAGAGTTGTGCTGCCCATAAAAAGTTTAAAAAAGTAATCATATAAAATGTTATTGATATGGCAACTTGCGACTGCCAACCCCCTAACAATTTTTCTATATCGCATTAAAACTGATTAAAATTAATGTGATTTATACGTTGAGAATGTTGCGTTTATCGAATGGGCTTAGCTAAAAGATTCATTCTAAGCGGAAATTTGTAAAAACGAGCCCCAAGCACTTTGGCAAAAACCATAGCAAACAGGTGGTGCTCTCAGAAATAAGGATATGCTTAACACGAACACGGAGCATAGAATGAATAAGTACTTGATACCATTTAGAAATTTTGGTGAATTCTAAACAGTAAAAAAACATATAAACTTGTGAGCTTATTGTTTGTTGCTTGTTGTTTGTTGTTTGATGTGCTTTAAGCCCCATACAACATGTGGCTAAATCGAATATTTAATGCACATAACCAGCATGGCAAACTAAGTTGTTAAAAGCAAACATTCGTTGACCCTGCAAGCGGGCATTGAAAAGCCATTGGAAATTCAGCGCTCGCCGCTTGTGCAACGATTTATTTATGTTTATACACATTTTTGTTGGGGCACAGTATTTTCTTTGCACAGCACGTGCTCAAGTGCTTGTAGATAAACAGACACACCCGCATACACACACACAAACACACACACACACTCACACTTATAAATACAACTGGAAAATAACAAAAAGATCTGGCGGGTTTGGTCTTTTGACGCGTGGCTCTGTGGCCAGGATGAAGGGCGGACACATAAAAAAAAACCATGCCAAATATGAATGTGTAGAGCTGAAAGAACTCTTGTTTTACTATGGATTTATGTGGTTTTTATGACTCCATATATATATATAGATGTCTCTCTCACTATTTTTACAGAGGCCACTTGCTCAACGGACCATTTTCGCTGCACCAACGGCAACTGCATACCGAACAAATGGCGCTGCGATCAGGAGAACGACTGCTCCGATGGCTCCGATGAGGCCAGTGCATTGTGCAGTAAGTGGAAATAATAATAATAATCACGGCTGTAGCCATGCAAGATAGTCTTATAATATACATATAAATATGCCATATTGATATATAGTGAATGCCTGTCCCAACAATGAGTTCAAGTGCAAAACCGTCGATCAGTGTATACCCCGCAATTGGCTCTGCGATGGCAGCAACGACTGTCGCGACAAGTCCGACGAGGCGCACTGCAGTAAGCATAAACGAGACAACAACAACATTCAAAAACGCAATAACGCATATAACTCACTGCTGCCTCTCTCTCTCTCTCTCTCTCTCTCGCAACTCTCGCTTTACATTTTAATAAAGTGTTGCGCATAATTTCTGAAACAATTTGTGTGTGTTTGCCACCCATTTGCAGTTTAATCAAGTCGTTTGAGCATCGTTGCATTCGAGTGTATTCATAAACACATGACCCTCGCACACACCCACACACATGCATACACACACACACACACCCACACACGCCCATGCTAACAAATAAGACAAGTAACACGCATACGACGCGTTGGCAACAGCGCATAAAGTGCTTAACCCATAACACGCGCATTCACACACCCATTTACACACGCCCATTTCACACACACGCACACACACACACACACACACACACTAACCCTAACACCCATCCTTGGTCTTGGCTTTCTCTGTGGCATTATGTAATAGCTAGCTGGCCACACACAATGAAAAGCAAAAGGGGCCATCTGCTCCTTCAGCTGAAAAAAAATGTATTTAATATGGCCCAACTGGAAATTTATTAGCTGCAGTTAGGCATCCCTCACTCAAACAGCAAACTTTATTTCTCTCTCTCTCTCCATCTCTCTCTCTTTATCTTCCGTCTCGTCCTGTCTCGTGTTACTGTCCTTCAACTAAATGTTAGAGGCACGCACCTGTTCGCCGGATGAGTACAGCTGCAAGAGTGGCGAAGGCGAGTGCGTCCCATTAGCCTGGATGTGTGATCAGAGCAAGGATTGCAGCGATGGCTCCGATGAGCACAATTGCAGTAAGCAACTCTTGCGTTGTAGTTAAACTTCAATTTTAGTTCCATTAGCCATGCCCAAGATTTTATTCTAATCAAATAGAGTTGATGCAGTTACGGAAATTATTTTCTTTGTAGTAGCAACTTTTTCCTCTTATTCTCTTTATTTTTGTGTGCCGCTGCATATATTTATTGCTTTCGCAAATTTTCCTTATTTTCCATTATATACATATACTATATATATATGTATATTTATATCTTGAAATCATTTAAAATGTGTATTTATTTATTGAGCACTTTATCAACTGTTGCATTTGGCTGCAAATGCTAAATAAATATGATGAATGTTTGACTTTAGGCTTTATTTTACTAATATTGCATTTCAGCTAGGCAAACAAAATATTTTATTCTTTTCTATAAAGAAATGAACAAATATGCAACAGCTGCGAAAAATGTGGAGTGAACCACATGGAAAACTGGTTGCTTATTAAATTATCAAGAGATTGATTATCTTTCGATATTTCGTCATCAATTAAAAGTTGTTAAAAAATTACCATCGAAAGCTTTTCAGCAGATTTTCAATATTTTATTTGATTTTATCAAAATTGTTCACCCAAAAATGTAATTTGATTTTAGCAACAGCAACAATATTTATCCAAGAAATTTTAATTATTTAGGGCAACCACATAAAAATAATTGGCAACATTTTCAAAGGGATTCTTGCAGTATTAGTTTTAGTTGAGTTTAGTGTAATCACTTAAATACTTATGTACATCAAAAATAGGTTTTAAATTGTCTTAATAACTTTTTAAGTTCGTTCCGCTTTTTACAAATTTAAATCCAGTTATTTATTACAATCTTTCTTTGATGCTTGAATTTTTAGCTCTCTTTTGTTAAGCCATCACTGCATCTGCATTTTATTGGTTTGTGCCGCAGACCGCCTATTAGTGTACCCATTATTTTCCTTTGCTAACTTACTTGCCCCATGCATTCATCAACTGACTCCGCTTTTTACTTCATTTCCCATTGGTTCATATCGCTCCTTTGGAGCTGGGCCATTGCTGACAGCTCTTTTTGTATTATTATGGGCTGGCACTTGCTAATCGGTTGTCCTGCACTCCGTTCCACAGACCAGACATGCCGCTCCGATGAGTTCACCTGCGGCAACGGACGCTGCATCCAGCGTCGCTGGGTCTGCGATCATGATGATGACTGTGGCGATGGCAGCGATGAGCGTGAGTGCCCCGTCCTGCCCTGCGACCCCGTCGCGGAGCACACTTGCACCAACGGAGCCTGCATCGCCAAGCGATGGGTCTGCGATGGCGATCCGGATTGCCAGGATGCATCCGACGAGCGGGTACGTAGCCAGCGCGGAACGGGGCTCAGCCGAAAAGCTTGTCCCATAAATTAACATTTTGTATGTGTGGGAAAATGTTTGTAGCTACTGCTGCCAGCACACTGACTTCCTCTACCCTGCAAGCATTTAATAAGAGTGGGTTGCATAAAATACATATTAATTGCTGATCAAGTAGAAAATAATGAAGTTAACTATTCTTTATCATTATTATTTAACTAACTTGCAGCCTTGATTTTTGATAAAAATGCAATTTAGAAGCACTGCAATTGATACAGCAATTAATATATATTTGGGCAACTCATAGCCGTTTGCGGAGTAACTCCTAGTCGAGAATGCCCGCATACTTTGTGGGTGTGTGTGCGTGTAGCCAAAAATACGGCTGACATATAAATTACCGCCAAGTTGCACATAACTCAACGTTGCCAGCTTTGGCAGCTTTTGTTGTCAACGCGTAGTACGCATAAAATTGTATTTTGGTCGTAAGGGACTTGAGGAGGCTGGGCAAGGAGTGGGTTATGGAGGAGGTGGGTGCTGGATGCACATAATTTTGTGTGCAAGCAACTAAAAGTATGCAACGACAACTTTCAACACAAAATTCTAACAAGCAACTTCGACAAACTTTTCATCCGACTTCTTTCTCCCTCACCAAACTACCTCTTCTGCAGTCCTGCGCCAATGCCACAAAGCTGGTCACGCCCTGCCTGCCGCATGAGTATCAGTGCAAGGATCGCATTACCTGCCTGCACCACAGCTGGCTCTGCGACGGAGATCGCGACTGTCCCGACGGCGACGACGAGCATGCCTCCACCTGCAAGAACATCACCTGCAGACCGGATCAGTTCCAATGCGGCGATCGCAGCTGCATTGCGGGACACCTCACCTGCAACGGACAGGCGGACTGTGCCGATGGCAGCGATGAACGGAATTGCCAGTTGTCGGCCCAGTCCAAGGGCTGCAATGCCACTAGCCAATTTGATTGTGGAGGCGGACAGTGCATTCCCCTCTCAAAGGTCTGCGACAAGCGCAAGGATTGCCCCGACGGCGAGGACGAGCCGGCCGGCAAATGTGACCAGAATGAGTGTGCTGTCAAAAATGGCAACTGCATGCATCGATGTGTGGACCACCTGGTGGGTTACAGCTGCGATTGTCACCAGGGATACAAGCTATCAGGTGACAATCGTACCTGTCTCGATGTCAACGAGTGCGAACAACCAGGGGTCTGCTCCCAGATCTGTGTGAATGAAATGGGCGGCTTCAAGTGCGAGTGTGAGGCGGGCTACATGCGAGATCCTCGGAATCACACACGCTGCAAGGCAACCGAGGGACACGCTTCGTTGCTCCTGGCACGTCGTCATGATATACGCAAGATTGCACTGGATCACATGGAGATGACATCGATTGTCAATAACACAAAGTCAGCGACGGCGCTGGACTTTGTGTTCCGCACGGGGATGATCTTCTGGAGCGATGTGACCACGCAGAGCATCTACAAGGCGCCCATCGATGAGGGCAACGAGAAGACCGTGGTGCTGAAGCAATCCTCTGTTACGTCGGATGGCCTCGCAGTCGACTGGATCTACAACCATGTCTATTACTCGGACACGCACAAGTGCACCATCGAGCTGACCAACTTCGATGGCAATATGGGCAAAGTGCTGATCGAGGATTCACTGGACATACCACGCTCCATTGCCCTGGATCCCATTGAGGGGTGGATGTACTGGTCGGACTGGGGAGCGTCCCCACGCATTGAGCGCGCCGGCATGGATGGCTCCCATCGCACCACAATTATCAGCTATGATGTGAAGTGGCCCAATGGCATCACTCTAGATCTGGTGAGGAAGCGCATCTACTGGGTCGATGGCAAGCTGAATGTCATCTCCTCGGCCAACTACGATGGCTCACAGCGCAGTCAAATATTGTACTCCACGGAGTACTTGCGACATCCCTTCTCGATAAGCACCTTCGAGGACTACATCTACTGGACTGACTGGGACAAGCAGACGGTCTTCAAGGCCAACAAGTTCACTGGGGAAGATGTTGAGCCCATTACAGCTGTGCATATGGTGGGTAAACTTAAACACAAAGAGGATGATCCTTTATTATACACTTATTACATCTTCTACTCGGTCACAGCTCCAACATCCCATGGTCATTCATGTGTATCATCCGTATCGCCAGCCCGATGGCATTAATCACTGCCAATCGGTTAATGGTCACTGCTCACATCTTTGCCTGCCGGCGCCGCGCATCAATGAGCGCAGTCCTCGCATCTCCTGCGCCTGTCCCACGGGCCTCAAGCTCATGGCCGATGGTCTCATGTGCGTCGAGGATCGTAAGTAGCTCTTATTTATTTTCTTACCCTACTTTTTCTTTCTTTTGCATGCTTTCCTTATTAACACTTCTATTTAACCTTTATTAACCTGGCATGTTATCGAATGCAGCCACTTTTAGAGTTGTTACCAAGCCGCCGCGTGCTCACAGACCCAAGACAAAACCGAAACCGAAACCGAAACAGCAACAGCGAGTTGTCATCTTTAATAATAATCTTAGCCAAATACTAACCGAAGCTAATCAGGCGATTTCCTTACCCCTCCGACTGCCACAGACTCATGAAGATTTGGGTACACCAGTTTCTTACTCTGTTTGTGTTCATGTCCCCATTTGTTTGTCCTTTTGTGTATTGTGTTAGTTCTTAAGTAGCTGAGCAGAAGTTCAATTTGGAAATGCACCTGCAAAAAATGGTTTTCCTTAAAAACTTAAAGCCAACTTACTGAAACTGAAAGTAAAATACGCTCCATGCAAATTGGTATCTAAAAAAAATGTGAACTGAATATGAATATGAATTTGGGAAGTTTGAATATTTGACAGTTCGTGTGTGCAGCTAAGGAATGTGACTGGTGTCCCAGCGCTGTTCATGCCATTTGGACACCATTAATCAGCCGTTGAGTTTAGTTCATTTTGCCTTAACTCTTATTGTTGCATTTTGAGTGAAATGTGTATGCATCTATCATTAGTTAGTATTAGGATCAAAAGCTAAAGCTCAAAGCGAATAAAATTAATCACACGAATTTTAAGCCAATGCACTGAGATGTTGCCACAGCTCGACAGCTCGACAGCTCAACAGTTCGGCTGCGTCGCAATTCCCATGGTGTTGGTGTTGGTGTTCTGTGTTCTGTGTTCTGTGTTGCATGTGTATTTGGTATTTGGAATTTGGTATTTTCTAGCCAAGCACTTCATTTGCCACACTGGCATAACATTTGCTTTGTCATGGCTCACATTAATCATCATCAAAAGGCAACCTCCTCAGCGCCAGCCAGGCTTGACAGTTTCATAAACGCCAACGAAAGCCACTTGCAACACACGCAGCCCAACCGCAAGTAGGCAACACAAGGGCAGTGTGGTGGGGGTGGGGGTGGGTATGGGGGCTGTTAATGTTGCAACCGATACGAGTACTACAGAAAAGACAAGACACCCTTTCAGCCACCCAACCCAACCGAACCGAACCGAACCACTCGCCACCACACCAGACCAAGCCAACCGCAAAGTATGAGGTTAATATGGCGCCGTGTCGACTGATTCATCTGGGGTTTGTTGCTTTGCGCTCTTTAAAGCGAAATTCGAGCTGATGTCGCACGCTGTTTTGACTTGATTTAAGATGCGCTGCAAAACTCAACTTGAATCTGAATCCAAATCCGTATCAGAAGCCGAATCCATTAAACGGCGCGCGTTAACGATGTCATTACGCATCCTACGCCATTTAAGTTACCCGCTGTGTCAAGTCGTGCTCCGCATCCCCTCTGTCCATCCTTCCTTCCGTGATTCCATTCAGATCTCCGCTTCTCGTCCCTGTTCGGCATAAAAGTTTAGCCATCAAAGGCGCGAGCGCGTTTAAGTGTTTATTTGCGCCTAAATGCGCACTTTGAACGATTTGATTGAAAATTCTTTGGCTGCGGTGTGGGAGGGAGTGGATTCAAGTGAAGATTTTTGGTTGGTTGTGTCCCAAGTGCACCCCATCCCCAACAGCAGCCCAAAAAAATATAAAAATAAAAAAAAAATAAACTCCGCACATTACACACAATTTTTTATATATTTTCTTTTTCAGCTTTTGCATTCGTTTTCTTATTCCATTTGCGCGTTTTTTATTGTTGTGCTTTTTATGTCTGTCGCATCTGGCGCTTTGTCCATTTGTCTGCTGTTTTCTTATGTGATTTACATGATTTCTACTTATTGCCATTCCGCTTGCACTCCCCAATCCACAGTTGCCGAACGGCGTCCCGTGAAGAACCAAACGCTAATCGATCAAACCACTGCGCCCAGCCCTCAACCGGACTCTGGCTTCATAGCGCTGGTCGTAATTGCCAGTCTCAGCGGCTTTGCGGTGCTTCTATCGGTGGTAAGTTATCAAATTCTTAGCCATTTTTTGAATTTGAGTTGCAAAATCCATAGTTGAACCGCAAAAATATGTAAATTTTTTGAATCAGTAAAATTCGTGCTAATTTAAATTACAAGTAGAAAAATAATATCAGAAAAGGTGAATTTTAAAAAAAAAAAAACATGCAAAATCTTAATAGTCAAAAAAAAAAACAAAACAAAACAGTAAATGGATGATAAAAAAGAAAACTTGGCCTATAAATTCAAATTTGTTTATAAATTTTTATTTGTCTTAATTTATATGACATAGTGAAAAAAACCTTGTGAATATTTTTTTTAAAGCATTTCAAATCTTAAGGTTTCATAAAAATAAAAAATAAAATTAAAATTACTTAATAGCTTATGTGAGACCACAAGAAAGAAAAGCATTTCCCAATTATTCATTTTAATTTTCGTAATAATCATTGGCATATTTGCTATTTATATTGAGACAAAGAAAAACCTGCAAGAACTTTGTTTTCGATTGAAAATGAAATAGTATTGACTGGTATAATCTGGTCAGTTCCAAAATAGCTAGAAAAAGATCCAGAACCGAATTATATGCGAAGAGTACAGATATTTCTAGATCAGACCGCTTTCAATTTGTAGCCTATTCCTTGTTGTAGCCTATTTTGTATTGTTTACGATAATAATTCTTTTCTCTTAGCTCCTGCTCATTGGCTATCGCTACTGTAGCAAGCGGCGCATCAATTCCATGAATTTTGAGAATCCGATTTATCGCAAGACCACCACTGAGGATCATTTTAGCCTACGCAAGAATCTACCTGCACGCATCTACGATCACACCAGCGTCATGGATGAGGAGGTAACTATCACAGCTTCAAACTAAACTTATCCCAAAAAAAAAGAACCAAAAAAAAAACAATTTTTATTCCTTTCCGTAGTACTCACCCGTCATAGGCATATCGTCGTATTAGAGCTTCTTGGGTTTCTGTATCTAATCTATGAGCTCCAGCAGAGAAAGCAAGCCCGCAGCAGACACGCCTAAAGACTGAGCAACTCGTATGTGTAAATTATTTTAAAATTATTTTAACAGCGGGTCATTTTGAAAAACAGAAAGGAGAAAGAGAATCCTTAAAGGATGTTGTACAAAATACGTCGCAGAGTTCTAACTTAAAACTTAATTAAAGTAAACTAAACTAACTAAACAAAACTCTAAAGATAATTTACATAGTTCCAAACTGTATATAGCTGTAAGTGTGCATTAATTAATTTTAGAAACAGCTAAGAAATTATAAATTTATCCTTAATAATTAGAGAAACAAAAAAAAAAACGTTGAAACTTTATTTCTGTTTAAGGCGCAAGTCGATTATGATTATCAATATTATTACATACTATTGTTAAGTGTACATATGTTTCCGAGTAAAGATGATTACATAAATAAAGATAAATATACATATGTGTGTGTTTTACTAAATTGTTTAATTATCCAAATATCATTCTGAGTATTTCAGCATTTCTTAAGCAAACAGGTTCTTAACCGGATGCTTCTTTGATTTTCGAAACTTTGGGATTGGACAGGACCTTGTCTAGAATTAATTATTCTGGGGTTCGTTGGGTGTTAAATCCCATTAGAATTGCCAAATATGTCAAAGATCCAGCACGCTCGATTGAAAGGCAATCACATTGAAATTACAATGAATTATTCAGATGCTACGTCGGTTGAAATAGATAGGTTATCACAGCTAAACATATGCGATAACTAGAAATATCTATAAATATGTTTACGTTTGTAACTATACCTACAATTTAAGTTTTTTATATGTATTTAATTTCTTATATATATATATTTATTTTTATATATAATTTTATTAGTTACGCTACACATTTTCGCGTTTGTAAAAACAGCGCTAGCCAAGCACAAAATATCACAACTTTATAGTATAGCATATATTTAGTGTAGCATAAGATATATTCAATTTCCCATTATAAAAGTCATGCTTAATTTAAATATATTATGTTGGTTCAGATAGGTCCAAAACATACATTTATTTCGACAATTTAGCTGTGATCGCCAAGTCCATTAGCATATGCATGTCATGGTCTTTGACCTAAGCCAAGAACACAATTAAATTTCAGCGAACAACTCGGCAATTAAATGCGGTTTGCTATCGGTCAGCACCGCAGCCAAGCTGTCACAACTTGCGCCCAGTCCGAGCTCACACCTACAAAAGTGAGTTAGTGCAATGGATGTACGTGTATTCAACACTTAAGAGCATTATGCAAAGAGCTTACAAAATACAATTCACAACCACCTGCTAACTGTGCCGCTCTTAGTGACTCATGACTCGTCTCTCTTGCTCTCTCTTTATACTCTGTTCGCGAAGGTATCATAGTATAATGGTTTTGTGCAATGTCCGATAAAATCGATAATTGCAAATCGATAAAGCCACATATCTCCCATAGTTTTAGGGCTACAGTCACCAAATTTGGTTGACAGGTTGTTGGCGAAGCCCTTTGAACATCGGCATATGCCACGCCCTCAACTTATATTACCTCAATTCAAAGATCGATATTTCTTGGAAATACCCATCCTGCTCTGTGGCACCTGTGATCAGATGGTATTACTTACATCAAAGAATCAAAGTATTTTGCAGTCGGTTCCGCCCGAGTGCAACGGGTTTATTTTTTTCTCTCTGGTTTTTTTTTGTGTGGAAACGCTAAAAAGTTGGCGATCCGAAAATCATCGGATGGGGAATGCTTGCCAGCTCATTGCCGATTAGTCATGAAGCGTCGTGCGTTGTGCGCAGTCGTGTCGTTTGTTACCGCCTCCGATTTATGGGCCGTTGCGTGAATAACATACATTTTTGAACCGAAAACGAAAGAGAAGCGAAAACGAAAAGGTAGTACAACAAATGGTCACACAGAAAAGTGTTAATTGCAAGCGTAAAAAATGAAAATGTTCAGCTGAATTGTGTGAAACTCTTATGCTTTGACCTATGCTTTATACACTTACATATACACATACATATTAATACATTTGTACGGCTAAATGTATGTATACGGAACACGTGCAGTTCGAGGCCGCATAAATTACGCGTTGAGTTTGCCAAAAAAAGAAAAAAAAATTGTTGCTAATTTTTTTTTTTTTATTTCAAAATAAAATTAGAACTTTCGTGCGTTGAGCATATGATATTTTGGCATGGTATAGATTACGTATTGAGCAAAACTCATTTGAATTTAGTAAAGTTAACTCAGTTCGTCATTTAAAGAGATAACTGCTGTGATAACAAATAGATAATGATAATTCAGCACAAACTGTGTCCGAATGAATACGCATATAAAGCATGACAAAGCCCGAAAGTTGCATGTTTTTTGTTTGCTGTTTGCTTCTCACACACCGTTCAAGCTGAACGCCGCCGGATGTTTGAACAAAGTCGACGCCCTTTTCTTGAATACCCCTTTCCATTTTTAACTCACATGAAAGTAGAGAATTTGCATTGGAAAAATTCATAAGTTTTTAGCATAAAATTTTCAAAACGAATTCTGCTCGAATTCCAAGGAAAGTTGTGTTTTCAAAATTTCACTAAAAAATTAGAAAAATTATATTATAGGGTTTCTTCGGCTACATCTTGCCTCGATGCTAAATTCTTGCATGTTTTCTTTGTGGCTGCTTTCTGCAACATCGTATGATATTTCTTCTTCGTTTTATCTTGTTTTATTTTAATTTATTTATGTTGTTGTTTTTTTGGCTGTTTCTCACGTTTTGGTTGCTCTTAAACACTCTTCGTTTTCTTTTTCGGCTTATATCCAATTCGAGCAGATAGCCAAAAATATTTCTGGCGTTTTCTCTCTCTCTCTCTTATCTTATTTTTTTTTGGCAACAGTTCATTTTTATCTGAGAGACTGACATCGGACTATTATTTAATATGGGAACATGGCAAAGAAAATCGTATGAAAAGTGCTTTAAACCTACAGTGAATTTACTTTCTCTTTTACAGTGTAAATTCAAATAAATTCATAGTCCAATCATAATTCACAAAAGTGTCAACACTATAAAATGGATGAGCCGCTAGCCAGTGCAACAACAGTAACAACAAACTCATCGTCATCCACATCAGCAGCAACAACAATAGATACCAGCAGCAGCAGCAGCAGCAGCAGCAGCAATAACAACAGCAACAGCAACAACAACAACTGTGCCCAGGAATCAACGCAGCCGCCCAAAGTGAGCATCTTCTTTGGCAACAGCTCAAACTATCAGAGTCGTGTGCAGCAGCTGATCAGCTTCAGTTTCACATCTTCGTTTCATCTGATCTCGATCACATGCATATTCAGCATCAGTAAATTTTGCAATGCCGCTGCGATAAATGCGGCTCAGGTGACGGCTGCGGCCCCCATTGGATCGGCCCTGCTGGAGAAGGTCTTAAAGACGACAACGCTCGGACCGCAACTGGACAAACTGAAAAGCTTTGCACCATCAGCAGCAGCAAATAGCATTAGCCCCACTAGTAGCAGTTCCATTGGTTCTACCTTCTTCAATAAAATGAGTATGGATTTCATGTTCCTGAACGTGTCGGGCAAGGCAAATACGCCATTGGATATAAGTAAGTAAATCACCTGCATTGCATAATATATATGTATATGTAAGTAAATGATATTCAATATTAACCATGTGTTCAATCAAGCAAGACTGGGCATCATCCATAGTTTTTACTGGAACATTTAAAAAGCTTTGATTTGTGTTCATTTTTGCACTTCCCTTCAGTTAAGCCGTCTGTGCGTAATGCAATGTTTGAGTTTAGTCTTATAAAGTCTCGAATTTCATATCGATCCAGCAAGTCAGCAATTTCGATTCTTAATAATTGTGTGTTTATCATATTTTGAGCTAATAAATTTCTCAACGATTGAGTTTAAGCAACGTCATCAGTTGTGCATCGATTTCGGCTAACTCACAATTTGGTCATACTTTTTCTGTCCTAAGCGGCGCTTTCAATCGCGTCTCTTTCGGTTGCTCTGCTTCTTCAGCCGGCCGGCATCTGCGGCAGAGAGAGGAGAGCGAAAGAGAGCGAGAGAGAGAGCGTGGAAGAGACGAATGGAGAGCAACAAGTGGTTCGGTTTCTTCTTCTTCTGACTTCTTTTTTTTGTGAAGTTGTTACTCTTTGCGTATTCACACTGGCGTGCACAGTGGTGTGAGTGAGCGTCAAAAATGTAGATATCCACGTGGAGCCCCATCCAAAGAAAAAACAAGAGCAATGCATGCTGACGCAACTCGAACCTGTTTCAAAGCATAAATATTTATACAGCCCAACAGCTGAATAAATAGTCAAGTGAATCAGTTGTAAGCTGAGAAGTACGTCAAGTATATGGTCGGCGAAGTCTTAGATTTAATTTCAAGCCAATAGGCATACGAACATTTTCATAGCATGCGATCAAAAAGCAGCAAGTTATAAAAAAATAGGGGTAAAAACTGAAGTCAAATGAGAAAAAAAAATATTTATATAAATTATAAGACCAAATTATAAATTATAAAACAACAGCCAATTTGATTTGAATGTTAAAGATTGACCCCTTTAGTGTTTCCCATTGGTAAAGATCGAAAGATTTATAATCAGGTAAAATTGCAAGTAAAAGGTTGCAAATTATATGCACAAAGTCAAGACTATTAAAAAACAAAACCAACTTAAGCTTATTAACTACAAATGCAAATAACTATTTGAGTGATGATATTGGAAACCGTTAAACTAATGAAACATTTGACCTTAATGCACTCGATCGATTGCTTTGCGCGATTTCGCAAAACCCCCCAAAAACAAAACAAAAATAAATAAAAAAAACCTTCAACATGCCAAAAACAAAAACCTTAAAATAAAAAACACAAAAAGAAATTAGCATAAAGCGTAGCAAGAAACAACAGTTTAAAAACTTTGAATATTTAGTGAACAAAAAAAACACCAGTGGGTCAAAAAAGTAATGTCTAAGTCAATGCCAAAAATGTATCTGACATTTTCGCGATAATAAATTATTTACACCGAAATGTATTTTCTCAATTACCTAAATGTTAAATCCCAAAAATAGTTGCCTATAATTGAAACAGGTTAAGGCCAGATCAAAAGGCACTTAGGCCAATCCGCAGCGTGGCAAGCAGCTGATAGGTCAAAGCTCAATTTTGGAAATAACCTTGCGAAGAATATTCAAATTAAATAAACTTGGCCTTGCCGACTGCTCCAAGAATTAAATATGATAAACCGAGTCAAATCACTATATAGAAAAGATGTTCGTATGAAATCATACTCAGTTTTCTGAATGCCATTAATTTCGTTTCTATTTATTGATTTTCTTTACCATTTTCACCATTGCATTGATGTTCAGCTGAAACTGTCGTAAAACTTGTAATTGCCAATAGAAAATGGTCAACATCTATTTTGGGTTGCACTCAAATTACGACCGCAACAGCAATCGAAGTTCTCGGCACGTTCACGACAGTCTAATGAATGTCAGATTTAGATTCAGAGCTAAAATAAAAACGCAGACAAGTTGCCACAAGAAGGAGGTGGCACAGTGCGAGAAGGATGCGTTGAAATTATTTTAAAATCGAAATGAAACAAGTTTTGGGCCTGGGGGTATCATAAAATCTGTCGTGACAGGCAGGACCACAACCAGAAGCAGAAGCATAGCTTGATATATGTGTAGATGCCACTGTAGAAACTCGTCGTCCTCGTCCAGAGTTTTGTAATTAACTTGGATAATTTTGCTCAAAAATGTGCACGTGCTGTGGCACACTGATTTCAACTGGATGAGTGCAGCCCGTGGCATCGTCGTCGTCGGTTGCATTCATTTCCGTTTTGGCTTAATTACAAAACGCATTTTACCTGCTGTACTTATGCAGCACACATATATAATTATGAGCACATAAACTGGTTGCAGCCTAAAAACAACTTTCAGATGATGAAGCCAAAAAAGTGTAACAACAACTTGCAATTGTTTGTGTCTTTCAGCCACAGTTATTCATTCACACACAGACTTTAGCCACTTAACAACTCAGTCTTTCATAACATGGAAAACAAATACAATAACAAAACATTCAGTCGTATTAGCGACTTACTTCAAAGATTTCAATGTTAAACGCCTCGTTTCAAAGTTTTGTGGATCTAAATAAAGTGCGACTTATTGGAATCAACTATGAATTAGGGATAAGGGCAGGCAATTCCGGGCTTAGGTGCCACAAAGGCTTGTGAGCTCTAAGCTTATACTTTACTTAATAATTTGTTTGTATAGCAAACTAAAAATTGATAATCTTAAGCTGAGTTTTACATTCTGTTATCCCTAGAAAACTGACTAAAGTTCACAACAACCAAGTCATATTTTTCTCATTTTTAGGCAATTAATCATTTGTAATTTATTTGTGTCGTAAACTGAAAATCTGTAATCTTAGGTTTAGTTTGATGTGCTGTTTTCTCAGATAAAATTATTTTAAAAAAAACTTTACCAACCAAATATCTTGAAAAAGATAAAAAATGTTATTGGAATAGCTGATGCCCACACAAACAACTAATAATAACAGAATATTTCTAATCTTATCCAAAGCTTTGTGATGAGTTTTCCTATGGAACATTTTGCTGCAATGCAGGAAATTCGAATGTTGATGAGAAATTGTGATATTTGATTTAAAATTGTAATCAATTACGTGTGCGACCGGTTTATAAATACGTTTGTACATAAAAATTACGTATACGCCACGTCGGCCGCAGAATGGGTTGAGCGAAATTTAAAAGTGTGGCGTGATTTTTTTTGGCAAGTGTTTTTGAAAATGGGCATGACTTAGCAACATTATTTTTAATGCTGAAATCACAACAACGAAACACAATACAAAGTGTGTGCGTCAACTAATTGTATATTTAATTAGAATGCAAACGAAAGAGGGGGAGAGAGAGATAGAGCGAGAGTGAGTGAGAGAGAAAGCGATTGAGAGGCACTCGCTTGCGACGTATTTCAATTCCATTGACTTAATTGAATTTGCGACCATCATTCATAATGGGATAAATGAATAAAGTGATTCATTCAACGGGCCAAAAGTGACACATAGTTGGTAGTGCTTATTGTTGAATTAGTTGTTTACCTGTTACTTTCAGAAAGATTGTTAATTTGTATGACGTCACGTATCACGCCACCTTTTTTCCAATAACAGCAACAACAACAACAACAACAACAAAAACCACAACAGCAAGCAAATATCGAATTCATGTGGCGAACTTAAGAGCGGCTTAAAAAACTGAATGGAACGAAAATGAAACTCTCTTAAAAAACTCAACCCACCTTATAATTAGTTAGCCTATAATTACAGTGTAGCAGGTTTACAAACCACGTCTATTCGTGCGACTATATAAAATGAAGAAAACAGAGTCAAGTTTATCGTAATTGTAAACAAAGTTTTATCAGCACAATCACGAAAGGCAAACACAAAATTCAAAGTAATTAACTGACAACTGAAGTGATAACACCTGGAAAAATATAATTGAAATATTTAAAAATAATGCAGTAAGCTTTCAGCCAGTATCATTAATGTCATTAGTTTAGTATTTTGATTATTTAAGTTATCATCAGAGAAATATTCATTACCAATTCGTGGTTTTTCAAAATGTTTTGCAAAAGTGGCTTGGACAGGGAATCCACTTAATTTATTTGAAAACCGTCTATTAGAAAGTAAATATAATTAAATTATCATTTGAAATATTTTAAATTTTAAAGTGTGGCATTTATTCGAAAGAAAATACTACAAAAAATTTCCATGTTCTCAAATTTATCATGTGTATGGCTGGCATATAAAAAAGTGAGTCGCTGCCGCTTCCGAATTTTAATAAGGTTTAATATATAATTTATAGTTTTATAATTTTTAAAATCAATTTCGAACTCGAATTCGTTTTTTTTTTTCTAGTCAATCTAAAATCAATTTAGAGGACAAACCATCTTAAAAACTGTATTCCGCATTAAGTTTTAGCAAAGTTATTGCTGTAGGAACAGCTTTAAAACAATAGCTTCAATGTTTATTCAACAAATAAAGGTGTTTGAATTTCATCACACAATTGTTATGTAACAAACTAATCAGTACTAATGCGAATGCGATAACAATTATCGACTTGACCTTGCAATTGCCAATAGACATTTTTCATCAGCTGACATGTTGCTGATAGTTGCAGCTATCTTTCTATTCTACTCTTTACTTTCCATGCCCACAACAAACAATCAATGGAATTATTCGTTATAAAGACTTATAAGCAGCAAAATTATTATCAGGCTATCGGTTTTTTTAACTGCTGATTGGTACAAAGTTCACAGTAGTTTCGATTTATCGATATCATAACTAATATAAAGCGTAATTGTTGAAATTCTTGTGCACGTTTGCGATATCTTGTGAAACCATAAACGAATATGCCACAAAATGTCCATTAAAAAGGTATTTATGTATATTGATTTGACCAATGATTGACTTTTGCGCTGGTTTCTGTTTATTATGACGCCCTTTTTCCTACTGCTAACCTGCCAAGTTATTGGCCTGACCCTTTGCTCTGCCCCCGCCCCTCGTCGCCAATGTTATCGAATTAATGGTGCGAATTTTCATGAGAATTGTTGTGTGACCCCATCTGCTTCCCGGGAGGGGGGTGGTTGGAGGTAGGGATTCCAATGATTGATTTCTGTTGTTGGTGAGGCGGCAAAACTGTTCAATGAACCTGGCAACACGCATTTAATTGCCGCCTCAATCTGATGGTCTGCATCACAAATTCTGTCAATCAAATTGATTTGCCATTGACTTCTACTTCGCTTCAGCTTCTTCTCTTTTTTTGTGTGTGGCTTTATGTAAGTTGCGTAAAGTTATTGCCCGAATAATTTTATTTATTCAACTGTAAGCGGAGCTTGTGGGGGGTGTGGCAAACGCATTGAGTCGTTAAATGAAAACTATTCAGATTTCAAGGCCAGGAAATTGGAAATTGAATGGCATTTTCAATAAACAACCATCAATCTTAATTTAATCATTTCCTTCATCTTTGTGGTATTTTCTTAATTAGTTTAAATAAACGAAACTAATACTTGAATTGGATTGATGACCTTCAGCTACTTGGCTCACGCAGAACACAATAAAATATTTTCTGCTCTGTGCAAGAATGTACAAAAACAAAGATTTATGTAACGCAGAAAATACTCAGTACTAACTGTTTCACTGACAGGTCCATAAATAAAAGAGTTTATTCTTATCGCACGATTTATTTTTATCAACTATTGTCAGCAGTATAGAAAGCTCTGACTTTTTAACAAAAGCATTTCAATATTCAATATTCAATGGTAAATTAATATTAATAAAGCCAGTGTCAGAGTAAATTCTTCTGTGAAACAATCAATTAAACCTCTTATCATTAAACCTAATTAAATAAAAATAAATTATTATAATTGCAAACACATTCAAAAAACAATTTTCACATATTTAAATTCTCTAACGATCCCAGGAATTCCACTCTGTTATTCTGGTTAAATGCAAAAATGAATTTTACAGTCATGAATAAATGATGAAAATTTCGTGAAAATTCATAAAGTTATAAATAACTCCCTTGGACCACTTTGCCACATATCTACATTAACCCAATTTAGTTCAGCTATAAATACATCCTCGGATTGTGTTTAGACGGTGACACAAATTCCCATATAATATTTATCTCGATATTGCAGCGCAATTTCAATTAAGCATCTAAACGACTCACTTTAAATGCAAATTGCGTGCCATTCACAAAGAAAGAGCGGAAGAGAGCGGGAGAGGAGGGTGGCAGAGAGAGTGTGCCACAATAGATGCAACATTTGCGCATAAATTCCAATTCACATAATAGGACGAACAAAACTCTTTTCATATCACATTTAAACGCATTTGCTATGCACCCATAAAAAAAAAAACAGCAACAAAAATAGAATTACAAATACTATTTCCTTTTTATGCGCATCTTTTTAATAATTGAGAAGCTCGCAATGCGGCTTTCTGCAGTGCAACATGATGAAAAATATGCCTTTATGTTTTTCATTCCATTTTATTAATTTTGAACTAAAATTTAAAATATTTTTCTCACCCGTGTTCCTAAGGTGGCAATATTTGATGTTTCTGTTGTTGGCATTTTGAATTCGAGCTTAACAAAAATAGAAATAAAAGTTGTGTAGATCTACAGAAATACGTTAGTATTTTTTGTGAATGGATCAACTTCGTTAGCTTAATGAGCAAGAAACCCAGATTCAAATTAAGACTTTCATTTAAACTCATTCCAGCTTCACATAAACCTTAACCACAAAATTACCCGAACAATCTCTTGTTGGACAAGTAACTTCTATCTCAACAACTTAATCTGTTTATTTTAAATTGCAATAATTTAAATGCTTCAAATTTGGAGTATTTCACTTCGCATCACATTTAAAGGCCATCACGACCCAGAAGCGATTTATGTTCAAATGACCGCTATAATTTTATTTTCAGCATAAAAAAAAATAAATCAAATCTAAAAGTTTATTTTGCACACAGATGAGATACAAAACAAATGCAACAAAAGCCAAGAATTTAAATAAAACAAATTCCTTTGTGCATGTTCCGAATTCCTCACAATAATGAAGTGTGCTCTTGTGTGTGTTGCTCTCTGTGTGTGTGTTGCTCTGTGTGTGTGTGTGTGATTGTAATGCCTCCCATGTCTGCAATTGTAATTAAATGTATGTGTGCGTGTATAATGAACTCGTGCGTGTCTTGAGAGCTGCCTAAGCAATTGTCAATTTGTGTTAAATGCGCACAATTAAACGTCAAATGGCACATGGATTTCAAGCACTCAAAACAGTTTCAGTCTAATCGCAGCATATTAGCACATGTTATTTTAGTAAGCAACAAACACACATACTACACACACGCACACACACACAGACAGCTAATTGAGTAGTCAGCTCACACACAGAAATACACCTTAACTTTCTCCACAATCGGCTTAAGCTTCAGCCATTTTATGGCTAAGCGGAAATGCGCCTGCCGCCATTTTGTTTACAAGTGAGATTGTCACTAAGCCCACTGGCAAATGCCATAAGCGATTGATGAGTCCCTGTTGGTAATACACACGACACACACACACACACACACACACACACACGTTCATAGGCCTTAAGACAACTTTTGTATTTGCGCTTATTAATTTCAAAAATTTGTGTCCTTTTATTTATAGCGACATATTTTGCGGCTTACCCTTTCATTCACACACACACACACAAACACACGCACACACACACATACAGACACACACACACACATACAGACACACACACACACATACAGACACACAGACGCTCACACTTTATGATTATTTACAGGCTTTTGTTTATTGTCAGTTTTTGGCCCTGGCCTCACAAAGGTCTTAAAGCCTGTCAACGCGACAGCGGGAAACCAAAACCCCTTTACCCAAAATGTAATGCGCCATTGTGCGGTTCGCTTTGGTTTTCGGATCAGTTTGGTTTGGTTTGGTTTGGATAGGTTTGGTTCGCTGTTAACGAGCTAAAGTTTTCAACTTAAATGTTAGTTATGAATTTTATTAGGCCTCTGTTGTGTTGCTTTTGTTGTTCTTCTTGAATCATATAGTTTTGGCCGCAAAATTTCCACTCAATTAATTATTTAATTTGTTTTTGATTTCTCAACAGCTCAAAGCCTACCGCATTACTGCGAGGAGAAACAGTTTCGCTGCAACAGTGGTGAATGCATTCCCACACGATTTGTCTGCGATGGCTCATCCGACTGCAAGGATCACAGTGATGAGCGACTGGAGCAATGCAAATTTGCAGGTGAGTCGAGAATATTTTACGTTCACAATATGCTGACTATTTGAGCACAAAACGATTGTTCAACAATCTTTTACTAAAAGTTTCATCTCACTTGAAATTTTGTGCCAAATGCAAAATGTTCGTACCACTTTGCATCTAGATACAAGTGAATTTTGTAAGTGGTTTTGTTTTTTGATTTAAATTGTAAAACCAAGAAAAGTTATTATAGTTTATGTAGAGTTTGAATATAAAGATATCAGTATATAATTCTATATATTAAAAAAAAGTATATAATTCTAAATTATAAAAAATTAATATTGGTATTTTAGTATTGAAGTAATTTTTTTTTTAAGTATTTGGGCTTGAATTAAGGGACACTGCTGCTGTTGGTTGTCTACATGCACTGCTCCCACTCTCTGGGCCTTCATTCTTCTTCCTCTTTTTCCCATTCTAAACTGCTGTCATTCATTTTGTAGTTTTTCAATTTGGAAAATGTCACAGAGCTAACCATTTACTTAGTTGCAGGCATGTATCCTGTTTATTGTATCTGTGTTTGAGTGTGCTGTAGTGCTGTTGTGTGTTTGCGTTTGCGTTTGTATTGGTTTTTGGTGTTTAGCTATTTGTTTGGCTTCGTTGTTGAGTAAGTAACAACTGGCTGTTTATTTAGTGTCATGTTAGGGTGCCCTCAGCTGCCCCGACCGAATTTGTTTTCATTTAATTTTTAGTTGCCTACGACGGATATCAATGTGTGTGTGTGGGTGTGTAGATGTGCACGTGTATGTGTGTGTGTGTTTGTGTGTGTGTGTGTGTGTATGTGAATGTGTGTGTGTGTGAGTATGTCTGGACATAGTTTGTTAGTAGCAACTTAGATGGCAGCTTATTTGTGCTTCGTTGGCAAAACTTTTGAAATTTGGTATTGCCTACTTTTAGGGCCAGCACTTTAAATAGTTGCACAGTGCGGACAAATAAATTAGTCACGCCTCGATAAAGTTGACCAACTTACAGTTGTACAAAAAACTTAAAAAAAAAAAACTTAAAACATTTTCAGCAAAATGTAAATAAAACAGAAACATGCAATTTTTATTTATATTGTATTTAAGTCGCATATATATATATATTTTACCTATGTTTTTTTAGTGTACTTTTGTTAAAAGCCAATTCCACTCACTTTAAAATTAACCAGGTTCAGCCAGGTTCAACAAACTGATATGTGATTGCAGCAGAAACAATAACCTTGAGCCTTGTGTTGCAACAAGCTAGATGAAAATGCGCTCAGCAAAAACAGCTAAACACGAGTTGAGTTTAATTTGACGAGTGCTTAATACAAGTCAAGTGCAATCTAACTAATCCATTGCATCATGCTTAAAGCGCAGACACACATTTTTTCTCAAATGAACAACAAGCAAAAGCTCATCTAGTTTGAGTGCAGCTAAACACAAGAATAATAATAAAATCGCTCTTACTAAGTAAGTGCTACGCTAAGAATAGCGATAGTGAGTTGTTTTTCCAAAAGGCCAAAATACAAACGCATCAAAACAATAACAAAGAAATATCTCAAGTTAAGGTTAGTTGTGCAAATACGTAAGCAAGAATAATTGAACTCGTTGCTGTTTAAAAGCGAGATTCCATTTAACAATATTACTTTGTAAATCGGATCGCCGACTCTTGGTTGCAATGGTTAAACACCTTTGCGCGACTTATTTGCACACAATTTTTATGTGCTCTTATTTTTTTGTTGCGACATAAAATATTACAAAATTTAAGACTTTTTCCATTGTCAACGTTTCTTACATTCTTAAATGTCAGCAACATTAAAAACTCAAAACAAGTAATTCATGTTTTCGGCGATGACTTGTCGGATTTTGTTTTAATGTTATAAATAGTTTGACAAAATGAATGTCAGCTAATATTTCAAGAAAAGAAAGTGCTTATTTTCATTACATACAATTATAGATTAATTAAATCAATTTTTTATAAATTATTTTAATTTAATGCTGAAAGCAACATAGAAATTAAATCGATTTCAATGTTTAATTTTATGAATTTTTTATTGTATTTAAGATGATCAGCTTTTATAATTGGAATCCAAAAAAGTTAAGAATGAGAATGCAAAAAAAATGTTTGGCATAGTCGAATTAGGCTATAATTTATATTTCAATAATATTCATATTGCTTTTAAACTGATACAAAATTAGAAAAAATTCGAATATTGAATAAATTTTCTAGTTTTTATAGTTTAACAATACTTTTCAATATTTAAGATGTGCACAAGCAAATTTAAAATGCATGTGTATAAATACGCAAAATAAGCAATAAGAAATGCATTAGTTTATGATCAACAGCAGTCTTCAAAAAGATTCGAATTTCGTTCAAATTATTGTCAGATGAAACACAGTCAGAGGAAATGCAGAGGTCATTTTAAGTTTTGCTGATACAGCGCAACAGTTGCGAAATCCCCAACTTATCACGCACTGAACAATTGCGACTTAAAGAGTTCGCAATTAAATATTTCAGTGAGACGCAAACAAAAAGCGGTACAAACTTGACACATTTTCACAGTAAATATTGAAAGAGGATATGCATAATCATATTAATCGTACATATTTACATGGAATTCCCGGTACTGTTTGCACTGGTGGTCATCGGGTCATCGGGCGTTGCTTCCTTATCAATACGCTACGAATTGCTTTTAATGCGTCTCAGGCTAATTGAGTAGCAGCCCAATACAAACACCGACAACAACAATCATAACAACACTACACTTTAATTATTATGATTGTGGTTCGTTAGTTATGCAGCTTTTGGGGTCAATATAGCCACTTGGTTTTTTTTTATTTTTTCTTCTTTTTTTTTGGTGTGTTTACAAAAAGCAGCTGATTAGAAACAGACAGTCGTCTGTGCATTTTTCAAACGGCTGATAAGCTCAACTAAGCTAAACATTTCCTGAACCTCAACTGAACTGAGTTGCTCTCGCTCAAAATAAAACTCACTCACTCGCACAGAAACCACTCAAAGTGGAGTGAAGAAGAACACGGCTCGTGAGTGGAAACTCTTATCAATGGTTGAGCGCAAGCTCGAAATGCGCTCGAAAGGCTTTTGGATGCTGTTAGCTGGCTGGCATTTTGTATTTTTAAGATACGACGCGTCGTGCTCAAAACTCAGTTAACACCGAACTTTTAATTTAAACGGACGTCTGCGTGTGCAACAGGACTAAAACCCACTAGGCAAATAACGGCAAAAGACGAAGTCGTCTGCTTGTCCAAATAATAAAAGTCAAATAAAGTAGGCAAAACAAAAAGTGCTCAAAACAAAAAAAAAACATAAAAAATAAAAATAAAATCAATTTCTAACTGTGGTGTGTGTGTGTGTGTGTGTGTTGTTGTTGTGCCTGGCGGCGCATTGGCGCCAAGTAAAACCAAGTAGAAAAAAGGAAGAAAAAAAACCGGAAGCTTTTACAGCATCTGCTTTTCCTTTTCGCCACAGTTGTTCCTTGTTTGCTCTTTACGCTTCTGCGCTTCTCGTTTTGTGATTTTCCATTGCTTTTTCTCTTAACCACTGCTCTTAGTTGGATATGACAAAATGGAAAACGCAGCGCATCAATTTGATACATATTTGATTTGTGCCGCATTTTTTCCTCGACGTTTGTTTTGAATTTGTGTTGTTTGCTTCTGGGCTTGATTACAAACACATGAACTTGACACAAATGCCCAGGCCTGGCCAATTGCCATTGACGTTTCGTATTTCAGTTTGTAGCTCAGCTCAGACTTTACTCTATCAATTATCAGAAAGCGGCATCAAATTCGCATATTTAACAATTACGCTTGACAATGAATTTTTATCCACAAGTATATCAAAATATGGCTGCGAATACAATTCGTTGTGAAAACAAAGGCAATTAAAAGTAAACAAAAACAAACGCAATATTTCAATATACAGATTATGTGCTCAGAACACACGTTAAAAGCATAAATAATTACTATTTTATGAAACAAAAAAAAACACACACACACAACCTGTCAGAAATGAAAGGCGTGCAACGAGCCGCAACTGAATTAAAGTTTAAAATTTATGCAACAACAAAAAATGCATAATATATTTAAAAGCAAAACTTGCAATGAAGCGATCTTTTCATTTTATGCAAGCAATAAATAAATAAAGATACGCAAATGTTTAATGAAATGTGTATAAAAACAACCAGTTGCATTTGTGCAAATGCATTATAACAAAAATCCATAATAACCACAAAAAAAAACAAATAAACGAAATGAAAAAAAAAAGACAAAGTTGGATTGTTATAAGCTGCGATATTAACCATACATAATGTAAACGAGTTAATATTTAAATGATAATTTAAAAAACGTAGTAGAAAACAGAAAAAAATAAAATTAAATATTTGGCAGCTATGCTTATTATAATATTAAAGTTCTAAACAATATATTTCTAAAATATTCAAAGTTCTAAAATATTTGGAATAAGTTTTAAATACAATAATTAAATATTTGCATTTAAGTTATCAAATTACTAATTAAATTCCACAACCGTCAATTTAAAAAGGATTTTTCAAATAAATGTTGCTTCAATTAACTATAATAAATGTAATTAAAGGTGCTGCCTGCTCTTCAGCGTCATAATTGGGCCAAAAACAAACTCTTGACAGTCATTTAGCCGCCAAAAAAAAAAAATAAGACTATTTAAAATAATTATAAAAAATAATTGTGTGACATAAACAGGAGGCGCAAGAACAACAATTTAATTCAATAATTCAAACACGCACTTAGGCCACATTATAATCTAATACAATTTAACGCTGAACCTCAGACGGCGAGCGTGGAGTCTGCAAAAAAAAATTGTGGGCTGGCAAGTTGGCAACATGGGAGTAATACGCAGCTTGCTCGTTTGCCAGCTGCTGCTCATCAGCGGATTATTACAGGAAATTCAACAGCAAACAGTACTTAAGACATATGCAACTGCCATTGATGCGGGTATGAATTTATAATTCTCTAACTAATGTTATAATGTTACATGTTATGTTAAACACCCAAAACACCAAACAGCTGCTGGGGGAGCACTTATTACGCAGGCCAAAAGCTTTGTTGTGTTAAATTCCATCGAAACTTTTATGTTAGTTTCAAGTATGTTATTGGCAGAACATGTAAAAAGTTCAATTACGAAACGGAGCTGAAGTGAACAAGCATTGGCAATAGAATAAACCGAGCCAAATGTTGGAAAGTTTGGTTGTGCTCGAACGAAAGAAACTTGGCTGATTTCTTCATTTCTATTACCATTCAACTGGAACCACATTAAAGCTATTTAGATAAGGTTCCGATGCCTGAGCACCGAGTAAGTAATACATGAACTGCCCTCCAAGTGTTGTTCGATTTACGGTTATGGCCTGCCTCAATGCGTTGTCTTGCCAGTGTTGTTATTTTGCCTTTTATCTTATATGGCTGGGCGTGGCAGCAATAGCAGCAAACCAAAAAAAAATAATAATAATAATGTCAACTGCTGAAGCTAGAGTCTATTTAGGAATAAATAACATATAGACAACAACTAAACGGGGATGGCCATTAAGAGCAGCACACAGTGAGCAATAGGAGCCATTTTTTAGCAGCGTTAAGTCGCTTGCCACGTGGCGCATACGCCGCGTAAGAACAACAACAACGCAACAACGACAAGACGCTGAAAAGACGCTGCTCGACTTTTAAGCAGCTTCCACACATCTGCCATAAGTGGAAAATATGTACAAGACACCACATATACACATACATATATACATATATAGTTACGCTGCCAATATCGAGCGCATAAATATTCATGCAGCACATTTGCAAAAAAAAATAATAATAATACAAAAAATAAGCGACAGCTGATAAGCCCAACAGCGTTCGGAGCTAGCTAAATGTGTGCAGAAGCTAACAAAATGTGTGGAGACGAAAATCTAAAAAAATATTCATGTCCGTATGCCGACTGTGCGCCGACTGCAAACCTTAGATAAATTCAGTCACATATCCTTGGCAGGCGCTCCTGCCTTATAAGCCATAAATTATGCATGGCTCACTTTTAAGCAGCCGCCGCAAACAGAGGCAGCAGCAGCAGCAGCAGCAGCGTCGGCCACCGAATTTCTGTGCGAAAGGTTGAACATCAGCAGATGTGGCCAATTTCTTGCCATTCTCTTTTCAAATCAGCTTCCTTTCGCAACTCTTAAATACAAAGATATCAGCACATTTGAAACGATTCAAATATGTGTCTAACATTTTGTCGTATTCCAGTATTTCAATTCGCCCAAAAAATCGTCAAGTATTTTCAGAATACTTCACTGAATAGAAGCTGCTGGAAGAGTGCCGATTTACGAAAGTCGAAAGGGTTTGATTTCATATTAAGCCGACCTTAAGAAATATGCGGATAACTGTTGGAACGTTGGCGAAAGCGATTTTAAAAACACACAAAACACACCAAATTCTGCAGGGCATAAAATAGATAAGCAGCAGTCAAAAAAAAAACGACTTAATTTCCCATTTTCCAGAGCTCAATTCAATTTGCTTTTGCTTTTTCCACTTCCGGACGCAGCTTTACTTAACATATAAATTGCCCGACATTTAAAATGCAATTTTAACGGACTTGTGTTGCCAATGGCTGCCCATTTGTCCCGTCCATTCAACAGATATGCCCCCCACCGCCACCTTCTGTCCATAAAAAAAAAAAACGTCCGGCATATGTAAAAAGTTTGTCTCATTAGGAGCAGCCTCTCAAAGCTCACGCCAAGCGGCTCTTCAAATGATTTATGGTGCGTCGTGTGGCGTCCCTTAACCCGCATTTACCCAACCAA
Organism: Drosophila picticornis; assembly: GCA_035043845.1. NCBI lineage: Eukaryota > Metazoa > Arthropoda > Insecta > Diptera > Drosophilidae > Drosophila > Drosophila picticornis. The sequence goes on from JAWNMR010000362.1 coordinate 9,211,137, forward strand.
AAAAACAAACCAAAAAAATCCCTTGTTATTTTTTGTATTTTTTTTTTTTTGTTTTTTTTTATTGAAATACTTGAAGCAAAAGACAAAGTGAAGCGCACAACTCCAATAAAGTGAAAAAGGTGCCATAAATAACAAGCGGGAATGTTAGAACGAGCCTTTTTCTCTTCGCTTTGTACTATAAATGTATTTGCCAAGGGGACACCACGCTGTGAGTAAGATGCTACCTACAGAATATAAAAGTAAAGAGGGGAGGAAAGAAAAACACATAAAGTCCAACAACAATAGTAACAATTGTAAACAATGAAAAGGAAAATCTTCCTAAATGCGGCACAAATTTTTCATTTATTTATTGAGACGAGAAGGCGAGCCAGAAAGCAAAAGTTGATAAAGTACGAAAAGGAAAAGTAAAATTTGTGCACGTTGCTTCCCTTTTCCGCCTTTTAAATGAAACAGACAATTCAATTTATGTTTATCTGACTCCCCAACAACAACAACAACAGCAAGCAGCAAACAAACTTCATTAGATGAGCGGCAAGGCAATTTTAGTGGCTAAACATTTTTCATTTAAATACCCTTAAAATAAGAAAGTAACAAATAACAAATATTTTGTATGTTTACCTGCCAGATTTGTAATATAGTTCGGATTATTTTGTTACAATTGCTGTTTTGCCGATTTTATAACTACCACTAAAGTATAAACAAATTTCTTAGTTCTCAAACAATTAGCAACGAAATCCATTCAACATCCAACACTTAACAAAACATTCTGCAGAGTATTATAAAGTCGAACACTTGAAAGTTGTACATGGAGCCTTGCCTTTGGGCGGTCATTGAGTGTTATAGTAATTTTTATATGTATATATATAAATTCCTTGAAATACAATTGTCAGCTTAAAGCCGTAAGGGTGCCGCAAAACGCTGCAAATGGCAAATGGAAAATGGGAAATGGGAAATGGCAAACATCAGGAAAAGTTTTAATGCGCTAAATCGATGAATGACCGCAAAAAAGTTTCGTAGTTGGCTTGTGGACACTTGTGAGACCAAATAGCTTTTTTTCGCAACAACCAAACGCTCCAAATGAGCGCCTAGAGAAGGATTCTCAGAAAAAGGGGAAAGAGGAGGGAGAGGGAGGGAGAGGGAGGGAGAGAGAGGGGGATAGAGAAAGAGGGTGGATGAGGAGGAGATGTGTGGAAGGCAGTAAAGTTGCATCCCGTCGAAACTTTTGTCAAGGCTTTGGGCCATGTGTGTGGGTTTGCTAACTTTTTTGTGTCTGCTCAGTTTGTCAGCCACCCCGTCGATAAGTTGCGGCAACCTTGGGCAAGCTGCTGCCGTTGCGCTGATAGCGTACTGCATATCACAGACAAATGATAAGACAGCAACGAAAATCACCTTTAAACCCGCTGCCAAAGTGCAATTCATTATTATGCAAAATAGCTGGCATTAAAATGGCAGCGAGGAGCGCATTAAATGAATTGCATAAAATTCATGAGCATTCACGGCACTTGTGTGTTGTTGTCGTTGTTGTTGTTGTTGTTGTTGCTCTTGCCAGTGTTAGAATTAAAAGGTTGCCGCCCTTTACCGCCCCCCCCACAAACCCCACGTTCCCTCAAGTGCCACATAATCCGCGTTTTTGTCGACGCAACGCGTCAGACTGTAAATAATGAAGTTTGCACCTGGGCGCCGCAGTGGCTGTGATTTGCGAGTGGGCGTGGCCAAGGGGCGGCGAATACGTGTAGCATGCACTTAGACGCAGTAAAGCAAAGATAATATAAATATGCGTCATGCGTTACACAAATACTGCATAAAGCAACGCGAACAAATTTATGAGCTCTGCTCGAATAAAATTTGCGCCATAAATGTCAACAGATGCAGATATGGGCCAAGGAAGGAAAGACGCTGTTGCCAACAGACATGCAGACAGCTGACTGTGTTTTCCTTATCTCTGCTGTTCGACACACTGAATGACATTTGGGCTATGTGTACATATAAAAGTGGCCTCTGCTGTCAACCCATTAAGTCATCAATAAATAATTATGCAGCATAGCCTTTGGCATACGCCAACACAATTTAATGGCAGGTTGACAGTAGAAAAAGAGGTAGAAGGATATAAAGAGAAAGAGAGCGAGAGAGAGAGAGTAAAAGAGATAGAGATATCCAAAATCGCTTTATAAAAAGAAGAGTTGTTATACAAATCTAAGCTTTTGTGACTTAAAAATAAATTAAAGATCAACAGCAGCTTAAAGACAAATACCGTTGGCCAAATGTAAAAGTTACACACATAAAAAAGAATTAAATAAAAAATAAATAAAAAAGCGTTTCACGAACTTTTTAAGTCACAATTGTATAATTGCATTCTGAACTCGTTTATAGCTCACTTATGAGCCGAAAACTGCGTACAGCGTACTGCGCCCAGTTATAAAAGTTTTACACCGAAAACTTTATTGAGAAAATTTCGGTAATTTCAAAATATTTTGATCAACTACAGCCACTGCGCCTTCGGTCTGGTCATTAAACTTAGCTGGCTGGATGGCTGGATGGCTGGCTGGTTGGCTGGTTGGCTGACTGGGTGGCTGGCTGACTGGCTGTTGACATCTGACTCAAATCCTTGTTTAATGTCGGCGCTAAATTCCATTGCTAGGTAAATACGTTTGGAACGTTGCGAGTCCCCAAACGCAGAACGTGATGCGCATTTTTCGCAGTGCGACTGCTCTGAGGACAGCAGTTAGAGAAACACACACAAAAGTTACTCCAAAGCTTATGGCGGTAACAGGGAATTTTTCTGGTGGCAGGAGGGGATCCTGCTGATGGGGAATTGGTAACACGCAGCAACTTGCCGCACAGCAGCAATGGCAGTCGCCGCTGCAAGTTGACTGACTCCCAGTTGTAGTTGGCAGCAGTTGGACTTAAAGCCCAGCCAAAATTCCCAAATGTCTGTGGAGGGCGCATTCATTTGAGTTACGGCGTTAAATTGAGTGCAGTTTCAGCTAAAAGGTGCAACATTTTAGCCAGCAATATGCAGATGAATAGTAAATGCCACCCATTCATCTCCATCTCTCCAGGGAAATGTCCATTTAGTTGTTGGCAAATAGAAAAAGAGGAAACTCAGTAAGAAATTTAGTCGTTGAGCAGAGCAGTTGTTTGTAGTACTCCAAATGGGCAGTTGACTAATTTACGCAGAATGGTTCTTCTTCTTTCCAAAGAAATCAATAGTATTTAAAAGAATTAAAGTTGCAAGTTGGAAATTGCAAAACCAATTTTGGTTTACAATTAAGAATCATAAATATTTGTGTGATTAAATCAAGGAAATAAATTTAGAAGCAAAATAGTCAATGTATTTTAAATATATTTTATCTAACAAGGAAATTGTAATCAATTGATAAATTTAGGTCATCAAGCTAATAATAAAACATGCTTAAGAAATTTAAAATGCTCTGCTAAAGAACAATTTTTAAACGGTTTTCCAGTTCCCCACAAATTCCCACAGTGAAGCATATCTAAAAGTCGGATTCTATTTTTTTTTTCATCTTTTTTTGCGCTTATAAAACCTTCAGACCCTTTTCCAGCAAGTCACAATTAGTTGGTCACTGCATAAAAGCAGAATTTCAGCTTTTTTTCTTGTTGCTTTTAGCATTTTAAAAGCTTAAAATTCTTTAGAAAAGCTCGTTTGCACGGCGAGCAAAGTAATAAAATAAAATAGCCAGAAAAGAGCATAACTGAACTATTTTCACTATGGTTGCATAAAACAAAAGACCGACCAGAAACATGAAAGCTAAAGATGGCAGGGCTGGGAGAAGCAACCCGCATAGCAAGTGGCAAGTTTTTGTTGCCAGTGGCATCAACACGGCCCGCAACATAAAAATCACATTTATTTTTGACACAGATAGCTATTGAAGCATAAAAAGTAGATTTTCAGCGCTTTTATTTTTAATATTTTTTTTAGTAACCATTATCAGTGTTTTGATACCCATCAAATATTAAATAGGGTTGCTAGAAGCTATATTAAAGTTGTGAAAGTTATTTAAGTGGTCGAAGACACAAAATACTTTTGCAATTTGTATTATGTATTATATTAAATATCTTATCTTATTCCCTGACAGCTGTATACTTAAGATTTATGGTACTATTTATCAGCAGCTTTTATGGGCTTCCATGCAAAACCATTTACAGGGTATACATGTGTTCACTTCTCTTAAGCATTTCCACTTCTTTTGCACGCTAGCGAAGTAAAATTCAATTTCATATCGTAAGTAAAGATTTGTTATACTTATTAAATGTGTGTTTTTTTTACGTTTTCTTTAACACAGAGTCGACTTGTGGCGCTGAACAGTTCCGTTGCAACAATGGCTACTGCATATCCAAGAAATGGCGTTGCGATCGCGAAAATGACTGTGCCGATGGCTCCGATGAGGCACCAGGGCTTTGCAGTAAGTATTAGCCAAACGAGCATGTATGTGAACGATAATTCAGTTTAAATTGTGCAGTGAATGTGTGCAGCAATTTCGGTTTCATGTGCCACAATGGGGAGGGGTGCTTGCCACGCGCTTGGATCTGCGATGGCGAACCCGATTGTCGCGATGGCTCCGACGAATTGAAGTGTTGTAAGCAAACAGTTATAGCAACATTTGCAAATATAAACTAACCCGGAGGACTTACGCCACCCACTAACAAGAAATCAAGCAGGAAAAGCAATGGCAAGGGAAAACGAAAAGAAAAGAAAAGAAAAGAAAGAAAAACCATCCTCATACAATCGCACACAAATGGGTTTCATAACTTAAAGGCTCATAAAGCTCGCATTTAAAGCATGATATTTATTTCAATGCAGGCCATGTATATTACCCACCATGTATCTCAAACTTTATGACTTGGGTGAGCCTAAAACTTGGCATCACTTGTCCATAAATTACCGTCAAAAGACGCCGAACGACATCGTGACGTGCGCATCAAAAATGCTGCCAACAGCGGAAATAATTTGTATTTATGCATTAGCAAGCGACTCTTCTAACCCTGACAGCTGTTAAACGTCCCTGCCCCCCCTGTTCCATTATACTCTGTGGTCATAAATATTGTTGCAACGTGTATAAGAAACTTGGACAAATGTAATTCTTTGGTAAACGAAAAATGATCGAAGTTGAAGTATGACTATACCCAAGCACCTTTTTATACACAACTATTTGATTTGATCATTTTATTAATTAATGAAAGCGATAAAAGGGTATTTGCTAGTCGAGTACTCTCAAGTACTTCTCTTAAGCCATTTTTTATGCCCAGAATAGCATCATTATTTTTTACATATCGCCCAATTTTTCGGCGCTATTTATTTTGCAGTTTATAGTCTGCGTCGCATTCAACTAACTATGTGCCACGTAAAGTATCCAAAATTTATTGAGTCTATTTAATTTTTTTTATCCGAGATGTAATTGAAAAAAAAGATGAAATTTTTATGATGTAATCCACTCGTAACTCATCAGCGGATTCGCTGAAATAAAAACTGGTAATCAAAAGAAAAAAGAAAAATTTAAAGGAAAAGGCGCGCAAATTGAGTCTGTGGCTTATTTGATGCCAGGCAGGACTCGGCTCAACAAATTTAATGTGAACCGAATTCGCTCTGTTGCACCTACTCCGCTCCTACAACCGCTCCTTCTTCCTGCTGCTGCTGCTGCTTTTGTTTCCTGCTCCTGCTCAACTCTAGTCATTGAACACGTGTGACATTTTATGGCTTTTATGTGCCTGGCCAAAAAAAAAAAAAGAAGTATTTTCAACGCTACTTTTTGACGTTTTATATCGTTGGCAACGTTGTGAATGTTAATTGAAGTTTAACGCGCCCAAAAAAAAAGTTGGTTAGCAGACAATCGCAAAATTCGACTAGGCGTTTAATGCATACTTAAATACATGTAGAAATATTAAGAGAGATGTGGAGCCACATATAGTTTATGAGATAATCTTTCATCTGTATCTTAATATAACGTGCCACAATTTTATACATGGTTTACAAATATTTGTATTTGATTAAAATACAACAGTCAAAAATTGATTAGAAATAATCTTAAGTCTTCTTAACATGCCGCCCACTTCTTGTACTTATTTTGAATTTGTCATATATTTTTCTGCTCCTCACAAAAATTCTAAATTAATCGGAAAGAGAAAGAAGATTTGTCAATTAAGTAGACGAATTCTAAAAATTATTTTTTCTCTTATTTTCCTACTCGAAGTGGACACTTCCTTTTTCCAGTCGCCAAGCTATTTTAAGCTATTTATCGTTCAAAGACAGTTTATTTGATTGAATTCTATCTCCCCTAACAACTAAGAAAAACAAAAAAAAAAAAGGAAAAAATGTTTCTCGGCGTACACTTCTTTGATGCGAACACAATGCGGACTAAACTACAATGTAAACAAAACTCAAACAGCTGCACTCAGGCATCAAACTCCATTGGCTTTGATATCTTTGGCGTGTGTGAGCGCCCACTTGGCCAACTGCACGCCAGGCACATAAACTAAAAGCATTTTAAATAAAATTAAAATCAAATTGCAAGTATACTTTTGTGTCAGGCTGCTCTGCGCTGCAGCCAGCGACAGCAGATAACAAGAAAATGCTATTGAATAGAATACAAAAGTTATGTGCTTCTGTGTCAGTATAAGAGTCTTACAGTGTGTGTGTGTGTGTTTGTGTGTGTGCGTACGCTATCGAAGCTGTTCTGAGCCTTTCATTGTAGCCAGCAAATTGATTTTGCCATGCCTTGCACGAGCTGAAACCAAAGCAAGTCCACAGCAGGCTCTGCCAACTGGAACCGGGCACCGATGTCAGGCGACATGTCCTGCTGTTGCTCCCCTGCCCACATTTACGGCTTCAGCAAAATAGTGGCATTAAAATTTTAAAATATATATGCACAGAGAGTAGAAGTCCTCGTCGCACTTTCGCAAAACTAGCCAGCAATAAAGCTTATTTAATGAAATCATGAAAACGTTGCGTATGCGCAACATTGCAAATTGTTGTATATTGACATGACTTCGCTTGAAAATATTCATTTTAGTTACAAATATACTTTAAACCTATTTAAATATTTAAAATGTTCACAAAGTTTGTGTGTTTCTCTTATAATAATATTGACTTGAATTTCTCATGGAGAAATGTGGCCAATAAATTATAATAATGAGATATTAACATCAAAAACTATTTCAATGTACAGCAAATAATAATTTGTGACTTAGACTGCCCCTAGATTTCCCAAAAAGATGCCAAGTCGATCAATATAAAGTTATTGAGAAATATAAGAGTCATAACTTTTACAGAGACAGAGTCAGAGCCATAAACTTTTTTACAAATTCGTTCTAAAATCTTCGGGTTGAATTTCCAACTTTATAATAAACAACAGGATCAATTTTGCAAGCTTAAATTTGATTCTTGTTTTTCTTTCCATCTCAATTGGTATATTAAATTTTGGTTATATAAACTTTTTTATCACGGAGTCATTTTTGCTCTCAAACTGGTGAAATTCCTGTTGAATTCCACTGCCAAATAAACGCGCTTCACTCGTTCGATAGCTGCAATAAATTCCACTTTAAGTCATATCACGAATACGACATGTTGTGCATGCAAAATATCAAATAGCAAAGCGTAAAATAATAATAAATTAATTTATTTGCAACGATGCTGAAGCTGCCAGCAAAAACAAAAAAAAAGAAAAAAAAAAACAAAATGCGGAAAAAATTTTGCGCATAGGTAACGCGGCAAATAACGGTGAACAAAACAAACACAACAGCGTCGAAAAGCATATTATCCAAGTGTGTGTGTATGTCATGTGGTGTTATGAGCCTTTATTGCCCATGGCGCACTCGCACACACATCAGGAATTACATAATCTTATCAAGCAAAATCAAGCGAAGCCGAAGCAAGCACAAAACAAAGGACATTCAGTTCACGCGTCGAGTGGCAGGCAACAGAAACAAAAGCAAAATGGAAAAAATAATACGCATTTAGGGTTAAACACAAGCGTTTTTATGTGTGTGTATGCATGCAAGTATGCATATGCGTGTGTGTGTGTGTTGTCAGCTTTGTTAAATGTCCGTCTGGTAAAACTTCAATGAAAGTTTCAGGCAACAAGGCGGCTTTTATTACAATGCGTGGATCTAGCTGTGAGTGTGTGTGTGTGTGTGTGTGTGGGAGTGTGTGGGAGCCTGTGTGTTTGGCTGTGTGTGATAATTGCTTTAATGTGTACGCATGTGTGCGTTTTAACTTTATGGAGTGTTGGCTGATAATGTCTTAATTACTGCCTAGATAAAGTGCCGCCCGCTTAGCCCCAGTTCGAGTTGCCCTATATTTCTAAATGAGTGCGCGTGTGTGTGTGTGTGAGTGCTGGCACGACAACTATGTTTATTACTTGCTTGGCATGTGGCAGCCACAATTGGACTTTGACTTCAACTCCTGCTGCTTCTTATAAACTTAATTACGGTGCCAAAGCAACACTAGAGACTCAAGGAGGCATCGTCGTGATAAAAGTCTGTTGCACGCTTTAGGGCAGTGCCCCACCAGAAACACGCCCCTAAATGTGCTAGTGATGCAGTAATCAAAGATGTAACTAAGCAGCACCATTAGGCAGACAGTTAGAAACCCTTCGACACACATACAAACATAAATGTGAATACATAAATAAAAGACAAAACATGGTTTTATCAGCCAGTTGCTCTTAACACCCGTTTTGGCATGACTCAAAATTGAAGCCTGGTTTTCTTTTAGGCAATTTTTACAGCAGGTTTGCTGCTCGTTACTGTTGGTAAATCATTTTAATTCATTTTGTTGAAATTCATTTTTATTTTGTGTCAAGCCATAAATTTTTTACATTTTAATGTATTTTACATATTTTATAAGAATATTTTCCTTTATTTTTTTTTCCATCAGGCTTACAATTTTGCCATGTCAAACCGAATTCTTTAAATGTGTCAAAATTTGTGAAGAGAAAATATGGCTGACATGTTTTAAAATGCAATTAACATTTAAAATGTTTTCAAATATTATGTTCTCGTAATCAATTTAATAAAATGGGCAAACTGAGTTGTCATCTTTAACATACTTAAATGAATCAGAAAACGTTTGAGTTAAATTACTTCATTTATGAAGGAGCTTTCAAGCAACACTTCTTGATCATATACAACTATAATAATTCTTGTCCAACACAGGGGGAAATCCTTTTACAGCTTCCAGGACACAAACCAAAATTAAAAGTCTACGTCTCATCATTTGGCATCAGCATGTTAAACTAACACATTTGTTTCCATCATCTATTTGTATATTGCAGAGAGCAAACCCTGCTCACAGGATGAGTTCGCCTGCAAGGGCGGCGATGTGGGCTGTATACCGTTGGCCTGGATGTGTGATCAGAGCAAAGATTGCAGCGATGGCTCCGATGAGGCCACGTGCAGTAAGCCATCAAAATTTAATCTCTATTTTAACTGTAACTAAAGCCCTGTCGGCAATAGTGTCGTAATTCTCTTATGTATTTAGTTTAGCTGCTCTGTGTGTGCTTGTGTGTGCTTGTATGTGTGTCTGTGTGCTTGTGTGTGTGTGTGTCTCAGTTAGTGTGCCCACACTTAATTTTGCTGGTCATGAGCATGCTACACATTGCTGCAAGAATTGTGTATTACTTACCTAAACAATACACATGCAATAAAGCACAAATATTTACACACACTCGCACACACACAAACACACACACACACACACACAGTCAAGCAGCAGCACACAACACACACTTTAGTTTGCAATGCTTTTGTTACATATTCACTGTATTTGTTGTTGCTATTGCTGTTGCTGTTGCTGTTGCTGTAGTCGTTGTTGTGGCAACAAATCTCTTTGGTTTTTATCCCCTGGCGCGTTGCGTTGGCAATTTTTATAATGGTGTTGGTTTTGTTGAGTTATGTCTCACATATTTCAGTCTCTGTTCTTGCTGTTTTTAAGTTTTTGGCTTTGGTTTCCATGCTTGCTGTTTACCTAACTCTCCACAATCGTTAACCACAATTCATACTAGCATAAAAACTCATTGCCATAAGTACCACTATGAAATACTCCTCCACACACACACACACCCACCCACACCCACCCACACACACGTTCAAGAAATTCGTCTCACATGAAGATGATGATTTCCACAGATACCACCTGCCGCTCCGATGAGTTCACCTGCAGCAATGGCCGTTGCATTCAGAAGCGATGGGTCTGCGATCACGATGATGACTGCGGCGATGGCAGCGATGAGCGCAACTGTCCCAAAATCGAGTGCAACAGGAACAGCTCCTTCACCTGCAGCAATGGCGCCTGCATTCCCAAGGGTTGGGCTTGCGATGGCGAACCCGATTGCCAGGATGCCGACGATGAGCGCGTAAGTTTTCATTGTTAGTGCGAGACTTGATCCACAAATTAAAGAAACGAAATTTACTAGTTACTCAAATATATTTGAGCCGGAAATTGTTACAATTCGTAATGATCACAAAATGATTATAAACTTTGAGCAGTTATTGCTTTAATATTTATTACTATTTATTCAGGGTGAATCATTTAATATTTAGTTTTAAAATGATGTGTCAAATAATTATACATCAACGAAATCTCTCAAGCAACCCTCGTGCAAATATATATTTGTATATGCTTACTGGGAAGCATAGATTATGCAGCGCTGACGCATTACTCAAAGTCGGCAACGTCGACGTCACCGTCACCGTCACCGTCAGCGTCAGCGTCAGCGTTTGGCGCTGGCAACTGATTGCAAAAGAGCAGTTATGTGAACGATGCACAGCTTTTGTTGTCAGCCAGAAAAGCAGCGGCAGTGGCAGCGGTCGCAGCAAGCAGCAAGCACCAAGCAACGAGGCACTGGCTAAAATTGCTTGCTGAAAGAGAAAAACTATGCGCAAAAAGCAAGCAGTCCCCAAAAAGTACGCAACTTGAGTATGCCAACAATGGACGAAGCCAGCCCAGCAACAAGCGATGTTCTTTATGCAAACATTATATTGCATATTTACACACAAGTATATATTTCTTTATATATATGTATATATATCTGTGTGTGCTGAACTTGGCTGCTGTGCATATTTCAAGTAACGTTCGCGTTGACAGACAATGGTCAGAATGCATATTTAAAGTCAACTATGCACAGCACTCCACCAATTGCATTGTCTGCACACAGACCACAGGTGTTAAATAAATTGTACTCTTTCATAATAATTCTATTACTAATTTATACATAATTTTTATCTCCCCATGTCATCTTTATAGGACTGCGCCAAGTCACAGCTGATTGTGACGCCCTGCCTGGCACATGAGTATCAGTGCAAGGATCGCATTACCTGCCTTCACCAAAGCTGGGTCTGTGACGGAGATCACGACTGCCCCGACGGCGACGACGAGCACGACTCGACCTGCAAAAACATCATCTGCAGACCAGATCAGTTCCAATGCGGCGATCGCAGCTGCATTGCCGGCCATCTCGCTTGCAATGGGCAGGCAGACTGTGCGGATGGCAGCGATGAACGGGATTGCAGACTGAAGGCTCAGGCTAAGGGCTGCAATGCCACTAGCCAGTTTGATTGTGGAGGCGGACAGTGCATTCCCCTGTCAAAGGTCTGCGACAAGCGCAAGGATTGCCCCGATGGCGAGGATGAGCCGGCTGGCAAATGTGAAGTCAATGAATGCGCCTCGAGAAATGGTGGCTGCATGCATCGATGTGTGGACCGTCTGGTGGATTACAGCTGTGAATGCAACCAAGGCTACAAGCTATCCGGGGACAAACACACCTGTCTCGATGTCAACGAGTGCGAACAACCAGGTGTTTGCTCCCAGATCTGTGTGAATGAAGTGGGCGGCTTCAAGTGCGAGTGTGAGGCGGGTTACATGCGAGATCCTCGGAATCACACACGCTGCAAGGCAACCGAAGGACACGCCTCGTTGCTCCTGGCACGTCATCATGATATACGCAAGATTTCGCTGGATCACAAGGAGATGACATCGATTGTGAATAACACAAAGTCAGCGACGGCGCTGGACTTTGTGTTCCGCACGGGGATGATCATCTGGAGCGATGTGACCACGCAGAGCATCTACAAGGCGCCCATCGATGAGGGCAACGAGAAGACCGTGGTGCTGAAGCAATCCTCTGTTACGTCGGACGGCCTCGCAGTCGACTGGATCTACAACCATGTCTATTACTCGGACACGCACAAGTGCACCATCGAGCTGACCAACTTCGATGGCAATATGGGCAAAGTGCTGATCGAGGATTCACTGGACATACCACGCTCCATTGCCCTGGATCCCATTGAGGGGTGGATGTACTGGTCGGACTGGGGAGCGTCCCCACGCATTGAGCGCGCCGGCATGGATGGCTCCCATCGCAACACAATTATCAGCTATGATGTGAAGTGGCCCAATGGCATCACTCTAGATCTGGTGAGGAAGCGCATCTACTGGGTGGATGGCAAGCTGAATGTCATCTCCTCGGCCAACTACGATGGCTCACAGCGCAGTCAAATATTGTACTCCACGGAGTACTTGCGACATCCCTTCTCGATAAGCACCTTCGAGGACTACATCTACTGGACTGACTGGGACAAGCAGACGGTCTTCAAGGCCAACAAGTTCACTGGGGAAGATGTTGAGCCCATTACAGCTGTGCATATGGTGGGTAAACTTAAACACAAAGAGGATGATCCTTTATTATACACTTATTACATCTTCTACTCGGTCACAGCTCCAACATCCCATGGTCATTCATGTGTATCATCCGTATCGCCAGCCCGATGGCATTAATCACTGCCAATCGGTTAATGGTCACTGCTCACATCTTTGCCTGCCGGCGCCGCGTATCAATGAGCGCAGTCCTCGCATCTCGTGCGCCTGTCCCACGGGCCTCAAGCTCATGGCCGATGGCCTCATGTGCATCGAAGATCGTAAGTAGCTTTGCCATTTACTGCTTTTGTGGGTGGGGAGGGAGACTCGGCTTAAAATGCACTTTGTGAACGCATTCGATGTATTCGATGCACACAGCAGGAGTAGTGGCTGCCGTAATTTTCAGCACGGCCCTCTGCATTCGCGGTCGAATGGCAACGTGTCCTTGTTGTGGTTGCTGCAACCACGACGCGGCAGTTGAGCCTTATTAAGGCCATTTACGTGTGCTCTGATGTTATTTGCATCGTAATTGCATTTGGTTTTATGTTTTTTTTTTTAATTTATTTTGTTCAAATTTAATGATTTCTTCTATTGTTTCTGGTTGATAGAATACATACGCCCCGTGCAACCCACGAGGCGTATTAATACAACAGCACAAGCAACTACGCCTGCTATAACATCGCCAACGCCAAAATACGCAAAAATACCGCAAGAAGCGGTCAGTTTAGCGCCGGGTATGAATTTTATTTTCCATTTCTTGATATTGGTGTTGGAAACTTGTATTTGTAAACAAAAATAGTAGTTTTTTGTAAGCTTATATATTAATTTTAATACTTTCCTTGTTGTGTATATTTTAAAAACCTATACTAAATCAAGACTACTTATACATATTCTATGCGCGGCCGAATATTTATAAGAAATTAAGAAAATAATTTTTTTTTATATTTGTGGTAAAGGTTTTTACAAAATTATAATTTCGTCCAATCACATTTATCCGGGTATTGGTTGTTGGTAGCTATTCTAACGTCCCCGTTTATCATATTAATTGTAACACATTATTTTTGCTTTGTTTACTGATTGTTTTCCCAATATGTATCTCATTATTTGTGTGTTTTATACCTGATTGCCCTCGCTTATTTCTTTTATCCACTCATAGCACTCATAACTTAATGTCTTATTGAGATAGCTACAAATACTTCGCACACTCACAGGCAGACCTACTCTTACATGTATGTAAATGGTTCACGTTCCCTCTTTTAATTTTGTATGCCATTTGTCACGGCAATTTCTTACACATGCATCGAGCGACGCCAACGCTCACATGTCATCAGCATAAATCAACATCAATGATATCGACATAATCACTCAAAATACACACACAGAGACACTCGCACACTCACACAAGGCAGCTACAACAATGTTGTGCCACGTAAAACATACATAAATATCTGGTTGGGGTAAAACCAACGAAAAGGATGCGTTAGTGACATGTTTAATGGCAACAATGGTTGCCACCGAAATACCCAAGCACCGTCTGCAACCCATGCCACAAGCTCAAAGGCAATGCACGCTCAAGCGACAACCCTATGACACTTACACCCAAGCATTTCTGCATGCAATTTGTGCGCAACTCTGCCAAAAGCGATGACAATGCGGATGCGAATAAGGATGCGGATGTGGATGTGGATGTGGATGATGAACGGCTGACAGCCACAGTGGCAGCTGACTGGCTGACTGGCAAGCGTTGGCATCGTCGCTCAACAAATCGCCATGAAATTAAATTGTACCCAGCAACGACATGGCCAATAGCAATAGGAGCAAGGGTTACCAGCCTAAGGGTGGATGGGTCTGAGGATTGGGTTTATAGGGGTAGCAAATAGTTTAACCAGACATTCATCGTCCACATCAGTCACACATTCGGTCACATCCATCAGACTGAAAATTGGCTCTGTCAACACCTAAAGCTGTACATTATTGCAATATGGAAAACGTGGCGCAAAGTTAAGAATAAATTACCACAGTGTCCGTCGAAAATATGCAACACACGGAGGCAAAATTTGCAAGCATTGCTTTTATCTATGGTTCGTTTACATTTGATTGTCGCGCCGCCAGTTAATGATGGCAATTGGGAAAACCAATTTCTTTAGCCATTACTTTTGATCCACTCAAAACAATAAAAGATAAGAGGCCCTGCACAACAGTTCTGAGAAGGGAATACAATAAGCGCAGAGAAACAAAAAAATCTAAAAAAAAAAAAAGAAAATTTTTAGCAAATAACATTGAAATCAAACAACAAGATTGTCAGACAATTTCTGCATGGTAAACTTAAAAGAAAATTGATTTCTCGCCAATCAGCAAGAGTGTTTTGCAGCTGCCTTAGCAACTTGATATAACATAAATATAAGTGACAATGCAATATATAAATAAATAGACAATGCAACAATTTAATGTTTGCAGCATCGACAGTAGAATCATGTAATTATTTATTGTACATTATTTTAAAATATTTCATTCGACTTAAGCTTAAACTAAGAGTATCAAAAAACACGAAACAGTAACAAAATGCTCAATTAGAGAAGACTTTTTATACAAGTTTGCTTCCGGCCAACCTGGAAACATACTGTTATTATCAAAAGAGGTCATTGAACAAAAACAAGACAAGTCAGTTTTAAAATTTAAATTACTGTTTTCGACACTCTTTAGTTACTCAAACGATAAAACTTTCACTTCGCATGTTTAATTAATTCTTTTATGATTCTCTTTTTTGGCCAGTAGACCCTTGATAAAATAATGCGTTTCACATGCTTAACCACATATCACATCTTCATTTGAATAACACTTTTGGCATTTTTGACAACAGCGTAATTTGAGCAGTGCTTTAAATTTAATATTTGTGTATGCTGTCAGCCTTATGAAAATTCCTTTTGACCACGTCACGTGTATTAATCTGACCAGAAAATATGCTGGTGGTAAACCCCACTTTGTTGGCTGCTATGCCTACCGAAATCGGCTTCTTCTCGAGCTGAGCATTTGGCTTCCCATAGAAATGCCCCTAATTACGTCAATTTAAAAGAAAAATAATAGAAAAAGAAATGAAAACAAAATCTCAAATAAATAAAGCAGAAGAAAACGTTAAGCGGCTCAAGTAAATACCGTTACATTTGCACAGACCTGCTTTAGTGCAATACAATTCCAAGGAAAATGATGAGAGCAGTTAAGGACTCCAGGACTTAACGTTGGAGTGCTTAGACAAAAGTTTGCCGAGCCCAAAGATGGCAGATGTGGCGAGGGATCAAGTAAATAACTATAAACTAGTTAAGGACTATTTCAATTAGATGGCCAAGCCAAGCCAAGGCAAGCTGGCCATAACTACAATTTCAATTAGCGGTTTGCGCTACTTTTCCCAGGGCCAGCAGTGTTGAGCAATATTCGCGTAACTGTGACTGCCACGCTGTGATTGACAAATAACGTGACTCACTGTGACTGTTCTTCTAACTTTTAGTTCCCTGAAAAAACTAAAACCCAAGTATCATTTCAGACTGACTCAAAAAATGCAATGATTTAATTCGTAGGCCAGATATTAATTTACATAACAGGCACTTGTTAACAGCCACTGATATTGGAAAGTAATAACTGCAACTGTAACTGTAACTGTAAAGTAACAATCTCGCCCATCTTCCATGGCCACCCAGCCACCACCCCATTTGATATTGCTTAATTAAGCGCAGGCAAGCTCTGCAAATAAGGCAGGCGAAATGCCAGATAGACAGTGCCACGAAACGTCATAAACTCTTGGCAGACGTCGAAAGTAACGACTGCATTTTTAATAGCCAACACATAAAGTGGGTGCGGTGTGGGGTAGCTTTGTGGCTGCTGTGTGGGTCAGCAGCTGTTTGCAAATTTGATGACTTTACGTTGGCTGCAGTTGGTCAGCAGCAGCCAGTTTGCCAACTGGCCAACGGAAGCTTGTAGGCAGGGATGCTTTAAATGGGCAACAACAAATGCCACACGATTTCCCTATCCACATATTTCAGACAAAAGTTTTCAACTTTGTTTATCTAATCTAGCCACACACGAAAGAACAAAAAGAATAAGGTGACATCCCCAACGACAGCATTTTATGCCTTTTTATTTCATTTGCTTAGCTGGAAACTTGGGCGGAATTTTTATCGCACATTTTTATGCGAATTTCGCTCTGAAACGAGCTCGAAAAAAAAACACACACACACACACACACACACCTGGCAGCAGACACATTCTGCATCTGAGAGCCTCTCAAGGTCTTTAAAAAAAAAATCATATAAAACATATGTGCAGAATTATAACAAAAAACCAAAAAAAAAAAAAAAAAACGCGCAGAAATAAATTTGGGGGGAGCATTACTTTGTTGTGTGCCGCGGAGCAGGCAAATTGCATTTTGTATAGATTAGGGAGGCGCAATAATATATGACATTTATGGGAGTACATAAAATATGGCAAACAGGGTGGGCCGACTGTCAGTAACAATGTGTTCCGAAAACTGGATACAAATTATTTGAAGCGTTTACATGAAAAACTTGTTTAGAATAATTTAAGAAATTTGCTTAAATTATTATAAGTAGAACTTATCGCTTTAATTAGCTGTACTTGGTATTCGCTGACAGAAATTTAATGAAATTCTGCTGAATCGCCTCAAAAACTTGTTTTCGGAACATCTTTGCATATTAAACTTGGCATATTCCACAGCTGTGTAACCTTTTCAGCTGTGTTGGAAACAGAATATAAATTATAGAAAAGTTGACTGCCCCCTGCCACAAATTCATTTGAAGGAAGCTTATAGCATTATACTAGGACACCCACACACACGCACACACACATATATATATATATATATACAAATAGACACACACACAACGTGCAATTAATGTGGCAAATATGCGTAGAGCTTTCCAACTGCTTTTCTTTAGCCACTTGACTGTCTGTTATTGCCTCAAATAAATTGCTAGCACCTACGCAGAACGCAACCTACAAATATCCATCGTCTTTCTTTGGCTTTTCCCTTCCCAATTGCCACTGACAATTGATGCTGTGCAGCTGTTGCCACGGCCAACTTCTAATGATAATTCCTGCTGCTTGCCTTGCCATATGCGTCACATTCTCGTACTAATCCCGCTCGACAGGCGGCCAGTTTTCAGTTCATGGAAATTCCGACAAGCTACACCGAAGAAAAAATTAATAAAATCAACAAGGAGAACAAAAAGCACCAAAGATGAACAATAATAAGTCGCAGATGAAGAGGCGACAGTTCGTGCAATGCCCTTAAATGCGGCACATCCTTTGCCAGGCGAACGCGTTCTGCGCCCCGCGTCCTGTGTCCTGTGTCCTGTTCTTAACTTTTGAACAAATTCTAAACGGAAAATATGAAAACGAATTATGTTGACAGCGGAAAAATCCTACAACTTCCTGTCGCACAGACAACAACCTTACAAAAGGCAAAAAGCGTGACACAAAAAGTTGACTACTGAAAACAGCGAGCACAAAACGGATGTGGGGAGGAGTATTGCTAGAGCAAGGAACACGGCGAAAATATTCACCACGGGAAGTTGACTGTGTTCCTTGGTGCAGCTCTAAAAAAAAAAGCGATATTTTAATTATATTTGGGTTGGACAGAATAACCAAAAAAGAAAAACAACAGAAGTAAAGGCACGTCAAGTGGGAACCCCTGGCCAATTCTAGGAATTTGACTTCGGCTAATGCTTATTAAGAGATATTAAAGACGATTGCTAGGAGAACGTGCTTAAAACATTTGACTCAAGATAACCGACTTATCTAATAAGTAATTGGATTATTTTTTTAAATTGATATGTCAAAGAAACATGTGAAGTATCGTTTGAATCGATTTTTTTTATTGGATATGGTTTTTTTTATTTAACTATGACTAATTATAATGGTGATTGCTACTTTATATAAAGTATAGTGGGTCTTAAAGAAGAGGGAGTGCTTAAGACAATTGATCTCAAATAATCTACTGATGTAGATTATGCTTAAGTAAGATGTGTTGTATCTTGAATATGCATTTCTTTTATTGGATATGGTCTTCTTTTCCTCTAATAATTCTTGAATTTTGCGTTCTTATTTTGGTTTTGGTAATAGGCATTATGTAAAATATATTTTTAGTTAGCAATGAATAAAACTCAGTGCTATTTTCCTTCTCTTTTCACCTTGTAGACACAGCCCACGCTAAGAACGCGACACACCCGGACAACAGCAGCAGCAGCAGCAACAACACTGAGGCGACACAAACAACGGGCCCCGACTCCGGCAAAATAGCCCTTTTCGTCATAGGCGGGCTCATTTTCGGATCTGCTATTATAGCCGTAAGTAGCAGCTATTTGTTCCGTGGAAGCAAGAGCTAGCAGCTAGGCAACTAATTTGTATTTGCCCACTCGACAGATCTTCTACTGCCTTATCAAGAAATATCCGAAAAACGGCCAAGCGATAATGTTTAGGAATTTCTCGGACAGTAAGACCACTGAGGATACGTTCAATTTGGATAAGAATGCGACGATTAATCAATACTCTCCGACCATCGAGGAAGAGGTAAGCGGGTCAATAGTGACGTCAGCTACAAATCCACATCCAAATGACTTTAGCTATGTGAGATTTTAAGCTGGCCGACAGCAAACAGAGTTTTAAACTTAAGCTAGAACTAAATGTTGTACATAGATGGATAAGTAGTGAATAGGGTTTAAGCCACATCTGCATTCAACCAGAGAGACTGGCAACTATTTAGGTTTTATTTTATCGGGCTAAGTATAAACTATGCATAAGTAATTGAAGTACAAGTTGAGAGATGTGCCATTCTTGCTGATCGTTGTTCCGGCAACTAGCCAATCTCCGAGTGTTTATACCTAACAGTTAAATATGTTGTATCATAAATTTATCATTTTTCTCAATATTATCTCATAAGTGTGTCTAGCAAAAATATTGATGTGCGCTTATGTACTTATGGGTTCTAGCGAAATGAATGGGAAAGTTCTGACGTTGAAAAAGAAAAAACTCTAAACAGATTGCAGTTTAAAACAAATGTATTGATCACAACAAAAGTAGCTATACAAATATAATATCCCAATAGCTAATAATATGGGCTCTTGGAGAGTACAGCAGGCGCTTCAGGAGTCGTTATGCAATAAGTTAAAATAATGGCCTTAGTAAGTTCTCCAACTTCACCGTATCCATTGTAAATTTCCTGATGCCCTCGGCCAGCTTATCACTGGCCATGATATCTTCATTCATTAGCCACCTGAATTTGTTTTCATAAATGCACATTTTCCTAATATTCTGCTGTTTGGCATTAGATACGGATAATTGTGTTTGAACTTCATTTCGATCAGCCTCCAATTCATTTAATAAAGCTGGACTAATCGTAAGCAGATCACAGCCAGCCAATGCCTTAATCTCGCCCGTATTTCGAAATGAAGCGGCCATAATCGAGGTCTTATAGTCATACTTCTTAAAGTAATGATAGATGTTCGTAACAGATATGACGCCCGGGTCATTCTGTGGCTTAAACGTTTTGGTATTTGTATTTTCCACATGCCAATCCAAAATACGACCCACAAACGGTGAGATTAATGTTACTCCAGCCTCCGCGCAGGCCACGGCCTGAACTAATGAGAATAGAAGCGTCAGATTACAGTGTATGTAATATTCTTTTTCCAGTATTTCGGCCGCTCTTATGCCCTCCCAGGTTGACGCCAGCTTGATAAGGATACGATCTCTTCCTATGCCAAACGCTTTATATAAACTCACCAATTTCAATGCCTTCTCCACGCTTCCTGACGTGTCGAACGAAAGGCGTGCATCTATTTCAGTTGATACCCTGCCGGGTATGATTTTCAAAATTTCAGCCCCGAACAGCACGCATAAATAATCCATGGCTTCCTTAACTTGATTGGTCATCGAGCCGCCCTTAGTTTTACCATAGTTAACTGCAGCGTTTACTAGATATTGATAGCGCTCCATAGTGGCAGCATTTAATATAAGCGTTGGATTAGTAGTTGCATCCGTGGGCTTAAACAAATTAATCGCCTCAAAGTCACCCGTATCGGCGACGATGGTAGTGACCTGCTTAAGCTGTTCCAAAGCTGACATATTTAGCTATCTTTTTACAATTTTTTCTTTCACTTTTAATTTTGTCAGCCAAAATTAAATTAATATTCAAATTATTTGAAACCTAGTTTGACACTTTTAGCTAGTTTACTTGAATAAGTTAACTGAGGTTGGTGCTCTACAGATAAGCTTTCAGCATAACAGATAAAAAAATACAGTTGTGTATTTAATTAACAATTACCCCTTACTTTTCTGACCATGTCAAGCCATTTCAAGCACACAAACACAATTATTGCCAAAGCTAAGTTGTCGAAACTTTGTGTAGTCCGATCAAAAATGTAATCATATTCAAAATAGTGTAAAAGCAATTGTTTAATGAAAATTATACCAAAAGTGATCACCACTGCGGACCAAAATATTTTACTAAATAACAGATTGCTGTATAATTACTATGCAGTTAAATAAATGCTGTATCTGCAATGGTATTTAAACTTCGGCAGCCCGGAGATGCCTTTCCTCCCTTCCTCTCAGGCCACTACAAGCTATTCACATTAAATTAAGAAAACTATGCATAAATTTTATGTGCATAATCCCGTTGACATACATGACTTCCCCGAATATTTATCCATATTTATTTATGCATTTTGCACGCTGCGAGCGAACAAAACAAGATATTAAAAACATTGCCCATGGCGAAAGGTAAGTTGCGACATGTAAAGTAAATGAATATGCACAATAATTTCAATTGGTATTATTTTTATAACGTTTGTTGCATATAATTGCGATTTTATTGCTGGATGATTTAATTTATGGCGAATTAATAAATCGGCAAAAGCCGCATAACACCGGAGGGGCCAATTATTTGTTGAAAGCTAACTGACACAGCAATTCGCCGCCTCTTTCAGGCCATGCCCTATAGTTGAATGGCGGCTGTATTGCAATATAATCAACGTTCGCACATCAATTGGCCAATTTGCCAAAAGAGTCGCGTTTAAATGTGCCAATGGAGCGTCAAAAATGCATTGAATTTTCAGATAATTTACGAAAATATTTAAATTAAATCGAAATTTGCATTTTTCGTCTCCCCTTTTACCCCTTTTAATTAGCACGCCAAATTTTGCTGTTAGCGGCGAAAAACAACAAAATAATTATGCCAAATTAAGCAAAATGTCATTAGGCGTGATTTTCCATTGCGGTTGACTGCCACAGAAATTTTCATTGAAATCAATGCAAATTAATGTATAATCTGTTTTTTTGTTTTTTTTTTTTTTTTGTTTATTTTGAATGTTTAATACATAACATCATTCTCAATTATATTTTTTGTTTTTGTATATTTTTCATTCAATTAACTTAATATTAACATCATGCAATGTATTTCCATGTTTAGTTTCTTATAAATGTTAATCTCTCAGTTTTATTATATTATTGAACCTAGTTTGAAAAATAGTTTTATCTTTATTTTTATTAAATTTACAATACTCTTTGAGTTTTTATAATATAGTTTATGTTTAAAATAATATTTCTTTGGATAACTTCTCACTTGCAAACACTAGAAAAATATTTCTAACAATTTATCTATTCTTTTTTCCGCATCAGGCACCGTTACGAAATCAGAGCACAGAATACGTCTGAAAGACACCATAAGCACATCATATACATAATGAGACATATCCAAACCGACTGCGTTTATCAAGAGCAGCAGCTAAAATATACACAACAACATGAAAACTCCTATTATCAAGTCCTTTAAGTTTAAGGCAACTTACTCAAAGAAGTAAAGAGGAAAACTTTTGTTTAGTAAGTAAAAAGAAGCATGCCAAAAAAGACAACAACAGCGTTAAGCGAACGTAGAACAGCTCAGAATATTTCAATCACAAGAACTACAAGAAGAAGAACCACAACTAAATATTATCATGGGGATAAGAAAATACTCAACAAATTCAATTTGTTGCCTAATTTAAAATTAAACTTAAAATTTAAATTTAGCATAAGCCACATAAGACACGCCCACGTTCACACTCCCATAACTAATACACAACTATTTCTAGGCGCAACGTTTTGACATCAACTAACAGCGTCAAGAGACACGTAGACACACACACTCACGCACACGCACACACACACATTTGTATGTACTTTCATACCCACACACTAACACACATGCACAGGAGCGAGCCTAAAGTCACACACAGCGCGAAACTCAACATTTAATTCTTTAAGCCTTGAAACAAATTGTATAAAGTTGAAAATTAGCAAATTTTTGGTTTATAAAGTTACAAAAAAAAAAAACAAAAGAAAAAAAATTGTATAAAGTTGAAAATTAGCAAATTTTTGGTTTATAAAGTTACAAAAAAAAAAACAAAAAAAACAAAAAAACAAAAAACAAAAAAATACAAACTTAAACTTTGAAAAGAAATTGTAATAATTAAGGTATTTGCAGCACTAGAAATGAATATTGTAAAATTTAGATAAATATTTTTTTGTTATAAGAAATATAAGAAAATGAACTACAAAAAAATTGTTTATCACAAGAGTTGGTTCATATTTAGAAAAATTTATAAATACAAATTTTTATGTAAATACATTTTTTGGAAATAATAAAGAAAATACACAAAATCTCTACAATTATACATATAAAGTAATATTTTACAATTTCGCTCGTTCTCTTTGGGTATTCATAACAATTTGCTGTGATCAGTTTTAACATATTCAAATACTATTTCGAAATTTATTTTTAATTATTTTAATCTTGGAAAACGCTTTTCATTTATTTAGTGTGTAATATATTTTAAAATCATCAATTTATTTATTTAACAGAGAAAAAAAATTTGTTTGGTTCCTAAAAAAACATATGGAACTGAATTTGGTAATTGTCGAATATTATTAAATAATTTAAAATATATATGTGTAATGGCTTTTAAAATCATTAGATAACAATAAAAATAAAAGTGGTACATGTAAAAAACTAATTAATATGGAAGAAACTAAATAAATAATAAAAATATTGTAAAGTAATGTTTATTCAAAAATAAAGTGAATTCTAAAATAATAACGCAAAGTGTTTAAATATTTCTTAGTAATTTCAGGTCTTTCGACTACTTACAACAATTTTAAAAGGCCGATGAGAACGTATAAAGGGAAGGTTTCAAATCACGATTTTATTAGACCTTACATGGACGAATATTATAAAAAAAAAAAGGAAAACCACATTTGACTAAAATATAATTTATTTTACCTTATCGGAAAATCACAAATAAATAAAATTATATACACTGTCGAGCTGACTACGCTAAACTCACGCCAGAGTAGAGAATAGTCAAGGGATATATATTTAGGCGTTTTCGCTTTAGCTGTGATTCAGGCAATTGCCAGAAAGCTAAGTCATCTGGCAATTGAGTTCACAACTTAATAGCCTTTGCAGCAGCACCAGCACGTCTTTGCCTTTGGCTCCCACACACGGCGAGACACCCACACACAAATGAATTATTAAGCGCCGATGGACAACAACGCCAATTATTTCACATGAGGGCGCATCAATACACAATGAAGACGGACGTCATTGGGCGGGGGGCGGAATGAGGCAGTCAGTTACAGCTATCAATAGCCAAAGCAAAGTTGGCCAAAATTAACAGATTGCATAGCAAACCATGCAAGTTGAAACTGAAACCCGCACCGACTAATGGCCACAACACGGACACACACAAAGCAATTTTGGATATGCCGAAAACCATTCAGCAGTATTTTTAATTTTACCCGTGTGACCCAAACAGCCAACCAATCGGAACCCAACAGGATGCCTATATTTGACCTCATCCCTTATGTATGTGTGTGAGAACTGTGTGGGGCGGTCCAGCAACTTTGGTTAATTTATGTGCGCAAATTATCAGCGAACCTTTGGGGCAAAGTCAAACGCAGCGATTTTGTGTGCAAATGCTATATAAATGCGATTCTTGCTCCGCACCCTCTGCACAATCAAATTGCTTAATATGGGTATACATAACTATACAGAGACAATGTAGCACTCAGAAATGTATTTATTCCAGCTTATTAAAATGTATAAAATTATAAATGTAGAAACGAAATTGCCGAGAACTCAAATAACACACTTGGAGAAGATTATTAAAAATTTTTTCCGCTTGCTTTTTTAACTTAATATATGCAAAGAGAAAAGGAAAATACTTTCTCAATACAGAAGCAGTGTAAAGCTAATTTTAACAGTATATTAAATTTATTTCTTTTACTAATAAATACATTATAGAAAAGTAAGCACTGACTGCTTACAGGATATGTACGCGTCGATCAAATACGCCCTTTAAACTGTTTTATCTTCCTTTTTTCCTGCTTTTAGTGTATTTATAGTTATAATTTATGTGGGGCGCCTGAAAGCGGGCAACATTATTTTTGTTTATTGTTTGGCGAGCGACAAGCGCCTGTCATCGAACATGCGTAATAGTAAGCCGCTTATAGGAAATTCGTAATGCAATTATATCGATTTGGTGGACATAACCCGCTTTGAGCTGTGATAATTTCCTAGGCCGCTTAGTTGCGGAAGGTGTATGACTGTGTGAGGCGATATGGAGCGTGCAACCGCTGCTAAATCGCTGTGATATATAAGAGGAAAACGTGCGCCGGTTGAGTCTGCAATTCAGCCGGAACCGCATTGATGTTGGTCGTTTTCTGGCCACCAGCCCTGCACAACTGCGATTGCTAAGCCAAAACACACAGGGCCATCCCTTTTACAGTTGCCCCTCTCACGAAATCCAATGAGGCGCAACATCTGCTGCTGTGACTGTGGCAAAGAATGTGACAAAGTGGCAAACATGGTCGAGCTTTTTGTGCTGCATCCATATAACTCTGTGTGACTTATGGTGCAAGCAACACAAGTGCCACCGGGGGCAACTGTAGCACACACTGTGTAGTGATGGGCAGTCAACGATAACAAGTTGACTGAATGTCGCAAAACGAGTCGAGCTCCACAGCATTTTATCAAGTGACAGAGATTGGCAGCGGAACATAAGCTTAGCTAGTTGTAAAAGAAAACGTTGCTGCATATCAAATAAATGTAATGAAAACTAATATGATTATTTATTTTCATTTTGAATATTTGTTTTTCTAATTGAATACACTTTGTCTACGAGGAGAAGAAGAATAATCAACTTAACCAACGTTGAAGAAAAAGTTTCGTTTGAAGTCTTTCAAATGATTTCCATCGTACATTTTGTACATTGTTATCGCCACTTTTGTCTGGACTGGTTGCGGCGAATCTTAATTACAGAATGTCCCCGCCAGTTTTTGTCCCGCATTCCCGAAACAAGTGCAGCAAGCTAGCAGCAAGCTATCGAAGCATCTGATTGTGAGTTACCCAACTGCCCCATGCTGTTTCATGAAGCAACATCTTTGTGTAACCTTTGAATGCGCTTATGTATATGTGGGTGTTGGTGTGGGTGTGGGTGGGTGTGTGAGTGTGAGTGGGGCGAGTTGTTGTTGTCGTTGGAACCCCCGAAGCTAGTTGAGTGCCACATGCATACGCGCACACACTCAAGGTTAGACAGCAGGTTCATACACTAAATTTACTGAGGCCAGATGATGGCCAACTATGTGAACAAAGAGATTTTGAACAGGCCGCTGCTTCTTACACGTGGCACTGGTTGTTGTTGTTGTTGCTGTTGTTGTCGTTGTTGTTATTGTTGTTGTTCTTGCTGGACGAGTTGTTTGCACCACGTTCTGAATAATGGATAGGTATCGGGGGAACATTGAATGCCCCAGCTGAGTGAAGTGACATTATACGAGTTTTGGACTGCACCCGCATGCTTGAAATGTTTTCGGAATTGTTAATGTAATTACGCCTGAGAGCCTCCAGAAGCAAAATGTACCAACCGAACACCGTCAACTTACCGGACTAACCAGGTTAATCAAGTCAAGCCAAGTCGATGAGCGTGCCTAGGTGGCAGAGTGTGTGTGAGTTTAAAATGAATTTACGGAGTCATTGGGGAGTTTGGTTTGGTAGCTGGGCAATTTGCCTAATTGCTGTTCAAGCCTCCCCCATTCATTGCGGGATAGCGAATGTGGCACAGAAGAGGCAGGGAGATAGCTACATGGAAATTTTCTAATCAAGCGACGAGTTTTTCTTCATTTTGACACAGTATAAAATAACTTTGCAGACAGCAAAGCAGAGCGTGCGGAAAATTCATCAACCCAAAGGCAACTGAATCAAGTCAACTGAGTGGAGGACACGGAGTAGGAAGTGGGGACTAAAAGCAAAACGTTGGGAGTTTGGTGGGCACTTTTTGTGCCGGGTATATGGTATGACATGGAAAAATGGTTACAAAATGGCGGCAGCTGACTCAACAAACAAACATGCAGTCGACTTTGTGTGTCTCTGTGTGTGTGTGTGTGTTGGACACACGCTGCTTCTTGGCCTTCATGCAAACTGTGTCCCGTCTTTCGCGATTTCTCTTATTTCATCCCTCACAGTTCACCCCTCACCCCTCACACCGCCACGCCACCCCACCGTCACCTTACATTCTCTGTTGCTGTGCGTATGTGACTTAAATTCCACTTTTTACATGTTGTGTTAAAAAGTTTGCAATTTTTTATACTCTGCTCAAGGCGACCATAAATATTTTATTAGCTTGGCAGCTTTCACATAAGCATGCAATACGAAATTATGGTATACAGTTGCATAGATATATCGCATAGCAACGTTGTGATTTTTCTGAAGTATAAAATAAATATTCATTCTTTAGTAAAAGTAGCTCTGTTAAAGTTCAATGACGATGACTAATACATTTCTGACAGTTTCAAAATACTTTTATAAGCTTCGGTATATTGTTCAAGTTTTGTGCAGAATTATTAAGCTACGAAGAACAAACATTTTAAAATGTTTGTGCTGATTAAAAATACAAATAATAAATGCTCCGATTTAAGTAAACAAGAATTGATGAAAACCTTTGTGCAAAAGTTATGTCTTTTAGGCTGTAGCATGAAATGAAAATTATGTTAAAGAAATTTTGCTGTCTACAAGAATCTTAGCATAATTCATTAATTAATATTTGAATATTTCAACACATTTGTGGCATATAAGTTGTATTTAAGAGAGTATTCACGTTGCGTTGTGCAATTGCCTAGGCATTTTTCTTTTCAGTTCTGCTTTTACTGGTGCCAAGTTAACCTCACAACCACAAAAATGTACATATATAATTCCGGTGCGTCTTTATGTTGTTTACAAATTTTCAACTTGAAACGCCAACGCCAGACGGAGAACCAAAACGCAGCGGGTGAATATTCTTTTTGTATCCAGTTCTTGGCTGAAAATAAAAACAACTAGTCAAAAAGTTTACTGCGTTTGGCAGCAGCTTGCAGTTGTGCCTGCTGTCCGTGTGTGTGTGTGTGTGGATGTCTAAATGTTTCTGAGTGTGTGCGTCACCATTTTGTTCACATATTAACAAGGGTGCACGACACGATTTACAGTAGCTAAGTCGAGCAACAAGAGCAACAACATTCTGCTGCTTTGCGCCATTTGCAGGCGGTTGATAAAATAATATTGCCTACCTCGAGGGGCATACAAAGTGCACTGAAAACTAATTAATTGCCATTGCTGTACAACAAAGCAAATAAATACACATAACTCGCATATTATCCACACATGTATTTCAAAGGAGAAGAACTGAGATTGAAATTAATTACATTTAATCAAGTGCCAGCGGTGAGCGTCAACATTTGTTTGCAAAAGTTATTTGGGGCAAGTCTGAAACTGCAGCAATAATGCTGAGTGTATATTTATGTGTGTGTATTAGTCTATAGCTGTCTGTGTGTCGGTGTGTGTTTGTGTGGCAGATGGACAGTCTGCTCTTTGTGTGACATGTGGGTGAGTGGCGGAACAGCAGGTGAATTGCCCGGACAGCACATTTAATACCAAAATTGACATTAAATTGCTTGTGACCTGAGCCCAACAGCGATTTTGCTTCAGCTGCTGCTCGTGATGTTATCGACTTTTACGACAATTCCAATAAAGTAACAGCTCAGACGATATACACGCCTGCCACTGACATCCCAAGGTGGCAAGAGGTGGAAGCATTGGGGGCAGAGCGTGCCCTGAAAATGACAAAACGGCTTTTGTACAAATTATTGAAAGATTTCTCTATTGTTGCAAGTTGTAAGTTGATGTATTGAGACAGCTAGCTAAATTCAATAAGATACTTAAATTAAGTATAAAAAAGGTACAAAACCTATTTCGAATTACTTTCATACAACATAATATTTTGATAAATTAATCAAAAGAAATATTTCTGCTTTTATATTTTGTGTCCATAATGCACTATATTCATAACCTGGCAGGGAATGTGTGGTCTGAAAATTAGCTTATACTTCTATAAATACTATTAGATTTGGAAAGCCTAATTATAACTTCTTAATCAGCAAGCGATTTTATTTAATGACTTTATTCCTTACAAGATTCTTCTGCACAAATATATAAATCTGTTTTTCCATTTTCAATATGTACAGAAATTGAATATATATTTTTAAGCAACGTCACCATGTCTTGGTAATCAATTTCCATTAAAGAAATCTAAAAAGGATATTGGTTGTCATGTCTTTCCATCAAGCAGCATGGACACTTTGACAGGCATAGAAATCATTTATTGAGGAAGGTCTCCAAATAGTATTGATATACCGACTGATCAACAAACATGTATATGAAATACACAATAATATTAGAAACACGTTAAAATCAAGAAAAAATACTTAAGAAAATATTGAAGCTGGTCACTTAAGAATGGAGTGGCAGGTGGCAGGTGGCGCAAGTGTGTGTGACGCACTTGGCTAATGTTATTTTATTATTACTTTTTGTGACATGGCACAACAATTGTCAACAATTGGTTGAGACTCAGCTCGTCTACCATTAATTCTGGCATTGACTTTGCCTTTTTGGCCCAAAATGAAGCTGTTGATATTGTCGTACACTTGAACACGTGGCCTCTTGCCCCAGTGGCCCTGCGCTCCACCCATGAGCAAATAGTCTTGTATATTGGCATGTCATCGAGTGTGTTTTCGAGGCCAAATTGAAACTGTGGCATGAGTAAGCGCTCTGGGCTCAAGTATGGCCAGTTGAGGGCTGCATGAGTTGAACTTCCTTTTGCCACGCTCCGCTCTTGCGTCTTGCAAATGTGTTACGTAATTGTCATAACGGCAGCACTCGACGTATATTCACTCGACAGTCTCCGAACAAACATCCAACTAACGTCTGACCAAAGCCCCAAAACCGAAAAGCTTCAACCGTCAGAAGACAACCCAAAATAAAATACAGCAAAAAAAAAAAGAATTAAAAAGAAACTAAAAGAAAACAGACAAAACTGTCAAGAAACAAAAAACACAACCAAAAACTAATTTAAAATTACCTTACAGTCGACACAACAGACTTGCCCCATAACATGTTCGCTTGTGGGTTTGTTCGCTGCTCTGACAAACTTCACTTTATTTGTGAATACGAGTGGAACGCGAGAAATTATGAAATATATAATAAATTCCTGGTTAATATGCAACCACTTTTGGCCTGATTGGGATTGGACCATTTTATATTTGAATGCCCCGAATTTATTGCATCCATATTTAAATTAATTTTCTCTCATTTTTTATTTGACTTTTAATGTATGCACTACAATTCAAATTTATATGGCTTAACTCGTAACTTTAATTTAAATTGTGGTTTGTATTTAGGCCACATCAATTAAATAAATAACCATAATATGAATTTGAAGGATATTTTTATAATTCACTAATCCTAATTGCATATTTTTCATTTTTTTTTTTTTTTTGCTTCATACTTTTCACAATTTAATATAAATAAATCGAAACACCATTTAATATTGTACAATGCATATTTTTTTTTTATACATTTTTTATGAAAGAAATTTAATGATTTTAATGTGTTTACTATCGCTGTTCAATGTGAATGAAAATATTACTGGAAACTGTGTTTAGTTAAAATAGTATTTAAAAACAGTTTTTCTTCAAGTATAAATGTAATATTTTTTATTATCAATATTTTGATTTGATTTCGCTGTGTAGTTCTCCAGAATTTCAAAACTTATAAACCCACCCACTTCCCAGGAAGCGCACTTTCATTGCCTACTTTTGTTGTATATTCATAGTTTAGACAACCACCCGCAACCCGTATGAACACCTAAGTTAGGTCGTCCAGCGCAGCGCCTCGATCTTAATTCCAGGACTTGCTCTGCTGACCGCATTGCCTGCTTTTTGATAGGGGGTCGAGAGTGGTCTAGGCTGGTTGGGTGGTTGGTTGGTTGGTTGGTTGGTTGGTCGACTTTCTCACATTTGAAGCCCGCCCACATTTAATGCTGCCATTTCATTGCTATAATTTTGCTTTTCGCCATGCTTACGCTTTGGCTTATTGTGCTTTACTCCGCTTTGGACTGCTTCGCTTTGCGTTGCTGCCTTTAGTTATATATTCTTTTTGCTATTTTAGTTTTCTAACCAACAAAACAAATTGAATCACGTTCGCTTGGGAGCGAAACGTGAGTATTTTATTTTTTCCCGTTAAACATTTTCATTTTTCTTGCTTGCCAAAACAGAAAGAAAAACCATTTCAGCCTCGCAATGCAAGTTGCTGTGTCTGATAATGATGCCGTGGGGCCAACAGCAACTTGTGTTGCTCCTATTGTTGTTGTCGCTACAGATCCCACTGGCTGTTGAGTGTTGGCCACCAGACCGTGGCCAACACAATCATTTGCTCCCTATCATATAGTTGCCATGATGCGTATGTGTGTGGATTTTGTTTATTAAAAAGAGATTGGCCTGGGCAAAAAATATTTTGTCATGGCCAAACAGAGATCCCCGTTCAGGGCCATTCATCATCATTTCTGGCCTGATGATTTTATTTTGATTTCGGTTGCAAAACGTTCAGGGATTACCAGACTAATGATTTTATTATAGTTCTCATAGCAAACACATTGATTGATGGTCTGCGGATTCATGGCACGGCTCATTGTCTCATTCATTCAGTCGTTCCTTCATTGTCTGTTCGAGTGAGTCGTCATTTGAGTGTTGCTTCATTATATTAAAACCACATTAATGCTGTCCAGTGTCATTGCTTCTGCTGCCTAATATATGGAAATTCTTTAAATTTGTAATAAAGTGCCTCTCGCTAGCGGTGTATTTCTAACAATGGCCATAGACCAAAAGCCGTAACGTCAAACAACGGCCAAACAATTTGAGACTCAAAATCAACGCAGCCAAAGCAAAAGTTTTCTGTGGCGACACTTTGCGATTGTCTCGAGTTACTTGAAAGGAAGAAGGCTGAGATGACAGCTGAATGCGCTTCAGCTGCACACAAATCAAAAGTTGGCTACGAAAAATTCACAAATTATACAGGCTGACAGAGGAAATGTTACAGAAATGATTAATGTTAATTTTAATATTTATCTGCTTACTCACATTCAAGCTTAAAATAGTCTACAACCGAAAACTTCTCCAGATTTCCCTAATAAGCTCTCATGTTGACTAACTAACTGCAATTCGATATTGTTCTTAATCTGAGATATTTTTTATTTTAAATAATCATCTCATTTTTAATATTATTTTTAGTATTTCACTGCTAAAGTTCAAATCTAAGCTAACTGAGAAGTTAATCATAATTGTCTACTTGGCTAAGCTATTCAGCTGCGATTTTATATCCTATATTAAGTGCAGGCGTTGATGGATTGTGTTTTTGTATGAGCACAAACACTATCGGACAAACCCAAACAGCAAGTTTATTGCAGGGCATCGAGGGCCCATAAACTAAAGCAAAGCCCGCAGCATGGTGCCACTTTGACTGACTACGTCGCCCCAAGACCCCCCGCAAGACTGTAACTCCAGCAACACTTGCTGGCTGCTATTTGCCGCACATAGTCGTAATTACGCGCAACTTTCGACAAGTGTCGCCAGAGAAATCGCCATCGTCCCGCCAGTATTAGTGGGTGCTACGTGTCCCTTGGGCGGCTGCAAAGTTTTGAGCTGTGGCGTCTTTTGATATTGCCAGGGGGAAGCGGTACAGAAGCGCACATGGCGACCAAAGCAGTTTGCGGTGTAATCTTCTTTTAAATTGTGCCACCCGAAAGAAGCTCTACAACAGAATGCACTCCAAAAAAAAATTTATTTTTATTCAATTTCAAGTCAAAACAATCCTAACCAATTTTTTGAACTAACTTTTTTAAATCGCTGAATTAATTTTATACTGATTTTATTTGTAAGTCAAAAAAAAAATATGATTGTTTTCTATGTTTGTTTATTATTTTTTGATTTACTCACTCAACCATTTATAAACCCAATTTTCGATATGAGCTGTTACACAAAAAGACCATTAGAATATTATGTTTGTTACTGTGTGGACCCAAAGTTTTCCGCCACTTACGCTTGATAAGTTAGAACAAAGGCGAGCTTGATTCAGCCAGCAGCAGCATGAGCAGAAAGGGGCGCTTGAAATAGTTCAGAATTCTTTGTGGAAAAGTCATTGTTACACTTTTGAGGCATTGCTGTTATTTTTCACTCTAATTAGCCGTCATTGGTTTGTGATTTGTGGGCGTGCCCCATAAAACACCTGCTGAAAATTGTACTGAAAGTTTCTTGGCAATTGCCACACAAACTGCCAACTAGTAATTTGCTGTAGATTTTGATTTACTTTACAGCACAAAAGGACCAGTCACAAGTATATAAATCTAAGGGCCAATAGTATTCGGTCAGCTGCAGGCTGAACTACTTGACCAATTTCCAGCTTTTATATATGCTTCAGTCATTTGACCCAGTAACAAGAAATACTAGCCACAAATAATTTAAAGCAAACGAGTTTGCCACAATTTATGTAGAACGGAGACCGCATTAACCATTCCGTCCAGCACTGCCAAAGACCAAAGTAAAGTATTTAATTAAATAAAATACATAAGAGAAATGGATAGAGAGAGAAGAGGAGAAAGACAGGCCAACAGCTTCAGCACTTTTATGGTCGGTCTTTAAAGCGTTCGTAAATCATTTAAGTTCCAGAACAGACCCAAAACGACAACCAACTAATGGGCAATTGTTAATGCTACTGCTGCTGCTGCTGCTGCTGCTGCTGTTGCTGCTGTTGCTGCTGCTGCTCATTGTCCAAACCGATCACGCCTGCCATTTGTGTGGCCACATTAAAATAGACTAAAATGCTCAACAGCCTCTGCCTTTATGGCCACTTAATGTAAAACAGTTAATTAGCAACACACACACATACAAATGCACACACACACACACACACACACACACACACACACACGCATACGCATTTACATTGAGCGAACGACGCAGAGACTTCTCATTTCCGTTCGCCACGCAAAATGGCCGACACTTTTACTGCCGCTGACATTTTCGCCATCTTCGTTGGCAGGTAGCTGACCGACCTTGTGAAGAGCCGGCAAATTACTTTTGATTAATGGGGCGCGGTAATGCAGGCAATATATGATCAACAGCGAAACTGTGAGTGCACTTACAAATTATTGATTATACATTTATAAAAGTTTCATTAAGGAGAGTCGCACTTTCTGTTATAATTGAGTTCAATGCAAGACAGTTAAAGAAAAAAAACGATGCCAAAACACAGTGTTGACAGACGTTCCACTATATGTTTCCACTCACTACGAAGTGACAGAAAAATAAATGAAAAGAGCAGCTTGCAATTTGCAACTCAGTGTCAGTTGCAGTAATATTTGGCCCATATAAAAATTAATGCCTTGAGTGCCTTGACAGGAATGTTGCTATATTTTTATACACATATTTTTTGTTTGCTTCATTTTTAACGCTGACGGATGAAGAGAGCACTTGAGAAGGAAATTGAGAGCGACTTTCATCTGTCTGCCAAGGCTTCAGGGTCCTTTCTTTGGCTTGTCACTTTTGTCGCCTTGCCCTTGTCGTAATTACGAACTTAAAGGGCTATTCAAGGCGCACTGACTGCGCAAGTAGCACCTTCAGTGCGACGCCGTCGATGCCATGTTGTGTTAATTTTTAATGGATACTGGCCAAAACGACACGCTCCATATTTTTACAAGGCGTATGAACAAATGTGTAGTTTTCTTGATTAATCAGTTTTGCGTGTTATGCGAGTTGCTTTAGTGTTGGTTTATTAAATGCATAAATCCTTTGACTAATTAAAATCAACGCTCGGCTGCATATTAACTAAATGAGCAGAAACCCATTCTCATCTGCACAGATTCTGGTAGCTACTGGCACACAATTCATTAGCTGTGGCTGCGCTGATAGTGATAAGGCCAAAGATAAAGTCATGGCCATTGTCGGGCAGCTGCTTAAATTTATGTCAAGCAATAAACGTTTACCGCGATTTCATTTGCATATTCAAGGCGTCAGTTGATACTTTTGGCGAGTGGGCGCATAATTAAATCCCAGCCAATTAAATGGCTGACAAGTACAGTCAACTTGCTGTCGGAC
This sequence comes from Drosophila picticornis, assembly GCA_035043845.1. Taxonomy (NCBI): domain Eukaryota; kingdom Metazoa; phylum Arthropoda; class Insecta; order Diptera; family Drosophilidae; genus Drosophila; species Drosophila picticornis. The sequence continues at coordinate 9,246,343 of JAWNMR010000362.1, forward strand.
GCGTTGTTGCTTAAGCCTGGCTGGTCTCATTAATGGACAACACTTATAAATATGCATGTTTGCCGTCTTTACTGTGCCTGACCTTACTGTCTGTTTTAATTTTAAATCATAAATTGTAAAGCAAAAACCTAAATATAAAAAATATGCTTAATTACAACTCTTCTGTTTAATTATTAAACTTACACATAATTTACAACACTTCAACCGGCATCAAAATATGTCTTGCCGAAAAAATTCGAGATATTCACGTTTTTATTCCCTTTTTTAATTTTTTTTTTTTTAATTCAAATTAAAACTGTCAATCTTCGCCAAATATTATTTATTTTCAACATTATGAAGCCCTTTTTACATATATTAATTCAAAAGTTAAAAAGTGAGGAATTCTGAAAGGATAGGAAAGTTAATGGCCTTCTTCCTTAAACCACCTACGGGGATGGTCCACTTAAGCAGCTAAGTTGACATCAATTTAATTTAAATATTGTATTTGTCATATAAAAATGATTTTAATTGAAGCTAACATTTGGAAATGGAATACAAATATATAATGTCAAGAGTCAGTTATAAAGCTTCAGTGAAAATATGTAAAGCTGCTGATATATGCAGAAGGACTATTTCTAGAAATCTGTTTAACCTTTCTCTTTCATAAAAATAATAACAAAATTAATTGAACAATTTTGTTTTAAATTAATATTAGGTTTGAGAACAAGGTGATTATTTATTAATATAATATAATTTGCTTATGTTAAGGTTGAAGTATTTTTTAACCTTTTACTTGCACTTACCCACAAAATGTAATAATACATAAATTTAAAAAAATTAATAAAATACTTTAATTTACATGTTTAGACGGTTGGACGATTTATCGATTACATTTAATAAAAAATCAGCGCTTTGGTTGAGCGTTTTGTAATTGCATACATTGCTTAGGTTTCTAAGACCATAAGAAATGAACTGTGTTGTACTTCCAAATAAATGACACGTAAGAGCGAAAAACCATCCAGAAAAACCAATTTTGTTTCATACATTTAAATATCGAAACGAGCTTGCAATTTTTGTAGCATACTTTTAGGTAGGTTTGAATTAAGGAATTTCCCCTATGCTAAATGTGATTTCAATAACTTAGTACTTATTTTATTTGTGAATAAAAAAAATCAACAGAACTACGAAAATTCTTTAAAAAAAAAAACCATAAGAAACATTGTTGGTCGCCAAATTAGTTTGCTCAGTAACATATAACAGTATTTTAAATTAATATAATAATATTCATATTTCGACATGCATTTCTTTTTATTTCGGCATAAGTTTCGATTACACAAATCCGATAAATTTGCTTAATTTAATTAATTATGTTTCAAATAGTTTATTTTTAAATGTTTATACTTTGCTTGTCGATATATTTTAAGTAGACTTGGTATTTTTTGTGGAAAACTGTGGTATTTTTGCGGTTTGACAAAGTGGTCACACTGTTAGAACACAAGTCAAGCTAACAAGTTGGCTGTCAGGCAGGCTAACGTGGGCATCAACCAACAACTAAATTATACATAATATTAAATCAAAGCATTCGACAACGGCTGCAAAATGAACACGTCACAAATTGTCCTGATGATCTGTTTAGTTGTGGGCGTCGCACAGACGGCGCTGGCGCTCAAGGAGGAAAACTGCGAAGGTGAGCATTGAGCTAGCTGTAATTTGTGTGCCGACAATGGCCACGTAAGTATAAAATGTTTATCGAATGGATTTTCACCCAATGCAATTGCAGTTTGTGTAAAGACTGTGAGACGCTTCGCTGACACACTGGACGATGCAACGAAAAAGGATTACAAATTAATTGAAGCAGACTTTAAGAAATTCTGCAAGACACAGAAAAACAAGGAGCAAAGATTCGTAAGTAGCCCAAGGCCAAATTGCCGGCAAACAGGTTGTGTCTAAACAAGTCAAACAAAAAAAAACACGTATGTGCATTTCTATATGTGTGTGTTTGTTTCTACCACGTAGTGCTATTACCTGGGCGGTCTTGAGGAGTCGGCCACTGGCATATTGAATGAGCTGAGCAAGCCCCTAAGCTGGTCGATGCCAGCGGAGAAAGTGTGCGAGAAACTGAAGAAGATGGATGCCCAAATTTGCGATTTGCGTTATGGTATGTCGTTGTTTTAATTATTTAAATTATTTCATTAAACTAATTTTCGTTTTGTAGAGAAACAAATTGATTTGAATAATGTGGATCTTAAGAAACTGAAAGTACGCGATCTGAAAAAGATCCTAAACGATTGGGATGAGAGCTGCGAGGGTTGTCTGGAGAAATCCGATTTTATCAAGCGCATCGAGGAGCTGAAGCCCAAATTTACACGCAGTGAACTGTAAACAAACAAACACCTAGCTCTTTACAAGACAAACCACACGCCCACTCAATAATAAATCACACCCACATACATATATATATATAAACATATATATATATTTTAGTTAATTTACAATTTTGATAGACTTTGAGAGAAATAAATATATATATTTTGAAATAAAAAAACATATTTGTGAGAGAAGTAGCACAATAAACCCACAATGACCTCGTACACACTAAGTTTTTCATATTTGTTTTATTATTGTACGTGTTAAAAACATTATTCTTTCGATACAAAAGTTACAAACAAATTACAAATTACATATTACAACAAACATAATTGGACAGTGATATAAATTGAATTGTTAAGTAATTCGATTGCACTTACGACGGGGCCCCATCAAATTAATTTACTTAACCTTTAGTATTCGGATATGCCAAACGGGGCGGCATCTTTTTTTTTAAATAATTAAATTACAATTATTTGTTAAACATATGAGCTAATTACGAACATAAGCAGTTTTAGTATTATCAACTAACAGATAAGATGTACATATAAGTGTATGCTATCTAAGCCGTGAAATGATGATGTGAGTGAAACCGGGCATATATGTATATATATTTATATATATATTTAAATATATATATATTCTTGTACAAGCAATTGATCAACGACGATAGGGCTGCTTGTTGTAACGTCCTCGTTCGCTCTCCTCGGCTAGATTTGCGTACTCGCTGTAGACGACACACCAGCAATATGTGAGTACAGCTGCGAAAAGATAAATAGCAATATTAATAACATAAATTTAACTAAGCTATGAAAAGAGATCGACAACAGCTTGTTTTAGAATTTGTGGGCGTTGCTGACTCATAATTCGTTCACTCTACAAGTGCGATAATAGGCAAATAAAATGCCTTTCAACTGAAATGCCACATTTTTTAATATATTTAAAAACATATGTTTATAGTTTAAAATGTAGAGGCTTAATCCCCACGCAATTGTTATACATATATATGAACAAATGTCAAATTTTTCACTCAATTGCCCACAAAACTGCTTATTTGTTATTGGCTGAAAAACGCACCAATATTTGCAATGGATTACATAAAAGTATAGCATACTTTTAGGCATATCGTGATTTTTTGCTTCAGCTAAACAGAATTTACAAATGATTGCATGTAATGCAAAACATTGATCACATGCACTAAAAAAAATTGCTTGCTTAAAAAAAATTATTTTTTACAATTAAATTATAAAGATAACTCGCCAAACAATAAACTATACAAAATATGTATATTTGTTCATTCATCGGTTTCTCGAAACAGTAGCTTAAAATTCATAAAAATAATAATAATTCTGAGTATTATGATAAAAAGATTTCCCAAATGTACAATCACTTTAAAATGCGCGGTATAAGCGTGTTCTTCATATACGAATGACTACTGTTTTGCCTCATATGGCCATTTATTATTTTTGCCATTTGGCAGCCAAACTAATTGCGTGGCAAGCATTTCGCGCCTCATTTGTCCGCAGACTGAACTGAGCCCCAGCTGCCCCCTTTGCTTTCAGCACGCAGGTAATCGACGCATGATAAATGCGTCAATAAACTATAGACAAGTGGCATAAAACGCCATCCGGTGCTAAAAACCGCACAAGTAGAAGCCAACATTTGCCATATGAGTGCTGAAAGTGCACTTACCACAACAGATCAGCCCGAAGATCAGCCAGAGAACGCCCGTCAGCACGAAGCCATCGATGAAGAAGACGACTCCAGTGTAAATTACAGAAATCAGCAGGCCAATGGCAATCATAATACCCAGCACCACCCAAGGAACCATCAGGTAATGATTACGCTATAAATATCAATTTTAAATATATATGTTTAGCTGCAGTTGGTGATTATAGCAGAACTATCGAACTATACCTTGAGCACACCAATAATCATGAGCAATGAAATTAATATCGTCATGCATAGATTTATCACGAGTATGATTTTAACAATATCATTTGGTATAAAGTCAAAGATAATTGTCTTGAAATGCACACGCGTCGTGAATATCACAATTATCGTGACTATGGATAGTATAATGGCCAAAACGCCGGATATAACAGATCCATTCCTTGTCGACTGACACAGGCAGCAGGAGCCAACGAGTGGTTTCGGCATTTTGTATGTGATTTATAGCTGGAAATAAATTAAGGCAATTTATTAAAATAATATGTAAAGCACAGTTTCAAAATTAAGAAGATTTTCAAAATGACATTGAAAAGATAATTTTTAGAAGAAAGAGTTTTTGAGAAAAATGTATGTAAAAATATAACAAATCACATAAATGTAAATACTTAAAAAAAAAAACCTAATCGTAAGTTTTTAGTAATAATATTTAATAAGAATAAAGCTGACAAAAAAAATTATGTTGCACTTATTAAAAAACATCTTGGAAATAAGATAAATTATTTCTACACTTTAGCAAATTGTGCCCTGGAATTAAGCAAAAAAAAACGCTGGTTTTTAGAAAGACTCAATCAGCCTCTTTAAAAACATGATTTCTAAATAATAAGGTGAGTTATGCTTGACGCCAAAAGTAAAGCTTTTTTTCTGAGTGTACGTATGACTTATTTTCTCCACTTCTTTTCACTCTGTTCAGCAAATCTAAGTTACTTTAAGACGCATTATTTATACATTGTGTGGCTGACATTATCGTTATCTGTGACGATAAAGTTCCCGAACTGCTGGCATCATTTAAGAAAATGAGGTAGTGTTGCAATTTTTAGATATATTATTTGTTGTGGCACACAGATGAGGTAATCTTTGGAGCAGTGGAGCAACTATTGCATGTGTTTTGGCCACCTTGACTCCGTTGGCTATGGGAAAAGGTAAAGAAAAACTGATTTCTGTGACGTCAACCAGCGTTCGAACATTTGGTCAGCGCCAAATTGTTTATAAAACAAATCTTGTTTAAAATTAGAAAAAACACCATCACAAAAGTGAAATATTCAAATTTGATTGTGCCAAACACACAGTCAATACACATATGCATATGGATGTGTGTGTTTCGTACATCAGATTGTTAAATATAGCTATGAAATAAATCAGCGCATCGAATCATCAACATCAGCTGAGCAGCGCTTACAATGTTGGTTGTTTTTTTTTTTTTGTTTTTCGAGGAAACTAGTTCGAAATTACTTAGTTAAATCAATTGAACAGCGCCAATTTTCTTGCAGCAGTTTCGAAAGCTGATATCATCCACACACACACACACACACTCATACACAGTAACACACACATGTAAGCTATGCCTCATCGCATACTGCCAACGGGCATTGTCATTAAATTAATCAATCGCTTAACATGCAACGCCGACAACGGCGCAGCTCCAATTTAATGTTGGCACATGCAAATTCAGCCGGTTTGTATCTATCCGTCTATCGGATGCATATACAGCTCGATCGTGCTGGCTAACAAGTTTGGGCCTGGGGCCATGCGACGCTGATGAGATAATCACACGCCAAAATGTCTTGTCAAACATGGGAAACACTTTACAACAGTCGCCAAATCCCAAAAATCACATTCAAGAAATTTAACTTCGCTTCTTTTGCAGTTGAATATCTGTAAAAATTGCTTTTTATGACCGGTCATTAAATAAAACAAAGCAAATTTCCGTTGTGTTTAAATTTGTTCGCACCTCACAAAACAAAAAAATAACAAAAAAAAATAACAAAATAAACCTTAAACTGTATAAATAAAAACTCAACTAACAAAAGAGGAAGTTGCTCAACGTTTATGGACCATTTAATATACTGCCAAGGGAAATTTGTGAAAGATAACTAAAATAGGAATCAACTTTATTAATTCTATAGAAACATAAAAAATAGCATTCAAGCCTTGTTGACTTTGAATGGGAATTGTCGATGCAAGTTATTTCCTTCTACTTGAAACCGTTATACAAATAAGAATTGCACAAAGTAAAAAAGCGCTTGGCAAAGATGCGAAAAAGAATCTTGACGAAACAAAAGCAACAAACACACTAAACAAACTACGCAATTAATGTGGGTAGCGGGGAAGGGTGAGGGGAGAACAGGGGCAGCGGTATAGTAGAATGGAATAGAATAGAATAGAATAGAATAGAATAGAATAGAATAGAATAGAAAAGAAGAGTAAACTTTTTAATGAGTACTACTCAAGCACGTTGTGCTTTAGCTGGGCAAACAGACACAACACACACACACACACACACACACACACACAGATAGATGTACACTTGAAGTGAGATCGGTGAGCGGGCTTTGAGTTTAAGCAAGCAGATGGCGCGTTTTTGACGCGTTTCGCTGGCGTCTTTCAGAAGTTGTGTGTAATAACGTGAATAAATTGAAAAGTAGCTGCGCAGTTTAGCCGCAGAGTAGGTCTTCCCTCTCCAGTTACACAAAAAAACCATAAGTTGTTCATATCTATTGTCATACAATAGGCCGGCCTGTGTGGCAAGAGATTGCTCTGAGTGTGGCAACAAAGTCTGTACAACACTTGAAGCCCTCGATGCGACCAATTAGCTTGGCACTGTGAGGCAACCCACATTCAATGCAATAGTGGAATGCCAACTATGCCACGTATCCGTATCTGTGTGGGTATCTGCCCGACTAAGTGCCCTCGATTGTGACACGCACACAACGTTTAAAGCTGTTCTCTTGGCCAGTACCAGCTGAAAACCAATAGCAAATAGGCCATGTTATAACCACATTAATATCTAATGATGACGTTAACTTCCGCTTGCATACAATTGCCATGTGCTCTGGTCATAAACAGCTCACAAATAAAAGTGAGATAAAAAGCTCTGAGTCAAGTTCAAGCGAATTCGTGGGCGGACAAAAGCGCGCGCGATATGAACGCGTCTCGCTAGCGACTTCTCTGGAGAATTTCCGACTGGCGGCTGGCGGCTGCTGTCAGTCAGTCAGTCAGTCAGTCGATGCGATTATTATGTGTGGGCTCCAGTTGGAAAGTGTTTGTGTTTGTCAAGTGCAACTGGTTGCGATTGTCATTGCAGCATGTTGCATTCATGTGTGTGGGCGTCGTTTTGAGCAGCCGCAACGAAAACACCGTTAAATTGTTGAAATTTGTGAAAGGTTCGCCAGAGAAAAACGCTTAAAAAAGCCCAAGTTAACTTGAATTTGGAAGTGAGTACAAAGGGAAATATTTGAGATTATGCAGCTTTTCAGATTATGCAGCTACCGAAATAATTAAGCTTTGTTGTGAGTTGATGGAAAGATACCTTTATGAAGGCAGCTGTCGTTAATTTTCACTTTTTATCTCTAACAACTCAATTAATAAATTAACATATTCAACAATTGAATTATGAATTTCATTTCTAAGCTTTCAAATGACAATAACGATTTTCCAAATAAATTATTTTTAATTGTCAACTCTAATTATGTATTTTTCAAACCCCAACTTGTAATTGAGTGATTTTAAACAAAAAACTCTTAATTTGATTAAACGACTTCACCTAAAACGACTAATAAGATTACCAATGACTCAACAAGTTGTTTCTGACAAGACAACCTGATTAGAAGATACCTTGAACCCTAACTGAACTATAAATATATAGCAAGCTTGCTGACATCAACATGTACAATATAAAAATATTTATTAATCTGTGTTTCTTATGCGATCTTAATGAATCTGTTACAGTTGACAAGGTATATTATATATTAAGTGGAAGGTTATATCTGTACTATTATATCTTTTGTTAATAGAAATCGATTTATATCGATATTTGAGAAACGTGCACAGTTATCGAGAAAATTAAATAAGTCTGAACTTTGTCATCACATGCAAGAACATGGCTGATCAACTTGGCTGTTGATGCTGACCAAGAAAATATGTTTTTTTTTTAATCTGAGATTCTTCCTTCTACTTGTTACACACTTTTGCACAACTTCAATATGCCTTTTCCCAGTCTTAAAGTGTTCAGGGCTTAATGACATGATCTTTCACATGACGCATATCTTTGCATTAATAAAGACTCTTTAAAAATAAATCTTGAGGATGATTCAATCGAATTTCTTGCATACTAAACAGCAATAAATCAGCTATGTTATAAAAAAAATAAAAATTTTATAAATGTGATTGAAAATTAATTATTTCGTGGATGTTAAGCCATAATTCAAAAACCAACCAACATGTTGACACTTTCACTTAAATTGTTTAAAATTGTAGCAAAACAAAGGCATTTTTTATAATAGTACATAAATTAATCAAATCATGACCTATTTATCCAATGAATAACCGCAGTCATATTGAATATATATTGTCAATATAAATCATGCCAACTAATCTGATTTTTGAAATTAAGCGGGCAAAGACAAGAAAACCGAAAACAAAAACCCAAAATCCAATTGCGAGGGCGTCAAAAGTTGCCCACTTCAACTAGCCAGGGGCAAAGGCAATTCGTTTGTGCAGCAAGCACGTGTTCAGGTTTTGTATCTTTCAGATACCTGCATTATTATATCTCACATTTACCGGTTAGGCGTTGAGCACTTATCGTGTGCCGGGCGCCAATTGTTTACAGCTCTCTTTTGTTGATTGAATTGAATCTTTGATAAACTCTTGTTTCATACAATTTGTTTGCGCATCGACGCGTAATTAAATTTGACATTTTTTGTGCTACTTTTGGCGCGGCACAAAAAAGAAAAACAAAAAGTAGTTTTACAAAAGCTTATTGTCTCTTTTGTTGTAGCTGAAAATTACTCAATCTGTGATCAGTGCGAGCTGTGATCTGATCTGGCTAGTGGGAGCACATGTCTCCATATGCTGAGCCCGGACAAACCGGTCAAAAATCGTTCTACCAAATTTGACGAGTTTAAAGCACGCGGCTTTTACAAAAACTTGAATTGAGACTTTTTGTTTTATTCACTGAATCCATTCAAAACGTTCAAAAAGGGTATAATAGTTTCGTGAAAAAGTGTATAACAGGCAAAAGGAAACATCTCCGGTTCTTTATAAAAGTCAAGAGCCGAGTCGATATAGCCATGCCCATCTGTCCGCCTGCTACAGAGTTCAAATGTGGAGTAGAAATTCTCGTTTACCATAAGCAGATCTAGCTTATTTAATTTTATAGGTAAATGCCCCCGTTTCGCAATAATCGATACATATCGATTTCCGATTTACCCTGACATAGTAGTGATCAACTGTACAAATTTCATCAAGACTCATTTTATTGATGACCAGAAGCTGTAGAAGCTTATTGATGCCTTCGAAACCAACAAAATAAGGAATCGCAGACCTTTATAGCTAGAGTACACTGGTATTTATTTTAATAATAAAATATATTTTTATATAAATTTAACAGGTGTGCTTTAGGTATCTCATAGTCAAGCTACCTCGTCTACAGCATTCATACTTGTTTTTTGCGTTTGGCGTTTGGGAATGATAAAATTTGCTATATACGTTTATTGTTTGTTAGTTTTTCCGCTTGTTGTTGCTGTTGGTTTTTCCACGGCTTTCAATCACTTGAGTTGGTAAATGCCACAAGTATAAATCAATTAATGTTGTTGCAGCTGCAACGCTCAATTGCCGCCTTTGAAGTTGCTGGGTGAATGGACGCTTTTTTCTCATTGAATGCTTTCGCAATTTTTAACTTTTAGCTCACGCACATGGCGCCATTTATCTTTGAGATACTATCTTTGGCTCCATTTTATATTCTATTCTAATCTAGTTTATGTGATGCACATCGTCAAAGTCCACTGTCAACAGCCTCATGGTCATGGGACAGGCATTGAACGCCAAATGGTCATGAAACAGACATTTCGCCAAAGCGAAAGTGAGAAAATCATAAAAGAAAAACAAAATTTGCCATCAAAATGATTCATTTGAGTAACAAACAAAACACACAAATACAAAATTGTTTATAAATAGACGACAAGGTCGCGAGAGTTGTGCTCTCATATCTAGAAATCTAAATATGCTTATTGTCGGACTTTGTTTGACTCGGACAGCCAGCTAACTCAGAGGTGTAATTAAATGGAATTATTTTATACAAGGTATACAAGATTAAAATTTCTTAAATGTTGTTAACAACAATTTTTAGTGGGTCGATAAACAAACAGCAAAAAAAAATCGATGCAAACACTTAAATATTTGATCGCCCCTTAAACCCTAATATGTATCTATCTATGTATATCCCTTACAAGATGTTTGCATCCCACTGTGCCACATATAACGCCCACTGTGGTGAACGTAGGTGTGTGTGGCTGCCTCATTTATGGCACTAGAACATTTTTCTAGAAATGTATTCCATTTAGTATTCTGCTATTTTATCTTATTGCCGACTGCCTGATTGCCTTGTAAATTTTAACCTTCACGTTTTGTTGCTCTTTCTTTTTGGCATTTTGACGACATACTCTATAATTTAAAGTCCGAATCGGGTATATTCTTACGCTATAATATTTAAAGTTCCAATTAAATATATTTATTCTTTTTGCTAAAATTACAATATATATTTATCATTTAATATATATATGCATTTAATTCAAATTTGCACAAAAATTCCAAAAAAAAAGCATATACTTGATAAAAGAATTGCAAATTTCTTGGACTCTTTTTAAGTAGATACACTTTCAAAAAACATTGCCCTAAAATCTAGAACAATTTTCTGCTTTCTTGTAATATCTTCAAAATATACATTTTTTAAATATATTTCTTAACAACATAAGATATTTTTGAAGAGTGGAAATGCATTGTCTTTGAATTTATAATTTATAATAAAATTAAAAAGGGTAATATTTGAGTTCCTTAGGCATATCTTAGTTTTGGAAGAATATAACCAGGAAGTAAGAAAAGAAAAACTCTGGTTTTTAGAAAGGCACAATTTTCTCCTTTTAGAAGTATAACTTCTGAATAATTGGCTGAGGCAATTTATCCACTTTCGCGTCGATTTTTTTTCTGAGTGTATATGTATATGCTTATTGTTAGCAGAGAACTGTGCTCTTGAGTTTTATTCATTTTTAATTAGTCTTAATGTCAATGCGTCATTGAACTCCACAGGGAACTCAATGAGGCGTTTCTTATGCCCAAAATCAGTTTTACGCATGCTGATCACAAATATATATTTATATATATTTGCATTGTATCCTTAGCATATGAAATATGCAACATATGCGAAACAGGTGCTTGAAAAGCATGTTTAATAATTGGCTCAACTTTATTCTGAGCTCGTCACCCCAAATTGGGCTTGAATGTGATTTTTATTGGGCATCGCTGACTGGCATGGCAAAAAAGTAGACCGCCGATCGTTTGTTGCTCTTTTGTTCTGTTCGTTTTGGCCCAAAAATATTATGATTTATGCGCATATTACGTATACGTAATGGCCACGCAGTCAACTGTGTCAAAATGTTCTACCCGACTGAATTGATTGGGTTTATTATATTGTAGATTCGAAAATGTGGTTTAAGCAATTGTTTTATTTGCACTTCGTCTGCCCAAAAAGTATAAATACAAATTCAACTTTGCAATTTCAATGTCAACGGATGATGAAGCTGACATCAGCCGGTGAATGTGCAACGGATCAACCAGCTAAGGAATGACTTATATACATATATATATATATATATATATATATATATATATATATATATATAAGTATGCGCATGGAGTAGACATGTCTGTATAGAGCGCAATTGCAAAAACATGAAATTAAAAAAAACAAACAAACAAACGTTTTGTTTTGCTCGTAATTTTTCATCAATGCCGTCAACAAATTGGGTCAGCAGCCATTGGATACGTGCTCAATAAGTAGGTAAGAAGGCTGTGCGATCATATCCCAAAAATGGATAGTCAAAACAAACAGTAGCTGTTATATTTAATTGTTGGCTCCTCCTTTGCTTTGTTTAGCATATTAATCATAATTGGCTTTGGGGTGTTGCGCTTTACAGGCGCTCAGAAATTTGCTGAGCTTTGAGACGCAGTCGTCGTAGTCAAGTGATGATGAACATCATTTGAATATTGAAAGCAACAATAACAACAACAACGGCAACGACAACAACAACAACAACAACGCCAACGACAGCTGAATGAAATTGAATATATTTTGTATAAAAAAAAATAATAATAATAAAGCAACACACGACTGCTGCTGCGGCTGCGACTGCGAATTGGGACTGTTAACGGCAGATCGCCTCGGACTTGTAGGGGGGGTGAGCTTTTGGGGAACTGGGAAGTCGGCTAGCTGCTCCTCTGCCAGCTAAAAAGCTGCACGCCTGTTATTTCAATTTCGCGGCGATCGTTTATCACTCGATTTGCATTTTGCGTTCAATCTCAATCAGCCGATCGACATGCTGCCCCGTCACAAAATTCAAATTGCAGTTGCATTCGATTGTTTGCCAATTCGATTTGTTGATAATGTCAGCAGACACTTGGCATTTGCATTAGCATTTCTTTCCATCAATATGTCGGCAGTTTGCCAATTTCACTTACACTTTCTACTTTGACGCACAGTACAACTATTTTTTTTTTTTTTTTTTTTTGCTGTTGTTTCTTTTTAATGAAAATTAATTGAATGTTTCTTAAAGAATTCGACTGCTCGTGACTTTTGGCACGGTTTCGAAGCGCGCGTTTTGCGTTGTGTTAGCGGCAGGTTTCACGTAGCGACTGAAAACGCGCGTCGCACTTGAGAGACGCGATCGTTGGCAGCAGGCAGCAGCGAACACTCTCAGCTAGCTGCTGCTGGGCTGCTGCGACGCTGACGCTAACGTCGACAGCGACTTCGACAGCGACTGCGACAGCAACTGCGACAGCAACGGCGACAGCGACTGCGTTGATTAAGTTTTCTAAAGTTCTAAGACCTAAAAGGTTATTTGTTGTTGCTCAAGCTTTCGACACTGAGAAGCTTTCTCTGCTTTGCAAGCTTCTTAATTTAACAAACCTGTTATTGTTTTTGTTTTTTTTTTCTTTTTTGCGCGACACAAACTTGTCAAACAAATGAAGTAAACTAACATTGAGGGACCCTTGTTAGCTTTGCTCGATATCAGTTACAACGTTTTGCACTAGCAAACCGAACAAATCATTAAAAGTTGCTCATTACTTGGGCAGCAGCAGCTGGTCATCATCGCTGCTGTTGTTGTTGTTGTTTTTGTTGTTATTTCCAAGAAGCCTTCTCCGATTGAGCAGAGTCAATGCTAGCTGCAGTTCCACTACCAGTCTCCGAATTGGCATTGGCATCCGTATCCATCCCATGTATCCATGCGGCTGCGACCAGTCATTTAAGATACGCGCCACAGATATGATACCACAACACGCTCGCCTGTCGCCCATTTTTGGTTAGTTTGGCCTCTTTGCCAGTTAGTTGCTTATATATATATATATATATATATATATATATATATAATATATTATATATATTTCTTTTTTTTTGCTTTTGGACATTTCACCTATGTGCGTAGAAATGGTAAATGCTAGATTCCACTTATTGGCAGTTGGATTCCTTTTGGCTCTGGCGAGTTTCTGTTTGTGGCCAGTTTGTCGCCACTTTCATAAATACATTTATTGAATTATTTATGTCGCTGTTGTTGTTTTCCATTTCTCATAACTACATTTTTAATATTGACAAATTAGTTTGTTTGCATTCCTCGATAAACAACATACAAAAATATATACCCGATAAATGTATTTGCGAAGTCAACTCAAAGCCAACAGTTTTTTCTTGTTTTATTTTTTCTACTCTGACCTACAAATTATCCATTGTATGCAAATTTGTGCTAGCATCAGGTCGAAAAAGAAAATCGCCTGGAAAGTTCAACGAGGTGCATTGATGGCGAATGTCTTTCTATTTATACCCTGTTCGCATAAAACGGGTACATTTTGCTTTTCACAAAATTAAAAATGCAAAAACGTCTACATCCTATTATAATATTTATTAATGAAGTCATGCAGGTAAAAGGTTTCCTTCACTCTTAAATTGTTAAGCTAAAAATTAGCAATACTTTTTAACATGAAGGCATTTTGTATGAGTAAAGGAAACATTCTTAAATCCATATGATTTCAATATTAAATAATAGTATAAATATCGACAAGCTAAATCGCCTGGTCTTCAACAAACTGATACCCAGTAAACCTTATATATAAGATACAAGCTTATAAATCCCAGTCGATAATTAATCAATCTTATTAGTAACTTTAAAGTCTGGTTAAATATTTGAATGTCTTATCTGACGAAAAGTGTGGCCCAACAATATAAGGTGGTAGGTATTTAAAAGGTATACGAAGGTACACATAAGATCTGCTTTGTTTATTTTTTTTTTTTTTGTATGCAATTTCAATCCGATTTTCTCTCTCGACCACTTAATATCAATTTAAGAGCTATTGTTTTAATTAGGTACAAAATTACAAAATTACAATACACAATTATTTAGCGACATATATTTTGGTAGTTTTTGGCTGTATATTGATTTACATGTGTTTTATTTGAAAATTTATATATTTCACACAGAAAATAATTTAGTCAGGTAAATATAGAGAAATCATTTAGAAAACTGTTCACCAGTGTTGCATAACATTAACGAAAACGAGCCTTTTTCTGTTGGGATGCCTAACTATTGATAATCGTTCACTTTTTTATTTGTAGCGCAATTTAACCAATTGATTTACATTGACTAATCCAGGAGTCGATCGATTTGTAGATCGCCGGATTGCGACTGTTGCTTGTGCTGTGATCTTGTTTGCTTTACATATATATATATATATATATATATCTGCCTATGCCTAACGAAACTGTTTGTGTGACCCTACGACGACTGCACGGATTTGTGTGTACGCTGGCTCTTCTAGCTGATGGATGTCTGTAAACTGGAATAAACCTCTTCTTCCACTTCTCTATTTACTTTTGGCAGCCGCAGCAGCTGCAGCATCTTGTTCCTTTTTCTTTTGCTTCTCCCGCATCAGTTCAGCGTCCCTGCAATTTGAGAAAATTGTTTTTTTTTTCTGTTGTTCTAAATTAAGGTTTCTGTTTTCTATTTACCTGGCTTTACGTTGCTCCACGGTGAGGTCATCGGTTCGCTTGCCTTTGGTCTGATCGGCTAGCTTCTTTTGGTTCTTGGCGCGGGCCAGGTCTCGTTGATTGCCGCCTGTCGTAGTGTAGAGTGCATACAAATTAAATATTTCATTTGCATGCCATTAATAAGTAATAATTATAATAAAGCATTATTTCTCTGCATTTGAACTTGCGCCAGTCTAGTTACACATGCCCCTAAAACTGGCCCAAATCAGCATGCGAAATGTAGGTTAGAAGTAAACATGCCGTCTATTAACTCAGCTGCAGTTGCACGTATATAAAAACTTGGCTCCACATTCTATTTATGAGGCAACATCCCAAAATATTATTATTAATATGCTTTTAATAAATCTTAGTGTTTTCCTTTAGCTTTGGATTTTATAGATTTGATGGAGCTGATTCATTTCTCATCTCTCACCAAATGCACAATGAACAAACGAACAACAAAGAAATCGTAAATCGCACAGTTCGAGTTCTGTTCACTTACGTGTCATTTTCTGTGCTCCTTGTTGGGCAGCTCCTTTGTTTATATAATTTTGACCCAAGTGTTGAATAGTTTTTGTCCCCTAGAATTAAAATTTTTTGTTTTATATTTCGCTGTCTTGCTGTTAAACGTCAGCAGCAGTGTGAGGCAGTTTCGATACTGAGTTCATTTTTCTGGAATTTATCAATAACATATCGTTATCGGCAAGCTATCGATGTTCTTAAATTTGTCAAGCAGTTAATAGTTTACATACATTAAAAAAAAAACTAGAATTGAAATCGTAATTAGTGGTTAAAATATTTAAATTCCTCGAATCGCCGTACTTACGATTATAACCCGGAGTCTTGAGAGATGCGCAATCGAACAAAAGCGTTGCCAGCATAAAACAAAGTCATTTACCGTTTAACCAGTTGCGCGCTGAAATCGTTTCTAAGAAATTTTGTGGGAGTAGACGAAAATTTCATTCCTAAAGTGTTTTGCACGGATTTTGCTCAACATGGACGATTTGATGGACTTTTTTGATTTTTCAAAGGATTTCAAGCGTGGCACGATGCCAAGAGGCTGTATAAGTAGTGACCCCAATGCATACACGGCAGAATCTAGCGACTCAAAGCCGATCAAACGAGAGATAATCAGCACAAAAGATGTCAATGAAATTGTGAAAAAAGAGCAGCAGCTCATGAACCAAGTAAGCCCCAAAAACTAATTCTGCTGCAACGGCACATTTGCACTGGTGTGTTTGTGTTTGTGTGAGTGGGATAAAGGGTTTGTTCGTAATCCGAGCTGTGTTTTGCTTATATTTTCAAAATATAGCTTGGCTGTGGGCCAAGTAATACCAAAAGGAACAAATCGCTCGATGAACTGGAGAGCGATGATGATGACAAAGTCGAATTGGGTGAAGTGCCCACTGTGCGCTCTGACGAAGCTTTCTATGAGAAATATCATTTCGATTTAAATCGCAACCGATCCCTGCCAATTTATGCGCAGCGCGAACAAATCATGAAAGCCATCAAAGAAAATCCGGTGGTCATATTGAAAGGGGAAACGGGCTGCGGGAAAACGACACAGGTAAGTTTTACTGTTAAAATTACATCTGTGCGTTGAATATAGTGTTACCTCTCGAATTTATTTTATTTTTTTTTATATATTATGTTTATTTCATTATAAAATTAAATTTTTTAATATATTTAAATAGTAATCTTTAAATATCAGGTCATCTCTCGCATTTATTTTATTTTATTATATATTATGTTTATTATGTTATACAATTTTAAATATCAGGTCACCTTCCGCACGTTTATCTGAGTCAGCATTCCAAGTCTCTAATCACATCCTCCGGCAACTTGCGCTTGAAGACTGTCGCCGCGGACATGCGTCGATCGTATAGATCAGTCGTCGATTTTTCCTCTTCCATTTCCTCATCTTCCTCTTGCTCAGCATCCGTTGGTTTACTTTCTTTGGAGTTATTCCACATTGCTTTGTGGCGAATGCGCTTTCGCACATTCAGTTGAGCCGAGCTGCCGCCGGAGGAGGTTGTTGGCTGCTCCTTGTCCGCGAGCAGATCGTTTAGCTCGATAAACACGTCGCGCAGCTGGCTAAAAATGTTTGTGGCCGGGAACGAGGCACGATGCGGTTCCATTTGTTTGTTGTATTCAGTCTCCAGCTGGCAAGCAGACTGCGCTTCATGCGCCAGTTCCGCCAGGCTGTGCAACTCCTCTCTGATGCTGGCTCCGGTCTGCGTCAGTTGGTGCTTTAAGAGCGCCGTTTTATTCTTGTTTTTCTTCGATTCCGCAAAGCTCTCCAAGCTGTCGTAAGCGGCCAGGGCATCCAATGCCTGACAGTAGTCCAGTGCTGTATAGCGAAACGCTTGATCCTGAACCAGTCGCCAGAATACATAGCTCACCTGTTGCGTATCCCTTCGTTCCGCTTCCACTCGACGCAGCTGCTCCACATATCCAGTCAGGCACTGCCAGGTGCTTGGGGAAACCTCGATTTTGATAAAGCGCTTCGTCGGCTGTTTATTGAAAATCGCATACAGCAGATAGATGGCGCCAATGCGTTCAGCGCGTGTCGCTACAAATGCATCACCGTTGGTGCGACGGCCGCATGCAACTCTCTTGGCTACATGCAGAGCCGCCATTGTCGTGTCGATCACCTCGATGTTGTTCGTTTGCGCCGTGTAGATGTGCTGCATTTGCAATGTACGCCACGTCTCGCAGAACAGCTCAAATTTGGCATCCTGGCTGGCGGTGGTGGCGACAGCGCTGCTAAATCGCTGCAACAGCTGCCAGCAGTCGCCGTAAACAATTCTCTCCATGCTAAATGACTTCTCTCTGTTTTGCTTCGCTTATCTCTATGCCGCCTGCGATTAAATGCATATCGATAAATCGAAATGAATTGTACCATTTAGTATCGGTATTTGCGTGCGATATTTCTACATTTGCATATGCCGTAAAAATCTTCCTGCGAATGCAATAAGTATTTTATTTAAATCAGCATTAAATTGAACTTTATATAATTTGCAAAATAATTTTTGCTATCTGCATTTGCAACGCCTTACGCAGCGTGACCAGTTGTACTGATTTGTGATTCACTTTTTAACCGCCAGGTGCCGCAGTACATTCTGGACGAGGCTTTTAAAAAGCGCGAATTTTGTAATATTGTTGTGACGCAGCCACGGCGCATTGCTGCCATTTCGATTGCGAATCGCGTTTGCCAGGAGCGACGATGGCAGCCGGGTACCGTGTGCAGCTACCAGGTGGGCCTGCACAAGCAGTCCAGTCTGACAGATACGCGTCTCTTGTACTGCACCACCGGAGTTCTGCTGAACAATCTGATTCGGCTGAAGACGTTGACCCACTACACGCATATTGTGCTGGATGAGGTGCACGATCGGGATCAGGATATGGATTTCCTGCTAATTGTGGTGCGACGACTGCTGGCACTCAATTCACGACATGTCAAAGTCATTCTGATGTCGGCGACAATCGATACACGCGAGTTTTGCAAGTATTTTGCAAGCTGCAAATCGATGTCACCGGTTGTGACCGCCAGCCATGGACGCATATATCCGCTGGTCAAGTACTATCGCGATCAACTGAAGAACATTAGCTGGAAGAATCAGCCGCAGCAGCGGGAGCCGGGCATAACCCGTGAGGACTACAGCGATGCCGTCAAAATCCTCCTGGTCATCGATAATATGGAACGCCAGGCGGAGGGTCATTCCGAGCAGTCCTACGAGGATGCAATGCGCACTGGCTCCGTGCTCATCTTTCTGCCAGGCGTCAATGAGATCGATACGATGGCTGAGCACATCACCAGCGTCATGGAGGAGTAGTAAGTGATTCTCAGATCTTCCTTTAATACATAATCAAATTAATAGATTTTTTTTCAATCAGTCCTGACATAAAGATTACGATTGTGCGCTGCCATTCGCTGATGTCGTCCGATTCGCAGGAGGATGTGTTTCAGCCGCCGCTGCCTGGCCACCGCAAGGTCATACTGACCACCAACATTGCGGAGAGCTCCATAACTGTGACAGATGTCTCCTATGTGATTGACTTTTGCCTCGCCAAGGTGATGTACATCGACACGGCCACCAATTTCAGCTGCCTGCGCCTCGAATGGGCATCCAAGGTGAATTGCCGTCAACGTGCAGGGAGAGTTGGCCGCATACGCAGCGGTCGAGTTTATCGCATGGTCACCAAGGCCTTCTACATGGAGGAGATGCAAGAGTTTGGCATACCTGAAATGTTGCGCTCGCCACTGCAAAGCTCGGTGCTGAAGGCCAAGGAACTCGATATGGGTGGACCAAGTGAAATTTTAGCACTTGCTATGTCGCCGCCAAATCTCACGGATATCCATAACACGGTGTTGCTGCTGAAGGAGGTGGGCGCCCTTTACACAACGGTCGATGGCGTCTACGAGCAGTTGGACGGCGATCTCACCTATTGGGGCACAATCATGTCACGATTGCCAATCGACGTGCGCCTCAGTCGCCTTGTCATACTGGGATACATCTTCAATTGCTTGGAAGAGGCGATTATTATTGGTGAGTGACTAGCTTCACAATATATTGCGATAAATATAGAACAGTTGAATTTTCAGCTGCTGGCATGTCTGTGCGCACTTTGTATCTCTCTGGGCACCGTCAGGGCACAAGCGATGCTTTTTGGATGCGCTACATCTTTGCCGATGGTTCCGGCTCCGATTTGGTTGGTTTTTGGCGTGTATATAAAGTAAGCAGCAGCAGCGGAAGTTGATAGAAAAAACGATACATTAACTATTTCATTTGTTTGCAGCTCTATGTGAATATGTGCCAGAATCGTCTGATGAAGGAGTCGGACGTGCAGTGGGCACGTCGCTTTAATGTCAGTCTGCGTTCGCTGAAGGAGATGTATTTGTTGGTCCAGGAGTTGCAGAAGCGTTGCGAGGCCCTTAATCTGGTGTCGCTGCCTGTTGAGGCTAGCCGCATGTGGCATGATCGCGAGAAATCGATTATTTTGAAAGTGATCATCGCTGGCGCGTTCTATCCCAATTACTTTACGCGCAACAACAAAACAATGCCAGATTATGATCGCAGCGTGTACGAGTCCATTTGTGGCAACGATCCTTGCCGCACCGTCTACTTCACACAGTTTGTGCCGCGCTACATGGGCGAATTGTATACGCGGCGTGTCAAGGAATTTTTTCTCGAAGCGAGAATTCCACCAGAGAAAATCGATGTAACCTTTCAGCATGGCTCGGAGAAAATATTTGTAACGTTCAAGGGCGATGACGATGATGATATGAACACCACGGATGTGGTACAGGTTCCGGGCCGCGTCGCCACCGAAGTCTACAAAGCCATTCAGATGCGTCTCAATAATCCACATCGTTCTCTGCACGTCATGGAGTAAGTTCCAACAACATAATCTAAGCACATACAGAAAACGTAAATAATATTCTTGTATTATCTGTTGCAGTCAAAACAGCGCACTGAAGTATGTGCAACAGCGGAACATCGGTGTCGTCCAGGAGTGCAAATGGGTGCCGCCATCCAAGCAATGGAATGTGGAGTTGCTCACCTTGCCATCGGTCTTTGACAAGAAGATCACAGGCCTCATTACTTATGTAAGCTTTGTTTTCAAAGCTAGTTATTTTATAATAACAAACATCGTACAGATATTAATATAATAATAACATAGAAATAATATAATAAGCTAAGATTAAGCCAGGTTTAGAAAAACGTTAAGCCTTGCGTTTTTTAAATAGCTTTGTAGATATTTAATTTAGCACTTTTTTTTACGCTTTGAAGTAGTATTTTAAGTAATACAGTTAACAGACAACCATTCTATCTTCAGAGATAATGATCTCTTTAACGCGCATAATTTAATATTAAGTCAGTGTTTGGAAATTTTGTGATTGATTGTTACAGCAGTTTTGTTTTTTGTATTTCCACTTTTGAATAATGCTAACAGTTTTCAGTTAACAATTAATCATTCTCATTTTCCATTGATTCCACAGATTGCCAACTGCGGCAAGTTCTACTTCCAGCCACGATTGTTGGCCGAGCGCATTGCCGGCATGACGGAGATATTCAATGCACCGGAGCAGCTGAGTTGCCACGTGCAGAATGCGAGCGTCATAACGAAGGGTCTGCAGTTGCTGGCGAGACGTGGGCGCAAGTTTCAGCGTGCTGTGGTGCTAAAGGTGGAGCCGCAATCGAATGCGACTCTCCAGTTTTTGGTGCGTTTCATCGATTACGGCGATCGGGCATTGCTGGCCATGGATCAGTTGCGTCTTATGCGGCACGAACTGAGACGCGACTTTGAGCAGTTGCCGCCGCGCATGTTCGAGTGCCGCTTAGCGCTGGTGCAGCCATCGTCGGTGACCAGCTGCAACAATCGCTGGCCCCAAAAGGCCAACGAAATGTTGAGCAAGCTGGCCAGTTGTGGTCCTCTCGAACTGGAAGTGTACTCGTTGGTGAACAATGTGGCCGCTGTGCTCATCCACATGCGCGACGGAGTGCTCAACGACAAACTGGTGGAACACCAGTTGGCGCGACGTGCCGATGAGGATTACATGTCACGCACGGATCACGACTTCCGCATACGCAAACAGGAGGCGAGGAGTTATGTGTCCGCCGCGGAACAACACAAGGTCAACAAGGAATATCTGCGCTTTGGCCAGCTGCCGCAGGATGTCGATTTGGAGCCACCGCCGCTGGATAAATGCCATACGAAGATACGTTTGAAGGGACCATTTAGTCCACTCGAACTCAGCATGAACTCAATGCTTCGTATTGGCATGTACAAGTCGGTGCTCATTGAGAAGGAGTCGGTGAACGCTGTGCTTTTGGATGCAGATCCGCAGGATCGACACGATCAAATGATTGTCGCCGCCTCAGTAGCCGAGTCGGATAGTAACGACAAATTGAATGCTCGCGGCACAACATTGATGCCGAATATACATGGATTTGGTGCACTTATGGCCATGCTCTTTTGCCCCACAATGCAGATCAAATGCAATCCGGAGCGCACGAAATATGTGTGCCTGTTGGCCGGCCTAGGCTTCAATCCGGACACCTTGGAGCCGTATTTTGAAGAGCACGACATGGTCATCAATTTGGATGTCGCCATACTCAAGGATGATATTCGTATTGTAATTAAGAATCACAAATAGTATTTGGTTTATCTCTTATCTTATCATTTTCGTGCATTTCAGATAAATCAAATGCGCTATAATATCGACAGTATGTTCTTCAATTTCAATGCTAATGAATTGCCTGCGATTGGCGTAGAGGATCGCCTTGTTATATTTAATCAATTGCGTACCTTGCTTACTCGGTTTGTACACAGAAGTGAGTCTAATTTAACATTGTATTTTAATGAACTCTGTTTGCTCAGACTGCTTAGCAAGGATCGCAGCTTCATTGAACGACACGTATCGAATTCGGAATACGTTTGGGAGGACATGTCTGACTTGGAGCCGCCATCCGAGCCGTATGGCAAACGTGCTATATTCCCCATGCATGGCTCCTATGATTTGGAAAGCGAAAACATGTCCAATTTGCTGGCCTTACAAGAGAATTGCAGCGAACTGTACGACTGGCGAAATTTGTAAGTGTTCCACTATCTCAATATGATTTTTACAATTTCTAAATTCCTGATTCGCTTGCAGCGACGGTGTTTTGCAGCCCCGCATGTGCAGACTGTGCAACGAAACGCTGGAGTCTGTGTCCCAGCTACGTTTGCATTTGCTAACCCAGCTGCATCGCGACCGTGAAAAGCAAGTGGGCTGGAAGCGTCAGTAGTAAATCAGTTATTATTTCAGGCAGTTCTCGTGTAGAGCACCTGACGAACATTTCGTGCCTTTGTCACGCAGACTGACATTAATATTATCTATATAAGTTATAAGTTCGACTTGAATTATCCTCAATATTGAGGCATTATTTGTTTGCATATCGCAAAAACGTTTCACATGAAATTTAAGTATTGTTTTTTTTTTGTTGTTTCTACTGAACATTATAATTTTATGTTTTTTCAAATTCAACACATTGGTTTCAATAAATGAACATTATAATAAGTCGGTTTGCAAATTGTTTTAATAAGTAGCCTAATGCTTAGTTTTTGAAGTGACAGTGTTTATGAAATTTATTTCAAATTTTAAACCAATCACTTTTTAGTTATTTTCTGGCTTCTGTTAAGAGTATGATTAAATTAGTTTTGTTCAGTGCGCTGAGCTGTACATTTATTTGAGCTACATTTTCGAGTTCGTCACTTGCATACTTGTATAAACATCATCATCCCTAAGATACAACTACTTCAGATACATTCTCAGCAGGCGTCAGCGTCGGTGTCGGCGTCGACGTCGCGCTCGCATCCAGTTCGCAGAGTGAGTAGTTTTGCATGCGATTGAGGGGCTTGCTGCACAGGCCGCACATCTGATGCTTGTAGACGCCATAGATTTCGAAATTGAAGATGTTGTACATGTCAAACTGAATGGTGGCGCCCAATTTGGTGCACTCGATGATCAGGAGATTTTGCTCGTTCAGTTCCACGCTGCAGCCGGAATAATCATTCATTAATTAATCTGTAAAATTGCTTTCAGCGCTTCGACACTTACCGGAAGGCATAGTCACTGGCGTCGATGGGCCATTGATACGGCTTGAGGCGCACATCATGCGGCGTCTGCGCTTGATTCACATAGATGAAGACGGGCTCCTCATCCAGCTGACTGCTGTTGCCGGCACGCGATCGGAAATTGAAATAGTTTTGGCCAATGTGAACGCGTAGTCCGTAATTGCTGGCCAGACTCTGGCCATTCGGCGAGGGTGTTAGGAACACAGCCATTTGAGGCTGTGGCGAACAATCGGCCACCAGCAGCGTCAGACAATCCGGCTGGGCGGCAATCTCGCCCAGATTAATTAGATAATCATCGAACGAATTGATCATGCCATTGATCACCGAACAGGAACGCCTAAAGCCCGAATCGTAGCTCAATTCGTGCGATGCATCAAACTTGGAGTCCAGCTTATACAAAAAGGGTATGTGATAGAAACGCCAGAGGACTCCATTCACCTCCACTGTCCGCCAGAATTGATCATGCGGCGTGTGTATCGAAATATTAATCTGCTCATTCATGTGCAGGCTATCCACCTTATCGGTGGACAGAGCAGATACCAAGTGATCGAGGCGCGTGGACCACAGCTCAAACCAGGCGGGCATCTAAAATGAATAAATGATTTCAATCAATTCTATTGATAAGAATTCGAATAGGTTTGCTTGAGGACTACTTGCATTCGACTACTATTTTTAAATTAGATTTCGTGGGAAGAATCGATTATAAATTTAAAACTTTATAAAGAGATTTTTATTTGCCGAACTGCAATAATTAAAATAAATTTCATTCATGCATGCAGCACTCATATAAATAGTCTATCAAATTGATGTTTTTGAATGCTTGTGCAAATGTTGAACAACCCACAAAACTGCTTAACATTTTACATAAATAATGAAAAAGTTCTTTAACTTACATTGTTAAACTTTAGATCCATGTCATATTGCGTTATAGATGTGAAATTCTCAAAGTTGCTACGCTTGCAATACTTCGATGTGGGAATGGGCGAAAACTTGAGCACCTCCTTTGGACAGAAGTCGGTGTCAGTGAGCGATGTCTTATCCGAGCGAAGGAAGGCCCTTGCATGCTCCGACGGCTGTAATTTATATGTATGGCATATATAGCTTTAACCTATATACAGATTGTTACAGAACTTATGTAGTACTTACGCCTGCGCGTGCCGCAAACTGCACCTTGGAGCCAGTGTCCGGGCATTCGCCGTCTTCGGCAGCCAGGCCAAAGACCACATAGCCATTGAGGGTGTGTGGGCGTTTGGTGAAGACAAGCGGTTCGTAGGTTAACTTGGAGCAGGCCTGCAATAGACAGCACAACAGAAAGTGAGCTCAAAAGTTGGCAAAGACGGTTCCAAGTGGCTGTCAGTGACGTGCGCCAAGTGTTCTCCTTTGGCAACACCTGCACCCTGTATACATATACACTTTATAAGAATACACTGCTGGTCACATAAATAGCATCAGCCACTTGTCAAGTTTTAAACACTAATTAATTCTATACATAAAAATTCAGCTGGTTTTGCTTCAATGCCTAAAAGTTTTCAAAGTTCTTATATTAAAAAATAAAAATAAGAAAACTCTTTCTGAAACATTAAAAATGCTCACCTTTTTTATGAGATTTGATTTGAACAAATTTTACAGGAATCAAAACTATAATCTTTTTAAGAAATTTAAAAGTATTTTCTATATATGATATAGGTCTTATCTGTAGTCTTTGATAACACATCCCACTGGTTACTATAAAAGTTGGCTAAAACTTTGGAAAACTTAAAGCTTGACTGGGATTCAATGCTAATAATATTTGCTATGAAGTGAAAAAAAAAAAACAAAAATGTACTTTTTGACAATAAAAATAATACATAAGGAAATGGTTTTATAGAAAGAATACAAATAAATTAGTTAAATTAAATGTATATTTCTGTTTTGTGTAAAAATGTAAAAATGTTGAGCTCGACTTAACAACAAGTTTTGTTTTGTTATTCGTAAGTTTAAAGGTATTTCCTGTTTTTTGTTTAAGAACAAAGCTTCAAAACGTTGCTCAACAATAGGGAAAAGCAATTTTTTACCTTGTTGCAACTATTCATGTTGCTATATGTACTGTATTGTTCAGTAAGTATGTGTGTTAAGTAACGTTGTTGGAGGCACTTGTTTTGGTTGCTTTTAGCTGTACGAGGCGAGGGTGGCGGCTCCGATTACCATGACAAAACAGAGGGGCATGCGACAACCACAACAACTGCGGCAACGATTAGCCTGCACATATCCTGGCTGTCTGTCGACGGCTCTGCCACACACTGTATGTGTACTTCAGGCTGTCTGTCTGTATGTGCTGCCTGTCTGCGTGCCACTTTATTATACAACAATACAATACGGCAGGGGAATACGAGCTCAGTCTGCCTGCCGCAATTGCTGTCCCACATTCATATTTCGGGGGCAGGCAGGGGACGGGCAGGCTTTGCGTTAAACGTAGTCAGTTTGATCAATATGTAGCGGGCAGGCGGTTTATTTAGAAAGCAGTCAGCTACAATACGTTTCAGACGCATTTCTCAAATCGTAAATTCAGCATAAAATTCAATTTTGTTTATTTCTTTCTTTTGTGAATAAAAAAAAAAAAAAACATTAAAAAATAAATCTGAAGTCTCCCGTGTCTGTTCCTGCCAGCCGTTTGTCAGTTTGTGGACATTTTGATTTCAAGCATTCAATTCATTTTGCGTTTATAAATTTTGGTTTACTTGAGTTCGGTGCGGCAGTTTAAATATGACATCGGTAAGACTTGAGGAGTAAAAGGTAAAGGTCTGTAATTGATTTGACTATACTTCCCTCCTGCCAGATTGAATCAAAACGTGTGCAATATCGCAAGTACCTGGAGCGTGCCGGTGTCATTGATGCACTCAGCAAGGCGCTCATCAAGCTCTACGAGGAGCAGAACAAGCCCGAAGATGCCATTCGGTTTGTGCGCAAATTCATGTGCGAAAGCTGCCCGGACGATGCTCAATATGATCTGATGAAGAATGATCTGGAGGAGGCAAAGACAACAATCGTTCGCTTGGAACAGGAATTGGAGCGCTTGCGTGGACAAATGTAAGTACTGAGAACGAAACGGGAAATACTCATTGCTGGCTTCTCCCATTTGCAGCAAGAAATCACCGGAGGAATACCAGGAGCTCACCATGGCTGGCTACAAATCTCTCATGGACGACGAGGAGAATGTCAGCTCTCTGTTGCGTAAATATCTAACACCCGAGCTGCTCGAGGAGTATATGCTGGTGACCACTGCATCGCCAGTGGATGCCTATCTGTATGATTGTGCCGTGTCTGGTTTCGAGCATCATGACTCGCATGTGGGCATCTATGCGGCGGATCCAGAGTCATACGATGTGTTTGGCAAGCTATTCGATCCGATCATCAAGGAGTACCATGGCCAGGAGGAGAACGACAGCGATATGCTCCAGAAGGACATCGATTGGGGCAATGTCGACGAGATCGAGAATCTCGATGCGGAACGCAAATATATATTGTCGGCACGTATACGGATTGCACGCAACATCGAAGGATTGCCCTTCTTCCCCAAGCTGACGGAGAAGCAGCTCATCGAAGTGGAGGAGAAGGTGCGCGCCGCAACGGAAACAATGGATGGGGAGCTCATTGGCACCTATCTAACCCTGGCCGAAATCGATACCGAAACCCAACAGGAGATGGTCAAGCGACACATCCTATTTCAGCGTGGGGATCCATATCTTCAGACAGCTGGTTGCTATCGCTTTTGGCCCACCGGACGCGGTGTCTACCATAATCCCGCAGAGACATTTTTGATTTGGGTTAACGAAGAGGATCACTTGCGGATCATATCGATGGCACAGTGCGGCGATTTGGGCGATGTCTACCAGCGTCTCGTCACCGGCATTCAGGAGCTCGAGAAGAATCTAACGTTTGCGCGTCATGCCAGCTATGGCAATCTGAGCGCCTGTCCCACCAATCTGGGCACCACACTTCGCGCCTCGGTCCACATCCGCCTGCCCCTGCTCAGCAAGAGCGAGGACCGACTGAAGACAATGGCCGATGAGCTGTCCCTGCAGATACGCGGCACTGGCGGCGAGCACACCGCCATCGACGATGGCATCATGGATATATCGAACAAGCGTCGTTTAGGCTTCACCGAATTCGAGCTGGTCAAATCGCTGCAGGATGGCATTGTGGCGCTTATTAATGCCGAGGAGGAACTAGAGATAGCTGGACAGGAGGGCTAAAGACAAAATATCCAAAATACATAAAGACCAAATCCGACGCATAAATGCAAGTGAATTTCCAAGTCATGTCCAACCTCCAAAATGGATTAATGTTAAATAAAAATAAAATAAAATCTATGCTTAATATGATTTAGCCCCCTCTAAAATGAATCGCTTCCCTCAATTAGTATCTGCATCAAGCAAACGCTCACCTTCCAATCATCCTGGTCATCTTTGGAGTTGCGCTGCACCTTGCCGGTAACCTTGAACCAGTTGGACTTGGTTGACGTCAGCACATCCAATAGGACATCCCATTTGTGCATCGCTTCCAAATTCTGTGTCTCATCAGCATGCTCCATTGTAAAGCCGATCTTCTTGCCCTTCAATTCCGATGTCTTGAGTACGTCCTCGACGAATATGTTGCCATCAATCTGAAAACCAATTGATCATGCTCTTAATAGGGGTATCCTCTTGGCAATGTACGACAGATTTCTGATTATTTTACAAATGAAAAGTTTAAAGTAAAATTAATCAATCGAACAGGTTTTCGATAAATTTCTTTTTTGTGAGTTTTCCAAATAAAATGGAAATATCATTCTCAAAATACAGTGTAAATATGACAAACCTGTTTCTCAATGAAAATCGGAAATATCTGACTTAAGATAAGTTAACTTTTATATATACTTTATGCTATCAACCACAGATTTGCTGTCCTTCAATTCACTTGCATTTGATGCAAACTAAGATTAATATTAGGCTTACCCTTGTAGCATTCTCATTGTAGATCAGCAAGGTAAAGTTTCGATCATGTCCCAAGTGTATCGAGCTCAGTTGAGTAAAGCCAAAGATGTACATCATCAGACTGACGACCATGTTGCGGGAGAAGCCACTACAAAAGATTGGAATGTGAGTTAGATATGCGGATTACAAAGTATTGTTTTGTGGTTGTGGTTTACTTCTCTATGAACTCGGACTTGAGCAGCATGCCCCGAAATTTGATTATCTCATTCAGATTTATGTTGAGCTTCAGTTTGACGCCCAAGTCTGGAATGGCATAGCTAAACGGCTGGAACTGCATGGGGAAGAGGGAATATTTAAAGCATTTCGATTGTCTCACTTGAATTCAATATATACCACTTCGTTGCCTGGATCTGGATACATTATCTCCTCATAGGGTGCCGCTGGTGTTTTCGTCATCAGACCACGAGTTGTGGTCACCGCTCGTGACTTGAATGACAAGCCACTTGTCAGATTCTGGGGACGAGTGAAGGTGAAGCGCGGACACCAGCCACTCTCATTTAGGGTCAGCTCACTGCTGAACGGTATGTAGATGAGGAAGCCCTGCTCCCGATTGATCTCATGATCCAGATTGAGGAACGGGTTGTAGCTGCGACTGCGCACCGAGGCATACGACGAGTAGCGTGCATCGATCTCCAGCGTATGCTTTGTGCTCGGCGGCGTTCGATGTTCCGTTATATTGCCACGCAGCGATGTCAGCACCGTTGTCTGCAGCAGCACATCGGAGGAGGTGCCCAGCACCGTGGGCACCGAGTACTTGTTCATGAAGGGCCAGCGCACTGTCTGCATATTAATGTGGCTATCAGTGCGGATCAGCAATTGTATGCGACCCAAAACTATTCAGGCGATTCAGAGAAATATGATTAGATATACATAAAAATATCTATGGTATATTAGCAGGAATTAGCAATTAGTAATACGACTAGAACTAGCGGACAATAACCATTTAATCCATTTTCATAAATCGTTCCTAGATAAATTTCTTAAATTCATCTTACAGCTCAAATCACAATAAATCATCGATTTGTTTTAAATACATTTTTAAATTGTGTTTACTACAGATTAATTGCTTAACTTAAAGCCGTTTCTAATCAAATATAATATATAAATAGCACGACATTTTCTAGTTTCTAATTCCAACTTTGGGACTGTAATCTAGCCATCAATCAGTCATACTCACTATTATCATAGGTCAGCTGCTGGAACATGCGTTGATTCAGATAGTAGGAGAGCACCGTTTTGCCCTCCATTTGCAGTATGAACTCAAAGTGCAGGTTCTTTGAGTTGAGAATGGGAGCCTGGAGCATGGACAGCAGGGTCTTAATGCTCTTCAATGTGAAGGGCTCGTTGCCATTGACCTTGGACTGCAGCGTCTGCCAAATGGCATCGGGCAGACCGCGTGCCTTGATGTACAGCTGCACGTGGGCAATTATCCAATAAATAAATCAAAATCAAAATGTCTAGGATAAGTTTGTTGGCTAACGCACCGCAAGCTGACCCGTAAATTTGCCGAGGGCTTCTGAGTCGAATTTGAAAAATGCCACCACGGGCATGTCGGACTTGGGATCGCCGACAAGGAAGGTCTGCAACATCGCACCGATGCCGAACTTGGAGTCACGATAATCGAATATGTAATTGCCGGTGACCCAATAGCGCGGCTCCGGCTTCTGGGGCAGATGGCGATGCATATAGGAAAGCAGCCGACGACTAAACAATGAATATGTTAATGTAATCAGAAAGTGGCAATTATTATCCAATAATCATTATTGATCACTCACAGATGCTGGTAGCATGGATAGGTGGTCTCCGATATGCTTGTGACTGTTGTGCGATAATAGTTGATCAAGTGAGGATCTGTTTCACTCTGTATTATCCGATGAATGCTGATCAGACGCGCCGCGGTCGGATTCGAGATTAGAAGCAAGGTGACGGCGGCAACACGTAGCTCCAGACTGGCATTGCGGGACTCAAAGATGGGCCAGTAGATCTCGTAGATGCGCTCGGGCCGCTTGTGGGCCAATGCCAGTGTTGTCCAGGCAGCCATAAACCTGAGATCCTCATTGTCGCCCTCCTGCACAATGGGCTCCAGATAATTGGCCACATTGCCCATCTGCAAATTGCTGAGTCCCTGCAGGAACAACATTTTCTGCTCGTAGTCACGATCGTCTGCAAAAGAATAGAAAACATAACTTGAAGTTTGAATCCTCTTTTAGATGAACAAACTCCTCGGAATAGAGCAAGATGCTCGTCAATTTCTGTAGATTTGTCAGCACTTACTCAAATACATATTGAAATACTTTTGCACATATTCCTCGAACTGATCCTTGTCAATGCCATTTGCCACATACACGTTGTAGACGAGGGTGGCAAAGCTCAGGATCGCTGCCTGCCGCACATCGGGACGATCGGGTCCGATGCTGAGGAAATCCTCGCACTCCTTCACCAGCTCCGCAGACAGCTCGAATATGTGAAACGGCATTGGAATGAGCAGCTGGACAGCAATTTGTGATTTGATGGACTTCTCCACGACCAGGTGGCGAGTTAAGAATACTGAGGCTTTGGTGCCAATGCGTGGAATGATCTCATGAAAGATTTTCCGTATCGTCTCCTGTCTGTACGATGTGCCGATGTCCACTTCTGTGTAGAGTTTCTTCAACGACTCAAAATCCATTTCACTCAGCAGCCTTATCGCATCGGACAGCCTCGAGTCATAGGGCTCATTGAATTTAAAGTCTGTGCTCTCCAGTGCCTCGGCCAAGCTGTCCAGCAGTCCAGCTGCGGCAGAGATCAGTGTCTCCTGCTGCTGTGGATTGCGTCCGCCGGTGGGATCATTCATTTCCAACGGTTGCAACAGCAAATTTGACACCTCTGGCGACATCGAGGTCTCAATATCAATGGGATTATCAATTCGTGTTTCCTTTTGAAAATTGAGCAGCAGTCTGTAAAACGATTTGCGATACTTAAAAGATTTTCGCGGCTAATGCGCACAGTAGTTCAACTTACTCCGAGTTAATGAATTGCGCCTCACCCGTCGACTCGAAGGTGTGAATCAGTGTGGTGCCCTTGGCATGCGCCATGCTCAGAAAGTAGCCGGTCTCATTGTGCGGCAATATGCCGTAGATGGCCTCATTGCCAATGATGACGCTTTTCTGGTGATCAAACTCACACGTGTTCGGATGCACATTGCTGCGGGTCACGTGCACCGCCTCCGAGTACGGCTTACACGTCTTCAGTTCTGGCGTCTTCCGTATGGATATATAGTTTGTCTTGTTAGACACAAAGTATTCCGTCTGGCATTCGCCGTGGATACCCGTCTAAAACAATATGTGGCTGTTGCAATATTGCACAATCGTGTTTGCAGTTTGTGAATCACTCACCTCATTCACGACAAAAGCGCCGCTGGACTTGATTTGAAATTGCAGTGTGCTGGCAATGGCACGCTTGAAGTTCATCGACCAAATGGGATCACCCTCCTTGAACACCACATGCGATATTAAGCCATTTCTCGTGAGTATAATCTTAAAGGGTTTGTACGGCGGATACATTTCCTTGTTTTGCGTATACTTGTCACCCGAATTGTTGAGCGTTACATCGTCTATGACCAGCTAAATGACGATGAAAGAGATGGCAAGCGTTTAACTAAAGATCATATTGTGGTTCACGGAGAGAAATATTCATTCTGCATTTAAATCAAATTTATATATTTGAGATTCAAACAATAAAATCGAATTTGAATTAAAATCCCAATCATTTTAAAAAGGTTAGTGCATTACTTGGATGAACAAGACCAGTTGCCTACGATAAATATCAGAGTGCTCTGATATATTTGTGATAATTCTCATACTAAGTACTGGAATTGCCAGAGGAAGCCTTCTACATAAAAACATTTAAGTCTTATGCAATGATTTAAAATAATAAATTTTCCATTTATTGGTTCAATAGTTCATAAACTTATATTTTATACAAATATTTGCAGCTTAAATGTCTTTAATTTTGCTTTAAAATAATAAATAAAAAATCACTTTTAAATTATAAGAAGAATTCAGCAAAAAATAAAGTAAAATTATTTGTTTTCTCTATTATTTATATATTTCTATAAGTACTAAATATAAGGAACCAATAATTCTGTTTTGAAATACTCACTTTTTAAGTACGCAAATATTTAGTTTAGTAATCGTAGTTTACGTAAGATCAATATATATATATATATATATATTTATAAAATATATAATTATAAAATTCAATCTAGACTATCAAGATTGACATCGTGAGTATTGATTAGAAAAAAATTCGTAGTTGTTTGTTTTTTGCCTCTGTATATATGCATGCATCTGTGCATGTCGGGAAATCCCGGAGACACTGTAATCTTAGCCGCTCAGCTGTCTGAGCTGCGTTTATCTTAATACAAAATATTAGTCAGCCTCGGCGCGGGAAGAGCGAAGCGAATCATGAGCCATGTTACATATGGCAAACAGATGTCTACGTGTTAGTTCCATTGATAAGCATAGCGCCGCTTTGATCCCCATCAACAACAGCACCACTAACAGTAGCACCACCAGCACCAGCACCAGCACCACTACTATTTCCACAGTCAAAACAATCTAAGCTGATTGCTTCGCGTATATAATGTACCACATTGTACATATATATTTATATATATATACTGGTAGCATCGTATATATATATATGTATGTATATATGTGTATATATGTATATATATTATCTGTTGCGCTTTCAATGAAAGAAGTTCACAGTCGAGTTGAGTTCATTGTGCACTGGGGGACTGGCGAAAGGTTAAATTGTTTTTAATTCATCTGCGAATTCTTTTGCAAAGTGTCTGCAAAAACTTGAGCTGAGACTGCTGGTCAGAAAAAAGGGGCCACGCCGGCCAATCTTGCAATGTATTCGCACTTGATTGAATAGAATGCAAATTGATCATGAAATCAATCAATTTTCTATTTTAACTTCTAGTTTTAATCGATCGATTACATATACGTAGAAATAGACTTGTGTATTTGTATATCAAGTGGAACAAAAACACTATTCTTATTTTGTAAACACAAACAAATATTTTGCAAAAATCAAATCATGATTAGAATTCTGTTTTAGTATTGGCATATGTGTGTTTGTGTAGAAGGAAATCACATAAAAACCCAATTATTCCACTAAAACACAATTATGCTGCTAAAAAAAAACATTTTAATTTGCGAATCTCTGCTCAAATCCAATAATAACTCATGTATAAGTATAAGTGTATTAAAACATATTTACATATATATATATAATTATATATAATATATATGCTTAGTAGACAGCTCTTTTTAAAATATAGATTGATAGTTAATAAGTATATTCAATACAGAAATTAATCCTCAAGCTAAATATTTATAGTTTTCTATTGATAAGCACTTTTATACATTTATTTATTTTATCTAATACACCTTAACTGGTTCCACCTACAAACGTAAAAATGGTAATAATCAAATCACCTGAGATACTGTTTGGCTTTCAATTGCTGGGTTCGATCTAGGCAAAAGTTTCTATATTTTTAATCTAGTGCCGTTTTGGTAGATATCCAAAACATAGATAACTTATGTAAATCCTATGTGGTTCACTTACCGCAGCGGCCATGACAAGTTCACTCTGGCGCTGGAGGGTTAGTTTGCCGCGTACAATCCAACCTGTGGTTGGTGGTGCTGGGAGTCCTTCGTCCTGGGGCTTGGAGCCAACGAGAACATTGCCCACATATTCGTAGAGCATTTGCTTATTGATTCCAATTATGTTGAATGCACGACCGACATCGATTACCAAAAATAGAACTGAAAATTGAAAATGGTGTTGAGCATTTGCATTCAACAAGAAATTGTTGTGTGTGGCAATAAACTTTGTGACATCCCGTGCCGGGGGCAACAGCATCCAATACACTTTATCAATTGAATTTTGTCTATATACTTGTCTGCATGTATGTTTGTATGTATGTATGTACATATGCAAGTATATATGTATATATATTTATGTATGTATTTATGTATGAGATTATTTATGTGGTCATCAAGCGCAAAACGGTTTAATCAATATTATTATTAAATATATACATTTTGCTAGTGTTTTTTTTTTTTTTTTTTTTTTGTATTTGACTTTTATTGTTTTTGTTTTGTTTGAAACGTTATTCAATGAAACATTACGTCATGCTCCTGAATAAGTATATACATTTTTGATATGTCCCTGGGGTTTATCAATTAGGTTATTTGCTATTTTCTACATACACACAAACACGGAACACTTCAGTCGCCGCATGATCAACTTGCAAAAAATTCTCGTGAGGATGACGATCTAATAACGATTTACACGACACACTTGTCTCCCAAATATATATATGTTTCTATATATATATATAATATATATTTATATAATATATGTATAGTATATATCAACTATAAGTGTAATTAGAAATGTTTTCAAAGAAGCCGCCGATTTGTTCTTTATCACCAACGTATCGCAGAACGCCTTTTGAATTCCACGTCTGCTTAGTTCGCGTTCCGCACTCGAACTGAAGCTGGCTCCGCATTGAAGCCGATGCTCTGGCCTTGCTGGAGGTTCTTACTGATAAGCGACAATCTCTGAAAAATTGCTCTCTTCGCCGCCAGATGTTGCAGATGATGCTCTTTAACAATTAAAAGTAAGAGACAGCAAGAGAGAGAGAGCGAGAGAGAGAGAGAGAGAGAGAGAGGAAGAGAGCGCGCCACATATTTTTGTTATATTATAAAAATTAGAATTATACGTTTATTATTACAATATAATGCAGACAAGAACTTGGAATCAGGAAAGCAACCCATCATACACAACAAGTGTCACAAATCACATGTAACAACAAAGAAATCAAAACTACATTTAAGATCTACGCCTTATATTATATTGCCAATTCTTAACGTGCACCACCATGCGAGTGACCCGTTCTAAAGTTTGTGCCACTGCTCGAAGCAGTTGGCGGCGCCTTTGGTCGCTCTTCCGATTCGTCCTCCGTTGAGCTTTGCTCGGCATTTAGATTTTTGAGCTGCTGCTGCCACATTTCCGCATAGATGCCGTTGTCACGCTCCAGCAGCTGCTCGTGCCTGCCACGCTCCACAATGCTGCCCTCCTGCAGCACAATAATCTCATCGGCGTGTATTATTGTGGACAGGCGATGGGCGACAATAATTGTCGTACGATTCGCACAGACGCGTGCCAACGCCGCTTGAATGTTACGCTCTGTGTGCGTATCCAGCGCCGATGTGGCCTCGTCCAGCAGCACTATAATCGGTGACTTTAGCAGCGTTCGCGCTATGGCCACACGCTGCTTCTCGCCGCCACTCAGACGCAAGCCCCGCTCGCCCACTTTGGTCTCATAGCTGTCGGGGAACTCCAAAATTCGGTCGTGTATGTCCGCTGAGCGTGCAGCCTCATAAACCGAATCAGGCGTTGCACCAATTTTGGCATATTCAATGTTGTAGTAAATGGTATTGTTGAACAGCACCGTATCCTGAGGAACAACACCTGCAAAAAATAGGCAGATTAGTTTAAGAAGATCAACTAGTTCAGGAAAAAATATAATAAATAAAATGAAATATTTTTCTTTTAATTTGAATTTATATCTTTCTGGTAATCTCTTTGCTTACCAATTGCCTTTCGCAGACTTTGCTGCTGCACCAGCTTGATGTTCTGGCCATCTATTGATATCGCACCCGTTTGCACATCGTAGAAACGGAAGAGTAATCGCATGATAGTACTTTTACCAGCGCCCGAGGGTCCAACAATGGCCACTGTTTTGCCGGCGGGTACAGTGAAGTTGACATTGCGCAGCACACACTTCTCCGGCGTGTAGCCAAATGATACATTCGAGAATTCTATGCTGCCACCAGCCGTAAGCAGTGGTGCACAGCCCGGCGCATCAACGATTTCCTCATCCTCGCGCAGCAGATCAAACATGTTCTCCATGTCCACAAAATTCTTCTGTATAGCTCGATAATACGTGCCAAACCAATTCAGGGGCATGTACAAGTCCATGAGATACGTGGAGAAGAGCACAAAGTCACCCACTGTCAAGGTCTGATGGTGCACCACCAAATAGACGCAGAGCATTGAGCCAGCCAACAATCCCAGACACAATATAATATTCTGGGCAGTGTTGAGGATATTCAGCGTCACCATCGATAGAAATTCCTCCTTTTGGTACTTGAGTATTGCCTCCCGGTAACAGTCCACCTCATAGCCCTCAGCTCCATAGTACTTGACTGTCTCAAAGTTCAGCAGCGAGTCCACACTTCTAGCGCGCTGTTCATTGTCCGCCAGATTCATGCGTCTTTGGTACTGGGTACGCCATTCCGTAATGGCGATTGTGGAGGCTGTGGAAGAATATTTCATTTAATTATGATTTAATGTTATTATCATATTTAATCAGCTTTGCATTTGACTAACAATCCAATGAATTTAATTTATGATAAATCTATAAAATCTAAATCTTAAATTTTAATATTATATTTCAGATACTCTTGCAAGTTTTAAATTTCAACCGACTATAGAAACTTGAACTGTTTGAGTAATTGTTGCTCAACAATTAAAAGAAATTTGTTTGATCAACTCATGAGAACACTTTTTGGGTGCACAGCTGACTTACCTATATACAGGAACATGGTTAAGAACACAATGAGACCAAACCACCAGTTGAAGGCATATATGAAGAAGATGACAGCCACAAGCAGATCCACTATGGTAGGCGTAATGGAGAATACAATGTAGTTGAGCAGATTGTTAATTGAGTCCGTGCCGCGATCCATGATGCGCAGCACCTCGCCCGTCTTGCGCTGCAGATGCCAACGCAACGAGAGCTGATGCAGATGTCGGAATAGATCAATCTCAATCTCGCGTGTCGTGTACTGCTGCACACGAATCCAGAGGAAAGTGCGCAGATTGTTGAAGAGGCCCATGCCGCCGGTACCACCACCTTGTAGAAACGATAGCAGCACA
The DNA here is from genome assembly GCA_035043845.1 of Drosophila picticornis. Taxonomy (NCBI): domain Eukaryota; kingdom Metazoa; phylum Arthropoda; class Insecta; order Diptera; family Drosophilidae; genus Drosophila; species Drosophila picticornis. The sequence goes on from JAWNMR010000362.1 coordinate 9,284,338, forward strand.
TACATCAGCACAAAGTCCCAGCGAAACTCGATGGGCTCAATGGTCAGGCTGTCGACTAAAGGAAGCGAGAAAGTGATTAGTATATTGATGGCACTCATGACAATAGCTGGAGCATGACCTACCCAACAGTTTGCGATAAATGGGCAGAAACAGTTTGATAACGCGACCGGCGACAAGCAACATGACGCAAACAACAACAGCTAATTGCAGCATGGCATCCTTTTTAGGCCACAGATAAGGGAATAGTTTGCGCAATTTGCGCCAACCGTTGCGGAAAGCAGAGCCCGTTGGCACAGTGCCTGTCGAATCGTTAGATGACTCATTTTCTAGACGCTGATGCGGATTATATGGCGCCATAATGCCGGGCGCCTTCAGGCCCAGCGTAAAGATGAGCAGCGAGCACAGGGCGCGTGAAACAAACATGCCCATCTCAATTTCATCCTTGTTGCTGTGGAGCACATCAATAGATGAAATTAATTTTTTATGCATAAGAAATGAGTGCAAATGTCGACATACTTCTTCAAGCGGAACCACCAGTCCTCATGATCCATATTGATAATGGCGAGCGCTTCATTAATCAATGCCAGGGTCCAGAAGAGCAATAGAATAAGTCCGTGTCCACGTGTGGGCACGGAAGGCAACTGATAATGCCGTTCCTTGATTATGAGCCAGATGCAAAATGGATATGAGACGCACACAACGCTTGTGTAGAATATCTGCAATGGACAACATGAAATGAGTCACCGAAAGGTTGGACTCCATGCTTTGACAATATACTCACCATATAGCCATAGATGACCCCATCGGGATAGATGCGAGCGTTCAAAAAGAAACGCAATAGAGCCAGTACAGGAACAAGGAGCAGCAGAAACATTTGCAGTGCATACAATCGCGACTTGGATATCTGTGTTGGATCCGTGGGCGTAGCATATTTCCGGTACATGAACAGCTGAATGCTGCCAAAGAGCAGCAGGAAGCCGCCACAGACAGCCGGTCCCACGGTGTCCATAAAACAGTGCGAGATGCCATGCTGCGTCCAAATCTCATTGAGTGTCACGTTCGGCGGACAATACAACATATTGCGAGACCTGCGATTGATCAAATGTTTAAATGTGTGTATTAAGTGCATGCACATAAAGTTCGTTTGAGACCTTAAACTATTTATGAAAATCATTCACAAACACATTCACGCTTACAGAAAAGGCGTGTGCAAATTGTGATAATTGAATGTATAAACTATAATGCGATAAGAGGCGCCGGGTGCACAGACTGGTGACAGAATAAATTTTAAAGAACTCTGGTATTTGTTAGATAAAGTGCAATTAATAAATTGTCAACAGCGAATAGATATGTATGCTTTATATATTTTTTTGATAATTGGTCGCAGCACTTTATTTAATGGGCGTCTGTTTTCCGGCTAGTTGTTATTTCACAATATTGTGTGTCATAGAAAAAACCGACCGAAATTATCGTCAACAATTTGACAAAATATGCTGTCTAGACTGATATCCATACACATCAAAACAAAACTTGCAACTCATCCACACTATTGCTTATTCGCATTGTTTATTATGCAATTTACTTTCGAATGTTTTTCGATTTAAATTTATTCATATATTTAATTAAATTCAACAAATTAGCGCTCATTAACCTTTACTTTCACTCGCTGCTACGTTTTTACTTTTTCTTTTAACTATTGTACAAAAATAACGATTTAAGCAATTGTTTATCGAGCCCAGTACTCAGGTCGATGAGCAATTTGGGCGCACAAGAAACTCCATATGAAATACGTCGTAAAACAGCTCGCTTAATATTTAACAGCGGTCGGAACGCTGGGAAAAAACGATGAAATCCAGTCTGTTGCCTCACTGTTAACCTGTGTGGATTGTAAGAACAGCTGTTCGGCCTTTGTTCATGCACGCGAAATAAATAGAAGTAATATATTTTGATGGTACCGCTGAAAATTAAAAAATTATGAGCTTTGGTTGAAATAATTGGTTGAAATACTTAATTTTTGTTCGCCCAAGCTGTATATTGGTCTGCTTACTGAACCTTAACATGAGCAGCTGTTTTTCCACTCGAGCACAGTTTACAGATAGAAAAAAGTTATCGATAATGAAACACTCCATAATAAAAAGAACGGTGTCGAAAAGGTCGCGAGATATTTCGCTGCGGAATTTTGACACGATATTAACTTACCGTTGACCTGTGTGGATTCTGTGAACAGCTGTTCGATGGTGTCAAAATAATATTTGATATATTTTAACGGCAGTTATCGGCATACCACCTTAGAAGCGGGAAGTGCATCAAATTAAAATAGTAAATCATAAATAAAAAATGATTGTAATCTTTAAGAAAAAAATGTTCTTGCAAACGCTGTAAATGCGAGAAAATTAATTCATTACATTTTTGTTGTTCCTTCTTTGATCAGTACACTGGGCTTAAGATGGAACCCATATGGTAAGTTATACTCGAAATGGTACGTTTAGCAAACCAATCGAAAATTTATTGAATTTAAATTTGGTAGCTGATAATTCAACTGAATTGCAGCTTTCATTTTTACAACTGGACTTTATATTTTATCTGGTGTGAGTAAGATTACAAAGTACATAGAAATAAAAATATCCTAGAATAGTAATAAAACAAACCGACGTCAGAAGTTTTGTATGTAAATAAATAAATATTTATTCTTCAACGAAACGGGTTTTTTTTTGTTTTCCATTCTTTTTAATACTTTACAATTACGTTTATATGAAAACAGTATACGTAATCTTAAAACTTATTCACATTGAGTTTGCTGACGAATATTCAAAGCGCCAGTGTCGAATCTACCAGAAGTAGAAACTTCATTTGAAATCTTTAAATTATATATTTACATTTGTTGGATTTTTAAAAGTCCATTGACAAATTCGCTACTTAAATAATAACGGCATAAATTTCACATAAAAATTTAAATTGTCATCTACGTTATCACCTATCAGTTATCTGTTGCAAATCTCATAATTTTCTACTGACGTTTTTCAGATCGTTTCTAAGGAATTTTTGCTTAAGCGTGCGTATACATTTTATATAAATTATGTGAGACAGTTTAAAATATTATTTTGAATGCATTGAGACAATTTACGAGCTTAAATTGTCGATATATACAAAAATGTATATTTCAAATTATTAACTCCTATATTGTTCAACTTGGATTTAAACTAATTATCACAAACAAGTACATTTAATATGCATCATTCCGAGTACTAGGTACTAGAGAAGGGTACTCCAGACCTGATCGGGTTCTGGGTCAAATATGAGTCTCAATGCTTACAGCTACGAGTTGATTTTGGCCAATAGCGGCTGCGTTACGGTGCTGCTGGAGCCGGCTCCGCGTGCAGCTACCGGCGGACGTGGACACTCCTCGGTCAAGGAGAGATCATGTCCATGTCCATGTCCATGACTATTCGAGACGATTGCGGGCTTGCAGAGCAGCTGTTTGTAGTTCTTGACTAGATAGCCATATGGATTGTCGCTGCTTGGGTTTGGAATGTGCTGATTGCTGCAGCTGCTCCCACTTCGCTCCAATTTGGGGTTGGCCATCGTTGCCAATCCAGGCACTTGCTTGCTTAGCAGTGGAGTCTCATCGCAGACGGCAAACTTAATCCGCTGCCCGATATTGGCGCCACCCGTGTCTGTGTTGCTCCTCAGCAACGTTGAGATCCTGGGCGATGCCCTCAGGCGGCTCCTGGCTTGGGGCTGTGGCTGGAGTATGCCGCTCAAATTGGAATTGGAATTGGAGTGGGTATTGCTCGGGGCCAGGCAACTGTTGTGATTGCGGAGCATGCCGCTCAACGGCAAACGAAAATTGGCCAGCTCCCAGCAGTCTCCGTCAGCATCTGCCGAATCCCCACCAACTTCAACGCCTCTCAGCGATCGACTGCTGTAGATATCAGAGGGTACCTTCTGCTGCTGCTGTTGTCCGGCATCCAAATAGTAATTGGTTTCAGTCTTTTCATTGTGCTCGAAGCAGTTACCATTCAGCTTGGGTGAGCTGGAGCTAATCTTGCGCTTAACGCGCAAATTGGGTGACTTCTCCTTGTCCACAACAGGTAACGCTATCGCTGGCACTGGCGGTGGCATCACATTGGCCACAACGCTGCCCAGCTCCGAGTATTGTTTGTACAAGGAATGTAGCTGAGGACCCTGTCGATGGGGTTGCTTCAACGATGAGCGTCGCGTCAACATCAGCTTGCTGGGCGAGATTAGGGCATCTGGCTTGGGTACCTCACCCTCCAGCCAATATGTCAGCATTTCACCCTTGCCCTTCATGGGCACCAGACCTCGTCGGGTCGTTAAAAAGCTGCCAAACTCATCTAGCGCCATCTTGGTCGTCTCACTGATGTGAATCCTAAGCGCCTCGCCGTTGGACTCCATGCGCGAGGCTGTGTTTACAGTGTCACCAAAGAGACAATAGCGTGGCATCTTTTGGCCCACAACACCGGCGACACAGGCACCCGTGTGCAGGCCAATCCTCAGCTTCAGGCGATCGTCGGGTCGATGATGGATCCTAAAATTATGCACAGCCTCCAGTAGAGCCAGGGAGAGGCGTGCAATCTCCCGAGCATGATTGTTGCCATTGCGTATGGGCAGGCCGGAGACGACCATGTAGGCATCGCCAATCGTTTCCACTTTGTACACATCGAAGTTCTCCACAATCGCGTCAAAGCAGGTATAGAGATCGTTGAGGAACTGCACCACTTGCATCGGAGTACTCTCCGCCGAGATGGCAGTGAAACCAACTATGTCACTGAAATATATGGTCACCTGGTCAAAGGTTTCGGCCACAACTGGCTGCCCGCTGATCAATTGGGCGGCAACGCTCTGTGGCAGCAACTGGTAGAGCAGCTTCTCGCACTTTTTCTTCTCCTCCAGATAATCCTGGGTGCGTTCCTCGACAAGCTCCTCCAAATTATTCGCATACATTTCCATGCGCTTCAGCAGGTTGTCCACAATATTTCCAGTCTCGTTGTCTCTGTAGGCGCAAGAGTTTGGAACATATATATTGAGTAAGTTTGGGATAATTTTCTAAATTCTTAGTATATTCAAAATTTATTTATCTAAATTTCTGATACGTTTTTTCAGAGTGTAGCTGTTTAACTAAGAACTTACTTGTTGAATTTGCGTATCATGCACTTGAGCGTATTAAAGTCGGGTCGCTCCAAAGGATCTTCAGCCCAGCAGCGCCTTATGATGCCAATGACATCCGCCTTGGTATCACCGCCCGGCTCCAGTTCTGGGCGGAAGGGTTTGTTCTGGCTCGGCTTATGGCTCTTAACCAGCTCGACGATCTCTGCAAGCGAAATGCAAATAGAGCACTGTGCTTTATATTTCAATCGAACTTTTAGGAAAATTTTAATTTATATTCAGCCTGAAGTTATGGGCCCAACAAGTACATCACACTGACACATTAGCGAACACACTAACAAACTCACATGATTTACTCAAAGTCGAAACATTTTATACTCTCATGTGAGCAGTTTATGATGAGCAGTGATTCATTCAAGAGGCAGTTGAAGTCTAATAATGGAAACTTTGGACTGCGGCAGCCAAATGCTAGAAATTGTCTGCTCCTCACCTTTTGTAGCGAGCATCGTCAAAGCCAGGCCGAAATTAAGATATTTAACTTATTGAAGCACAATACAAAGAGCGCTAGCAATATGTACTCCGACAGATTTTGCCCAAAAGGTTAGTGGAGATCAGTTCGATTATCAGGATTAATCTTGAATGATGTCTTAGAACCCACAGATGCTCAGATTATATTTGGGAACTGTGATTGCGAAAAGATGTTCCGCAAGCGTGGATCTCGCAGAAGTCGCTGGGATAATTCACGCATTCTGTGGCTATGGAAATTGGAACATCAGCCCTGGCAGCAGCCAAGTAGACGCAGCAGACCATCAGCCCGACCAGCTATTGAATTGAATAGGGCTACTAAGGAGCGAGATAATGCCAGAATCGGATGTTGGAGCTGGATTCTTCGCAGCTGTGGCTATGCCTCCGATACGGGGAGTTTCGATGTGCCCTTTACTCAAAGATCTATTCCTGTGTAATTTACAGTTTTGTCAACCCGTTTCGCACTACAATGAAACATCAAACGCAACATGGGCAAAGTGAGGACTTGCAGACAGTTCGCTTCGAATTGAAGCAATATATTCATATAGAGTGATAACATATTTGATGACTATGTCAGAATTACATAATCAATTCACTATGATAATTAATTCCATTACTTTTAACGATTGTCTAGCCGGGTTTGTTTAGTTTGGGTCGATACTAAGTCCTCAATTTAACGAGATATTTAAAAGAGGATTAGGAAAAAAGGGAATAATGCGCAATGCGATTAATAAAATATTCATATAATCACATATTTTTATACATGATAAGATTGTAAATTTACCTGACACACGCTTGTGATGAGAAAATAATATATTTTTAAGAATTCCAGGGATTTTCTTTGTTTGTTTTTGTTTTTAATCCATGCTTACACATTTTAAATTGCTACGAAGCTTACTTATTTTACTTCTTACCTTGAGGAGTTTTCTCGGGCGCACATCTGCCCAAATAAAAGGGTCCTTGTCGGGTGGTTATCTCGTGCACAATAATGCCAAATGAGTAGACATCGCCCTTCTGGGTGCCTTCGGGTGCCCGCTCATGCTCCAGTCGCAATAACTCTGGCGCTGTCCACAGGCGCTCTGAAAGCAGACAGAATTATAAATGATGAGGAGTTTAATAAAATATGCCCAAAAGTTTAGAGAAAATAATTTCATGGCTTTTCAGAAAGTTACAAATTTATGAAATATACTTTTAAAATAATTCATTTTCTGTTCTGTGTTATGAATTCTAAGGCTATTTTGTAAGTGTAATATTTTAAACTTACTCTTCCAGTAGGCATGACTATTGAAGTTCTCAATATCGCTCTCGATGTCATGGTGAGTGCGTCTCAAACTGTGTAGGCCAAAGTCGGTGATTTTGAGAACGAATCGTGAGTCGACCACACAGTTGGAGGACTTGAGATTGCCATGGGAGCGAATATCAGAGCTGTGGATAAACTGCATGCCACGGACAATGTCATGCATCAGCGACAGCTTGAACATCCAGTCTAGCTGGAATTGTTCGTTCTCCAGTATGTCCTGCAGCGAACCCTTGGGACAGTACTCGGTGAGTAGGAAACTACGACGCTGATCCAGACAGGCGCCATAGAACTTAACCAAATGATCATGTTGCAAATCCTTCATGCGCTTCAGCTCCAACATCAGATTGCGCGACAGCACGCCCTGCACGTTGTCCAGCTCGATGGGTTTTATGGCCACCTTGCTCTTCTTGTACATGCCCACGGGTATGAAGATCTGGCGATCGCCATTGATGGACACCATGTCTTCGGACATGAGCGTCAGCTGGGAGCTCTGTTTGACTAGCGAATGAAACGAGCCACGCATTAAATGATCGGTGCCATCGCGGAACATAACATCCTCCAGCGATACCTTCCAGCTCATCGAATTGATCTCCGCCTCGGCAATATAATGGCGATATCCGAAGAAGAAGCATACGGCCATCACGATCACCATTGTGCCAAGAACTATTGACAGTATGGCATAGCCAGGCAGTGCTAGATTGAAAGATTACATTATAAGCTTCAGTGTAGACTATGAAATTTATGAAAATAAAATATATATAAAATAAATATACATAAAATAAAATAATAATTGCTATCCGTGTATTTGGAAACATTCAGTTTGTTTTTTCTTATAACCACTGTGGTTTTTCTGAAGCCTTTCAAACCTCATTCATTTCATATTTGACTCAATCAATTTGTTAATAGTTTATTAATTTCACTGATTTTATTCCTGAGGGAAAACTTTACATTTTTAGTAAAGGTATATGGGACCTTCATATTATTTTAACTCTATTATTAAATTATGTGTCTCTCAAATCAATTTGATTTCTCTACTTGCGACTACTTACAATTGTCCGGGCACAGTGATCCATCGTATCCACAGATGGGACGATCGGGTGGGGCAAGTTCACGTCCCCCAGCCCAATGTATTTCCTTCTCGGACTCAAACTCCAATCGATTGTGCAGAAAGTGGGCGACAATCTCAAATCGGCCAGTGTTGGGATTCATGTCCAGCAGCGAATATGCCGAGATGCGATCGCCATTCGAATCGATAGTCACATTGCCAGTAATCCCAGTAAAGCTGCGATTCCACATGCGACGGACCATATCGGTGCCATTGATGGGTCTGGTCAGCATGCTCGGATCCTCTCGGATGCTCTCATTAAGCGCATTGGCATAGAGCAGGACACCATCGAAGAAGGAGGTGACGAATGCGGAAATTGGTTCATTCTCGCTAAACGTATAATTATATTTGGCCGAGGCGATATCTTTGATCTGCAAATAGATTTCGGAGCACATTAAGTACAGCCAGCAGTCAAATGTATCTTTTTCTTCTAACTACTATGTGTCAGCTTTAATTGCTTGTTGTTGCAGTCGTGAAATTCCATTACATTGACGCTACTGGCAAATCGCTGCGGCACAGTCAAAAGTCAACATCAATGACAACAGCAACGACAAGTTTGTGGCAACAACCCTTCGGAAATTATTGTCGGCCGCAAATTGCCAAGTTGTGCGTGTGGCATATCCACCACTTCTAACCCAACATTCCAACGAGACAGCTGGGCGGCTTTAACCAAGGACATTTCCATTGCCAGCGGATATCGCATATTTGCTGTTGCAGTTGCAGTCGCACAGTGAATTTTGAGTTACGACAGCGACGGTCTTTGAAAATGTATTCTCAAGCAGAGCAAGTCGTCTATATCAAGGACATGGCAAACGCCAAGCCTCTTGGCCAAGTTCCCCAATACTTTATTTATATATTTTTTTTTTCTTTGTTAAAGCCAGATCATTGACAAATTTAAGAATTTATACAACTTAATATTAATATAATATATATATATAATTAATATAATGAAATAGTTAATAAACAAACCAGATTATTATTTTAATTTACTGAAGTATTAATTATTTTGTGCCTTTTGTACCTTAACACTTTCAGGACTGAATTAAATTGGATTTACTTAAAAAACATTTCAGTTCAATTAATAAATAATGCAAAATAAAAAATAGTCGATAACTTTTTTGTGAGGCCTAACATTATTTTACTTTACAATATTCATGTTCCAAATTAAGTGACTTTGGTTTTACTTATAACAATTTATATAAATAAATATAAATATATAAATTATGTTAAACAAAAATTTTGATTGTATAATGAACAAGTGACAAGTTAGACGAATATGGCCACATGGCTTTAGATCTTTACTTGACCAAGTTGCTAGTTTCCTTAAAGTTCATAAACAATTCGCTGTATTAAAGCATATAAACTGTTGTAGACCTTTGACACTTAGCATACAATGCAATGTATTTTGACTAATGAGTCGCTTTCACAGTAGCTTTCAGCTCAACTGACAAATGTGCCAAAGCAACTTTTCAGAAATACAAGTTTGGACTTAAATTTGCTTCTTATCAGACCGACAATAGTTCAAACAAAAAGTGAACAACTGCAAAATGGGTAACATAAATCACTTGTTCCATTAGGTTGTTTGGTTTGCTTCAAATGCCACTCAAAAGTTGGCCACAACAAACATTTTTAGGCGTTGTCGTTGAGCTTCTGCTTGCGTTTCTTCTTGCCATACACTGGGCCCAAGAAATGAATGGGATTATAAAAGATGGCAATTAAATATAACGGAGAAAAAAAATATATTCAACCATAAAAGGCTTAGACTTTTTATGAAAACAAATCAGAGAAACCAACTCGCGTGCAAATTGGTTTACCAACTTCTCACTCAATAATATCATTATTTATTGTACGCAGATCTAGGGTGCTTCAATTCTCCTTCTATATTATGCCCCCGATGTAAATCCCAATTTGCATATATGTATTTGGGACATGGAGCATAGTAGCAGCAGTGGAGCACTCTTGGCTACAGAACTTCTGCTTGTTTGTTTGCGTTGGCATCATTATAATTTGCAAGCGTGATTACAAAAACATCATTACCGGCTAGCAGAGGCAAATGTATCTTTCAGACTGGAGTGTCAGTGCATAAGTAGAAACATATATACATATATGGACATATTCGTATGCAAAATAAGCTTGCACCAGGCACGTGCCCGGGCATTGAGAACTCATGAGTTGGCAAACACAAAATTACAAGAGAAGTGAAAGAAAACAAGAAGCACTGGCTATCAAAGGCGAGTGTAAGACTAAATACCCTTGCAGATCGGAGTCCATCAGCTTAAAAAAACTGACCGATAGTTTCTACAGATGTAACAGTCCCCATTTTGGAGGCATAATAAAACTCGTAACTGCTGAGATAATTCAAATATGGAAATAAAATTCTTCACTAGAGAGATCCAACTCTTTTGGATCAGTCCCAATAAATATGGTAGTGCTAGTATTCAAAGCATTATAAAAGTCGTAGCTGGTAAGTTTAATACGAATATTTTATTATGATTCATTTATTTTATACTGTCAATGACTGTTTTTCAATTATGTCACTAAAAACAACCATTTTAAAAAGTTTCTCATTCAGAAACTCATATTTTGACCGATTGTGATATATGGTATACATTAGTAGTCGTAGACCAAAGCTAGAGGAAGTTTGAAAATCTTAGCTAGCATTACTATCAAGAATATATAATTTTTAAAGGTTTCTTTAATACGTCACAAACTTCATGACAAACATCATAATATCCTTGGCTTGTCTTTAAAAAACAAGGAGAAGGCTCCAACGGAAAATGACCGAAAAGATCTGTGGCAAAATACGCTTGATCCGGGCACTTCAATTTTATTGCAATGCAAATTGGGGGCGTGCAACTTCCGGTGTCGAAACTCACCTCGTTGGAAACCTTCGTGTAGGCATCATCATTTGGCTGCTTGGGTGTCACGGTTAGCATTGCTGTGTAGGCCTTCTTTGCGCGTTCGTTGTTGAAATCAGTATCGTTCTTATCATACCAAGGCAGAGATGTCATATAGGGCACACTGCAAAAAAAGGGTGATACACATTTAAAGATGTATGTGGGCGTGTGAGCATAAGTGTGTGTGTGTGTTTGTGTGTGTGAATGTACTTAATTCGAGCTTCGTATCAGTTTTCAGCTTATACCCTTGGCTTATCAGTTGAATTTGTATTTAATCCTGGCTTTTTCGTCGGATATGCGTCATGAATTGTTTATAAATAGAAATGCAAGTTGCAAAATGCAAAATGCAAAACGATTCATAGTTATAGCTGACATATGTCACCGTCTTTGTCTACGCGATTACACCTCTCAGCTAAATTGTGTCAATAAACGATAGCTTACACTGAGCAATTCAAATGTCATTAAGTCGTTTCCTTAAAAAACCAATATAGTCGCGTTTTTTAATAACATAATAAATATTGGTTGAAAAATTCTTAGGAGGCGGAGGCCACTTTAGTCGGGTCTGGTTTAATAGCGCTTGTTTATGTACATATAAATTCATGGAGTCGAAGGCCTTGATTAGCACTCACTAATTAGACACTTATTGGCCAGTTTAAAGTTCTAATTTTGAAAATAAATATTTAAATACAAGAAAACAAATAAGCAAATATATGCATTCATATTTTGTACCAACAAAAACTTGTTATTTAATTAGCTTTTCTTTAAACGCTTCACACATATCGGAGAACTGCATAAGAAATCTCTTAAAAATACTACATTCTCAAATATTATTCTTTTGTTCTAAGTGTAGATGCAGCTGGCGATGTTGAAGTGAGCTATTTGGATGTGCATAGTGCACTAGTACACAATGTAAGTGCATGTTCTTGATGTTATCAGTAGCAGTTCGTTTGTGATGCCAACTCAATGTCAGCTTTTCTGTGTTTGCTGCCAACTCAGTAAGTGACGCTTTGAGCAAATCGATTATGGATAGTAAACAGTTTATACTCTCGCTAATGACTCTGCTCAAGTATGCATATTGTGATCTGTACAAGATTTAACATGGATAAGTTTCTGAACTGTGAGATTGAACACTAAAATGGCTAAGGTGTTGTATATTTGAATCGTAATTAGCCTTGATATCTTACTGATTACCCATAACGATGCGGATCTTAATACTCATATAGATAGATAGATAGATATATAGATATATAGATATATAGAGAAGATACTTTTATATAAAAGCAAGTTGCTTTTATAGTAATAATAAGGCATTTATTGCTAATGCAGTTGCTTAACGTGTATCATCTATATTAACCGATCTCAAGTGATGCATGCTAATGTGTAATATAAAAGTAGCTAAATTTGCTTTAAATATATATTAAATAATTATATAAATAAAAATCGAAAACACACTAATCGATTTGTCTACTTATACTTTTTAATTGATTGCTTCTGAATGAGTTTTTTTCCATTTCAAGTACAACAACTATTTATCGTCTTCGGCTACCATCAATTAAATCTATTTTCACGCTGCTCAGGAGAATTACGTATTATTTTGAATTGATATCAGGAAACGCATTAGTGAATGCACGAATACACATACATTTATTTATTCATTCGATTTATTTTATATTGATTACAAGTTCATAGAGGTTAGAGATTAGAATGCATTTACGAGCGAGTGCAATAATACTTTGCGCTCTCAGCGACAGCCAACCCCAATCATCAGCCCTTATATTTAGTTATTTTTCACCTCTCTCTCTCAGTCTTTATTTGAAAATAACTATTTGCTATTTGTGTATCCCATTTCGTAATCTATTAACGTATAGTACATTTTTTCTATTAACGTATAGTAAATTTTTTCAATGATTTACAATTGATACTAGATATAATAAATGTAGTACGCCTCATTGGCCCCATAATTTCATTGATTGCATTGGGCTACAAACTTGAAAACTTTTCAGGAACGTAATTGCAGAAAAAGGGTGTGGTACATTTAAGTATATTGACCAGCCGATCAGGCTAAAGACTGACCATTGTGTTCACTTATGATTATTCAGTGTTATTTCTTACTTTGTTTTATTTTTAAAGCACGGGTTTTTCTAAAATAAAGGTAATTTTTTAATTGATATAGTGTGTCTTCAACTGAGTCTATGGCTCTTTCTTCACTCTTAACATATTTTTGTGTAGAATACAACATATTATTATAGCTTTGCTTTGAGGCTTTCTTCCCATTGACCGGTGAGTATTAGAAGTCTATTCTTCTCCATGGGTATTGTTTACTTAAGTCGTTTTTTATAACAGCTGCTTCGGTGATATTTGGTATTCGGTGTATTGTGTGAAACTTGGAGTCGCTGCCCTTTCTTTGTTTCGTTGATGCCTGTTTGATAATAATACATTAATGATGTGGTTAAATAAAATGTCTCTCTTCTTCTTAGCTTGATTGCTTGTGATTCACTTGGATTATTTAAGAGTCTTTTTAATTTAATCTATGGTTATCATTATTATTATGATACCATAGATATTTGATAATATTTTGACCACAGTGTTTGGTGATACTTAAAAAAGATGCACACATTTGAACAAAGAACATGTATTAACATCAAAAATTGATATAAGGGAAATATATTTACTGCATTGAGAAAGATAAAAACACTAACTCTCTTACAAAAATATTGGTGCATCACAGAATCAATGTGTCTTTTCAATAAATTAAGTTTTGATGCAATCACAAGAAAAAACCAGCAACTTTAAAAAACAGTTGCTAGTGGCACACAATTTAAAATTAAACTAAATACATTTAAGTTATTTAAACAAAACGAATATCTAATTTAATTTACCTAATATTAATCATAATAGAACAATTATTAAAACTTATCTTGAAATTCTAATCATCAGCATTTAATGTCTACATATCATTAATAGAATCTATTTAACGAGCCAGACTAGAACTTAAGCTTGTAGCGCTGTCAACGAATATATCAATAATTATGAAATCAATATACATACATATATATGTGTGTAAGCTCACTAATGTTGATTCATTAATCGCACATCGCCAAGTTAGTAGCCTAACATCTGGGCACAAATGTGTCCAAAAGCAGAGCTGATAGTACGTGGGTGCAAGGAAGCAATGACTCGGCGAATTTTAGACATCATAGTAATTACACAGCAGCTATGAACAAGAGAGAGGAAGGGCGGGGAGGCAGCAGAGAATTTGTAGCTCTGATCTTTGTTTTTTATTTTTGTTTGGCATTAGAGTTAATAATGCTGAAGTCAGACATGTTTCCAAAAATTGGAATTTCCTCGTTTTAAAAATAGATATTAATTGCTCAGTGGTCAGCATTTTGGAGTCGCTCAAAGCTATTTTTGTTGGTAAATTTGATAATATTTTTTATAACCTTGGCTAATATGTATTTTGCGCACTTTGTAAAGAATATTCAAAGTGCGCGTGTTTGCCAAAGTGAAAGGCCACAATTGTAGCGATTGCTATAAATGATCACTTTGTGTGTGATTGTTGTTGTTGTTGTTGTTGTTGCTATTATTGTTATAGTTTGTGTTAGTGTTGCTCCCCACTTGGTTTGGCTGAGTAATTTATATATTGATTTTGTACTTGTGTAGTTAGAGTACTCACCGCGAAAATAATTCAATATTGATGAAAACATATTCACCGCTATCGATCATATTCAACTCCTCGGCTGTCAGCATAATTTGACGTATGGACTGCGGATCGGCGCACATAATGACAACTGCAAAATAAACAACAAAAAAAAATGAAAGAAATAAATAAATAAAAAATGGAAAAACACACAAAAAATGAGCACAACAAATTGCGAATTTCAGTTAAAGAGCTTCAACACACCATTTTCGGAGCTACTCTTTGTCCACATTGTCTGGTTTGGCTTACAATTAAGAATAGAAGCAGCCCTCCAGCATCAAGCCGCTGGACTCTTGTCATTAAAAATGTATTAATTTATTTTAAATGTGAACACTTTGTTATTAATGTAGTTAGGTTCTTTTTTGTTCGATTTGACATTTGTTTTTTGTCAGTTGCTTTGACGTCAGCAAATAATTTGGTAGTTGATCCGACTCAATGGGCATGAAGTACCTTTTGAAGTAGTTCATCGAAAATTGTGTGTCTTGACTTGACAGTAGTACTTGTGGATATTATCCTAGTATAGAAAATATTAAAGTGCGACACTCAATGGTAAAGGAATAATCATCTAAAACTCGATTAAGCCTATTAATAGTCTGGGGTTTTTCTAATTTGGTTTTCTGGGTTTCCCCAATCCTTGCTACAAATTGTGAACCATTTTAGATCTTAATACCCTCAGATATTTACATTTTAGAATTTAAAGTTAAAAATTCATCTTAATTTTAAGTAAATTAAAACTCTTAAAAATAAAATAATAATAATAACTGGTTAAATTATGATGGTAAAAATTTTGATTTTTATTGAGAATTAATATTTTAATTTGGCTTTTCGACTTGATATATGGCGATGCTCGAAGCAATTGACGAATTTTCCTTTTAGCATATATTTTGTAATTCAAATTAATTTAAACATTTTCAAATAGCATAAATTTATATATCCATTTTATTATAAATAAAAAGTTGAGTTTTAGCGATGTGCATAAATATAAAATGGACCTGGCAAACAGATTGCAGAAGTAAATACCACAGCGTGCCACAAATGAAACAAAATGCTAATGTGGACAACATATGTAAATATTGACATTTTCAATTTGAGAATTGACAAAACCGTGCTTATTTTTTTGCTAAACTATTTGTTTAATATTGTTGTAGTGCGAAATGCAGCTTTGAATTTGTTACTTCACAAATATTATATCAGTTATGACTTGCTTGAGTTATTCATTGTTATTTGCAATTGAAAAAAAAAAACATGAAAACAAAACAATCTTTGATAATTGTGTTTTGCAATGTTGCCAGTGCCTTGCTTTGAGCAATGGCCCCTTTTACAGTTGCATTTTGTTGACTGAGAATTGGTTTAATTATTTAAAAGCCAGTCAATTTGGCAAACCTACTGCAAACCTAAGCCTTTTTGTATACCCTGAAAAAAATGACAGTAAAAAAATGTGGTAATATAAAACATGATGGAGAACAACTAAAGTTAATCCGTATGTATTTTTTACATTTGAGCGGAACAAAATGGTCTTTGTGATTAAATTCTACCTGTGTTTCAGAGCTTTCTAAGTCTTTAAACTACAGAGAATCATAAGGTCGAATATTTGCCAATGCTTCGAGCTATCAATGTCAAGTTTAGAGAAAAAGTCTGATTTAATTTGATTGCACAGAGCTGCCAAAAGCGAATTATGCAAGAAAATGTAGCACAGTAGTAAAATATGTAAATGTGAGAAGCATGTGTGCTGATTATACATAAGTAAGTATTATACAAACTGTTTATTGTTTTGGCTGATGTACATTTGATGTCTCTACTGCCCTGTAAATTGAGTCATTTATAATTTTTTTGCAAGTCTGCTTACAATATTTGTGTAAAGTTGAAAGGTCAATCATGTTCTGATAATCGCATGAGTCAGCTGACAATAAATTGTATCTTATATATTGGACTCAATGCGGTGCTCATTAATTTGTCAATTTGTATTTATTTATCGCATATTATTAGTGTTTGTATTTTCAGACTTTGTAATTAGCACATAATCATTTTTAATCAGCTCCATTTGTATATAAATAACACCATTTATCATTTTGAAAATAAATCCATTTTATTTAGCACATGTTATAAATGAAAAGTTCAAAACGTGAGTCAAATCAAGAAAGGGATCTTCATTTAAATATTGAATGATTTAAACATAAAAATAATATAATCATTTTTAAATATATATTTTAGTTATTAAAAAGGTCCCCAAACAATAAGCGATAAAAATGTTATTAAATGAGTTCAATGCAATTATAAACATAAGTTGAAATATGGGTAATCATTTTCAAATATAACCAATAAGTAATCTTAAAAGGATTAAATTTCTTTAGTTGTCTGTCCTTCAACCCAAAAAATATCTTTAGCCTTTCTCGAGATTCGGATACATTTCTTTTGATTGCCCATTAAGCCATAATTGTGATTAAGTGAATAAATTAAAATGCTATAATCTTTCCTACTTGGTGATCGCAAACATAAATTTATAATGGTATTTATATTCAAAATGTGACACATTCAGCCTGCCTGGTGAATCTTGATGTTTAGCTTCGTATTTGGGCGTTAGTTGGGTTTTTATAATCGCTTGATAACCCATACGAAGAAACAATAACCCATTTACGCAGATTTTGATATTTTTTTTTAATGGTTCAGTTCGGCACCCATTAATAGGTTTTGTAATTCTTGGAAGCGTAATTAAAAAACCATTCTGTTTTTATACCTTTTTCTATTTATAGCTATATATTTATAGCGCCTATTAATAGTCAGTATGCATAGACCCATGTCCACAAGTCTGGGTATCCATTTGCATTGTTTACTTTGTTAATTGCAAATAATTAAAATTCAATTGCAATTCAAAAATTGAGTTCTGCAATCGCATATTCAAATAATTTAGAGAGACAGCTCATTAAGTTCCTTTAATTGTCCTAAGCTGCTTAATGCTGAATTGCAATTAGTTGATATCAATTACCATTACTATGAATAAAGTTTTGCTTGCGAGATCGGATAAATTGATAATCTGCCAGGCAGCATACAAATTTAATTGAAATTTCATTATCTTTTGCAGCAATCATGACATATTGAAAAGAAAAGTGAAATAAAACTGAACAGAAAATACAAGCAAAACAATTAAATAAAAATACGCCCAAATTGTTACAACAACTATATAATACGAATTATGAAAATGTTTTTAAAAAATTAACTAAATAAATAATAGTTATTGAAGAAGGGAAAGTGAAGAGAAACGCCTACACCTCTGTCAACATATCTCTTTAGACTTTGCCATAGGGCATTTTTTAGTTAAGCATTCTGACTAACTATACGGTTTCTATAGCTTGCTCTGTGATACACAAATACAACTAATTAACGCAATTGCATTCGATTGAAATGACAGGGGGCAATACGGTTCAGGGTGTTCGCGATTCGACATGAAAGCACAATTTTATCAGCCACACAAGGTTCTTTTCGCATAGAATTCACGGCAGTGAACGAAGGCCAATAAGTAGTATGATTAAATGCAGATGCGAACAAGATTATTAAAGTGACATTTTTCGTATGCCAATATTTTGAATTTTATATTAAACATGTAATTAAATTTTTTTTGAAAATGCTTTTGACAAACCATGACAATTTGAATATGTTCAATAGACACAGCAACACGATAAATTGTTAGATAATTCTTTTGTGAAATTCTTTCTTTCTTTTAAATATCAACAATATTAATTCCGGAAAAAGTTGAGTTTCAATAAAAGATAAAAATCCAAATAGAACCCAATCCAATTATGTTTACACTAAGAACACCTGCTAAATAATGAAATATATCATCAAAAAAGAGGGCATTTTATTCAAAATTGAACCACAGCCCAAAGGCTGTTCTCATCCACTTACTTCTTGTTCGCATGGCCACATTCCGGAGCAGTCGTATGGTATACGCCTTGGTCCAGTGTGCCGTATCGAAGCCCAGCTGGTAAACCGATTCCTTTTCGATGGTGGCGTGTATGGCAGCCAGGCACAGAAAGCAGACGGAGTTGCCCTTAATCTTGGCATTCTCATTCTGATAGATCAAAGCGGTGCGCGTCCAATTGTAAGTGTTCAGCAGGGCGCGAACCATATTGCCCAGATTGTTGACCTGAGCGCCCTTGAGGCGTGTCAGCGTTGAATAGCTCTCCGCCTTCTTGCTGAACTCACCGGCATTGCCGCCAGTCGTCAGCAGTGGAATCTGCCAGACATCGGCATAGCGGGAGATGGGCGCCAACACATACTCGCAGGGTAGGCCAAAGATGGCGTTCATCTCCGGCCACTGGGTGTAGATCTCAAAGAAGCCAAGTGGCCCGTATGTGGAGGAGCAGAACGTATCCCGCGCGATCAGCGTAATATCTATCTGAACGCCACCCACAAAGCCCATGCGCTGCACATGGGCAATTCCCAGCTCCAGCACTGGCAGCACTTTGGGCATTATGCAGTCGTTCTTGTTGTCCGATTCCACCGAGGGTAGCAGTGCCACAAAGACCAGCTGTCGACGACGCACCTTAAGTGCATCTCCATGCAGATGAGGATGATTATGGTCATTGCTGGTGCTGGGAAACTGTTGCACCAGCTGTGTACGCTGCGATTTGTGGGCATTTCTCGTCTCGGGCACCGTGAAACTGTGCACATCCGTAATGGTACGGATGCTGGCCACGCCTGCATCGCTGTCCACATCGTAGAACCAGGCATAGGCGGGCGCAGGTCCTGCTCTCTGAATGGGCACCAGGAACAGCAGCAGCAGCAACAGCAGAAGCACCTCGTGCACTTGTTGTTGTTGTGGTTGGCTTTGTGGCTGCCGCACAATGTTGCTGGACATTCTGCGACAGCTCGTCGCCTCGAATTGTCTGCGATGTGTTGCAGTTGCTGAGGCAATTGCAGTTGCTGCTCTTCCTGCTAATCCTGTTCTGATAACGTATTTCCGAGTTGATTTCATATGATTTTGTGCTCGGTCAAAACGTAACACTTTATTATTGAACTCGATCTCATTATTTATGAAGATTTTTGATTTTCGTATTATTATTATTATTTTTATTTTGTTTTTTTTTTTTTGTTTCTTGCACTTTTATTTCAGCAGCTTCATTTTTGTTTTACCCTTTTTTTGTTTTCAAATTTCAGACGCTGCCTGCAAAACAATAAGGCGCATTAATTTATTGCACATCTGTTCATTTTATAAAATTTTTTAAATTGTATTTAATTGCTTGGCTCTTAAGCCTCAACACGTGTTTCATCTTATTATTCGGCTCATCAAACATAATTGTACTTTTAATTATTAACAACTTTTGTTTGTCGAATTTGTTGACTTTGACTGCACATATTATTGCACTTGTATTTGTTCTTTGTATCGATATTTTTTTCGTTTTTGGCATTTCACAAATATTTATACGCTGTTCTCAAATGCAAAAAAAGAGACGCAACAATGTATTGAAATTTGCATATAAAAAACACTTGTCTTTCGTAAATAACACAAACATTTTGCTATTTTTAACACGGCAACAGTTTAAAATTAAACGTCAACGTTTTAGAAAATTTGCATATAAATTGGGCATAAATCAACTAATCCATTTTAGCCCAATAAATTGGCTGCTAAGACGAAGACAACAGAAATTTATTAAAAGGAAAGCACAAAGACTTTTTTCTCCTTTTTTTTCCATATATGCATAAATTTTTTGTCGGTTTGTCAAACTCAAAAACAAAGCGGCTATAAATAAACCAGTTACGGCGTTTACAATACTTTTGACCTTCACTTTTATTTTGTTATTTGGGGAATATTATTTTAAAAGCTGGCACGTATTTTATAAGTGGCTTACAATATTAATAAGCACGGGTAGGTGTATGGCAAATTTAAGAACGAATAAATCTTTTCGAAAGTGGCAGCCACATTCTGTCTGTATCTGTGAAATACAGTGGAACTTTAACGAACGCATCTTATCGAAATCTGTTACAAATTGAAAATCGTATATAAATTTAACGGCAATTAACAAAGTAAAATAGTGCCAAAGGTAACAAAAGGAAGAGAATGAATTGGCAGAAAGCTTCTTGCTGCCCAAAAGCGATTCATTAAAACACAAATGAATGAGTGGAAAGGTGTAGAAAAGATTTCAGGTTAGCTGACAAATTAAATACAGATACAAACTTATTCATTTGCGATGTCAAACTATCTCTCGCCTTTCACACAATGATAATCTTTGGCTAAGTCACCGAAAGCTGTTGCCAAAAATAGACTCAACGCAAAATGACCTGAAGGCATTCAAAACTGGCCACAATAAACAAAAGAATTAACACAATAAATAAACACAAAGCATTGCAACAGCAGACAGCCAAACAGATATTCAATGATGCCCTGGGGTAGAAGAGTTTGGAAGTATTTTCACTCCTAACTACAAATTTAGGAAGACCACATTTGAAGTTTGTTTTTTTTATTGCTGCTCTCTCAACTGTTGTTCGACTGTTATTTCCAGAAGT
Source organism: Drosophila picticornis (assembly GCA_035043845.1). NCBI lineage: Eukaryota > Metazoa > Arthropoda > Insecta > Diptera > Drosophilidae > Drosophila > Drosophila picticornis. The sequence continues at coordinate 9,305,490 of JAWNMR010000362.1, forward strand.
TGGATACCTTATCAATTTAAACAATCTGTTTTTTTGTTTTAAGATTGTCTATTCAAAATGGATTAAAAGGTTATCATTTTGTTGTGCAAAAGTTTGTGAAAGGCTGAAGGATTACACTGAGTACAGCTAGCTTTAGCTACAGCTAAAGACCTAAAATGTAAAATCAAATTTTCCCATTTAAATAAAGTTGAAGCTATTTCACAATGCAGTTCAGCACTCTCAGCAATCCTCAACTCATTTGTTTTCAAATAAATTACGCTCTTGTTAGACTTTTCGGTTGTCCCAAGAGACAGTCAATAATGATTGAAGGCGGCTTACGTGTTGAAGACTCAATCTTCCAGCATTGTTAAAGTTAATTTGTTCATTACTCAGCGTCAGTTGACTAGCTACCATTTTGTAGGCCACATTTGTATATTTTTAGAAAGAGCCACAGACACAATATGGGTCAAATCACTTGAGTCGCCCAACAAACTTCGTCTGCGCCCATGCAATGTGGACAGAGCCAAAGTACAGTTAATTTGCGGCTTGAATGTTTGTTGCCAATTTGTCTTTCTTGTTGTGGTATCTGTATTATTTGGGTGTTTAATTTTTGTTGCGATCTTACTGTCGAGTCTTATTTTAGACCGCAGCCGATCTTAAGAGCTTACACGTGCCGTGGATTAACTGATCGATTGCCGGGGCAGCTTCACAGGGGGGCGGACAAGCAAAAAGCTAAGAGCCAACATCAAACAGCCAACAAAAAAACAGGCAGCAGTCATTAGAGTTGGCTTGTTTGTGTGCCGTTAGAGTTGCGGACAGTTATTGACAGCTGAGCTGCGATATAATTGTTGTTCGCACAATGATTATGAATTATGAACTTTTAATACATAATTCCCACCATGCGATCCATCATATTCGTATTCATATTCATATTCATAATCATATTCACACTTTCATCCATTCACATATGTTTTCTCTGACTATTAGATTCTTCAGCGCCTCACTAATGGAGTTCACGCAGAATTATTTGAATTTGACCAGCCCCTTTTTGGCCCGAACAAGCCAACAGAAGTTGGCCAAATTATCGCTCTAATCAGCTAATAGCTGGCTTATTAATTGTTCGTATTTAATTTATAAGCGTTAATACTCTGTTTTCTTCAAAGTGAGCAGGCTCTGAGCTAGAGTTGTGCATCTCCCAGAACTCAGAAATAGAGCATAAATATAAATACATCTTTCGCAGGTGGGGTTAAAGTTTTTTAAACAAACAGATTTTTAAATAAACAGATCACCTCTAGCAAGCTCAAAATATATTTTGAAATTATAAAAATAGATCACCAAAAATGAGTTAAAAAGATACGCAACTAGAACTAAAATAGTTGACGCAGAATATTTACTCCTTTTACTATGTACAAAATACACATATTTATGGGCATTTTAAAAGAGTTAGCTAATGTTCCATATTTAGGTATTGCTGTTTAATGGGTATTCAAAAGTCGCTTAGACTCTTTGTCCCTTAAGCATTCCTCACTCATTACTATTGTCATTATTTGTTGGCTAATATTTTTGTTTTGGTTGGGTTTGCTGCTTAAGCAAATTGCTTTCGCTGCTGCCTGGCCTTTTGAGCGAAATATGAGCTGAATACTTTGTGTTATTTTTAGCTGTAGTTGAACAATATTGTCGAGTACCGCAATTCGTGCAGTTAGGTAATCAAATTGGTAACAACAAAAGTTCGATGAAATTTTGTGACTGGCACTTAAGAAAATAATTTAAAATGCTCTCCATTATTGCAGCTTCAACAATTCTTTTTAAACTCAATTTGAAAGTAAGTTAAACCTTAAAGGGAATCCCTATGAGCTTGTTATTTGCCTAACTTAGCAACGCTAAAAATTGTAAAGTTTTTGAAAATAAATTGTTTGATAATCTCAATTGATTTGTGACTGGAAATGAGAGCAAAGTCCAATCTTCAAAATACAATCTTAATGTGCTTAAGATTTATCTTTTCAGAGATTATCCCTTAGATTATACAGCAGTCCTCTATTATAAATATTATTTATGATGAGAACTCATCAATAAGCAGAATTTGAGATTTACTTCATTAATAAAATCGTTTAATTTTAATTATCACATTTAGATTTAGAATTTATTTATAACTTCATGGCGATTCTAATTTATTCAGAGTTGTGAATTTATTTTGATGCAAGGCAAACAGAATCGCCAAAATATTCAATTGCTAACGACAATATTCAATATAATTCATTGGATTTTGAAAGGCAACATTTTTTTATTAACTGTTAAATAATAAATATGTAAAATGTCTTGTGGGAAAGCAAAGCTTAAATGCTTTGTTTGAAATTTGTTTTTTTTTTTTTTTTGGTTTTATGGATTGTCGACTAAGATGAAAACATTAAAATGCTAATGCTTTTTCGGATGTATTTTGTCGATGATCTATAAATAGAATGAATGATAATTTCTGGATTATTTTTTACTCTATAATATCGAGATTGACTGAGTTGATTGCAATTTATGAGTAATAATTAATTAATGAACCACACCGAATTGATCATCGACAGCTTTCTCCACATCTCCAAATTGGCAGACAAAATTGCATTTTGAAAAAAAAAAAAAACAAAAAAAACCAATTAGCAAGAGAGTAAATGTATATAAATAAACACAAGCGATAAAAAGTCCAATTAAAAAGAATGCACGATAAAACCCAATTTTTGTTTGCGAACAAGAAATTTGTTTTTAAATAAGCTGTGAAAATAATGAAATTACATTAAAATACATTGAAACACGGACGGTAAAAATGATTCTGACTGAGGGGAATTGAAAAATCAATAAAAAGATAAAAAAATTATAAATCTTAAACAATTTTATCCGTACTTAATTTGTGCCTCAATAAATTTCGAATGAACAAGCACACGTGATTCATAAACTAATTTATGAAAGATGCCGAACTTGATCTAGATCAACACCAGATATGCATATATGAAAAAGCCAAATAGGGCCACAAATCACTGTTGTTGTTCACACTTGCTACAGACTTAAGGCAAACTATGGCAACAATATAAAAAAAAATATGACATTTTAACAAGTGCATTTTTCAGCATAACAATAACAACATAATAAAGCCATAAGCAGCTGGTTAATCTTTATCACACCATCAGAATTATCATCCATTTACGATTGTCAGCGGCTACAGGTGGCAAGTGTTAATTGCAATCAGAAATCAGGCGACATTGGATTAATGCTATAATAAACACTTTGAATCCGTAGAAATATGCTTTTTAAGATACAAAAAAATATACATCCAAATGAGCAAATGAATAAAATTACTTAATTGAACAAGATAAAAATATGTGTATATATGTAGCAGTCAGCATTAATGTCAAGTACGTTGTGTGGCAGATAAGAACTCGAACGCACTTCACAATATCTATTTATGTATCTGAATTATTTTCGATTTTGTTCTCTGGTTGGCACAAGTCGGTGGCTATTTATAAAGACAAATTTATATAGTTTCCGATTGGATGTTTTGTATTCGTTATTATTATTATTATTTTTTTTTTTTATTTGTTTTTTGTGGTTACTCGCTTTTTATGAACTTTACTTTTATTTTTGCATCAAAATCTTAGCACTTTTGTAAGCGACACTTCATAAACTGAATTTGTGGTTTCCATGAGCTACAGTTACAAATGCATTCACAATGTTTTGGGGCATCCCAAAGCCGTCGCGTTTTTAAAATAACTATTTTTCCGAAGAGTTGGAAAACGCGCGCCTTGTTTGCCAATGCGTCGAGTCTCGAGTCGAAAACCGAACTGAACGCACGAATCGTCTCCCAGACTCTCCGGCCAGACGCACCGACGCGCCAACAACGCCGAAGCTGGACGCAAACGAGAATTTGAGTACGAACGTCAGCGCCAACGTTAGCGTTAGCGTCAGCGTCAGCGTGAGCGTCGCAAGCGCAGCATGATCCATGTTAAATGGAGCACAAAACGTAAATTGCAAAACGTAATCGCAAACGTAATCGCAAAACGTAAACGCAAGATGCAAATGCAAAACAATCACACACACTTACAGAATCCTTCAATATTAATATGTGAACTTTTTTGCAATTTTATACTTATGCCAGCATTACGATCGTAATAAATATAAATATAAACTAAATTATATTTTGAAAATATAAACTAAAGTATTTTCATACACAGATACCGTACCTGGCACGCAGACCATAATAATTGAAAATGAATAAAAATAAAAAATAAATAAAGTAAAGTAAAAATGTATATTTTTTTAATACAAATGCATCTGTAAAGTTAAGGAGAAATATTTTAAAAAAATATATAAACTAAAATATATGTTTTAAATATAAACTTAAATATACTTTATAATAATTCACATGAGTTATTTATACTTTAGGGCTTGGTCAAATACCCATTTGCTGTCACTAATAAGTACACAAATCCAACTCCTTAACAACCATTCATTAATTTCATACATTGGAGGATCATTTGGGCTTAGCTGTAGTTTTCGTGTTTTGTGTCTATTCCCATATTCGCATTTGCTTTGGGCTACAATTTGAATTGGAGCCGCAAACGAAAACAAGACTCTCGTGCTCGTTTCCCCTCATTAGACGAACCACACACAGACGCACACACACAGAAGCGCACACACAGGCACACACATGCAGATATTGCGTTCTGTATGACTTGACACAATGTGAGTTTGCGTCTGTGTGCGTTTTTGCGTAGCATTTAATTCTGTGACTTGCTTGCTGCTAGTGTGTTATTTTGCACTGCAGTTAAACTTAATAAATCATTTGGACGAGGGGGTGACAGAGAGAGAGAGAGAGAGAGAGAGAGTTGAACGGAAGAGTGGATTGCGATTGAGTTCCATCTGGTGCATGCATGGCATCTTTGCACATGTGTGTGTGTGTTTGTGTATTAAGCTACACTTGTTCATCACATTTCACTAATTCATCTCTCTCCATCTCTCTCTCTCTCTCTCTCTCTCTCTCTCTCTCTCTCTCTTCCTCTTCTGTCTCGTCATGTTGCCAATTTTTGGAAGTGTTGTTTTCTGCATTGGTTTAAGGTAAATTTTTTCCCATCAATTAACGCAGTGTTGCAAGCGAATACAATTTATTTGTACAGTGTGTGAAAGCGTGAAAATTGTGAGCGCGTGTTTCACTTTAAGCTGGAACACAACACATCCACTGTTGAGTGTGCATTTGCCACATGCGAAAGCACAATAAATTAGTGTTGCATTGCTTGCATAAATTCAATGGATGTCGTTTGTTCTCCTGGGGCGAAACCGTCAAAATGTGTGACTGATGTGGATAACAAATAAGCATCGTTTGCAGCATTGGGATTCTATGACTCAAGGATAATCGACTGTGTCTGACGTGTGAAAGATGGTAATTCGATGCAAGCTGTCAGTTTTGCAACGTGTCCTTCCGCTCTATTCACAAGAAATTAGTTGTGCTCACTCACACACAGAAACATGACATATTCAATGATATATTTATCATAAACGTAATCTTTAGAATTCAATTTGTACCATTTACGACGGATTTAAAATGTGTGATTGACATTATATTGTACAGGAAATTAAATATGGAAAATATTTTTTATGTTGAAAATTATTCATTTATGGGAATGGAAATATTTCCATGAAATGCATTAGACATTTCCTGACGTAATAATATTTAACAGCCTTGCTAAGGGTTAAAATAAGTTTTATTTTCTCTCGTTGATTGTCAATTTATTAAAGCTAAATCGCTTTCTCGTTCATCAGACGAATTTAAATGTTCAATTCAATTTTAATTTTGCAATATAAACATTTCATTAATACTAACTTTTTTTTATAAATATTCTATTGTCTCTTTTTGACATTTAATAGAAATTTTAGTATTTTAATATTACACATAAACATTACACATTACATTACATCAATAAGACTTCAAATGAGTTAAATGCTTGGTCAAAACAAACTTGAATGTGTGCCTGTTAAATATTCATTTAAATTACTTTCTTGTCCTGTTTCCGTCCCCATTCAAGTAATTGTCTCCGCCTTCTGCTAGCAGACAATATGAAAATGTCATAGCCAAGAGAATGTCCTGAATGGCGCGAGAGTTCCTAAAGGGAAAAGTGCTAAATGCATTTGGAGCGCCAGTGGATAAGGACAATGACTTGCTGTATGCAATAAAACAATTCACGCGTTTACCTTGTAATGACCCCAACTATTTTAAAATGCATTAATCGATTGAAATAAATGAACTATTTTCTCACATCTGCCGTATCAAGTCTGTTATATTCTCTATAATCAGCGCTTGAAAATTGTGGTGACCAAATTTACTTTATTTTAAATATTAAATTAAGCAATTTCTTTTTGAATCCAATATGAAACAACTTTAAGCTCAATGATTAAATATGGCTTGAGCTAAAAAGGTGAGAAATTTCGTGTCTAACTGCATGTTAAAACTTTTATTTATGCCAAATGAGATTTGCTTGTTCAATGCCTATTTGGCACTCTCTTTGAAATAGTACAACTCTTAAACTTTTAATTTTAATTTAATTTAAGCTGAGATCCGTCAGCACCTTAAACTTTCTACACAAAGAAATTTATTTTTATACGAAGCTTCAAAGGAACAGTGATTCTTAAAAGTTTTAATTGGTTGGCAGCAATCTTTTCAAGTCTCAATCTTAACTAAAATCTTCAAATTCAGTTAAAAAACTACAACTAACCGCAGCTTAAACTTTATAAATTGTACAAGTTAGTGGAGAGACTTCTCTGCCATCAAACAGTCTTCTCTCTAAGGTCAAAAGTCTCTTAACCATTCTGCAGGTGTCAGTTTGTGGAACTAGCCAACAACTGTTGTGTGAGTGTGTGTAAGTGAGTGCATGTGGCAAGGAGAGCCTGTGGTCTCTGTACAACCGAATTGAACGAAAACCTCCCACCGAAATGGTTTTGTGCAGCTTTAGGTTATAGTGTGTTCTTGGCACAACTTTAATTTAATACAACGAATAAACATTGCCTTTAGAAATCTGAAATCGGTATAGTTTATTCAATTTACATGTTAGAAGTAGACCCCATTTAACTTGTGTATGTAAGCATAAGTAAAATAAACTAGTTCATTATACTTATTTAATTTAAAAATATGAACATATATATTTCAAATAATAAAATATTCATGCATTCATTTTTTTGCTTCTATTTTATTTTCATATAAAAAATTGAATATGTTAAAAGTGTTTTTTTCTTATTAAAAGAAAAATTAGTTCTAAATATTCATTGATCTTATTTTACGTTCCTATAAAATATGCAAGAATCTTTCTTTTATCTACGAAGTTTTTTCATTTGATTAGTTTCTTTAGTCACTTAATTGGAATATATGTTCCCATTTATTAGAGTATAAAAATAGTTAATACTGAGATGTGTTCTACGGCTAGGCGTGTTCTAATATCACGTTATAGCCATTTTTTATAAAGCTTGCAACTAAAAACAATCGATATGTTTAATGTTGCCACTGAATGCGTTTTCTTCTCCCTTGTATGCATGGTAGAATAATTCATTAATTTCTAACAGGTTCAGTTTGTAGTGCTCAGATACTTTCCTCTAAAAGCAAAATGTATTGTTTGACAGCACAGTAAGTTCAAACTTGTGCACTGTTTAAATGATGTTGAATAACTTTTTACGTAACCTTTGACAGATGGTCGACCAACAACAGGTGCTGCTCTTTGCCACTGATAAACGCTACTTTGACGTTGAGCTTGAACACGATTTTACATTAAGGAAACTGGGTCCTAGTCATGTTCCTCGAAATTATACCCAGACTATGCTAATGAAGCACTCGCACTTTGGTTGACTGTCTGTCATTGAGAGCCATTTTTATACACTTGACTGCATGTGGTGGTGCAATTAGTCGTCAGCCAGTTTATAAATTTTATTAACGAAAAAATGCAACTAAAATCAATAATGACATTTGGCCCATATAAAACATGGTTTTTCACACCTTATCCATTTTTCGTCAACTTTGTACGTAAAAAAGTGTTGTTCTGTTATTGTTGTTGGTGTAAATAACAATTAATCATAATTATTTTGCCGGACTTATTTTTAATTCGCAAACTGGCCGCGCTGACAGGCAGTTAATCAAACAAGCAAAACAGGCAGCATGCAATTTTAACTAGGTTAATTTGAAATAATTATCGTTCTTAATTAAGGCGCATTGCAGCGGGTGTTAAATTAAAAACAATTAATTGTTATAAAAAACTTTGCTATTTAATTGAGTCCTCTATAAATAAAATAAATTCTCTATTAATTTAAATACGTAATTATATTAATTGTCTTTTGGATAAATAAGTCATTAAAATAAATACAGTTACTTAAATTGTATTTTTGAAAGTGCCCTTGGAATTAACACAAAATGTATGGTTTATGCAAATTATTACTTTTTTCCCCGATGAGAAAACTAAGTTCAAAGGTATGCAAGAAAATGGCGAAGCTGGTCAGATGGGTCAAAGGTGCTGGATACGTGTGCTCCCTGTTTCAGATATTGATATCCTTGATTTCTACAATCAAGCTTAATTGAGGCCATTTATCGCATTTAACCACACACATTCACACACACACACACACACACACCCACTCGCATATAGAACATGTGTTCTAAAAATTTCGTTGCCTATCTAACAGGAGCAATTAAATTGGCATGTGGATAATGATTGTGGATTTGATTATCAAGTCAGATAACTGTACTTGTAATTGGTTCGACACACAAAGTTTTTGAGTCATTATCGTTCAAAAATATGGTATAAGCAGAAAAATGTTCAACTTCTGCAACAGTAAACCATAATTCTCAAAACGGTAACTAAAAAAAGACCACTTAATAAAGTATTTAATAAACTTAAAAATTGGTTTCATCTGAAGTAAACCAGTGCAATAAATATGGCCTGAATTTTATAATGAATAATGTTCTTCATATTTTTAAGCAGAGTGTTTTCTAAACTATATAATTTCAATAAAATAAATAATATTGTTAGTTTATTTTCTTTTAACCGTTGTACATGTTGTTATTTAGTTCTAATTTAAATTGATGTGCATATTTATTCCGCCACATGCCTGTGAAAACACAATGTTGGATTGTGTCAGGTTATGAGTCGCTCCATCGCCTCATTTCACTTTAATGCTGTCTAATCAAAAATGATTAGCTCAAAATTAAAATACCACCGCCGCGGGCAGATTTACGTATTAACAGTGAAACGGTTATTGTGTTGTTAGCTATGAATATTTTCATAATCCAATTTTTAAAGATTAAAAGTCAACATCAGAAACCTAACCAGTTTTAAATGGAGGCATATTCTATTTAATAGCATTATTTTTTAGCCGATTACGTTTTGGTAAATTAGTTAAAAGTAGGTGGGAGTTAGAATACACATTCTACATTCTTCTCCCTTATTTTAACTAGTATAAGTTAATATAGAAAATAATATGATATATATAATATATAAATAATAATAATATATTATCACAACACATTTTTTCTAATTATATTCATTTTCTATGATCCAATCAATTTTACCTTATTATTTTTTGCTCAATCTAACTAATGGAAAACAAACAATGTTTTTCACTTAACGAAATTATTTGCATTTAATTTCAAACTTTATGCATTTAGCTGCAGTTGCAAAAGTCCCTAAAGAAAATCTTTGTACCTTCAGTTTAATTTATTGTCATCAGTTGAAATATTTTTTAATTCGTTCAATTAAAAAACTGAAAGTTGGCTGTCAATCAGAAAATTAGAATTTGATGAAAAATGTACAACATAAACTGAATTGTTTTCAGTTGTCGCCAAGTTTGTGTCAAGAGTTCGCTCGAGAAAGCATCGCCACAGCTCTGCGGTCTGTGGGCAAACTAAAAACAATTTTTTTATTGATTTTCCAGCTGAAAGGAAATCTCGAGAGAAAACCTATTGAAAACTGCAGATATGTATGCTCATCAATTTGTATCAATAGTGGAAATTTGCATGTACATTTTTCTTATATAGTATATAAATATACTTTTCTGTTAGAGTCCTTCCTGCAGAGTCCCATGCATCTATTAGGTATTCAATACGTGCAGCTAAAAACTAGATTTTGTATAATATGTAGCAAGTTGAAGGGAAATCGATGTCCATAATATATGGCTTAGGACCAAAAATGGCACACGAATATGAAAGTATGTTAAAAAAAGTAAAAAAAGGCAGACGCTTCAGTTTAATTTCTGTACACAAATTCTAAACCAGAGTTGCTATTGTTGTGCTTTAATATAATAATAATAATATAATAATAAAATTGAAAGACAGCCTTCCAATTGATATATAATATAGCATGATAAAATTTACCAACTTTTAAAACTGGATTGAGTCGAGCTGTCTCGACTAACACATTCTTATTTTTGTATAATATTATGAAAAGTTATTTAAATACTTTAAAATAAGTTAAATAACCCACTGCACTTAATCAAATTATTGAAATTCTTTCATTTAATATATTGAATCAATAAAAATAAAACAAAAGAAAAAAGCCAGTTGCAAAAGTTTTTTCAAGGCAAGTCACAAGATAATAAATTATGTTTAATACATTTTTCTGGTATACTTCGCGTGGGAGGTCAGGGTATGGGGTGGTGGTTGGGCTGAAAGTGTGAACAGAGCTGGAAAACTGATGCCAAGTTAAACCCTCAGCGAGTAAGGCGGCACAATAAAAAAAACAAGAGCAAAAACATTAAAACAATAACAGAAGCGGCATGTGCAGCAGAAATGGCACTGGAATAAATAAAAGTATTTAAGTGGCATATATAGTTCCCATAACCCCTGCTGCTGAAAATTGTTTACAGAGCCTTAATTTTTATAGCTATATAAAAAGAGACGAACACAACCAGGCACTGAACACCTCCTCCATGTTAATTAAGTTTGTGCGGCCATCTAAAGGGAGGTCATGAAATATAATGATTATAATGCAAAAAAATATAATTATGCTTAAAGTAAACTGGCTGCTCGAAATGCAATTTTAAAAGAATTTGTGTTCGTCATTATTATTGTGTGGCCATGCTGAAAACTTGGCTTCAGCGAACTATCAATTTCTCTGCTTAATTGCGATTTATGCAAAATATATTTTGGATGCAATCAATTTGTATTGAAAAAGCGTTCGATTCCCAATGAATATTCATGTTCATTCAAACGACCAAATAACAAAATTGATCAATTCACTGGAAGTCTCTTGAATTTTCAGTTTTTTCTGCTTTTGCTTATAGCTGAAAAACTAGTTTAAATTTTTCCGTAAAATGCAAATTAATAAATAAGTGCATTGTCGTATCCAGGGAATATTTAATACCCGAGATAGTGCAGACAGATGGCACGGGAATAGAACTCGTCCAATTCGAGACACTGGCGGAATGCAGGTCGCACACTGGACAACAAACTTAGGATGCATAATGCATAGGACAATCGTAAACAATGCAAAGTGCAGTCAGCGAAAAGGCGGAGCAGGCACAAATGCTTAAAATAAATACTGAATGGGGTTAGCCGTTGGTACACAATACTCGGCAAACAGCAAGTCTGTTTTATTGCCTTTTAGCATGTCGAGGAATTGTAATTTTCATATTTATTTAGCAGAAAATGTAAGTTTCGACTTTTCAAATATTAGTTAAGTGAATAAATCAAGTTATGAGTCACGTAATCGAGCAAATATGTGCAACAAGGAGTTCGTTCGCTACAAGTCCTTTTCATCATAAATAGTTACTACATTTTTCTCAAAATACGTGTTTAGATTTTCAAAAAAAAAAACGTTGTCTTGTTGAGTTTGCCAAAAGAAAGTTTGCTAACCAGTCGGTCTGAGCAAACTGTATATTTAACGTACACGTGTAATCAGAGTGGAAAATTCAAGTTATAATTTTAGATTCTCAGTTTATAGTTTCACTTTATTCCTTTATTTGCCCACATTTATTTTACAACAGCGCATTTCGAGCGACTGTTTTACAGCACACTAAAGTCCTGGTCAAATTAAAATGTGTTGCAGTCCATTTTAAGTTTCATGTCACTCCTACAAGGACATAAAGGTAGAGCTTTAAATTAAATGAAATCAAAATAAATAGTTATAAATTATGAACAGAACTGTAATGCAGCATAAACCAGACAGTTTAACCCACTTTACTAATAACGAGATAAATGTCTGAAAATTTGATTTTCGCATCAACCAACAATGTGGCAAATTTTGAGACTTGCGCACAATTTCACACAATATTTTTCATATAATTATTTATTTTTGATTTATAGTTGGTGGCAAATTGTATTCGTCATGCAAAACGAAATATGTTTTCATCCGTTGCTGACATTTGCTGACACTTGCAACATTTACATATGTGCACGCCATGCACGTGTTTTTTTACACAGTTGATTTATTTTTTAATGCTGCTGGCATTTTTAATTGTCATGAACAACAGTGATTAAATGGTGGCTTAAACTCGAGCTGAGTTTGCATTGAGTTTAAATAAAAATGTATGGTTTAAAAATCAATCATTTCAATTATTAATCAAATTATAATTCATTTTAAATTATATTGTTTAGAATATGATCGAATGGATACAAATTAATTAGGTGCGAAATTGGTGTCGACTTTCTATCGAGCAGCCCTTTGATTTTAATGCTAAACCTTACTTTATTTAGATTTACGGAACATGTTTTCAAATTTGTCAGTTGTCGTGTGGCTTGCAACTTTTCCTGGGTCAATTTATTTTAATGCGTCATATCATCCAAGTTGCATCCGCACTGAACTCCCATTAGACAAAATTTGCATACGAAAAACGTTATTACTATCATCAGTGTTGGCCACATGGGATCGACGCAGATGTTAACAACAAAATATTCATGGCACAAATACAACATAAATGGAACTGGAAAGTGACATTGAGCTTTTATCTGTGTAGCAGCAACAAATATATTTACTTTTTTTTGTTTACCACTTTTTGAATACGAGAACTGTGCAATAAATTAATTGGTACATGGTTTTCATTTTAAAATGTTTTGTGTCACTTATTCTGTTTAATGAGTTAATCAAATTAAAACTTTGCTCGCTGCGTTGCACTTATCAAGTTGATGCTGCCTTTGAAGAATCCAACAATCCTCAACTTTTCGACAAGAAAGCCAACAGCAGCATAGTAAAAATTTTCAAAATTCTCCATTCATGTAACACAATTAGTATATCCACTTTGCATTCGCTTGCCTTACTCTCGTTGTGGCTGGCCAACGGCCAACATTTTGAGTTCATGGGCAGAAAGAAGGCCAACACAGCACATGGCATTCAATAAAAAAAAAAAAAAATATATATATATATATATAAATAACAAACTGACGCACGGAATGCAATTTGTTTTGTCTCCGCTTCTGATTGCAGGAATATTGCCTATATGTAAAAACTCTCTTGAAGCAATCGAGCAATTTACGGAAGGCAAAAGCTCAATAAATAAACGATTACAGTCGAGATTGAAATATTGGTAGACCAAGCATATTTTGAGTTTAATTGAATTAGGATGCTTTAGTTGTCAAATAAAAACAAATTCCAGCAGATCATTTAATTATTTTTAATATTCAATACAGATGCTCAACACTTTTACTCAAGCAAAATTAAAGTCCAGTTAATGTTTATATTACACAGAGTTACTGTTCGTGCTATATGTATGAAATATATACATCTCAATTTGCATCTGGATCACAATCCTTTTGAATGGGAGCTGCCCCCCAGGTGCTTATACCTTTGTGCCGTTTGTCAATTGCCGTTGTAATTTGTCCGATGCTTTGTCAAAAGATTCTCCTTTCACTTCCCTTACATGCAAATTTTTGACAAAGATGCTTCCTTCTTCTTTTCGTCAGCTTAACACAAAAGAACGCATTTATAAGTGCTTCCAGCAAGTGAATGGCAAAAGTTACCAAGTTTGAGCTTAAGCTCAAAAGATTCAATTACATTTGAATATGATATTGAATGGAAATAAATTTCAAACTAAAAAATTATATCGGAAAATATCTTTTGTATGCCTAATTACATATAGAAAGATCTATATATATATATATCCCATTTATCATCTTGTGAATCAATTTAGAGATGTATAGAGAAGTACTGCTTTTCATTCAACAACTAACCTTTTAACCATGACATATTTCTAGTATATAGAGTATTCCATAATATTTAAAATGTAACTTGCTTTCTCTATAATCGCATCAGTTTAATTGTATAGAACTGAGAGCCAATGCCAAGTAACTGAAATGAATAGAAGCACAGCAACTTTATCCATGCACAACATTGTTGCAAATTCCATATTAACACTTTTGCTTATAAGTAGGCAACAAATCGTGTTTAGCTTCACAGTCCGAAAATGGGGTCGAATTCGCATTCAGTCAGGTAAAGGCCATTGAAAGAGTCTTCGTTGTGCACACTTTGCGCTCAGCTGTGTCAACACTTCAATAGCGGAATTTTATTTCGACTTTTTAGCTCAAATTGGGTTGTGTTCTTAAGCACTTTCTTGTTGAAATTTGCTGGTTAACGTCGTGCTTCCACTTGCTGCTTACTTAGATCTATACAAAGATGTGCAAATATAATAAAAATATAAATTAAATTGTTGTGTTCCCAATTAGCGTGCACAATGTAAGTGGCTTGTTGACATTTTTACTCAGCTTTAGATGAGTAAGAAAAAACTGAAAAAACGTATCAGTTGAACTCGAAAAACTAAAATGCTTGTTATACTAGAAAATAATATGTATTAAATGGCCATAAATTTAGAGGGGTCAACTGCCTAATAGAAAACATCTTAGTCAACTTGTAGCTTATTTTCTATAGATTTTTTATCGCCATTTCCAGTTGGTTTGTTAGATTATCTTTGGCTCTAAGATACTTTAAGTTTTAAAGATTTTCGCTTATGCAACACATTCAAAGCCTCTCCGTTTCTTTGTGTCTTCTTAAATTCCCTTCTGATTCTGACGCAACAACTAAACTATTTTCTGTAACCAATATGAATTTCAGTATAGCTAAACATACTTTCAAAAACTTCTGGTTGCTTTTCCATCATTACCATTCCATCGTTTACCACACGCACAATGCAACTTTTGCGGGCAGTCTTGGGTAAGACACATAATTTGCAGATGCAAATGAAATTGGGTCAAGACTTACCAAATACCAAATATTTTGTTAAACGTATATTTATTCACAACACAATGGAAGCCCAAATTAATTAAGTTAATTACAGTTGGTTACTGAATACAAAATTTATTTTGCTTGAGTAATATTTGAAAACTTTCAAAGATATTTGCAATTGCAGTTGTCTCAATTGTATTTGAGTGCTTACATTTTATATTTATCTACTGAAATAAAAGCCACAAAATGTTTATTTCAATTGGTATACAGTTGTCTCAGTCTTTTAGTCTCGCTTACAAATCCGCTAATTCAGTAAGACATTTTACTGAATATGCAGATACTCAAATAATCATGCAACAAGAAAGTGGTAGCAAATTTGCATATCAGAAACAATGTGAAGCAAATAATTGCAGAAATTGCTTAGATTAGAAACTAAGCACTGCACTTGATAACTTGAGAAGTTTTGTATCTAAACACGAGTCGACTCCATAAACCTCCTTGAGTTAGAATTTTGTTATTAAAGTCAAAACTCCGAAAATTAAATCTTGTGAAACTATGTGGAGAGTTGCAATAAAAAATTATTTCAAAAGAGAAAAAGAGAAAATATGTGGCTTGAACTTCCTATTTATATATTTTGTGTACAGTTTAGTCTAATTAATATTTGCAAAGTAAAATAAATGTTCAAATTACGAAAACGGAAAGCATCTCGTTTTAATTTTCAAAATGAACGGAAATTTATCTTTATAAAAGTATCACAACAATGAAAACAGATATTTTAGTGTAATTGAAGCTCACATCGCAATTAAAATGTAGCGTAAATAAGAACACCGGAAATCGGAAATGGAAGATTTTTGGAGCAGGTTTTAAGTGCAAAGAGGTATTTAAATTGTGAAGAAAACGGAAATAGAACATGCATTATTTTGTCTACGGCTGCTGTTGGCAGTTGCCAGTAGCTGGAAAAAGACTGTGCATTTAATTGATTCAGCATAATATAACCGTGAAGATTGAAACACTCCCAACAATGCAACTGCATAATAATGAAAGCCCCACCAATGAGTTTGACCACACAATGAGCAACACAACCCTCTTCTGGAGAACCTGTAAGCCGGAAATGGGAAATGCAACTTAGACAAATACAAAATGCATAAGCAGGATAAAGCATTCTAGGAAGAAAATACGATATGTTTTTGTCCATTCTATCAGAGCACAGCTTTCACCTATTAAAGTTGGTTAAAGCCTTAAATTGGCAAGCATTATTTGACTTTACAAATCACTGGACTTAGTATATTTAAATTGTAATTTATTTATGTTTCTTGTTCGCCACTTTCACTTCTTTGCCTTGCTAATTTAACTTTTACAATTTTCGTAAAATTTTCTGCTTTTCAATTTGATGAGAAACGAGAATCTTTCTCGCCCGGTTGAAGTTGTCCGCACTTAACACTTTGTTACCGGCTTCTGGCGGCGCCTACTACAAACAGCTCCGAATACAGTTGCTTTTCGATATCGAAACTATTGCTGTGTGCGGGTATGCGTGAGTGTGATATGCATTAGTACAGCCGGCTTTTGGCCAGTTGCATTGCTATGTTTGCGTGTTATCAGCTGTTCGAAGTCCTTTTGGAAAAAAGCGTCAGTTTCAGAGCTTTGTGTGGGCAGCATTTGGGTGGTCTTTGTTTATGTTTTATGGAGAGGTTGGCTAGAGATTTTCACAGAATATTTTACAAAGAAAAATAAAAAACCCTTTTTTACTTACCTAATGATTTTACATTTTTTAAGTATAAATTTAATTTTTTTAAGTTCTTAAAGCCCACTTATTAGTTTTATTAATTACGAACAAAAAAAACCCAAGAGTTCACGTAATAAAAATGCGCAATGTTATTAACAGATTGGCTTTAAAAGCACGGATTGAAATGTGTGAGGTTGTTGTCTTTGCTAAGCACAGTGTTGTTGAAACTGTTATTAGCAGTATGCTGTTAGCTGCCACTGTTAGCGGATAGCCTAGCAGCTTCACTGTCTATTAGACTGTTAACACGCCGATTTTCAATAAAAACGAATATTATGAATTATGTATGTATTTAAATAAAAGTGTCCACTTACTTGAGTGTTTGTTGCCAATTTCGCGACGCATTTCCTCCGTGCGATTCGTGTTATTTGGCTCGAGCGGATATTGTGAAAAGGTCATATTTTCGTTGCGCATCTGCCTGCCAAGGGACTTCATCATGAGAAAACAAGTGTGCAAACCTGCCACATTTCGCTGACCGTCGCGTTCGTAGTAGAAAATGGAATGCGACCAATTGTGCCTGTGGCGGCAGACATTTTCAAGGATGATTCAAATACTTTTCGAAATGTACAATTTGTGACTTACTGTTTCATCACGTTTATGGTCAGCTCGGAGATGGACTCAAAGCTTAGCATGCCCGTCCGGAGCAGCATATAAAACTCATCGCCGCAATCGGTTTTTTTCTGCTCAAAGTCATAGGTAGAGCCGCCCACGGTGATAAGGGGCGTGCCCTCGCTATTGAAGTATTTTGTAATGCGACTGACAGCAGCTGAAATTGTCATTGATTGCGATTATAACGAGTGCTTTGTGCTAACGACGTAATTCCCTTAAAACATCGTCAAGCTACACCCGCATACTATACTAATGAATGAACTATTCTAAATTCAAACATTTTTCGAAAAATGTTACAAAAATGGAAACCAAAATATTGAAGCAATTCTTAACCATTTTGAAATTAGAATACCAGCAAATTAACATTTAATAACATAAATACCTATTTCAAACTTATGATTGATATTATACCTGCCAAATTAATTTTATTTAACTCTTTTATTATTTTAATCTTCGCGAGACGAAAGAGAACTATCCAAATAACTTAATTTTCACTCGTCATTCATCAGTTAATAAAGTTCATAAAGAATAGAAAATATGTTTAAGTCCTTCTGAGTAACTTTTACTGAGTTCAATTCTCGTCCTTTCTGATCCAATTATAGTAATTGAAAATATAAACTTTGCATGATACGTGCTAAATATGTTTGGGAATGAGTAAGCGATTCATTCACTGATTAAAAACTTTACCCTTAATCGAATTACAATGCACATGTTCTTTGTTTGTCCACTTACCCAGTGAATAGTCACAGACGGGTCCAAAAATGACCTGTGCACATTGCTTAATGATGCCATCCATGGCTCTGATGACGCCCAAGGAGGCATCGCACTTGATGTCACTGGCCAGCCACTCGAAATCAATATGTGGCGGTATCAGCGCAGTGGCACGGATCTGTTGCTCGGCCACCTTAAGGATGGGCAGCACGCGATGCAGCGATGCCTCGTAGCCCTCATCATTAGGGAGCAGGACGAGCGCACGGATGGAGCAGTTGCCACCATTTGTATTGCAGATGGCCTCGCACTCACGAGCCGGCTCGTCCCGGCACCTGGCCAGGCAGCTGCCCCAGCAAAGTAGGCACATCAAAAGGAGGAGTTCATGCCGCATGCCTGCACAATTTATGCATGGCCGTTGCCACTGCCAGGCCCTGAGGTGCCTCGCTGCCTCCGTAATAGTTTCAAGTGATTTGCAACTCTTTGCGCTGGCATTCTGTTGCATTGATTGCCTCGGCATTGGCGTCAGCTTGTTATTGGTTCGATTACTTTGTGGCCTGGCCTCAATTTTCCTATTCATTTGCTGTTCCTTCTTCCACTTCAAATTTTGTTTATACACAGCACTCAATTACTAATTAAGTTTTCATTGATTCGCTCGCCTTTGACCAGAGTTGTTGGCAGCTTAAACTGCATGTTGCCGCTGAAAGAGTAATTCAAAAAAAAGTCATATAAAAAGCATTCTCATGATTTAATGTACGGTTCCTATCTATATGGGCTTATATGGGGTTTAGTTGATCCCAACAGAAATCAGCATATTTTACATTTCTATGAGCAACTAAAGTTTATTGACCATCCTTCACATTCAAGTTGCTTAATTATTAATTTATTAATCAGTTCACAATTTTTAAGTTTCCGTATTACTTAAGCTTATGGACTGTCCTTATCTTAATGACCCCACTTGTTTTTTATTTTAATTTTCCATTAACTTTATTGATTCTCCTATAAAAGCGCTTGCAGTAATTTTAAACTAATTATAACATTATTTCTGCGAATCTAAATTGAGCACAAACAAATCCAGTATAATAAAAATCAAAGACTCTAGAACTAAAAAAAATTCAATTTCCGCTTGCATTTTTGTTTATCATAATAAGATATTGTGCAATCAATCAATCGACTTGAACTTATCGTCTGTTGAACTCCAAAAACAACGAAACAAAATTAAAAAATTATTAGTTCTGTTGAGCGGAACTCGCAGCGATGCAGTTATTAAATACTCGAACATGATATAGATCAATATGCCCTCCCATAACCAGAAGTTGGAAATTGCTACACTGCCACTTCAATTATCATTTACGATGGTCGTAAAGAGCTCATTCCGGCTATCTTATTTGTACGCATATTCATTGTTTGGCTGACGTATCGAACTTTATGGGCCCTTAAAAACTTTATGAATGACTCACCTAATATATAAAGTATATGGAAAATTTTCAATGGCAATGCAATTTGCACATCTAGAAAGGTCGAAAACATTCTCAATGGAACTGCCCTACATATATGTATACCTCTGTAAATAACTGTAAACTTCTATTTGTAAAAATTGATTTCTAATCTTATCAGAGTTCCAAAAATACCTTTGATTTCTTGTACGCCAACAGTTTTCAAAACAATGAGAAATGTTGATGGTTTGTTGGTCTTGAAAGGCCTGCAAATGAACCAATTGCCTTATTATGCAAGCCACGACTTAATCGTGAAAATAATAAAAATCATTTATAAATATTTATTCAAATACAAAAAATATATAATAATATATATTTATTTTAAAGTTGATTGATATATATTAAAAAGTACGATCAAGCAATTTTTATGCTTTTGCAGCTTGAGCATTACATGTAAAATAAATAAATACATTTATGTAATTTAATATCATTAAAGGATATATTAAAAAAATACTCTATAAGCCTAAAATAATTTTATTTGCTAAATGCTTCTCTTCCATAAATACTTCTTATTCTGACTTCTGAATAAACCATTTGAGCATATAATTTACGGCTTGTCTAAGTTCGTTTTTTTCTTGTTTGTATTTGCAATTATAATTTCCGTTTCAAGCTGCTGCTTTTGTATTTTTTTATCCTTTAAATTGACTGAACAAAATGTTAGATTACGTTTCAGCAGCGTAGTAGAAATCAACGCAAGTCAATCGGATAGAAAGCCACGCGTCAAATATCTGATGTGTTGTTGTCTTGTGGGGCTTGGCGTTTCTTTATGCAAACGAAACACCGGCAATAAGCCAAATGGACACACAACTATTTATAGAGGAACGGAAAGTGTGCTTATCAGAATCGGATGTGCCGAGGCGCCATAGTTGCCCTAGGCGGGTTGGGGGAAGGGCTGTAGCTGATAATAGCGTCATGGGCTTGTAGTAATTAATAAGAATTCATCACAAACATTTGACAGTGCAAATAGAAGACAATTGCAATCTAGAAACCGAAATGCCAACGATACCAAATATCAAATCGTTTGGGTCATGTGCTTGATATCAACAGCGCAGTGAACGCTTGAAAACCTCTCATTATGATATGGCAAACGACAACTATTTGCTATATGAATACGGAAAATCCCACATCAATCACATAATGTAACATGTTGGCATTAGCTGCTGAGAGACACCCTGTAAAAGATGTATATACATAACAGACTGATTGTTTCGATGACAGTTATTTTATATGGTTGAGGATTCAAAATCTTGAAGACCTCTACTTTTAACCGTTCGTTATTTTCAACTCTATAATTCCTTAATATGATGAATGTTATGAATCAAATTGAGATTAACTGGTAACTATTAAATTTATAACACATTTTTCTATGGCTTATCAGCCTTAAACATGTAGCGAAACTTCTGTGACTATCAAGTTATGTGAGTCATCTGAATTTATTATTATTTATTATCTATAACTGACCTTATAAATTTACGGAAACATATTCTTCAGACTAGTTTTTAGTTCACAGTTCAGTATTAACTGCAGACCCATATCTAAATCATATCTTACTACACAAGTTGCACCCAACGAGCAAGCAGACTAACATTTATAAATAACAGTTGAGTTGGTCTCTTAAAAAAAAAGTGAAAAATTATAATCAAATAAATTATTGACAAATTTGCCTGGAACATCGAAAGCTAATCAGTTGGTGAACGTCAATTTATTTATAGTCCGTTAGCAAAATGAAACAACTGCTGATTGATTAAGATCGGCTAAAATGACAGTTCGCAATCGGGCCACTTTGTTTTCGACCAACAACTAACAACTGCACCTCGAGCGAATCAATCATATTTACTCACGGCTACACGGCTACAAATGTACAAATATATACTTATAGATATTCATATGTATATATAGCCCAAAGCTAGTGTTCAGACAACCCAACACATGTTCACAATTTATAAAAAAAATCAAAGCAACAACAGCAAACATTGTGCATTTAGCGTCGTGCTGTTCTCGTATTTCTGGCTCGTGTTGGGCTTACTCGAATTATTCGCTTGTCTGCAGCACTCAACTTTCAAAGCGAACAACAAAAAAAAGCCATGCGACAAATGTGAATTGATTTTGCTTAGATTTCTGAGAGTAAAAACAGAATGTTTGTATTTAATAATGTGGTTTAAAGAGGATACCTTAAATATGTTATTTTTTAGTAAATAAATCACAAATTTGGATCGACATCAATAGTCTCGCTTAGATCACGGTTTCATTTATATTTCAATGCTGCATTCGATCGGTTTAATAACAAAGTATTTATACTTATTTGCTATTTATAAGCCCACTTGCTTCATTGCCATTTACTGAGTGTGATACTTAAGCAAAGTGTTCAAGTTGACAGTAATGTGGACAAAGCCTTCCCCAAGGCACTTCCATTCGGTACGATAGCAATTGTTTTGAAACTAAAAATCCGTGTAGCAATTGCCAAGACAGAGCGTCTACAGTTTAGTTTAGACTATTTATAGGTCTTTATATATTTATAGTTGGCAATCAGTGAGCTACGTAGTCGGATAAGATTACAAAACGTTCAATTGTATTTGAGGAAATTTATAAGATATCAAGCCTCATTGATACGACATAGGTGGGAAGCACTTAGCAATTTAGCAATTTATATAACCAGCCTGCTGCTTTCCGTTTTTAATGATTTCTTTTTTATTAATCGGTTTTAAATCTAATAATTTGCATGCAACTTAAATGTCCATTCATCATTCACGTAACTAATTAGGACCGGCTTTGCCACAGCTAATTTTATGTTATTTATGAATTTTTAATGCATGTATAACTTAATTTTAGATATGCGTGCGTAACCAGGCCAAGTGCCAAACACCGTTTGCCGAAACCAGCCAGACAAAAATGTGCACGCATTTGGTTTTCAGTCCCAAACCAATCCTATCACCCTAGTAATATCCGCTAGCTGGCAAAATGACAATTCTAGTTTGTCACATTCAATTTGTTGCTGTCGAGAAACGAAAAGAAAATAAATGCGAGGACTGTTTTGGCCAAGTTGAGTTACTAGTTGTTCTTTTTAATTTCTTTTTTTGTAAATTATTTGCATTTGAGCATGGGAGAAATCTGTGTTTAGTAAATGAAATTAATAAATCTTTACTTGAATAGTTCCATTATACACAGTACAACTACTCAATTGTCAATTATCTAACATTTTATTCTAAATATATTCAACCGACAATATATAATTTTAAATGAAACACAATAATTATCAATCCTTAAACCAAATACTAATGCCTAATTTAATATTTTAAAGAAAATCAAAACAAAAATTATGAATATTTGGATTGCCACATAATTTCCTGGAGATATGTGAGTAAATATATCTTTCTCTATATCTCTATATCATAAAATTGCATTTATAGTTATTTGTATTGTATGTTGTGCAATAATAATTAAGTTTAAAAATATTATTGCCTCCATTTATTATTTCATTGCTATATCAGAGAATAATTTGAATCAGTATTAAGGTAAATATATTTTCATAAATTTAAGTTTAATTGCATTTATCATTACCTGAAGCATGTTGCCATTTTAATGAAAAGCTTAAAATATTAATCACAGCCCAAAACAGAAATTCGTTATTTAATGGCTTTTAAGTGTATTAAGATTTATGACGCTTGGCAGATTAATATAAATTGCTTCATGTATAAATTAAAATCAAGTCAACACTCAGGATATTTTTTAACATGTACATTTTCTTTAAGAATATTTGACTAAGTGATGCGAATCACTTAGCAAAAGCTTAAAAACTTATTCAATGGAAACTTAAGACATGCAAACAGTGTCTGAAACTCATTCTCAGTTATTTTTGTTTAAATCTTATACAAATAAAATACAAATATAGCAACATACAACTTCAGGACATGAGTGGACATAAGTTTTGCAATATTGCAGGCCAAAGAAGCACTTTGACATCGTGGTTAAAGCAATGCTCGTGTTTAATGTGTGAAGCCTTTTTTGCCATATGGAGTCAAAATCATTTAAGGCGAACAAACTTCTAATGTAAATAAAACACAATCAATATTGAGGTATCTGATTTCAATTCCATATGCTGCACATGTTTACACACATGTAGTAAAATACAGTCTAACTAAAATCCCAAAAATGTTTATTGTCTTGTTTGTGTGTGGCAAATATTTATATTTGTATTACCTCTGTGGCAACGTTTTGCCTGTGGCTGTGCTTAAGTGGATTTGGCAGTTGCTGGCAAAAAAAAACCATAATAGTAAATGTAGCTGGCAGTAACAGCAGGTCGTTTCGTCCTGTTTGCCATACGAGTTGGCTTGCATACATTCAAATGCATAATAGCATTACGTATACGCGCAGTGTGTGAGCTGAAGTGCTGAACACTGGAACGGTTTACCAGATGTCACAAGCCATTGCAATGTCAAAGTAACTTTTAAAATTGATTGGATACGTGCGAAGCCAGCGAAAGCATTTTAAAAAATAAATCAGCTTGTAAATAATAGTTTGTAAGTGCAGACTGGAGACTAGGTGAATTGTATATAGTCAAAAAAAGAGCTGAAATGTTAGGCGCGCCGAAGTTCGGTGTCCAAGCTAAGGGTTCACTATAAATTTAATAAATCGAACGATGTTGATACATTTTTCTGTTCAAAAGTTTGGGACAAAATAAATTATTGTTATTAATAAATTATTAGTGATTGCTGATCAAGAATAAGTGTACTTTATGAGGTCAAAGAAGAATCCTACAATGTGCCGAAAATAAAATAGGATTATAATTATTCTTTCTAAAAGGGTAAATAATTCACGTTTGCATAGCAGTTCATTTTTGCATTGTAAATTCAATTTTTATCGCTGCGCATTTAAGTCAAAAAATTGAATTTTTACACTAGACTGCGCAAATGGGTCACAGAAAGAATTTCGCATCTAAGTCAAGCTAGCTGGGATGAAGACTCATAATTACAAATGGGTTTTTTGATTTATTGGAGAACAGGGAGCCTTTTTTATTGTTATAAAATAATATTATTTTGTATTACAAAAAATTTTAGCCACAACTATTTTGTGCTTTAAGCTTAATAGAGTAAATTCTTAATACAAATATTTATATTTTGAATTTGTTTAGTAAAGGAATTTTACACCACAAACATAATTAGAATAAACTACTCAATTATAAAATGCTGTGTCAGCATTAATTAAGAAAATATATATTATACTAATGCATAATTTGTACAATTAACACATAAAACTTAAAATCATTCTTTGTATATTTCTTCATTACAAACTAAATATTATTTGTTGTCTTTGAGTCATGAATTTAACTAGTAAGTCAAATAAAGAAGTCATAATTGAATTTGAAGCATAAATATGCTATTGGCATTGAATGGCTACTTTATTTGAAAAGTTCACGCATTGGCATCCAATTTTGCAAAAAACCGAATATAGATAATATATATAAAGGAGTGGTTGAAAATAATATCAATATCGGTGTCAAGAGCTGTCTAGATTGTCAAGCATGGAAGATTGAATGAAATGCAATACTTGAAAAAAAACGAGCATGACTTGTCCATTTTTTACCCGACTCACAGCGCAAGGACATAAGCTGAAATTTTGCCCAGACAGAATATTAATGTCGAATCAATTTTTTTCTGCGAAGAGTGTTGCGCCACCAGAGTGCAATATTTGATCCAAAGCAAAGTGTTCATCAGTCTTTAACTGTTTTAGCTTATAAAGCTGTCTGACTATCGACTTGCTTGTTGTGCAATTATTTGCAGCGCCTCCGAATGATGTTCAAGTTGTTTTCAATGCAAAGGCACAAGTGGGAAATTCATTCACCACTTCATGAAATTTCTCTCGGTATCCTATCATTGAAGACTTTGTATGTCTTTTTTAATTATTTTCTTGTATTTTTTTTTCCTTACCAATTTGACACAAAACGGCTGCTGTTTGTGGGTGGATTTTACTTTGATTGCTTTGCAAATATGCGTTTGAGGTAAACAACTTTGTAGATTGACAAGCCACCTTTTTTATTTTTCAATCATTTAAATTTATAGCACTTTTATGAACTGCAAACATTATTTGATTTATTTGATAAGCAATTTCGCTTTTATCTTGATGATTCAGCAATTTGCCGTCTATTATTAAAGAACTTCTTCTGACACCTCAAGAGTTTGCGGAACAAATAAAAAATATTGATATCAGTATATCACAATCCCACTCACAATCCGGCGTTCCAAAAATAATTTGCACAGAGATTATTTTTTTGTTATTTTTTTGTTATATTTTCTTTTTTGTTGACAACTTCAATTCACGTTACGCCGCTAAAGTTAACCGAGCGCGCGCTTCCCGCTAAACTGTTATTTTTCGACTATTATTGAAAAGATATTGAAAAGCTTGACGACACTTGTCCACACTTCACCAATGCCCCAAACATAACACAACAATGATAAGAAAGCGCCCGATAACAGCTAACATTCTCGTACTGCTGTAGTCCACTCTGTTGATTGCAGTGGAGTTAACAGAGCGATTCTTAGCGAACTGTTAACTATGCTGTTATCTTCTGCTTGCTGCTAAGAAGTTCTGCAACAGCCCCAGCAGCCACGCCCCCAATTTTGCATTTTGGTTGGTTTTCTAATAAGCACTTGGTGTAATTGCTCGGTGGTTTAGATAGTTATCATTATATAGATAAGAATCAGTATTATGTTAAAAGCTTGGCGATTAGTAAACAATACAAATGAATTGAGGTGAATTTATGATGTAGAAAGTGTAATTCTTACATCCTAAGCTCATTGAAAATTTGAAAAAGGGTATTAGACAGTTGCGAAAAAGTTGTAACTGGCAGAAGTTCATCTATATTATACATCAGCAGTCATCCCTCTATGTGAACCAACCGATGTCAGTGACTTTAAATGCTATAGATTTGAAATATAAGTTTTCGTTCACTTTTAGCGGTTACGGGTGATATCTACTTATCGATAACTGCCTCGGCTTCGCGAATGTCGATTCAAATCGATCTCCGATAGCAACAAAAAGCACCATTTGAACACCATCAGTAAGTTTACTATGTATTTAACAGCTAAGTGCAGGGTATTTTCTTGTCGAGCTCTCCCTCGACGAAACTATTATAGATCGAATATCTGGCTGGTTTTGTTTACTGGCTTGCATTAAACTATTCTAGGTCAGAGCATTAAAACAGATTTGCATACGAAATAAAAAGAGGAAGTAAAAATTGTAATTTATATTTTTGTGGTCGAGGAACAGACTTTTGGAAATAATATTCATTGTGTAACTTCTTCCACGCATACTTCAAATTTACATACATTAAACACTAATTATTGACAATTGTTTGTTTTAGTTGAATACTTTACAAATATTATGTCAATTACTGAAAAGTAGTCATTAAGCTATTAAATCCTTTAGTCTAAAAAGGATTCTTATACTTCTCAATATATAAAATACTTAGTCTCTTTGCTTTTCCAAAAAGCGGCATTCGTATTTATTTGCGGTCAAACAACATGGCGTATACGCAATATTGTCAGGGCACTTCTGAACAGCAACCGCATCTTTCCACTAGGTGCAGTTGCTGTCGTTTTAAGTACACGCAATTAATAGCATTTAAACGCCCTTCTGTGGCACTTTTCATAATTCTGCAGCAGCCACTGAGTGCCGCTTAAAATACGCGTGAGTCTATTGTCCTTGTTGTTTTACTTGGTTGTTGTCCTGAACCTATGGAAAATGACCAAAATGGGTAGAATGAAGTTTCGCCAAAGTATGTAACAAACAGCAAATCCTTGATCAACAGACAAGTCGATCTAGTCACAATGGGCATTTAATACCTACACCTCCATTCTACGAATTGCGAAGTTCTTTGCGTATCTACAATAGCTATTATTAATATCCGATTCCCGTATTCTTCTAAAAATAAATCGTACGCGTCCAGCAATCCTGTACCAGTTTTTGTTATTCGCCTCACTGGAGAATGGCAACTAACGGCTAAGAAAATTATGGTTGCTGATTGATCACGTGACTTATACAGTTGACGAGATAGTTAAAACCAAAAAATCGGTATAAATTTAAAATCAAAATTTCCAAAATTCATTTTAATTCTTTTTTTTACATACTCATGTAAGAATACAGAAATGAGCAGTGAAATAGTTGACAGATGAAGCATACCTGAATCCACAGTCTTTGTAAAACTAGAAACCGTATTTGAATTAATTCAATGTATTTAACAGTTAGTTACAGGATATCTCCTAGTCAAGCTCCCTCAACTAGAGCATTCTTGTTATTATTTTTTTTTTTAAATATGCAGGGAGCGGAAACTTGCCGCATAACTGTGTCTGTGATGTAGTGCGATAGGAAATGGATTTCAAGTGTGGCTAGCACTTATTCGTAATGCGTATTTAAATGCTCATGCAGCCATTTCATATATAGTTGGTTGCATCTATGTTCCTTTGTTGAAATCTGTGCACACATTCCTCATCCCGCATGTGCATACATTTGACTCTATTGCAGCTGAGAATTGAAGTATCTTTTTAGACTGCCAAATACATTTTGGAAGGACAAGTATAGTGTGTATTATAAGTATAAAATATAATATTTGGAAAAAAGTGTAGGATGCATCTTAAATATAATAATCTTCAAACGGATTGCATTTTCTAAGAAGAAATAAATGATTAGCATTTAATTATTCGCTTCCAGTTTCTACCATGCTCCTCATTTTTATAACTAAAAGTTTTTAAGTCTGCTAAAGTACGATCTTCAAATACTATTCAAAAGTAGAATAATCTTAGAATAATACATTAAATTTATTATTCTTTTTAGTATTTAAAACGGCAAGTCGTGGAAAAGATTAATGCTCACTTTTAATTCAGCTCATGGATACTGCATTTGGTGTTAGTGTTTAGAGTATTTTTTATTGAAATGTTGTTTATTTCAATTCAAAGCAAAACCAAAATCAAAGAGAAAAAATACACATAAATTCAGACATATAAACTAAAAAATAAAATATTCATTAATTTTTTTGAAAACCAAGCAGGCAAGCAAAATTCACTGTTTCAGTAACATTTGCAACACCAAAGTCCTTGGCCCCAGAACTAAAATAAATACTTAATGGTTACAAACATCTCAAAGGATAGCAGACATCTGCGCATCATTGCCCAGTTAAAGCTAATCCCTTTTCGCTCAACAAAAGGGTGCTGGACATACATTGATACCATTTGCAAGATGCAGTTTTACGGCTACAAGCGACCTTTTCACTTTATTCGTATTATTATTAAGTGCTTAAGGCTGACAATGGGTTAAAGCTTTACAGAGCAATGTGCGAGTGTGTGTGTGTATGTGTGTGTTCGCCTGTGTCTGTGTGTGTTTCGAGATGTGTCGGTGTATTTGTGTGTATTGGACTTGTACTCAAAAATAAAAAATGAAAGTAGCTAAACATTTATCATTTAAACATTTATTTAAAGCTACATAAGCCGTGCCTAGCATTTCGAGGTGCATGCTACGCTCTCTCCCCTTGTGCAGCTATCCCGCTCTCTGCGTCCGTCTCTGTATCTGTTGCTGTAGCAATCGGTGTCTAGATGGCATCGCCGTCATCATTGATGGACTTGAACAAAATATCATATACGTGATTGACAAGCTTAGTCCACGATTGCACTTGACTCTCGTTTAGATTGCAGGCAGCAGTGAGCACTTCCAAAACAACTTCCTTGAGATTCTATTAGGAAAATCAAATATTTTAAAGAATTGATTATATGCACATGTACAGTAGATATGCTTACGTTGTAAGACTCCTTAGATATTTGGCGTGGTATGTGGCTAACGGCCACCTTGGTCCAGATCTCTTCCAGCTTCTGCTCGGCATCATCCTGGCCAAGCACCCGAATGGAATCGTCGAATACACGAATTATGCGACTGGCATGCGCCCGGAAGCGTGAATTGGTCTGCAAATTGATTTTAGTTTAGTTTCATATCTCTTTGGAGTTTAGTGGGCGTGTTTCACTTACGGGCAACTCGGCCAAGGGCACATCACGAAATGGAAATTTCTCCAGAGAGGACGGATGACGATTGAAGAATGCTGTCAAGATAGCAGCTCCCGAATCTGTTGGTGTCGCCACGGGTATTTCCCAGGTCTTCTTGATCATTTGCACCTCATCGTTGTTCATATTTGCTGCTGCTGCTGCTCTTCAAAATGTAGCCTCGATTTTTTTTTTTTTTTTTTGGTTTTAAGCTGCAAAAGATAAACATTTACGTATCGTTAGATATTAGTTTGAGAGCTCTTCTTGTTTTCCGTTAATCCCTCCCACTCTTAGTCTCTTTTTGTTCTCGCACTCTCTCAGACAATTGAGATTGACAGCTTTACATGGGAACTGTCAGTTGCCGGGCAAACAATGTGCGCTCGAGCGCTGAGCTGACAACAATCGAAAATCAAAACAACAATAATGCTCAACGCAAGCAGACAGTGGCTTATATAAATATGCGCACACCACAGCCAAAGAGTCAATGCCTTCGCCCTGACAGTAACCAAATAAGAACAGCAACAGCAACAACAACAACAACCACAATAACAATAACAATAAGAGTCTTGCATCAATTAACGTTCCTATGTCAATCGACTGAGCGACCAGGTGGCAACCAACCACAAGCCGCACACCCAAACCACCTCTCCCCCTCCCCCATCGTTGGTGTTCATTCATGCACAGCAATAACATCATAATAATCCACTCTAGAGATGAGCGCGTGACTGAACTAAAAAATAATGAGTTGGAATGGAAATGATTACTTATTTAATTATTTATTACTTCGCTGGGTATAATAATCTAATAGAATTTTATTTTCAGTTAACAAAATTCGGCGTTAAAGTAGCTCAATCGAAATACAACCATAATAATTTTGTAGACAACTTTTATTTTATTGGCCCAAGCTGAACTGAACTAATAAAGAAACAATATAATCGCGAGTACTATTAAAGAACTACAATTTTATGGTGCCCATAAAAATACACAATTTTTATTAATTTGATTATTTGGTTCAAGTTTCATTTCAGCAATTGAACTAATAAAGAAATAATACGATCAAGATATGTTCTTTTTAAGTACAATACAATGTGTCACTAGAAATAGAACTATTCCAAGTTGGTGTTGCTTACTGAAATGCCTATGAGAAAGCACAGTGCAATGCTCAATTGTACAACAATAAGTATCACATGTGAAATCTGTAAGCAGAAGTTTTGCATTGACAGCTGAAAAGTGTGCAGCTCTAATGGAACGACAGGGCCCCTGCCCCTCGTTCCTTCCCCTACGCCCCTAGCCACGCCTCTCTCTGTGCTCGGTCGCTCGTCTCAATAAGTGAGCGCTGAGCTTTCGTTTACATAAATGCTGCTGGCAGTTGATTTTCGCATTGTGAGCCACTCACTCAACGCTCGTTCGCGGCGAGAATGGAGATTGACAACAATGAGCAGAGAGCAGAGCGGGCGATGGGATCAAATGCGGAAAACGGAAATGTAAACAGCAAGCGCAAAAATACAGGCACACACACATTCATACACACACTCACACACACACACACTCACACACACATACACACGTCATATGCGAGAGAGCAAAAGATATTAAATCGGAAATTCGGATTTGGATTGGGAAAATGAGCTTGCAAAATATGGCAAATAAATGTGGCTTAAACTTTTTCAAGAACTTTTAGCTTAATTCATATTGGGCTTAAAATTAAAATATATATTGGCTGACTATGCTTCAATTGTGGCTCATTGCAATGCAAATAGCAATTGGAATTCAATTCCTGCACAATAAATATTTATGAAGCAATTTGTGGACAAATAAAAAGTCGCACAATTTCATATTTAATGAGCATTTATGAATAATAAGTGGCAGCCACAGACAAAGCTATTTTGCATCTCCTATATTTTTGATTTAATGACAAAACCACTTAAGCAACAAACAACAACAACAAACAAACACCAACAACAAAGACATCAAGAGCAACCGCAACAGCAAATGTAAAATACAAGAACAATTCAAAACGGCAACAGTAAAAGTAAACTGAAAGTTTATTAAAAATTTACAAGCTGACAGACCAGCCGCAGGCAACAAACTCACACACATGCACACACACACACACACACACACACAGACAGACAGACAGAAAGACATCATGGGGAAAAATAACAAACAGATAGCATAACAGTGAAATGGACTCAAGTGCAGCCGCAGCAGGTGGCCATCATGTTATTGTTGCCACAATGTGGTGGAATCGGGGGAAGGACGGAGCGGAATAGTACACTCCGCTCAACTACGCAGCTCACCACGCAACTCGACTTGCAGACACCCTGTAGAAAGAGCAAATTTATATTTACAAGACACTTTGAATGTGAAGAATGTTCACATTAAAAATCAACAACATTTCAAAATCAAACTTAAAGTGAAGAAACAATATTTAAAAAACTACTTAGTAATTGGAATAATCGTAAACATTGATCTTTGTTAACCCTTAAGAACATTTCAAAGAATTTTTAACTACACATTTGACTGGTTGGTCGCTGGGAATCTCTCCCTGAAGACGTATCCTGACCGGATTCGAATAATATATAAAAATAAAATTAGTTGATCAGCTAAATAAATATGTAAAATTCAAAATTTGGTAACAAGCATACTAATCACCATCAAGTTATAATAAATATTATTGCGCATTGTAAAAAACTATAGTTAAAAATGAAATAAAAATATAAAGCAAAGTTAAATGGCAACGAGAGCTTAAATTAATATTAATAAAAACATAAACTGTTTATTTTTTGGAGAACTCTTTTTCTTATTGCTCTGCGTGTTTTCCATTTCTTATAAAAACAATTACTAAAACACAATAATAAAAAAAAAACAAATAAAAATTGAGTGGGGCCAGTCAAGTATTTTTAATTATTATGAAAAAAAAACATTAAAATGTAATATTATCAAAACTACAAAATACTTAAAACATGCTTGCGAAAGACATATTTAAACTGTAAGTAATATTGTAAAACTTAAATTGATTTTTTTTTAGTTGCAATTTTTACAGTCAGTCAGTCAAAATTTAGTTTTCTTTTTTAAGATGAGTTAGTAGCTTTCAGAGGTAAAACAAGTGATTAATTTATGGTTTCGTTGGCCATTCACACAAATCCAAAAAACTCGCCACAATCGATTCGTGTGCAGGGTGTAGGAAATGTGCCATCTCTGTGTAACCTTGTCTTGAAGCCCCTTCAGGCACAAAACGTTGGAACAACCATCATCATCATCATCGTCAACGGCAACAACAAGAACAACAACAACAGAATCAGCAGCAGCAGGCTACAAACATACATAATATCCTTCATGCCAAAATGTCCTGTGGCTTTTGTGGTTGATGTCGTTACAGGCCTGTGCCCCACTATACATACACATGTATAGATAGATAGATATATATGTATATGTGCGTGTGTGATTGTGTGTGTGTGTGTGTGTGTGTGTGATGCAGTCAAGAGTAAAAAAGCAGCAACAAATCAAGCGTTGCCTCGCTTCTGCCTTGCGTGTGTTTGTGAGTCGTCTGTAAGGACATTGAGCGCTTAATTAAATTAAGGCAGCTTGATGGACAGCTACTAGACAACGAGACGCAGGCAACTGCCACCAAGTCTGACAGCCAACCGGGCCAACATGGCTAACATGGCCAACAGTCCCCTCCCTCCCACACTCCTCGATACTGCTCACATTAAAACTAACCAATCATTCAGGTGTTGCTAAAGTGCCACTTTAGCCTTGCCATCATTTCGTCCTGTATGTGTGTGTGTGTGTCTGAGTGTGTGTGTGTGTGTCTGAGTGAGTGTGCGTCGGTGTGCTGTCACTCAAATGTCGTCGAGTGTTGCAATTTTCTAAAAAAAAAAACATTTAAGTACATTATATACTTCATTGCATTCAAGCAACGATTGTTGCCAAATGGTTTCAGCTTTCAACTGACTAAATAATTCGCTTTAATTGGGGAGCTTTAAGAAACATTAAATTGGATATGTTTAAACAAAAAAAAAAATAAATTTTCGGAAACTAAGCAACCTAATCAAAAACTGTTTAAATGAAAACAACTTTGTTAATTTAAAAGTACAAACACCACTAAAACAACAATCAGTCTCTATAAATATTTTATTATAAGCATAATAACAATACTACTAAACATAATAAATAAACCCTTAAAGCTTTAAAAACAATTTTAAAAGGAATTTTCAGTTTTGTTCAAATCAATCAGCATTGAGATATTTTTGGTATAAAACCAAATTTTTCAATTTAGCTTAAATCAAATAAATGCGAAGAACAACAAAGAACAAGCCTTTCCAATTGAATTATATTCAAATAAATCAAATAAATATTTAAGTCCTCCAAAAATCGGTATCGAGGTATCTTTTATATTTAATTTTAGCAAAAAATTGAATTCAATTTAATGCAAATAAACAAAATAAATCGGTAAGTGCCCTAAAATCGTTCACCTGTTTTGCTAAATCGAGTCAAATGTGATTTGTGAAGCACCTTAAATGTGCCCAGAGGCATTTAAATTTAAATTCACATAGACCAAGTCAAACACACACACACACACACTCGCAGACGCACACAGATGCAGAGAGACAGCTGCAGACATATGCGCATCGGAAGCATTAACGATAATGACAACAACAACAGCGAAACGACACTTGTTCGCAAGGACACCCGAGAAATCCATAAATTTAAAGCATGCTTTTGTGCGCCAGAGCGAAAACAGCAAACAACAACAGAAGCAAAGAGGCAAAAAAAAGAGAAAAAAAAAACAGAAACAGAAGCAGGAACAGACAACTTTAAATCAGCTGTAGCCTGTTGAGCAAGCGCGGCACATTTAAAGAATCAAAAATCGCGAACAAAAACAAAACAAATGCGAAATGCGTTCAGTTCTGCTCAAAGTTTTCAGTTGCATTTGCGGTTACAGTTACTATTTTATAATCGCACCCAATTCTTTCATAATTCCGCAAGCGGGTTCTACTTAGCGATTTCTCTTCCTTTTTTTTTTTTTTTTTTGTTCAAATTGTTTATTTTTTATATTTATTGTGACTTTCGCTGCCTGCCGTCGGCGTCGCTTTTCGCTATCGTCGACTTCACTGTGAACCGCGCGCGTTGCGTTCGAATGAGACACTGAGACTGAATAAGACCTGAGCGCGGCGTCGACCAAACCAAATCATTCGTTCAAACAGCGCTCTCTGCCGGCAAATACACTTGGCACACGCTGTGTGCTGCTGCTGTTGTTGTTGTTGTTGTGTGCGCGCCAAAAACGTGCACACAACATAAAGAGAGAAGAGAGAGAGAGAGAGCGGGAGTAAGCGCACAGAGCCGTCGCGAACAGGGGTTACGTTTGCTAACTGCGTATTATACGCACATTCATTCGGCTCGCCTCCGTTTGCGTATGCATGTCATGCAGAGACGCCCCTTAAGAAAATGCAAATATTCAGCTGCAGCTGCACGAGCAGCACGAGCAGCACGCGGCCACCTGTAGACCATCTAATGTGGAAGCAAATAAGCTTTCGTGCGTGACAGCTGGCTGTTGAAAGCTTCGAGTCCACCTTTGGCGCTGGTAACACAACCTTTTACCGTTTTATACTCAAAGTTGCATTTCTCACGTGAAATTTCGAATAACTTTGAAAGTGTATATAGTTGGTTATAGCTGATAATGATCAGTTGATAAATGCACATATACATTTCATACAGCGCACTTCAATGCAAAAAGAATTTGATAATTTACAACCTAACAACTTGTGCAGTTTTGCTTCCGCATAATTGAATGCTAACCTATCTCAGAAATCACAAGTTACTTTTTGTGTTTTTTTTTCTTTTTGTACCCGTTATCAGGCTGTTGACGAATGTTTTAGAAAGTGACGCCAGTAGCTTATCGATAGCAAATCAACTGGAAACAGCAAACTCATGTGGCATTCAAAATAAAGTAAGTCGAATATAATCACAGCCCTTCACTTTTTATGCACATTGTATGCAGTTATATAAAATAAGTCATGTGCATACAGTGATGTGAATTTGGATATTATTTTATTTATTATTTATTTTTATCAATCGCACAACTCACTGTTTCTTTTTACACCGCAGCAAGAACCACACTCAACGCTAAAATTCAAACTGAACAGAATTGTGGATCCGCGCAGCTTTTTAAACGATTCGCCGAAGCAAACGCACACAAAACAAACAAAAACAAATGTGAAAAGAACGACTTAGCGAAGACGAGGCGAGAACAACAAACAGCGATAGCCGACGTCGTCGTTGTCGTCGTCGGCGTTGGCAGCAATCTAATCATTAATTATGGGTGTGCGGGGGGTTATCGAAATTAGGTATTCGAAATTTAAATATATATTTTATTCCAATAGCGTGTTACAATCGAAACTGAAATTCTTTTTTGTCTCTCTGCAATGATCGCGTCCAATAATCATTTGCATATGTACACATACATATATGTATGTAAATATGTGTGTTTGTATATTTTTGATTATTAAGAGTCCTCAATAGTTTCATTGGCAAAGGCCAACTGGCCGAAATTGTACGTTAATTTAAAAATTCTTTTAATTTAATGCTAAATGGTTGCCAAACATGTATGAACTTTCTATTCTAATTTGTTTGTTTGTTTTTTTTTTAGAAATGGAAATTTTAAATAATCAATGACTTCAATATTACCCTCGAACTTGCCATTTCACATTTACACGACCTTTGCCCAAATGATAGATTATATTCTTCGAGTTGCACAAGATGTTCTAATGTGTTTTTTGCATGTTTCTTTGTTGTGTTTTCTTTCTATCATTTCTTGGTTTTTTTTTTTTTGGTTCTCTCACATTAAACATGACAATTTCTTGAACAAAATTGATGACTTAATATCGCGCCATTTATTGCCTTACTTTACAACTTTGTCTCTTTTGATGAGCTAACAAATTAAACTAAAACAATGCGAATTCATCCATTGTTTTAAAGTTTCTTCAAACTTTAAACATATATAATTAGTGAACATTGTTGAGAACAAAAACATATTAATAGTTCCACTCGATGATTTTCAAGTTGAAATAGAAAAGAGTATTCACAAGCTACACTTATAACTAGAATCAAGAAAAAGATATGGCTTTGGATCAGTTCTTTTATTTTTAAACTAAGCCCACATATTGCACATAATAAAAAAGCAATGCTGCTTAACAATTGGTGACAATAAAAACAAAATTATATTTTTGGCAACCATTGTTTGCTAATTATTCGTCTAATTCAATTAACATGCAAAGAATATATTATGCGATCGCCTGAATAGCAATTTTAGGTATTCAAACAAAAAAAAAAACAAAAATGTTATGAAATCTTTTGTGTCGTCACCATTTCCTCTGGTTAATGGATTGTGGTTTATGGTTTATGGAGCCAATTGTTTATGCCGAAATTGGCGGTCATTAAAAGCCAGTCGAGACCTAAATACTAATGAAATTTCTCCAAAACAGGCAAATAGTTCTAAGTGGAATATTGTTTCAGTTTTGTTTTATAATTTTCCACAGCCTTTATTTCACTTTTAATATCCAGTAACTAAATACGCGATGCAAGTCACGTCGCCATTCAGGAATTATCAAAATATATATATCGATTTGTATATAGTCTGTATAGCTTTAAACACTCGAGGCAAATGTAAACATTGTTTTATTTATTGTTGTTGCACTGGACACGCCGCTGACTAGCCGGAATTTCAAAGCACATGGCAAATATGTATAAACACATATAAATAAAACCAAAACATAACAAAAAAACACCAAACAAAATATAATACGAAATTTGCTTTATGTATCTTTATCGCTTTGGCAGATGCTAGCATAGCACATGTTATTTATTTGTTATTTGTTATTTGCTGTTCGTAATTACCTTTGTTGAAATAAACTCTCTTTGCAGCGGAGCACAAGCAGCAACAACCAAAATGCAAATGAAATGAGCAAACTACTGCACACAGAAAAGAAAACACAAAAACTGACAGATGTCTCCCCAGAGAGAGAGGAAGGCAGAAAGAGATAACGAGAGAGTGGGAGCCCGAGAGCGCTGAATGGAGAAGAGAGTTTGGATAGCTTTTTGTCTAACCAAATTTTCAGTCATATTCAGCGCGAGAGCCGAACAGATCATAGGCTGCTGTAACGGAGCGAAGCGTAACACCTGCTCTCAACGGGCAGTTTTTGACAGTTGATATTGGCCCGTTGGAATGGCAAGATAAATGCGAAGCTGCGGAGAGCAATCCAAAACAAAGATAAACACAAATAGTGTGTGGAAAAAACAAAAGGCAAATGTTATTAGATAATAATGGACGCAGAACAGCAGCCAAACCGAACAAGCAACAAATGTGACAGCGACAAATGCCAGAAAATAAAGAGATTTGTAATCATCGGTTTACTGATCACCATTGGCATTTTGAGTTGGCATTTCTATGGTGCGTATCAAGCGACACACTCACGAATTATCACTAATAGAAACTTACACACATATTTACAGAGTATTTCCATAGCAAGCCGCTGCCCAAAACGCCAGACGATGTGCTGAATTTGTCACAGGCGCTCTTCGATGAGGAAGCGATCACAAATCCGTATCTCTACAAGGTGAATCTCCAAGGCAAGACAAAATCTGGAGCTCACGATGATCGGGCATCCCAGCCGTAAGTCGCTGAATAAGCATGTGTCCCATTCAGCTATTTGTATTCACATTCAAATTTGTCAGTCTGTTTGAGCTGCACAACGATCTGCTCGTGCAACAAGGCAACTCGACAACGGCTCTCTTGCAGCGCCTGTTCAACAACTATGAGCTGGATGTCGCCGTCCCAGATTACATTAAACCCGAGCACGAAGAGGAGCAGCTCGAATTTCTGCGTGCCGTGATGAATACACGAGTCATGAAACTCTCAATGCTCTTCCTGGTCAAAAGAGGTGAGCTGAGCAGCCAAGCATTGAAATCAGTTTGAAACAGGTTTTATACATTCTAGAATTGGATAGAAATTCATAGAATTAGCTAAGCCCATCAATGAGATGAGTTTCTCAAACGAATCAATCATGTCTATCTAAGCATCTTTCAGCATATCTATGAATATGTATCTCTCCCATAGCAATTCAACAACGAACATTTGTATAACATTTCCTAGAATGATCCACATAATCACTTGTTGACCATTTTCAAACATTTGAATTTTTCAACACACACCTAGTTTGTCAATGATTTGTTCAGTTTATGTAAGACAGAATTTGGAAAAGTTAACTTGCTAAAAAACACCTGATTGCTTTTGCTTAAGAGCATTGTGATAAAATTACCACTTTAACAATAATTAGAATGAATCTAATAGTATTCAATTGTCAATTTTTGGCTAGTTGATCACAGATATTCGTTGAGTAAATTTGGATGTTTTATCTTAAGATCTGTATTACGTGTAGAATGAATCCAGTAGTATTCTTATATCTTTAAATAGACATGGCTAGTTAATGCTTAAAATTATTTAAACTTGTGTTTTACACTTGCGCTCATTAAATGTTCTCCTACTGCTGATAGGCATCGTGACTAGCGACTATGATGCACAGCTCAAGTTGCTGCAGGAGCTCTGGTTCACACCGTATTCCCGGGGCAGAGGTATTGTGGGCAGCTCCAGCTTCGAGCATGTGTTTATGGCTGAGCTGCGGGATCAGAAGGTGCTCGGCATGCACAATTGGATCTACTTTGCCGAGCAGGAGCAGCAGGGCCATGTGGACTACAAGGGCTGGATGAATCGCGTCGACACGGGCCGGGTAAGAAAAAGACTTACGATGAGGAAAATACTCTGCCAATATTACAAAATTCTATACACTTGCAGCATCTGCAATTTGCACTGGCTTTTCGCATGAGTTTCTATGGCATATCGAAACCCTTCAATGGCTTCCTAGTGGGCACCTCACCGGAGCTGGAGATGAGCCTATACACGGTATGTTTTCTGGTCAACGCCGAGAAGGAGCCATGCGAAATACAGCTGGGCGAGGCCAGGCTCTCCATTATATCGCATGTCTGGCAGTGGAAGGGCAAGCGACTGATAGCATCCAGTTATATTGAATTGCACAATGATTAATTACTCACCGAACTCCCCCGATAATTGACTCAATTCTGCTGAATGTTGAATGTAAAAAAGAAACCAGTATTTTAATCAATATTCCAATCTCAACTCTAGCTTGACTAGAAGTACTAACAACGATCCCTGCTTGTATTTTTAAATTGCACATTTTCTTAGACCTTCGTAGATCTGAAGCACATTGTTAAAGTGTTAAAGTTATATTTTGTGAATATTAAATGGGCTGTTGTTGTCGGCTTAAGTGCGTGCCAACTTCAATTTCTGTGGCTGTCAGTCATTTTGCTCGCTTTGGGCCAAGTTCAGCTCGAGTTGAGCGTTTTTGACAGCTTTGCATGGTATTAAGACGTTTGCCGTTATATCATCCACTTGCTTATTAGTTTTAACGTTTATGGTTATCGATTGCCTGCAGAAGAGCCTTGTGACCCCTGATGTTTGGCTTGTCATTGAAACTTTATACCTTTTTTTATCCACAACGAACAAAAGCAATTTGCTATTAAATAATTAAGCATTATTTATAACGCCGAACATTGTCAGGCCCTTTTCAACATTGATAAATTGAATTATAATTGGAAATGTTATCGACTTTTTGTACATGCGCTTACCTGCTATGAGTGGAATTAAAGACTATAGACACACCTGTCTATATCCCTAAAGCCTAGAATCCAGTTATTTTCAATCGCTAAAATCGGTAAATACTGATTGCAGTCAAAAATGAATATCTAAAATATCTCAATCATCTCAATTTTCTGCATTGTCTCAGGTTTTGTTAGTCAAATAAAAACTTAAAATTAAATACAATTATTATGGATATAAAATAATAAAATTTTAAATTAATCTGTATATTTAAAAAACTATAACTTTAACAATATGTTCATAAATATGTTGAATACAATCTATATTTTAGTATTTTCATAGACATATTTCAAATAAGTCGCAATATCAATAAATAAAACACAGTTTGTTGAATGAGTTTAGTTTTGAGTTTATATTGCATCTCAAATTTATTAAATTACAAAAACGATAATATCAAATATTGGTTATTTGTAGAAAAAATGCCAATCCGAAACATATGAGTATAATATTTATGATGGAAGTCTCCCTAGTGGAGTAAGTTGGACTAGCAACTGGAAAACTTGTGCTTACAACTACAACTAGTCCGTCACGTTGGCCACACTCCATGATCAACCCGCTGCTGCTGTTGCTGCTGCTCGTGCTCCGGTTCACCTTGTAATATGATCGTCTCGTTGAAGTCCTGGTGCACCACAGCTGGCGCACTTGCTCGCCGCACTGTGACAATGGTGGTGTGTGCTGGCGATAGACTGGCATCCGAGTCGTCCACCTGCAGGATATACGTTTCACTCAAGTCATCACAGGTGGCATCATCGTCGAGATTGGAGGCATCGCTGGAGCGCATCAGGCTGGGACTGCTAATGCCGAACTCCAGCTGCAGCGGATCGAGGGGCGTGAGCTCCGTGGACTCGGGACTCCAGCTACTTCTTGCCGGCAACTGCCGTGGCAGACTGTTGTGGCAGAGCGGATCGGCTGCCGGCGATGTTGCCACCTGCAGCTGCTGGCCCCACAACTCCGCTGCTCGGGCGCGATTGTGGTCGGCTCGCTGCTGTTGCTGCTGCTGCTGCTGCCGTTGGGGCTGTTGTTGCTGCTGCTGCTGCTGCTGCTGCTGCACCTGCAGGCGTTGTCGTCGTCGTCGGTGTGGCTGCTGTCGTCGGTGGTGGCGATCGATTGTAGTCCGCTGCGGACTGATATGGCTGCTGGCTGTTGGCTGTGGCTGCGTCTGGCGCGGCATCATACTGATATCCGGACTGTGCATAGTCCGCCCCGCTGTAATCGTAGCCGGCATTGGCATCATAGCCATACTGCTGGCCATCGCCATACGGTTGCTGGGCATAGGCGCTCGGATCGTAGGCACTGGCATCGTACTGCTGCTGATCGTAGGCACTGTAATCGGTGTTGTAGGCTGCCAGGTTTGCGCTGTCGGCATTCGAGATGCTGCCATCGCCAAGGGGTTGTTGCTGCTGCTGCAGTTGTTGTTGTTGCTCGGGCTCTGCATTGCTGTAGCGTCGCTGTTGCTGTTGCTGCT
This sequence comes from Drosophila picticornis, assembly GCA_035043845.1. Taxonomy (NCBI): domain Eukaryota; kingdom Metazoa; phylum Arthropoda; class Insecta; order Diptera; family Drosophilidae; genus Drosophila; species Drosophila picticornis. The sequence goes on from JAWNMR010000362.1 coordinate 9,347,436, forward strand.
GTTCGGTTTGTTCACGTTCACGATCACGTTTCTCCCGCTGCTCCCGCAACTGTTGCAGCTCCCGATCTCGCTCCTCCCGTTCACGTTCACGTTGTCGTTCCCGTTGTTGTTGCTCCAGCTCTTGTTGTTGCTGCTGCTGCTGTTGCTGTTGCTGTTGCTTTTCGCCCATGCCAAGGTTGTCCTTGAGATTTTCGTCATCGTTATCGTTGAGTCCGTAGCCGTTGTCATTGCTGATGCTGCTCTTGCGCGCTGCTGCAGCTGCGCCAGCAATTGTGTTGCTGTTGCTGCTGTCGATGGCAGCTCCTGCTGCTGCTGCTGCTGCTGCTGCTGTTGCTGCTGTTGTTGCTGCTGCTGTGGCTGTTGGATCGTAGCCGTAGTCGTCGTCAGCGTTGTTGTGTAGTTGTTGTGGGGTGCTTTGTATGGGTTCAATTGTTGTGCCATATGTGGACGGCTGGTAATCGTATGCGGCTGTAGTAGTCACAGAAATTTTGATTAGTGTTTGCAAGCCAATTCAGTGCAAGTTTCTTGTGGTTGCTGTTGTTGTTTATTGTGTGGGTATGACTATTGTATTATATATATATATATGTATATCTATATATGTAACTGTTTAGCTAAGCTATTGCTGCAGCTTCCAAGTCGCAAGACGCTGTTGCACGCACTGTCCCAGGACCGGGCTCAACTGCTATGAGTATCAATGAAGGCAATTAGACACACAGTACAACATTTTGGCTTAAATTCAAAACTGAATATAAATCATTTAAAATATTTAATGGAATTCAAAAAACCAAAGAAAAATTTTTAATTTTTGCTGAGGCTCTTGTTAAATGAAAATGGAAATCAAAAATGTTTATGAAGCTCTGAGAATTTTTATAATTGTCTTGTTAATTAAATTTAAGGGCCTACAAATTAAAAAATCTCAATGGATCAATTTGTATAATAGTTTAATAATTAAATTTAATTTCTTTTATTTTATTTAAATTTGGTTTTGAAGGCTGTATGCAATTTTTACTGAAAAAAATTAATAACTCGAATAACTAATTGATAACTAACTTGTTGTAATAAAAATAAATAATATTTGAATTGCACAAAATGCAACAAATTAAATGGATGCACAATATATTATTGAGAGAGAGAGAGAGAGAGAGAGATTTATGTTTTTCCAGATCTACATATGTGTATATATTTATGTATATATGTATATATGCTGCTGATGGACTCTACTGAGTTCCAAGTTGAAGATTTACCTTTGCCGGCGCCTAAGCTAGTATAATCATGTGGGGTGGTATCTAATTTACTCATATGCTCTTCATTGCTCAACATGCGATTAGACAAATACTCTAGATTCGATTGTAAAGCAGATATTTCCTCTCTAATGCGACAGCCGATAGACAGTTAGAAAGAGACAGAGAGCGGGAGATAGATAGAGAGAGAGAGAGAGAGAAAGACAAAGAAAGAGAAAGAGAAAAAGTTTGTTAGTCAAATACAAATTCTTCAATCACATTTACCTGTAAGCGTTCAAATTTGTGCATTTCTGGTGTGAAAATGCAATCATCGTTTGCTGTTGCCTCCTCGGAGCTAATCTCATTAGCACCATTGCCATTGTGAACTAATTGTGACTTGTACTTTGACCAAATTTGCCTCAAACGTGCCATAAGCTGTTCATTTGTGTCACGCAGTTGCTGTTTGTCTTGACTGCGAAAATTCAGTTAACAAATTGCAATGTAAATAAAAATGCAAATTAAACAATAAATTAATTTAAACAACGATATTTCGATCAGCAAGTAACCATATTAGAGCTTTAAGTCAACTACTTACACATAAATATTTTGTTCTTAAATGAGAGTCTTTCTCAAGTTTAAAATTCTAAGCCTCAAAATATCAAATGATTGAATACTTTTTTAGAAATAAATCGTAAAATGAGTTAAACATTTTTAGTAGTTAAACATTGTCATAGTTCTCGTTCTCGGAGAGATAGATAAATATACTCGACTAATTATTTATATATTTTATCTTATTTATGTATATTATGTAAATTGAAAATTCTTAAAAATAATTGCTCGAAGGAATGTAGATTTTTTAAAAGTTTAATCATATTTTCAACTGTTCACAGTTCTCCTTCTTGATTGATACTTGTATTTAAGTATACTTCGATCGATCTGATGTATGAGTTTTTAAAAATCTAAAAAGTTTGCGACTTTGTAGCGCAGATAAATCAGATTCAACTCTAAAAGCCAGCTTTCGATCAAAACCACAAAAATATACTATGCATTTTTCCCTTAGAAAACAAGTTGCCAGAGTAAACATATAAATAATGATCATTCAATTCAATTCAATTAGCTATGCCATAATTTACCATAGTTAAAACAAAAATAATTTGTGTACTTCTTCATCTATGAAAATGGAACTCTAATTGGGATGCTGTTTGCTAAGATGTTCGTTGGTGATTGTGTATTATTATAATTATTATTATTTTTGGTATAATAACATTATCAAAGTTTGGTGGCCTGCTCCTCCTGCTCGTCATCATCATCATCAGCCACATCCTCGAGCCGGGCCAGTTGCTCATCGATTTGAGCCAATTCTGGCGTTGTGTCCTTCACAAAAGTCTCGTTCAGAGCATGAGCCACTTCGTCCAATTCATTCACGAATGTCTCATTGAGTGCATTTACTTTTGGCTTTGACTGTTTGGGCACCAGACGCACATTGACATCCACTTTGACTGGGGGGCGTGGCTTCTTGTGGCAGCCATCTCGTTGCAACAGTTGCTCAAAGTAGAGTTGCGGCTTAATGCTGGCAGTCAGTGCATTGCTCTGGCGACCTTTGCATGTTGTTGTTGCTGCTGCTGTTGGTGCTGCTGTTGCTGTGGCTGTTGCTGTTGTCTCAGCGTCCACCGTCAAATGCGTTGTTTGACATGGGGGCTGACAGCTATTGGCACTGCTACTGATGGTCTGATTCAAAACCAGATGCTGTTGCAGCCAAGGCAACAGTTCCGTTTTGCATGGATGACAGCAACTAGTTGTTGCTGCTGCTGCTGCTGCTGCTGCTGTTGATGTTGATGATGATGTTGGTGCAGTGCGATATTGTTGCTGTTGGTGTTGTTCGTGGTGTGTGTCTAGGGTGAATTCATGCGCGTGACAATGCATGCTCTTGCTGTGCGTGGTTTGTGTACGCGCTAAAGCTGTTGTTGTTGTTTGTTTTCCGCTGCTGCGATGGCGTTGATGGCTGCCGTTGCTGCTGTGGCTGCCGCCGTTGCTGCTCTTGCTGCAACATGCGGTGCGCTGTCTCATTGCTGGCCTTGTATAAACGTGTTCATGCTCGTGCTTGTGTCTCATAAAACTGGGGCAAAAACATTTCGGCTTGGCACCCATTGATGATGTTGTTGTTGTTGCTGCTGTTGCTGTTGTTGCTGCTGTTGTTGTTGCAGTTGTCTCTGTGTTGTGGTTGTTTGCTCTGTGCTTCTTGTAGCTTACGAATTTTGGCAAGGGTGGCATTTTGGCCAGTTCCTCAGCCAAACGCGCATTGCTCTTAATTATGTTCTGCAGTATCTCATCACCATTGTCGACAACATCAGCAGCAACATAATCAACATTGCCAACATCAGCAAAATTATCTAGAATATCCAATTCAGGCAGCAAAGTGAACGCGTTTGCGCTTTCGTTTGTTGCTGCAGTCGCCGCCGCTGCTGCTGCTGCTGCTGCTGCTGTTGTTGTTGTTGGTGTTGCAGCCGTTGTTGTTGTTATTGGCATCGTTTGTATGGCCATAGGCTCGTTTATTGCTGTTGTTGTTGTTGTTGTTGGCATCGCGAAATCGCACACTGGTTCTACATTTAACAAAATATTCAGGCAGGCAGGCGAGCAGCACAAGGGGGGAGGGAGGAGGGGAGGTTTGAAGAAGTACAGCGTGTTAATCCAGTATTGTTGTTTGTTGTTCTTGTTGTTGTCGTAATTATTATTTTGTATTTTTTTTTTTTTTTGTTGTGGTTTACGGTTTAAAATATAAAAATAAATTGCACTGCGTGTTGGCAAAATGTATTATGTAAAAACAATTGGTTGAGGCTGGCCATGAATTTCATATTGCGTTGTGTTTCAATTTTCATATGATGTGATTTGAGTTGCTCTCTAAAAGGGTGATCATATTTCATATATTGCTTAAACTAACCAAAACCCTTACAAATCGAACAATTGCACAAAACTAGATTGCAATTTGTGCAGGATTGCATTGAGTACAAATTAGGGAATGTTGTTGCTGTTGAAAGATGCTGGTAATAATTACTTGTGCTTATAGGTTGTATCCTCTAATTTGCCGGTTAACGTTTTACACTCATTCGTCAGTTTATCCATGAGTTGCTTCTGAGACGTTATCATTTCTTCGAGCTCATTTACCGTCTCCGCTACAAAGAGTAGACAGACAGACAAATTGTTGTGGGTTATTAGAGTGGATTGCAGGTGCGATATACATATATAAAATATTGTATCTTTATGGCAAGACAACAAACTCATGGATAAACTATTGACGTTTTGTTTCTTATCGAATGTATGTTGTATATCGGATATTCAAGACCACTCAAATTTTCGGTATATTCAATTTTCAAAACAGATTCCACTCACACACACACAAACAGGCACACACACAATATGAAAATCAATAGCTTAACCAGAGTTCAGAGAAATTGATAAGATAACAAATAATGAAAGTGCTTAGAAAAAAAAAAGTCGTTTAAGTTGACGAACTTTCTAAGTAAGTGTGTCAAAGTGACTGATTGATTAAATAAAAGATACAACTACAACCACATACCATGCTTGTCCTGCATTTCGGAAATGCGTTTGTCCAAATCTTTTTTGGTGGGTCGAATTTCGTTCTTTAGCTCACCGTAAGCCAGCTGAAAATGTTATTTAAAAAATTAAGCTGAGAATCACTTGAAAAATATGAAATAAAATATAAATTTAAAAAAGAATTAGGAAAAGTGGAAAAAGAATTATTCGCAAATAAGAATTCAATTTCAATTTGCATGGTCGGGCTTATAAAGCATCTCTTCCGAACTGAGATTACCTCCTTCTCTAGATTTGCAATCTCATCGTTCAAACGCAAAACCTCTCGCTTCGAGTGGAGTATGTCGGCGTCGCCACGATCCAAACGCTGGCGCAGAGAGTTGATCTCTGCCGTTAGACGAGCTGCCTCCGTTTTGGTCTCGCGTGCCGCCCGATCCAGCTGCAGTCGCAACGAGGTTATCTCTTGCTCCAGAGACTGCTTCTCGGCGTTCGCCTGGGCCATGTCTGCCAGGAATGTGGTGCGGTTTCCGCGCAACTCCATCTTGAGCTCCTCGATTTGGGAATTGCGATTGGCCACATCGCGTTTCAGATCGGTCTCATAGCGCTTCTGGCGCTCCAGTTCCAGCTGCAGCTTGGCCACCTGCTCCCACTGACTACTCAGATCGCCGCCCAGCTGATCCACTTGGCTATTGTAACGCCGTTCCGCACTTGCTCGCTCATCGGCCAAGCGACGCGCCATCTCGTGCTGCAGTTCGCGGACCCGCTCGTGCTGCCGGTCAAGCTCATCACGCAGGTGACGCACCTCCAACTGAAATGAGGTCAAATTATTATGTTTCTAGTGCAAATAGCATCCTTTTAGTTAGCTAAAAGTTGTATCAAGAGTTACCTCCGCCTGGGAGCGTTCCATCTGAACCAGGTCACTGATGTAGCGCTTGGAGCTGTTGGCGCTGTTATGATTCAGAGACTTCGCCTCGTCGAGCATGCGTTGCAGTTGGCGCACCGATTCCTCGAGACTGGTTTTCTCCTGTTGCAGCAGTTCCAGCTGTTTGCGATGAGTCTCGCAGTTGGCACTGCCCAAAAGGGCCACAGCGCTGCGAGGATCGATGTTGGCCTGCTTCCGTTTGAGCTCCTCATTCTCGGTGCGAACACGCTTCAGATCGATGTTGGCCTGCATCAGCTCCGCCTCCAGTTCACTGATGCGTGCCTCGTAGACAATGTTGGGGGCACTGGCGTACCGTGGAGATTGCACCTTAATGTTGCTCTTGCGTGGCGTAGTCGGCGTCTTACGGCCGGCATAAAGCAGATGCTCATCGCTGTCCGAGGAGGGACTGGTGGTGGTCTGCGCCATGGGCTTAATACTGCCAGTGCCAGTACCAGTGCCAGTGCCATTGGCACCACCAAGGGCAGCAAGCTCAGTGCGAGCATTCTCCGTAAGGTGCTCGTTCTCATTGATCACGTCCTTGACCTTGCCGAGCAAGTTGGTCAGCTCGTTGCGACAGTACTTGGACTCCTTCTCGAGCTGCTCAATGTAATCCTCCTGCTTCTCAATGAAACTGAAGATCTCGACAGGTGCCTGAACGCTGTCCGTGGGCAAAGGGGGAACTGGCACACTGCTGCTCGCATAGAGCGAAGGATTCGTGGCCAGGTTCTCCTTGGAAACGGAGAGATAACCGGAATTGTAGCTCTTTTTGGGACGATAGGAGCTAATGCGCGACTTCTGGCTGGGCGACAAATACTTGGAAATGTCCGAGAAAACAGGTCGTTCAATGACCTACAAAGCAAAAACATAAGCAATACAAACAAAAAAAATAAATAAAAAGGAAGAAAGAAAAATTAGCTTAACCCACCGATAAATTATCCGAGAAATTATCGCCAGAGTCCTCGTTGAAGTTGCGCAAATAAGCCGACGGATTGCCAACCAATTTGGGCGTGGCCGTGTAGGAGTTGTCGGCCAGCATTACTTTCAAACGGCCCACAGCCTCGTTGTAGGCATAGTTAGTATAATCCATGGTCTTGCTCTTCTTGCTGATGCCCTTCGAGGACTTCATCGAGAAATTTCTAAAGTCACCGAACAATGAAAAACGCGAGAGTTGAGCACTTTACATCTATGATCGATCACATCCTACAATAGTTTTTACTCTGCTTTGGAAGAAGTAAATAGAAAATAAAAAGTGTATCCCTAGAAAAGCGCACTGAGCGCGAGTTGGCCGCAAACTGAGGCTGCCTTTCTTTTTCGTTGGGGTGACAATTGCTGCACTTGTGCCACGGACTGTGAACTGGTTGCCGGGACAACGATTTGGCCAAAATACAAATGTGTTCAGTCCCTTAACCCTGCTGAGAATACACACACACACACACTCAATCTAACCTTTGACCATGTGTACAAGCGTCATGGTTCAGTGGACTCGCAGAGTTTTTCTTTTTTTATACCCTTCAACCATAAAATGGTCACACAAAGTTGTGCTTGGGTATGTAACAGGCAGAAAGAAGCACCTCCGAGCCCATAAAGCATATCTATTTATTCTGGGTCTGCATCAAAAGGCAAGTCGATTTAACCTGATTATGATTTTTTAGGACTACAATTCCCTTAATATATCTGGAAGAGTGTGCAACCTACAACGTGCCTACTTTTTTTTATGATATACCTGCAGTTGGAGTAGAGTATATAAATTTTGTCACTAATTTTGTGACGCTTTTAATGAAGGCATTTTGAATTTGATTAAAAGCCTACTTTTTATATAAACTTTATTTTATTTGTTTACATTTTAATGTTTAGCTTAGTTATTGCTTTTAATTTAAATAGTTGTTTTTTGTTAATCGCAATAAAAAGAAAAATTAATTACTTAAAAGAATTAAACGAAAAGTCATCGCTTATAATGCATATCACATTTTTTGAAAACCTATTTCAATAACATTTCTTGTAGGGTGTTTATAATTCGATAGCAGAAGCTGTTCTGCAGTATTTATAGGGTTGTTGTTTAATCTATGCTTTGTCAGGTAGTTATTAATATAATATATATGTAAAACTTTGGTATTTTATTAATTAATGCTTTTTAATACCCAAAACAGGTTGGCACAAATTGAATACTTTATTTATTGAAGATATAATCAGTCTTAGCGTCCCACAATTGACCTTTAGTTGATACTGCTTTAAAATAAATAGTTTTAATACTTTTGATAACATGCCAGAGTGAAGCAGAAATATTTCGCAAGTTTTGAGTCTTAAATAAACAAAAATATACAAAGTTTAATGCCTCTAAATTGTAGGTTTGATAAAAAGTGCAAAGAAAATAATTTATTTTACGAAGATGTTGATAAATATTATTATTTAATACGTTATGAAATGACGAGTAGTTAAAAATAATAACAATAGCAATCAATAATACAATAATAAACAGGTTTAAATTACAAGAAATAGAAGAAGTCATATTCAAATTAATTCAAGTAAATTATCATAGAAAATACATGTTTAAAATAAATTCCGACAGTTCATTGAAAGTTAAATATGCGTTACACACAAAGTATTTATTTATTCTCAATTTAATTTGTATATTTATATTTCTAATATAGACTGAAAACAGTCCATAAAATTAAAAATGATTTCCGTAATGCTTTTAAGATAAGTTTACTTAAGGCCTTAGTCTAAGTTAGCTTTATCTAAAAAAAGAGTAAAAAATATATTTTGGAATATGAAAATGTTGAGATATTCCAACATTTATTTCAAGTTAAAGCAAAACCCATAAAAACGCAAGCAGATCATAAATTGTTAAGCATTATAAACCATGCAAGAAGGAAGGCAATAAGTTAAAAAGATACAAAGATACAGAGCGAAAGCGATAATAGAGAAGGGATAGGAAAATCTGTTAATTAAGACTCAACAATTGAAAATTTTCTGGAATTTCCCAACAACAAACTGTTATTTTGATTTCCCCACGATTCTAATAATAATTTATTCATTGTGTTGCATACTTTTAGAGGGTTTGGCATATATTTAGAATAACAGAATAATATTTAGATCAATTTGATATTGCCAACTGATCGAGATAACCTACCTCGATCGCCTCTTGATCCGTCCGCCTGCGCTGCTGAGGCTGCAGATGCTCTCCCTATCGGAGTATCCGGATGGACGACTTTGGGCAAGATTCCGCAAGTTCTCGCTTGTCAGCAGCGATGTCAAGTTATGTGGATTGCTGTTGCCGACACTCTGCGGCTGGGCCTGTGAATGAGCGCGAGTACTTTTCAAGTTGTACAAAGGAGCGCTGTACTTGTGGAAATTTTCAGTTTTCATTTTACACAAAACGGCGTGGCCAACATAGGGTTACAAAGGAAACACCAGCAACACAGCAACACAGCAATAACAGCAACAACAGCAACAATAGGGACAACAATAGCAAAAACTAGTTTTTAAGTGGGGCGAGTCTTGAAAAACTTTCGCTGCGATTTGTGTTCAGCATGCAAGGATAAGTGGGGAAAGCACTTGTGGTATGCACTTCCTTCCGTTTGGCGGTTATGCTTTAATTGTTTCTTTGAGCCGCCGTCAGGATGCGGTTAAGAAGCGAACGCGAACGGGACGACAGGACGATAGGACGACAGGACGATAGGACGACAGGACGATAGGACGACAGGACGATAGGACGACAGGACGACTGGACGACAGGACACCGAAACGCGTTGAAGTTTAACTGAAACGTCTGCTTTCGCAAGTCAAAGCTTTTATAGACTCGGTTTTACAAACACCATCCGTTGACTGCAACCCCAAAAGCCAGCAGCAACTTCCAACAGCACACACACCCCTCCATCCCCCACCTCCACCCCTCCTTATGTATATAGTTTAGTGTGCTTTTAATGTGTTTGGTGCCATGACGTGCCCAGCCAGCGAAAATTCCACAGCATAATGCTAACTTCTTTTGTGCGGCCAACAAAATTCGTATGCAATTGGGCCCAGCGGCGTCCCATGACTCTTTGTGATGGGGGCCACTGCATGCACTCAGCGAAAATATCGCTTTGCATTTTAGGAATGCGCCCTACTTTTGGCAATAAAGTTTACTCATCTTATTATTCAGAAAGTATCTTTTTAAAAATAGGGATTTTCTTTTCTTAGTTCCAGTGTACATTATTCAAGTTTTCAGGATGCTTTTTTCTGTGTGAGCAGCACTCAAACATGGGCATAACAACATATAAGTCGATAGAAGAATAATCGTTTGTATTTCAACTTTTTACAAATATATTTCTGAGCAATCAAAAAATAGCCTCTTTAATTTTAAGTACATTTTTCGCATATCTAAAAACTATTTCAAGCTTGATTTTTTTTTTTGAATGTACAAGACAAGAACCCCCTTGTGGCAGACGCCGCTGTTTGGCAATTTGTCGGTGCGTCTGTTTGATCGATAGTTGAAATGGTCGACGTTTGTCGCCACCAACGTATTGAAAGCACGCTCAGACATATTTGTGCCAATATTGGATTGTATTTCCTGTCCCGCTCTGTCTCTTCCTGTCTCTATCTCTGTTTACTTCAGCCTTACCGCCCCCCTTTCGGTTGTTCAACTCGCACTAAACGGGGCCAAAACCGTTTATGCAAAGAAGAGCAGTGCATATTTTTAGGGTTTATGCGAGTGGTTTATAAATACTCGTGAGTTGCCATTGACAGTTACACTTGCCACTGACTGCTTTATTTTGTATAATCAAAATATTGACAAGCCCGAAAGGAATCCGTTGCTAACCGCTAACAAATTAGTGCCTTCCACATTATTTATGTTTATGTTTCTGTTTATGACTGGCATTGTGAATGCTTAATAAATGATAACGAAAATGACAAGCGAAATCAAGCCATTATATAATATTTAACAAGGTCAAATTTAATATAAACAGATTTTTTTTATTTAAGAGCTCAAACGAACTTTTTGAGGAGCCTCTTCTGGCTGAACTAGTAATTGGGCCAAAGGAGATAATTAAATTAGCTATACACATTTATATCTTTATCAAAAGAAACCAGATTAGAAGTTTATTAAAAAAAGATAAGATGAACAAATAAAAAAAAGATTAAGCATTTTGAAGTTTCTTGAATTTATTTGGTTGATTGTATCCAACACTCATTGAAAAAAGATATAAATGAAATAAATAAAAATTAATAAAAGTACTTCATAGATTATCACATATTCCGAATATATATAATCCAATAAAATAGATATTGTAGATCATTTTTTGTTTTTATTTGATAAACTAATATAATTAATTTAATTTATGCAGAGTAAAATTAAATATTATTTATTTAAAATCGATTTCTCACTCGTCAATAATTATTTATTTAATAGCAGTAAAAATAAGAAAAATTAATTATTAAGTAAAATTGGAATTGTTCAAAGAGAGCAACGAGTAAGATGAAGTTTAAAAAGTGTAGTTGCCAATAACTATGCAGTTGATATGTTGCGCGGTGAAAACACAATAACCACGGAGGCAACAGACACATGTGGAAGCCTGGCGGGCTGACAACAATTGATCTAGAGATCGGAACAGTAACTTATGAGCAAATCACAGACATTTAATAGCTCAAATAACTCAGGCTCAGAGGCAGCTACCAAGAGGACAAATGCAGCCGAACCGAGTCCAACTACAAGTCAAAGACCAACTCCAAGACCAAGACCGAGACCAAGTCCAAGTCGGAGTCGGAGTTGGCAAGCCCAGGCGCGCAGAGCGCTGTGCGTATGCAATCAATCAATGCAATCTCTGTTATCATGAATAATTTCCTAGGGGGCATATTTGGTGCGGTAATTGTGAGTGAGTGTGGAGAAGTGAAGAAAACCCTTTTGCTGTTGTCCGCTTGTGTTTTGCAACATTATCGGCTTCTTGCGATTTAATTACCAGAGACCACAAGACACTGGGGTCTACAAATACAAATCAAGTACAAAAACCCTCTAAGATAAACGCATAATTCCGTACATCCCATACCCGATGTCCAATATCTTGCAATACAATTCATAAACATAAACAGTGACTAGCAATTTAAGGCACTCATGTGTGTGTAGGTGTGTGTGTGTGCGAGTGTGTGTGTGTGTTTGAATATGTGTAAGTGTTATCGATCGTGGCCAATGTTGTTGCCAACAGAGTTGGCAAGCAAACGGCCCGGACTCAAGACCTGGTCAGATCCAGGTCCAGTCCAAGTCCAAGTGGAAGCCCTCGGGGTGCTCTCAGCAATTTTCATTGCTGTAGCTGCTGCTGCTGCTGCTGCTGGTGCTGCTGCTGCTGCTGATGCCGTCGCCGCTGCTGCTGCTGTTGTTGTCGTTGTCTTGGCCCTGGCTCTGACTCTTGCTGTGGCTATGGCTATGGCTGTGTCTGTGGCTCTGTATTCAGTGCCTCTGATCGTTGTCGCGATCTGCTGCTGCTCTGCTGCTGCTGCTGCTGCTGCTGTTGCTGTTTCTGCCTTGGCTGTGACTTGCTCTGATTCTGTTTCGTCCAAGCCAAGCAAAGCCAAGCCAAGCCAAGCCAACAATGCCGAACGTCGCCGACGTTACTGCAACTATTTACAACACTGCATTCCTGCGCCGCAGTCATTCAAGAAGCCAAAGCCAGCAACAGAGACAGAGACAGATAGACTAAGCCAAAAGCTGCGGTTTGCCGTTCAAGCCAGCACTGAACTTGTTTCATGCCACTTCGGCTTAAGTGTAAGTGAGTGTATGTGTGTGTGTGTGCGTGTGTGTGTATGTGGTTGAGCGCGCGCTCCTTCAACAACGACAACAAATGCTGGCCAAGCTGCCCGCCTGCCTCATAAATGCTGTAATAAGCCCACAACAGCAACAACAACAACAACAGCAGCAGCAACAGCAGCAGCAGCGTTGAATGTGCGCTCGAAACATGTTTATGAAAAGAAAGAAATTCCATTGCAAACAAAAGAGGCAAGAGGCAAACACAGGCGACCAACTGATCGGTGCAAGAGGAAAGAGGAGAGGCTTACGCTGCGCATGCTCGCATGTAATCCAACTCTCTCGCACACACACACACACGCACACACAGACACACGCACACACAGCCAACATTTACATATTGATGTGTGCTCTTTAGCCTCTTTTTCGACCATTGTATCGAACAATACAATAACAACTTTTTTTGAGTATCTGTTTACACGCGCATTCGATCAGCTCAATCATTCTCTTTTGCTCTCTCTCTCTCTCTCTCTCGGTCGGAGCCTCTCCCACTTGTAAGTAACTCTCTTTGAGCACGGCTGCCTGGCCTGTGGGCATATTTATTTATGCTATGGTGAAATGTCTTGGCTATCGGAGTGGCCAGCACAAACGTGTGACCATTGCAAAAAGTAGCACAGCATTTTCACCAGGCAACAGACCGTCCCAGTGCCATCTAAAGGAGCCGCGCTTGTGGGAAGTTTCTGGCTCTGGCTATAAAAAAAAATGTTGCACATAAATAATCTGAAATACTTGTAAACATGAACATTTCAAATCAATAAAAAAATATATGTATACATTTATTAGGCAGTCGCATCAAAAAACACAGCAATCAGACCAGATATCTGGTAATGACTAAGGCTACTTAAAATAAATTAAATAACTTATGTTTCCCTCATTTCAAATATTTGTTAAATTTAACTTTTATTAATAATAATAATTCTTATATTATTTTTACTCATTTTAAATAATAAACTGCTTTAATGAATTAAAGTATAATCAATTGATTAAATTCTAATTCTACGTACAAATTATTTTATTAACAATTATTAAATAGTTTGTAGCTTAGCCGATTTGGCTAAAGATCAAACACAATTAGGAAAGCTGTAGGATATGTGTGGAAAAACGTTTCAGACAAATTATAAAATATTAATTTTCAATTAATTCAAATTTCAAGCAAAACTACAAATCCTAAGAATCTATGTTATGCAAATTATATAATATGCGAATGTCCACAGTAAAAATTTTATCGGCGAACACTATTTGCACTAAATCAGGCCACATAAACTAAATTAATGAAATTAAAATGTTCACAAAGATTTTTTTATCTTTGCGTTATGTTATTAATATAATAATATATATAATATAATAATATTATGACAATATAACAATTAATACAGAGCTAGGTGAAAACCTTGATTCACAAAATAAATTAAAACCATGCATTTATTTATCAGACCATCCGCATAAAAATAGGATATGAGAAATCAAATTAATAAATAATTAATATTTTCATTTATTTTTATTAATATAGTGGCTTGTTTTCAAATAATTTATTTCGTATTTTTACGATCTATAATTAGTGATCAATGTTATTATTTATTTGACACATCACATTAGTTATTGAATTATTATTTTTAAAATACCACAAGTTCTTTGCTTAAGTCTTATATTTTTACTGGCAATGCTGCACAGTAAAGAGACGCAGAGGTCGTTGTGAAGAGAAAACACTCTCGACCATCCATGAGCACACGCATACACACGCATACACTAAGAGGGAGAGAGAGAGAGAGAGAGAGAGAGCGCAGCGCAGCAGAGCAACTCACACACACACCATGATGTGATGAGCACAGTTGCAGCTCAAAGAGGGTCGGGCACAGCTCAGTGGCCTCAGTTGCCATTTACCTGTTGCCGTGCGCTGTAATTCATCCAGTGTCGTAGCGGATGAAACTGAATCTTGAGGCGCCGCATTACGTTGCGTGCCTGCGCGTCTCTGTGTGCGTGTGAGAGTGTTTGTGTTAGTGTGAGTGTCAGTGTGTGTAGTGTAGCTTGTGTTCGTGGTTGTGGTGCTGCTGCTGTGTGTGCTCAAAGCAAAGGCAGCAAAAAAAAGATAACATAAAGCAAAGTAAAAGAGCCACAGTGAAAGATCAGCGTGCACACACACACACACACACACGCATACATATGTGTGTATGTATGCACACATACAAGCCCAACTTGCAATAAATATAAAGTAGAGAAAAGTTGTGTGAAATGGAATAGCAAAAGGAAATTAAATACATATATATATATATATATATGCACACACACATACATACATATACATATTTAATAAAACGGAATTTAATAAAGCCGCAAAAACTGCCAAATAATGAAAAGATGTGCGATGCATAAATGAAAACTAAACGAGTGACGTGTATAAAAAAGGTAGCAACTGCTATTTATTAAATTGCAATTCAAATTCAGGTTTTCTCTCACTCTCTCCCTCTCCCTCTCCCTCTCTCTCTCTCTCTCTCTCTCTCGCTCTCTCTCTCTGTCTTTGTGTGTTGGCCTGCCATGCTTTTGTGTGGCTTCAGCCAATGCAAAATTATGCTCAGACAATTTCCATAAGTATATTTTTCTTATTTTTTATTATTGGTGCATGCTCGTAAAATTACCAGGAAATAATATTTGTGTGTGTGTTTATCCTAGAGTGTGCTTCAATTGGTACATTTTTAGCGCTTTGCCAGTGGCTGGGCACAGTTCCAAACCAGTTGCAAAGTTGTCACATTAAAATCACACCTTCGAAGAGATATTTATTGTTGTTGTTTTTTTTTAACTCTGTTTTTTGCTGCAGTTGCTGCTGTGGTTTCTATATCTGCACCACATTGCCCATAACTCGTTCGCTCTCTCACACACACACACGCACACACACACACACACGCAAACACACACAGATACAACAGCTTTGGGTTGCATGCAAATTATACGTAAAGGAAGTCAGTCAGCCCCAGTGGCTGATGTTGTTGTTGTTGCCGCTGTTGCAGCAACTAGTTGATCTGCATAGACGCCCATTATAAGTATCATGCTGCTTGCTGCATGCTGATTTTGTCGTTTTTCCTTTCATAACTCTTACACACACACACACACACACACACACACACACACACACACACATACCAGTCTGTGATATGAGCAAAAAGTTATAAACATTAACGCAGTCACCAGCGCTAGTTAGTATTTCATTATGGGCCATTACCGGAACAGATTGTGTAGAACGGATATGATCATAGCCATTGCATTTAATTATATAAATACTTATTTGCAAAATAATTAAAAAAAAAAAACATAAATTACATGTTAATTGTAAGTCTTTTCGCTTTCCTACAAAACGCCTGTTCCCATATTTATAGAGCATCCACACGTGTGTTTGAGTATGTGTCTGTGTGTGGCACATGTGTGTGCCAAATGTTTTTCTTTTTTTTTTTGCGCTGTGTGTGTATTTACCATTATTTGAGTGTGCATGGGGGGTATCCGTTGTTTTTTGTTGGCCAGCAACATGTGGCTTTTCGGTTTTGCTATAAAAGGTTAAATGTTAATAAATTGTTAATTTGATATCTGTCAACGATTTCGACACAACATTATGACATTTGAGCAAAGCACTTTCCTTATTGCAGCGACAACTGCTGCTTGCCATTTAATCGCTTTCTAAAAGTCTGTGGCAAAACAAAAGACTTCGGCGACAAACTCGATTGCTGCATAAAAATATCATGGGCCAAAGATTTGCCCGCCGCCTGCCACACAGCCATTTTATGCATTTACCAACAATTTAAAGTATTTTTATAAAAAAAAAAAAAAGAAAAACATAACAAAAATGTCATCATATGCGCATTGCAATGACAAGCCAGCTAGCTAGCTAAGCTAACCAGCAGCCGGCCAACAGCAGCAGCCCGACTCAGGCCCAGTCCATTCCAGTCCAGTCAGCTATGGCCCGCAGCCTCAATCATAGCCGTACCCCCGCCGCTGCCCAATCCCCAATCCACTCAACTCACCCCAATCAAAGCCAAAAAGCTTTCAAGCCAAAAGCAGCCGACGACATCGTCAACGACGCCGCCACAGACATGAAAAAGCCGCGCGTCGATTTCATGAGATTTCCAGCAAAACTTTTAGAAAATTTAGACGGGTATAATAACTATGCCAACTGGCTGACAAACTGACTAATAAATATATTTGTGTTCACAATTAAGCACAGCTTTAAAAAAAATTGTTATAATTTAAAGAAATGTAAATCGTTCACTAAAAGATAAAACATCAACTACTATCAACCATTCAAAAATGTCCTATGACTATTATCAGAAATAGTTTTGGATTTACCTTACCTATTGTTGCCCAATAATATTTAATAAATTCTCAATCAAGAGAAATTGTTTGTAGCTTACTGTTATAAATAAGTAAATAAAAATATAGTTATTTAAATAATTAATTTATTAAGCACAGTAATTGATATCTTAAACATTTATAAGATTTGTGCTATAAACTTAAAATACTTGTTTTTTGCATAAAAAGTTTTTGATTTCGAAATAAATTTAAATGTTAAGATTAGCAGAGATTACTGAACACATAAACACATCAATCTTCCAGTTGTCTTCATATAATTTAAAAATCAAATGATTGATTTAAATTAAATTAAAATAGAATGATTAATATTCTGGCTATATCAATTATAAAATTGACTTTGCACGCACATTAATTTTGTTAATAAGGTGTAGAATTGTTGTTTGGGATGTCCTAAATAAATCTGAATAAAATTATCTTCAATTTATCGGGTTACAAAATTCGAAGGCCGCATTATTTTCGAAAAAACATTTGCAATGCAGTTTTGTAAAAATCTAGAAACTAAAATTGGTATTTGCAATGGCTTACAGAGTAATGCTTAATTCGTGGTAAGCCAACTCTTGCTTTACCTTTACTTTTTTTTATAAACATATATACATATATATATTCATATATATATATAGATATGTGTTCAGGCATACAATATATGATTTCATAGAGCAGGCTACAACGCAATAAGCAATACTAAAATGCATTGCGATGCATTTTTTTATTATTTTTTGCTTTTGCAGTCTTTTGCTGTTGTTGTCGGCCAGATTCGTAGCCAGAGTCCGAACCACAAAGAGTTGCACTGCAGTTGTGCGCAGCTCTCTCACGGCCACAAGCGACAGTTTTGTATTAGAAACGGCAACTTGTAGCTGCAGCTAGTTACGGGCTTGATGACTACCGAACAACACATTGAATGGTCGGGGGGTGGCTGGCGGGCAGGCAGGCGAAGGTAGCTGGAATGTTGTCGCTGCTAGTTGGCAATGTTGCCAAGTGACTGACATAGTTGTTGCTGCTGCTGTTGTTGCTGTTGCTGGTTTGTTCTTGTTCTGCTTTGTGCAGGGCAACTGTGGCCTGAACTTTAAAATTTAATTTGTTGAACTGAACTGAGCTGAACTGAACAGAACAGAATACAATTTATGTGTGGCATATTAGAAGAAGAAAGAGTTGCGTTTTAAGCAGGCAGAATACGTCAACGTATGCGGGCGTCGTTGTTGCATGCGGGCTAACAGCTAACAGCCCGCAGATACAAAGATACATAGATACAGATAACCTGTTGTGGTTGTTGTTATTGTTGTTGTTGTTGTTGTTTGCTGGCATCTAGTAAATCTCAGTACGTTGTGTACTGAGCAGCAGAAATCAGGCAAAACGGTGCTTTACATTCGTTTTTTTTTTTATCTCCTTCTCTCTCACTCTCTCTCTCTCTCTCTCAAAGTCATCTCTTCAGTTGGCCATGAGGCAGGCTTCTTCATTCTTTCTATATTTTTTTTTTTTGCTTTCTTTCTTGCTGTCGTGCTTTAATGAAATGTAATTTGAAAAATTGCGCGCGGCAAATTGTTGACTTGTTTGCTGCAGCTCGTTGTCGTCATCATCATCAGGTTCAACATCATCATCATCATCATTATCATCATCAACATGGTTAGAATTTCAAATATTTTGTCTTAATTAAAATTTTGCTGCCAAGCACTGCGACTCTTTGCTTGACTAACTTCTGCTCCATGCTTGGCAAAAGTCGGGCAAATCTTTTAAATAAATTAGCGCCGTCGTTCTGTTCGTCAAGCATTTGTCGCTGTTTGCATTTAGTCGACATTTTTATTGGATTAAGTTTGGCCTGGATTTACGCGCTGTCTTGGATTAGATGCGCCATCATTCACGTCCGCAGTTTTTGTCGTTGTTGTTGTTGTTGTTGTTGTTGCTGTTGCTGTCGCACAGCATGTAATTTGCGGTAAGTCTGCTTCTTTTGCTGCTTTTGGGCTTGTTGTGATTTATTTTGTTTGGTCGGACATTACATTTTAGGTTAAGTGGCGTTTATGCACAGTTGACTGTTTCGCCTGTCGCTTTGTTGGATATTTGGGTCATAAAACAAAAGACTTAAGCAACGAACTGGTTCGTCTGCTTTGGCTTTGCATCGGAATTTGAATTATTCCTACAGCAAAGAGGCAGACATAAACAGAGCGAGAGAGATGGATGGAATCGTTACTATTTTCCTATTTGATTAATGACTGGTCATTTTCATCCAATATATGCATATCTATATGTATATATATATATATATATATATATATATATATATTCACATTCATATACATGTAGATACCCGTAAAGGGCATTCGCCTCGACTTCAGGCTTCATTATATAAGCTTCGGTTTAATTAGTTTGGCTAAAAAAATAATTTTGCATTTTATAATGAATCTGCTGGCACAGAGTGAAATTTGAGTATAGATAATGATCAAATGGTGCAGAATCATTAGTAAAACATTTAGCACTGGATCTTCAAATGTAGGGTATTACTAATTTTAATGGACAGCAGTGCACAATTTAATAATAAGAGTGAGAGAAAGTTGATTATCTCTTAATTATACAGATTATTTCTTGATATTTCATTTGAATTGATACATAACTAATCTGAGCGGGACGCTGTTGATTGTAATACCAGAACTATTATCCGGATGCTTTCTCCTCCTTTGAAGTTCACACACTTATCAACAATGCCTCAGATCGTCTTCTAATGAGCCATTCATAGGCAATCATCCGCAAAATGTTGTCACGTCCACCAATCAATCTGCATACACAATTTCCAATTTGAGCATATGCATATTTGATTAGCTCGTTTCATACATTTCAAATTTCGCTTTGAGCTTATTTTTGCACTCTTTCTGGCCATTAACTGTGTCAACTGTGAGCGACAACTTTCAATTCTTTATATGGCTATTTGACACAAGGCCTAAACTCAGAGCTCAGTCAACCAAAATGTATAGTAAAGAAATTCAACTATTTATTGATTTGCATTTTAATGTGTTTCAAATCCACCCCAAATTTCTCAATAGTTTTATATCGTAAAATAATTAAATAATAGAATATTTAGAAATATATTTTGAATGCGAACTTTGAATATTTGAAACTAGAACCAATTTCTTAAACTATTAATTTTTTTATTTATATTTATTTTTTGCATTTACTTAATGAGGACTGCAAATAATAAATAAATATTTCACGTAATCAAATAATGTTAAAGCTAATAAAACATGCAGTTAAACTGCATAGAAACAATTATAAGATAATTATATGTTAATAAATAGTAACAAATCAAAATTGATCTTTCCCAAATCTTTATAAAGATAAAAAAAAATTAAAATATGAATTAATATAATAAATTAAACATACATAAAAACGAGTACAATACAACAAACACTTAAAATAAGTAAAACAAGGCATAATAAATTCAAATATTAATGCCTTAAGCAAATATAATAAACTAAAATGGCATATCGCTAGGTGCATAATAAAACAAATTGTATTTTATGATAGATATGAAGGAAAAATAATAAAAAGAAAAAAGTCAACCATAACTTCAGCAGCTGCACCCATTTTTTATTTTGCTGCAAGAAATATTTCTTGTTGCTCAAAGTTGTCAGCGCCACCCACTTTCTGTCCACTTCAGCTGGTTGTGTGAGTAGTTTTGTGTGTGTGTGTGTGTGTGTGAGAGAGTGTAGCTACATGTATTTGTATGTGTGTTTGAATGTGGGAGTTTGTTTGACTGAGAAACTTGGGGCGGGGCGCTGCAACCGCAAGAGCGGCAATTGCAGCATTTTGCTAAATCAAAATTGACACTATGCAAAAAGCCAACCCACGGACCAAAGATTGCAACACGGTAGCTGCACACACACTCACTCGCTTGCACACATACAGACAAACAGACACTCTCTCGTTGCTTGTCGGGCCAGACTGGGGCCAGGCGCTCAGCGTGCCATGCCACAGAGGCCAAAAGGTGCCCATTGCCCGACTCCATTGGCATGTGTGTTGCCGTTGTTGTTTCTCTTGTTGTTCTTGTTGTTGTTGTTGTTGTTATTGTAGTTTTGTGGCGCCAAGTAATTTCTGTGTTAGCGTTAGATTTCAGCCATGTGCAGACAGCAAACACCACGCAAACAGCAAGCACAGCAGTTATTAGTTATATAAGCCGCACAGTGGTGCAAATGACGAACTTTAAATTAATTAAATATGATTTTTAATGCTCATAATTATCCATATTAATTACCACTCGGAAAATGTTGAGCACAGGTATTAAGTCTAATTACTATTCAGTCTTAGTCTGAGCCATGAGATTAACAGTCTCATTTAATATGAAATTATAAATAAGTTTCACTTTTTTAATATATTAAATACACCGTTCATTTGAATGGATACAATATTATAAATATGTTATTCGAGGAATTTTTTGTATTTGACAATAAAATTCAAATTTATTATTTATCTTCTTAAAATATCTTAGGTATTTTTCTTGGCCAGAAATTTATCTTTAATCTAAAATCATAATCACAATAACAATAACAAAATTAATTCATTAAAATTATAAATAAATAAATATAAATGAAAAAAAAAACAGTATAAAATACAACATTCCATTTTAAATGAATTTTTAAATGTTAAGTGAAACATGCTAATTAAATTTAACGAACTTAAGCAGTGCTTTCGATCCATAATTAATATGAACTGCTGGCAATGTAGAATATCCAATTTGCGACCAATTCAATTGATATTAAAATCAGATTTTTAACCATATTTTGTCCCAAACCGTTACTTGACTTACCAACCACTGTACTGTTTGCATGTATGTGAATCACTTTACTGGCTGCACCGCTGTGAGCACCACCGTGGTGACATTTGTTCATTAAGCATATTAAATAATTAGTACTTGTTGTTGTCATATTTTATGAGAGCGTTGCTTGTTGAGCACGCTGAGAGGCTTGGCCTGGTCTATTAAGAGCTTAAACACAGCGAAGGACCGGACCAGTTCGCAACATTATAGCCACAAATTCAAGTGTTTGCCTTTTGGCTTCGTTGAAAACGTATGCGATTTAATTGAATAGCCATTGACCTGCCCTGTCGAAGACCTAAAATAAAACTCATGATACAACGAAAAAATCCAATTAAAAAGAAGCCTTGAATAGCCAAACAGCAAATTATAAATAAATAAACAAATAAATCATAAATCAATTACAAACTTTTTGCTATTAATTATATGTTGTATTGGATTATAAAACTGTATTTATGTCATTTATCTTCTTTTTTGTGGGATTATAATGAAATTCCATTAAGAGTGATTAATTTTTAGAGTCTCAAACTTGAATTAAAGCTAAATTGTTCCTATTATGATTTTGTATTTTTATTATGTATAAAGTTGCGAAAGTTGTGTTATTTAAATTCAAGAAACAGCAGATCTGGCGATTTTTTTTATTATTTATATTTTTAATGATTGAAATATTTATATTTTTTTTTGTTTTGTACTCCCAATTAACTTTAATACAACTATTACAAAAATCAACTTTAATACCTCAAATTATGACTTGCAGCTTACAAAGATTCAAAAGTTTAGGTCTACTTTGTTACTAACTAAACTTTCACATTCAAAATAAAGCCTAATTATGAAAAATATACTCAAATTTAGATTTAAGCGAAACAACTTTCAATAATATCCATCAGTAGCCGGGCATCTCAGCTAGCCTAATTGATTAATTGAAAACTTAAATTTATCTTGATCCCCACAAATTTACACAATTTTTGATGGTAAAAACAAATTGAGTGTCAAAGATCTGTGTTCGTACGAAGATATTTAAAGATTTGTTTGATTTACATGCTGTCAAACTTAACAAATATTGCCACGAAAAGTGAGTAAAAGTCAAAGATTTGGAAGCGATAGCAGTTTTAAAGGCTACTTTTGGAATTCTGAATAATAAATATGGGTTGCTGTAAGTGACAAATTTCAAATGTAAATTTATGCAAATTGCATGCTGCGTTGCCCAATGAGCCATTTGACACTTTTGTCCACACGCAGCTGATTTGATTATTAATTATTTATTGTCCGAGTATTGTGAATTATGGCAAGCAAATACCAAAAAAGCTCTCGAATCGAGCTAACTGAGGAGGCTGTGTAGACTGTGGCGGCCTCTGGGCCATTTTCCTTTGGTTTGCTTTTGGTTTTGGTGTTTCTTTTATTTTTGGATACATTTGCTGCGAACCAGTTGAGCGACATTCCATTTGAGGCGCGACAGGCGGCGTCCATTTCGGAGATGCTAAGATTAATCAGCTGCCATAAGCCAAATGACAAGACATATTTTTTGTAGTTGTTGTTTTTTTTTTGCGTTTATTATTTTTTTTTGATTTTTTGGACTTGTTGCCTTTCGAATGCCGAGTGGTGTTATTATTGTTATTATGTTTATTTGTGGCAAAGCTAGGAAAAAAAAATTAATTTCAAATTTGATTACAATAAAAATAGAGCCACACACGCACAGCACCGAAACCGAAATCGAAATCGAGCCACTTGTAAGCAGCATTTGATTTACGTGCCACAAAAAATAAACACGCACACAAACACACAGGCAAACGGAATGAAAGACGCATCAGAAATTCCCTCATCTGAGTCTGAGCCGGAGCCGGAGTCGGAGTCGGAGTCTGGGTCTGGTAGGTGTGTGTACCGTGACGGCCCAACCCAAAATGCCAACAATGCTAAAGAAGATTTAACCACGCCAAACAATTCAAATTTCAAATAAATTTATTGTTTTCTAGTTAGATGCCAGAAAGCAAATTATGCAAAGCTGCCTCAAAACAAATATTTAAGGCGGGCTAAACTAAAGAGGCACATGCCTTTATTCTCATGGCAATATGTGTTTGCTTGTTCTATTTGCCGAATTGGGTTACTTTCAACATCATTTTTGCTTAAGGTCTTAGGTTACACCAACAACAACAGCTATAACAGCAGCAGCAGCAGCAGCAGCAGCAATACAAACAATGCCAGCAGCAAACGTCGATTTTTTTGGGCCAGGCCAAGCTGCAGATGGCCACAGACTAACATTAGAACAGCCCACGCCTGGCTTATGATTAGAGTTTCCAATGTTTCAAGCGACACTCCAAACTGGTTTCCTGCCAAAAATGAATAAAAAATAAATATATATATATATATATACATATATGTATATAAATACAAATGTATACACATAAATGTAAACTGTGTCCAACAAATGGAGATGGAGATGGAGCCGGAGCTGGGGCTCAATAATCGTTGATGCCAATAGAAATATGACAGCATTCGTGTGTCTACAAAAATGAAAAATAAATTAAGAAAACATACAAACATAGAAAAAATAAATAAAGCAAGTTAATAATTGGTGGAAGCGTGGGCGTTCTGCTTATTAATTGTTAAATCGTGAAAAATGCCAGACAAAGTTTTTTTTTTTTGGTTGCCAGCTATTAAAATAACTGGCGCCGTATTTTAATAGCTAATCATGTTGGGCAAATCAGTTGCTCTCCAGCGTGGGCCTTAAGAAAATCTCTTTAAATTGGCTAGAATTTAACTATGTATTCACTAAAAGGTCAAATACACTGCATTTAAGGCGTGGCGCGCCCCACACAAACACAATTCTACGCACACAAAAATATCTCTTTAATAATAATTGGCGAATTGAAATCGTTGGCAACCCACTTTGCACGGCTCACATCATCCATTCATTCCCATGGCCAAAAGCGCGACTGGGCCCATACCAGAGACAATTTATTTACATACATATTTTTATTATTATTTATTTGCCTTTGCCTTGTGACTATGCATGACCCAAATTCCATTCGGCGATTGCCCCCTGAGAATAACCAGGTACATCTCATATTAAGTTAACAACGCTAACAGTGAAAATATCAATTTGCAATGCTTTAGGCTCTACTCAATTTTAATAGTTGCTTAAATGCAACTTTCTTTTTTATTAATTATTATAATTATACTAAGTACTTTCTAATTTCCTTACTCATTTTGAAGAGGAAACAAGGACTGGAAGATATCCCGAAGCAGAATTGTTAACCTTTTTTTTGAGCAAGAAGCAAGTAAGAGTGTCCTAGTCAAGAGCGCTCGACTAAGAAATACCCTGAAAAATACCTGTTGCAAATATTAAATCTCTTAACCATTACATTATTATTATTATTATTATTATTATTATTGTTATTATTATTATTATTATTATTATTATTATTATTATTATTATTATTATTATTATTATTATTATTATTATTATTATTATTATTATTATTATTATTATTATTATTATTATTATTATTATCATTATTATATTATTATTATTGTTATTATTAATATTATTATTATTATTATTATTATTATTATTATTATTGTTATTATTATTATTATTATTATTATTATTATTATTATTATTATATTAGTTTGGCCAACGACGCACACAGAGTAAAGAAGTCAGCCGAACTATAATTTTCTCAGAAAGTGTAATCTAAGCCACTAAGTTGAGTGGTATGAGTAACAAAATCTGTGCTTCTTAACCAATCTTAAAGAAATATGTCAGTCTATTTGTTTACAATTGTATCAATCATTGCTATTGGAAATTGATTATCTATTCCATTATCTATTTTATCCAAGCGGATACAGCTGTCTTGATCTTAAACTGGATCTGTGTTTAGTAATATAAATTTGAATTTAAATTTATCTAGTTTTGATGGTCATACAGATTGATAGACGGACCAGTTTCCTTCTGCCTTTTACATATTTTTGCACAACTCTTCGCTCAACAAAAAGTTGCAACAATAATGTAAAAAATCATTTCTGTAGTGTTGTCAACTCCAAATTCAAATAAACAAATTTATTTATGATATTTATAAAGGGTTTAATACTAGCAAAGCTTAGAAATAAAGCACATAAATGCCTTAAATACCCAATTTCTTTAATGTTTTATATTAATTTGAACTTAGCTTGTATGTCTTTATGCATATCTCATTTTCAGTGCATATTGCACAACTTTGACTTTAAACAATTTACTCTTAATTTTATCATGACTAAGAATTACTCATTAACAGAAGATTAAAAGAGAAATTTGCTATTTCAAGTTAATAATTAAAGTAAAATAAATGAATTTATTAATAACAAATTTTTTATGTTTGTCTTTGCAGACTTCTGGCTTAAAAGCGGCGGTCGCCGTATAAAACACAATAAGAGAACAAAACAAACAAAAACATGTCGCACAAGACGAGCACGCGACGTGCCCCGGACTTGGAGTGTCCGCTGGCATCGCTGGGACGGACGAGCAACGCGGTGCGGGATCAACTGGCGGCGGCGCACTATCATCATCCGCATCCATTGAGCTCCAGTCCGCTGGATCCGCAGGCGTACAAAATGTCACGAAAGTCGCCAAATCTTGGCCACAATGTGAACGACACCGTTGCCAGCAGCGTGGAGCTGTATCCGCTGGGATCGCGCAGCTCCACGCCGCAACACGGCGAGCAGCAGACGCCAGCGACAGCGGCGGCGGCGGCAGCGGCAGCGACGACGGCAGCAGCTGTGCTGCACATGGTGCAACAGAAGGCAGCCACATTCGAGCTGCGTGGCAGGCACACACGTCACGATCCGTCCACCTTTGGTGCCCATTCCACCGCCTCGGTGGGTCGGCATGCGCAGGCCAAGAAATCGCCCGAGCTGCAAACGCTGCCGGCGCCGGTGACCCGGACGACAGCGCCAGTGCCACAGCCCCGCAATTTTCTAACGTTAGACTGGTTGCATGGCAACAGTGCCGACACTGAAGATTCCAGCGACAACAATGCGGGTGGCGCCAATGGCAGACGCCGAGGCCAAGCGCAGGGCGGACGCTGCAGTGTGCCCACCGTGCTGGTGCCGTGCAGCAATGGCAGCAGTGCCCAGTATCTGCTCGACAAGAAGATGGAGTCCCTCTATCTGGGCAATGCCCTGCGTGCCCTCCCACTGGGCGCCGAGGCGAGCCAGTACCAAAACGAACGCTACTATCTGGAGGACTACAGCAGTGGCAGTGGCAATGAGCGATTGCCAGGTGAGAGTCATTATTATCCTCAATCCATCCTCAATGTGGAGCTGAGCAACGTTGAATCCATTCAATATTCTATTTGCTATTTGGTGACTCTTGCTCGAAAAATGTCGCGCAGAATTGGGCGTGGCCATAAATTATTGTTTTTTACCAGTCTTCTTCCAAACTTGGTAATTTTAGCTCTGCCTTGGGCTATTTTAAGGCGTGTCACGATTTTGAAGTCATCTTTGCAAGAAATTCTTCATTGCTTAATTAAATTTTTAAGTGAATACATAAAATTTGGAAGACTTATTAATATTAATATTTCAAGTTTGCACAAGGCAGTTGTATTGTCTTCTTGGTGTTCTCTAAATTAATATTCCCATATCGAATAAACATATTAAGATCTCATTTATTCATATCATGTTTTTTAGTTTCCTCTCTTTTCTAGGCACTAAAATGTGTTGATTTATTGCCCATGAATTATGTTTTCTTAAAACACTTAAAAATAACAGTAAAGTTCCAATTGACTTTAGTTCTGCTATTAATTTTCTTATTTCGTTAATTTAAGTACTTAAAAACTTAGTATTTAAATACAAGCAAATTATTGTAAATACTTTAAATAAAGGTGTTCAATGAAGTTAAGCAAAGTGTGTAGAAAGCAGAAGAAACCAAATACGACCCCATAAAGTATATATATTCTTGATCAGCAGGCGATCCAGAGTCATCAGAGCCAGTTTGAAATTCAAGTTTATTTTATTTGTTTAATTATTATTGATCATCTGCAAATTTAAGATTGGATAAGAAACAAAGTTTTAGTTAACTCAAACGTATTTTTATATTGAGCAAACTAACATCAGTCAGACTGAAGGGTATCTGCTAGTCGAGCTATAATGAAAATCCAAAATACCCCACAAAGAGAACTAACTCTTAAGATTTCTCTTGGTTGACAGAGCGACTGCATCATCCGCACAACTCCAGTCCCAGCGAGACGAGTGGCTCGGATCGCTATCTGCTGAATCGCAGCACCAACTCGCCCGCCAATGCCTTCCAGCTGGACCACCATCACACCAAAGTGCAAAGCCTTTCCGATGGCCTCTGCAATCTGGGCCGCTTCTCGCCCAGTTTGGATCAGGGATATGCGACACTGGTGTCACCATCGCC
The DNA here is from genome assembly GCA_035043845.1 of Drosophila picticornis. NCBI lineage: Eukaryota > Metazoa > Arthropoda > Insecta > Diptera > Drosophilidae > Drosophila > Drosophila picticornis. The sequence continues at coordinate 9,375,441 of JAWNMR010000362.1, forward strand.
CACTGGCCATCATCCGAACAGCAGCAGCACTGTGGTCATCAGCAACAGCAGCAGCAGCAGCTGCAACAACAACAAGAACACCAGCTCCAGTGTGGTGACTTCTGCCGGTGGTGGTGGTGTTAATGTTGGTGGTGTCATTGCCAGCAGCACGCCGGCAACAACGCCGCGACGGAGCAGCAATGTGACGGGCACGTCGATTGGTCCGCCTCCCTGGAATCGCAAGGGTCCGTATCGGTGTGGTCCCTACTTTGATCGGCTGCCCGATGAGGCTGTGGTGCGCATCTTTAGCTGGCTGGACAGCTGTGAGCTGTGCAACGTGGCCAGGGTGTGTCGACGCTTCGAGCAGCTGGCCTGGCGACCCGTCCTCTGGAAGTGCATCACGTTGCGGGGCGAGCACCTCAACGGGGACAAAACGTTGAAGATGATATTTCGGCAGTTGTGCGGCCAGAGTTGCAATGGTGCCTGCCCCGAGGTGGAACGCGTGATGCTCGCCGATGGCTGTCGCATCTCGGACAAGGGTCTGCAGTTGCTCACCCGTCGGTGTCCCGAGCTGACGCATCTGCAGCTGCAGACGTGTGTGGGTGTCTCCAATCAGGCGCTCATCGAGGCCCTAACCAAGTGCAGCAATCTACAGCATCTGGATGTGACGGGTGAGTCACAATTATTGCTTGATTTTCATATATATTCCATATATATTTATTTATAGGCTGCAGCGAGGTGAGCAGCATTAGTCCAAATCCGCATATGGAGCCACCGCGGCGCTTGCTGCTCCAATACTTGGACCTCACCGATTGCATGGCCATCGATGACATGGGCTTGAAGATTGTCGTCAAGAACTGTCCACAGCTGGTGTATTTGTATCTGCGACGCTGCATACAAATTACAGGTGAGAATGCGAAAGATACAATTGATTGATTGATTGATTGATTGACTGACTGACCAGAAAAAGCAAATTGAACTTTGCCATATATTTTTGTAGGGAAAAATACATACAATTTATTTTAAATTTATTTTAAATTTATTTATTTAATGCCGACTAAAATCCGTCAGTTGCTAAATTGAAATCAATTCATAAAAGCGACAACTTCTTTATATAGAAGTTTGCAGATTGAGAAGTTGTACTATAGTTAAAATGTAAAAGCAAAAACCGAGTCGAATCCGCTCGTTAAATTTTGGAACACTTTGTTATTAAAGCTAACATTGAATCTGTTGCAGATGCGGGTCTGAAGTTCGTGCCCAGTTTTTGTGTGTCGCTGAAGGAGCTGAGCGTCTCGGATTGCGTCAACATCACCGACTTTGGCCTTTACGAGCTGGCCAAATTGGGCGCCGCCCTGCGCTACCTGTCCGTGGCGAAGTGCGAACGGGTTTCCGATGCGGGACTGAAGGTGATTGCACGTCGCTGCTACAAGTTGCGCTATTTGAATGCCCGCGGCTGTGAGGCGGTCAGCGATGACTCAATCACAGTGCTCGCCCGCTCCTGCCCCCGTCTGCGTGCCCTGGACATCGGCAAGTGTGATGTAAGCGATGCTGGGCTGCGTGCCCTGGCCGAGAGTTGCCCCAATCTGAAGAAGCTGAGTCTGCGCAATTGTGATATGATTACGGATCGGGGCGTTCAATGCATTGCCTACTATTGTCGCGGCCTGCAGCAGCTGAACATTCAGGATTGCCAGATATCCATCGAGGGCTATCGGGCAGTCAAGAAATACTGCAAGCGATGCATCATCGAGCACACAAATCCGGGCTTCTGTTGACACGACGCAAACGGAGTTCGAGTTCAAGCAAAGAGGCAGGCCATATGAGCAAAGTTGTTCTAAACAAAAAAGGAAAAAAAAAAAAACAAAAACAAAAAAACACACACAAAATGCCCTTAGTTTAAGCTGTTACAGTAGTCGCTCGCTAATTGAAACCCTTTTGATTTTTATATTCATAACAATTGGCTTATAATTTTCATCTCTCTAAATTAATTCTATTTTTAAATATTCTATTTGAAATTAACAAAATGTTTGTGAATGAAGAAAAGTCTTTTCAAGAGAGTTTTCATTGTACTAAATTCGAAACTAAATAGGGAAACTTAAAAAGTTATTATCAGAGAATTGTAATTGTCGAGCGACGAGTGTATTGTAAATATTTACCTAGGCAGCTTGTAAATAGTTTAGCTGGAGAGGATTCGAGCTTAGTTAGAATTTGCATTTAAGTAGCGCGCCTTCTAGACTAATTCTTGCATAATAAATTATTTCATATAACCCCCCCATAGCTCTTATCTCTTATTCCGGGTAAATGAACATCATTGTTGGTAAATGAGAATGCAATTTTGATTTTTTAGTCTTTGCAAATTGAATAATCACTGATCACTGATGAATCAAATTAACGCATTCGCCTTTGTTATTCGATTCGATTGTGTTTTTTAAATCTCAACTGAAGTGCCTGTTGTAAATTTGGTATTCAAATTTCTAATCGATTCTTTTTCTATTGGCCGAAATATACTGCACATAGTCTAAGTAGACAAACGGTCACATTTTCCACAATATAGTGCAGCCAATCACTTTGCAGACTGCTGCCATCGCTTGTCATGTGCGCCGCATGTGTTTCCCTAATTTTGGAAAAATAAATCCAGGCAATTTAAACTTGTTCTAAAATATTATCGAAAATTTATCTATTGACTTACCACCACGTCGACAAAACGGTCACACTAACGGAAAGTGCGTTCAGCCATAGCAGATAGCTGATGCCACTTACTTTATGTGGTGAACGTATGTATAATGACAAGTAGTTCTTGCCGAATTTCAAAAATATTTCTTTAGGAACTTAGACCTTACAAAAATATTATCGCGCATATGTCAATCGACTTACCACCACGCAGAATAATTTTGTTTTTCGGAAAACGAAACGGTCTCACTAAAGCAAAGTGCTGCCCGACACTGTGCAGACAGCTGATGCCGCTTGCTATGTGTGGCGAACTTTTTATTTTGTAGGTTAGAAACGTTGTATAATGAGAACGTAAATTTGTTTAAACTTGACTTTGAACAAAATCGACAACAAACCAGTTGTTGTCTGACGCAGCAGTTATGGCAAAGTACATCGCACAGATTATTGTGCTGGGCGGCCAGGCAATAGGACGCGCCTTCGCCAAGGCGCTAAGACAAGAGATTAACGCTTCGCAGGAGGCCGCCAAGCGAGCAGGCGGCGGCAGGCAAGGCGATCAAAGCGCCGAATCCAACATGCGAACGGGTGCGTTAAGTCTTTAATTAACTGCCAACATGCAGCATTGTACATATTACTCTTGCAGGGATGACGCTGGAAGAGGCGAAGCAAATCTTGAACATTGAGGATCTAAAGAGCAAAGAGACGATTATCAAGAACTACGAGCATCTATTCAATGTAAATGAACGTGCCAAGGGCGGTTCATTCTACCTGCAGTCGAAGGTGTTCCGGGCTAAGGAGCGGCTCGATCACGAATTAGAGGCGCAACAAAAACACAAAGATGAGCCACAAGCGGAGGAGGCGCCCCAAAGTCGGGCGAGACAGCGGCGCTGAGGATTTAAATTAGCTACCGTCGAACGAAATTAGCTTTAGATTTTAATCGATTTAAATAGATGTTAAGTGGAAATACTGCGCTTTTTTGTCGTTTACCTGTAAATAGATAATACAACATTCAACGCAATTTCGACACTTTTGTCATCAGCTGTTTGGTGTAGAACAGCCCTGTTTTGAGTGCAGCACAAAGTTGGCTGCGTCAAAACAGCTGTTGGTGGGCTGCCATTGGAAGGCATACAAATGCTGGAAAAAGACAAGACGGAAACAATAATCGCTACGTAGCAGACGTTGTTTGTTGTTTTGAGTTTTGTGTACAATCAACAGACGTGTCAATTTTTTGATTAGGCTGCGACAGAGCCCAACGACGCAAAACAGCTGGCACATGCGCGAAAATACACAGAAATTCCAGCAAAAAGCAAAACGCTGAAATCAACCACCTACTAAAGCAACGTCGACATCAACGACGAATTTCCACTCGGAGCATCATCGTTCTTGGAGCACTGCCGACTTCAGAGTATGTGTGTGTGTGTGTGTGTGCGAGAAAGAGAACGCAGCTCACAACGGTATTTGAGCAAAGAAAATTCCGTTGTTCCGTCAGTTTTCAGAGGACCTTCGACACAGGCAGCCGAAAATTCAAGTTTTGCTCGTTTTACCAGACAAGACAAGAAAAAATAAAGAAAAAAGACAAATAAACTTCATTTAAAGTGGTAATTTTGAAAGTTACGCTCTATAACAATTTAGATAGTATAACTCGTGAAATTAATATCAATTGGACGCGACATATTTAACAGTGCGATTAATTTTGCAATAGTTTAAATTTATTTATTTGCCCATTTATTGATTTTCAATTCGACTTGCCATTAATATATATTGTTTTTTCTTCGCCCCCCCCTCCGTTTAATCATTTTACAGCGTGCTAACATAATTAACTGTAAAAACGCAAAGAATTTACATAACTAACACCGTTGAAAGTGAAACTACATTGGTGCAAAAAAAAAACGTAACGAAAAGAAAAGAAAAAACCTATTACAAAATTCCTGCCAAGTGTAATAAAAGTTAAGCAGAGGAAGGAGACAGCAGTAGCAGCGACGTTTGCAGAACACGACCAGAGACCAGAGAGAGAGAGAGAGTCAGCGAAAGAGCGAACGAGAGCGAGAGTGAGAGCACAAAGAGTGGGAGCAAGAGAGCGCAACTACAAAAGTAACAACACCCCACAACACAAACGCGCACACCGCCCCCCCGCCCGCACCCAGCCTCCCCTTTTGCGCACATCTGCACACGTTTCGGCTTTCGTCTCTGCGTCGTGCGTTTTGTGTTCGTGTTCGTCGCATTCGTTTTGTGTATACACGACGACAACGACAACGACAACGAGAACGACGCCAGGCTAATCCTTTCAAGCGCTGCGCACAAGAAGAACAAGAGCAACAGAAACAACAACAATAAAATAAGCCAAACATGTTTTCGGGTCTAACAAATCAATTCACGTCGCTGGTGGGCGCCGTCAAGGGCGGCGCTGGCGACGAGGATGTGCCAGCGCCCACAGGCGATGCTGCCGCTGCTGCCGCCGCAGCGACATCAACAGCCGATGCGGTGGCCACAACAGCGGAACAGGATGCTGCTGCTGCAGCTGCTGCCGCTGCCGCCGCCGGCGGCGAGCAAGTGCTCGAGGGCGAAGAGGCTGGCAAAAGGTGAGTCAACTTTCCACAACTTGATTTATTTTTTCTGCCAATTTCTAAAGCTGACTGATAATCGTTATCAGCTGAAGGCCAACTCCCATTATCACTACTGTGTGTATTTTGTAAATGCTTTGTTCCAAACCAATTTGGCAATTCCATTCAACTCGCGACTTAAACTCATTTTGATAGCGTGCCAATTTGACCTTGCAATTTGTACCTTTTAGCCATATTTTACAGGCAACCAAGCCATTCCGCTGCTGCTTTTGGCCTGGTTTAGACAGCTCGTTCTGCTCGTGCATATTTCATTGCAAGTCGCTTTTCGTGACCGAACATAATTGCCTTAACTGCAAGCGAAAATAGCTGATAAATTTGTAATCCAATTCTCGTAGTGCAAAAATGTTGATTTATTGCCTGCCTGCGTCCACAATTTTGATGTGTGGTCCCCCCTAAATGGTGTTAGCACTTTAATTTTTTGTGCATTTATAGAAATATTTTATTTATGTGTTGAGCCGCCATTAAATTCTATTAGAAGGCACATCGGCTAAATCGAATTTATTGTCGGAGCTTTCTACTCCAGCCATCTTTAAAGAATATACCTTTTCTTGAAAATTGGTTATTCGCCAATCCGTTCTTTTTACAGAAACTTACGTTATTATTGGCTGTATCTTGTAGTTTCTTTAGAATATTCATTTTTTGAATAATGAAAGGGGAATTTATTGTCAGTATTTCATTTTTAACTTATGTATTGAACACTTACGAAAATTAAATTTTTTTTACTGCTGATACTGAATGATCTGTTTGACTTTATGTTTTATATTTATAGAAAACATTTAATATAAATACAGATGTTATTTTTTTCATATTCTAGAAAATGCAAAACTTATTTCAATACTCAATGCATTTGTACAAGCTGTGATTCAGTTTATTGCATATTGCTTATTATGCGTTTTGTGAAATGTTTTCAATACTTGCTGAAACTTTAAAAACTTTTAAATAATTTATCGATGCCTCTTCTAAGCAGTCCTTCAAAATTTAAGTTTTTCACTTAACAATATATATAAAGAACAAATCCAACTAGCGATATATAAAAACGATATATAATGTATAAAAAAATACTCGCATATTCTTAATTAAAGCATAATACAAAATACTTGATCATGGTCAAAAAAATGCATGCAAACAAATCTTGAGCAGCTGCTCCAAATGCTACTAGATATATTTTCTTATCGGACACAATGAAAGACAAGTTAAGCCAAGCTGAAGGTCTGCGTTAATGCCACAAGTTGCTGCATAATCCTTTAGACAATCAAAAGAAGCCTAGCCGTATCAACATTTGTTCAACTAGCCAATAAAACAGTTTACCCCTCAACGCCGACCCTCCTCACAAAGTCAAATGCCATTTTTCACTTAATTTGACACATTAATATTTAATTGTGTGTGGGAGATCAAGTTGGAGCATGCAGCATGTAGGAGCATGGGACGTGGAAGGTAACTGCTGGGCTGGCAATTCTGAGCACGTAATTTGAGCAGTCCTCGCCAGCTGCCAACAGCTGCTGCCAGACTTTGAAGTGCGTCTCTTTCGCCTTTGTACCTTTTTTTCTTTTTTTTTGGTGTAGTCGATGAGTGTGTAGAATTTTGCACCCACTGTTGCCTTTCACTATCAACTGACATTGACAAGATAAAATGGAGAATGAGAGATGTTGTCCGTCGTCGCGAACATCGTTTCCTTTTCCGCCTTTTCCTTCTTTTTGTTCCTTTTTTTTTCTGTTTTGCACTCTTCACAAATTGCACGTGCATAACCACAAAATGTTGAGTCATGCTTCCATCCACTCGCGCGCCGCTTCCATTCAACTTTTTGGCCACTTTGCACTTTGCACAAAGATGACAAAAAAAAAGAAGAAGAAAAGTAGCAAAAAGAAAGAAAAGCTGTCACCCAATGTCAGAGACATTTGCTCAGCAGCAGGACAAGATTCTGGTGGTTGCTTTCCAGTTTCCAGTTGACTTTTGCTTGTTGTACAGATCGATAGAATAGAGAGACAACGTGAGAGACAGCGAACGAGAAAAAGAGAGAGAGAGAGAGAGAGAGCTTGATGTGTTCTCTTTTTTTGGCTCTGTTGCGTCTGCAAAACAACAAAATGTGCACATGTGATTTGCCCACACCAACTATAAAATAAAACCGAGGACGCCAACGACGCCTTCTGCTGTTCGAGCAGTTGTTGTTGCTTTTGTGGTTGTGGATGTTGTTGCTGTTCTTGTTGTTGTTGTTGTTGTCCTTTTGCCAGCCTATTTAATAATTGTGCATTCAGTAAACGTGGCCAGGCATTACAAAATCAGACGCCCCCTAAACAGCAATCAACGTTAAATCTCTATAATTTTCGTGGAATTAATTTATTTAATTTTGGCTGCTATGCATAAATGTTGCTCATTAAGCTGACAACTGTACGCATCCCCTCCATTAACTTAATATGCCTTATTGTAGGATTGTTGTCAAATTAGACTCACATACATACATATAACACTTCACATTATAATTAAGAATATTGCTGGTTGTTAACATATTTTTTTGTGATTTCGCTTTGAATGTTTTGCAGAAAACGTTAAGAAAGTCAATTAAGCTAAATAATTTAGAAGTTGGGCATTATTAAATATATATTTCAGTGATGATTTTCTTATTTCCTTAAAGAAAAACATTTAATGAATGCAAATTTGATTGTTGAAATTGTCATTTTGCGAGATTAATAAATTTATTTCTATAATGTTATCCGCCATTAAAAAAGTTAATAAATTTAAATTTAACTTATGAAATTTGTAGATAGAAAAACTATATTTTGTATAAGATTCAATAAGATATTATGTTTGATATGAAGAGAAGAAAAATAATGAGAACCTAAATTGAGATTGCAACTTTTAAAAAAAGTGCACAGGTCGTATACGTTATATAAAGGTATACTATTTATAAGGTATACTATTTATAATTTTCGAAATGCGACTTGTTTGTGTGAAATGTAGATGGATTTGTTAATGAAGGCATTGTTGGCCCCGATTCGCGTCCTGCAAAGCCTTCACCTGTGCACATGTGCGTTGCCAGGGCCAACATTGTTGGCTATGCCATTTGCGCGCTTTCAAGGACATTTTCACTATTTGCAGTTGCTCTCTGTGTGACTGCGTATCTCTCTGTCTGTCTGTACATATATTTTTATTTATATGTGTATCTGTATGTGTGAGTGCCCTTGCATTTGTTGTTATTTTCACTGCGTATGTGTAAATTATGCCAAACAACCTGAAAACAAAACTTGCGCTCAAATTGCTCCGCAAATAAGCAGGACACAGAGCTAGCCTTATAAGTACTTTATATGCATTTTAAATTCCCTTTGTCGCAGCATTTTATTAAACTTTACACCAGCAGCAAATATATATATATATATATATGTATGTATACATACATATTCTTTTTTATCTACTTTTATTTTCATGTGCGAAGTCATGAAAACTTTTGATTGCCTCACAAAAGCATTGAGAGGTCTTTTCTCATTTTCTTTTGGGGTTGTCATGAAAATAAGACTCGCAAATATTTGCATTTGGTTCGATATGAAATTGATTCGGATTGCTTACCAATATCCAATTGCCAATTGAAATTGAAAAGTTTATTGATAAATATTTCTGAATGGAAATTTTTATTAACTCTTTGTCTGAGAACAAATGTCAAACAATCATTGTGGGATACATTTTTGCTTTGTTCTTTAAAGCAAATTTAGTTTAATATGTAAAATTCAATTTACAATTGGCAATTGAAGGCAATCTGGTCAACTTAGTTGGCAGATTTGTTAAACTTAATTTAATTTTCAATTAACTTTATTATCAAGTTGATTTTCATATAGTAGGCAGAAGACAATAAAGTATATATATTCTTGATCAGCATTGAAAACCGAGTCGATTTAGCATTTGTCGATAATAACCATAAAGCCTTCCAATTGATAAATATCATACCAGTTCATAACAATTTTGAACTGTACAGATTTCAGACTTGGATATAGGTTTTGTTAATAAAAAAGGCACAGACTTGATGGGTATTTCCTAGTCGAGCTGTCTCAACTTGCGCAATCTTCCTTCTAACGAAATAGAATTGGACTGCCTAGGAATGAGCTGCTAAGCATATAAAAAGAAATGGCACCCGCACATTTCACTGGTGGTAATAAGCTATGTGTGTTTATATATCTACATATTTTAATCCGTCAACGACTTCAAGGCTGCCCGAGCATTTTTGCACCGGCCACATTTCTGCGGCAGTCGATTTTGTATGCGAAGGAAGCGTGGGAGTGCGGCTGGTTTTATTTGCGGCTTGGCTACCTGGGGTTGCGCTGTGTCCGCAGACAGAGGAGGTGTCTGTCCGCAGGACGAGTACAATCAAATCAAAGCGATGGCCTCAAAATAAATATATAAATAAATAAATAGAGCGGCGGCAATGCTGAGAATTTATCGTTGGCCCCGAAAGACGGTTACCAATGAAATAAAATACAAAAAAAATGTTTTGGACTGAATTGAAATGGTGGCAAATCAAATGCAGACCGACCACCGACAACTTGAAGCTATTTAAATTTAAGGACGACATTAAAATTTTATGCCATGCCAAACGGCAGAACACCAGAAAGCTGGACACAGGACAGAACCTGCCAACATCGTAACCGCTATCGGCGTGGGTGCTAACGACGGCTTCGCCATTTGGCATTTCAGGCAAATTAACGTGGTGACGGCAAACGAAAACGGAGCCAGAGACGGAGACGGAGCCGGAGCCGGACTCGCTCCTGCCGCAGGCAATATTTCTGTGTATGTGTCAAATGTGGAGTGCGGGAAATGTGTGCGCAATTTGGGTTTTTATTTCATTTTGTTGTCACCCTGCCCATTATTCACTCTTAATTGCCAGTGCAGGCCCCACCTCCCTCCCTCTCTTCCCCTTAAACGCCCTTATGCTGCATAAATAATGAATGCAAATTCGACCATCTTACTATATTATTCATAACTTCTCATATACGAAAACTGTTTTGTAATTGGCTTCTTTGCCTTCTTATTACTTGTTGGCTCTACTTCATTCATTCACCATTTACTGGACATCAATTTTGATAACCCTTGTTAACCCCTGCTGATTTTAGTTTGTTCAATATGAAAATACGTTTTTGTTAACAGAATTATCAGGTTATCAAAAATATTTCTGAGCAGGTTGTATATCAATTATAAGGCTATATCTTTACAATTGCAACTTTTATTGCTATCGGTAATCGATATTTATCGATAGTCGCGAAACGGGTGCAGGGTATAAAAAGGCTGCCTCCTTTGCTAAAATGGGTTTTTAATTAATATTTTTTAATTGCAATTTACTCTTAAATATTCAGAGTTTTAACTGATTTCTCTTTAAAACAGTGTTTAATTGATTATTATTATTATTTATTGAAATATTGACATGTATTTCCAAAATAATCGAATTAAAAGTTGTTCAATTAAAAACTCTGTTAATTTATAAGCTCTGCAATGCAGTTATTGCAGCAGCCTTGGAATCGATGTTCTTTATGCAATATTGGTCAAACCACTAAATGTTCATTCAATTTAAGCTTGCTCGTTTTTATGGGCACACGTTAAGTTCAATATGATTTTAGCCTACTTTTTATTGGTAAGCTATTGTACAGTCTGACCAAATCGATTGCCTGTCAAATATGCCGCAACTGTAAAATCCAGCAACAAGCCCAAATTACGTTTTTCAGCCAGCTTTTGGCAGCTGTTTCTCACTTTGGCCATTTACCTTTATGGCCGAATTTACTTTGCTAATAGACATTCAGGCAAAAATATTTCAAAGTTTTAGCGGAACTTTTTCAACATTATAAAAAACTCACTAAAATTCTTTTTACTATTTTCCTGTCACTTAACTAGGATAATAGTTTTCTGCTAAGTTATTCAGCAATGCTGCTCTAATCCAATCTGCTTAAGTTATTCTTCAAACTTATTTCAAGTTGAATTAAGAATAATATTGTGAATATTTTAGCAAAGTCGCGCTGATGGAAAATTCAAATTTTCTAAAATTTTTGTGTGTATTTTTTTTCTTTTATTCCCCCATTTTAAATATTTTTATATCGAAGCAGGAACAAATTCGTTTTTTTTTTTTAATACCTACTTTATACATTTTTTTATTTCCTGTCACTTAACTAGCTTTTTAAAGAGTATTTTTTTGTATTCCGTTTTTTTTTTTTAATTTTTATTTATAGATACGAAACTCTTTCCTACATTGCTTAAAGATTTCTTACCAAATCTAACTCTTTTCTTAAAGTCCAGTTATTGTGTTGGATATATTTTTAACAAATACAAACCAAACTTGTTTCCTCTCACAAAAAAATAAATAAAAAGCGTAATTTTCGAAATTGAAATCTTTTTCACATTTTCTGGCTGGGATTTAAATATCTTAGTGCTATTTATAGGCAGTTTGAAGTGATTTGTTCGCCAAAGCCGAATGAAATTAGATAGGTCCGAGCATATGGACGATACTACTGAAACATATGCTAACTTAAACCGTTGTCTTTGAGCCAGGCAGAAATAAAGATAAATGTGCAAAAGGCAAAGAGGGCAAAGTGCACGGAAGTAGCGAGGACGAGCACAGGAAACGGAAAAAACTGGCAAAAGTTGCTCCTTTCATGTATACATATATATATCAACCATCCATATATATATATAAATATACATATCCTATGCATACATTTGCGCTAGTTGACAGCACCGAAGGAACGATACAAAACAAAACTGAGTCTGAGTCGAAGAGCAGAGCATATCAAGACATAAATATTAACACACGGCGGAAGTGGCAGCCAAAGTAATGCCAACAAATGATGTGAAAGTGAAAAAAGGAGGCGACTCCAACAAGCTATCACATTGTGTGTATGGGTGTGTGTGCTAGTGTGTGTGCGTGTGTGTGTGGGTGGGTATTAAGACAATGCATGCACACACATAAAAAGTGTTATATCTCCGGCGGCCAAAATGATACTAAGTAGCAAATAACGCCGTATCGTAAAAGTGCGACAGTTGCGGCTTTTATTTTGTTCTGTTTTTGCTTTGTCACCAGAGAGAGAAAGAGAGAGAGAGAGAGAGAGAGAGACAGCGACTAGTGCTCGATATTTTTTATAGGTTACAAGTTAAGATATTTTGCAGAAGTTTGTAGAAAAGGACACTGGATGAACCTGCCAATTTAATTGAAGGCTAATCTGAATGTTTCAGGACACTTGGCATTTAGAACCTTGGCAGCTGGCAAATGTAAAAACAAATCACGAATGTGGCTTAAAGACAAACGAATTCAAGTCGATAAAAAAAACAATTACACATTTTTATGCGTAATTAACTGACCAAGTTAGTCAAATGTCGAAAATCTGATACACAGTCCCAATTATTCTGTAGTAAGTCCAACTTGTTCCTCAGATATTTTTAAAAAATATTTAGCTCTGAAATCGATTTATGTATATCTTTCTATCTTTTTATTAACTCTAAACATGTTTGCCAGACTAGACTCGTCTCGCTCTGAAACAAATACTTCATAAATTGTTATGGGTTTTATAATGTTTGATATTGATGGCAGGCGACTGATATGTAAATCTGGCTATCGGGCAAATCGTGTCTAATTTGGCATATCTATTTTTTTTATTCAACTTCACTGCTCTACTAAACCATTAAGGCAGAGCGATAAATGATAGACATTGGCTTAAAACATGACTTTGGCCAATAATCGAGCAAACCACGTACCAATCAAGTGCCAGCAGTCGCTGCTTCTCCCAGGCCCACAGTCAGCTCATCTATTGGGAGGCAGCCAAACGGAATACTTAAAAATTAACATAAAACTCGCACGCTGTATAAAATGCCAAAATGTTTTTGATAAGCGCGCACTCACTAAAAATTTTCAAATTATTATTCACGGAGACCCCCCTCGGGCGGCTTTCGAGGGTTGGTTGGGATTCATGTTTGGGTTTTTGAGTCTGCTCTTCGTTCTATTTGCATAATGTTAATGACTACTGGCTGCCTCAGTTAATGCCCATGTATGAGTCTCTGTGTGGCACGAAAAGCTCATTCATGCTTCAGGCTGTGTAAACGTTGGTCATTTTTTGCTGCAAACAGTGAAAAGCAAATGCATTTCACACAACGTTAAACACGACATGGATTTAAATCATAACAAAGCCAGACCAGTTTTACCAGTGTAAATCTAAAAAATTGTTAAACCTACAAACATTTTATATATATGTGGCTGTCGCTGCGTATACGTAATTTTTTTTTATACTCTCCATTGTTTACAGTCCTAATGCAATTCCGTGGCGACAACTGCGCAGCGTCTGTGAGGGCATTGCAAATGTGTTTATGGCTGGCCATGACAAAAACAGCGACTAACTCAATTTTCCCGTTTTAAGGTGCCTACAAGGCACCAAGCACCCAAGTCTCTCAAGCAGGCCCTCTAGCTATGGCTACCGTTACTGTTCTTGCTCCTGCTTCTGTTGCCGGCACGTCGTTTTGCAATTTAATTTCCTGCTGCGCGCTTCGACGCTAACGTGCGCAATTAATTCTGTCAACAACAGGCAGCCAGCAGCCAAAAGTGCCACGACCAAATCACCTTGAGGCTATGTGGGCAGCCTACTCCTTCCCCCTGCACTTCTGTTGCCCAATATCGTAACTCTTTATACACTAACTATACACTGAAAGGGTATAATGGTCTTTTTTTTGTGCAAAACTATGTAACAAGCAGAGGGAAGCAATTCCGACCCCATAAATGATATATATTCTTCAGCAACAAGAGCCGAGTCGATATAGCCATGTCCGTATGTATGAATAAACCAATCTGAGAGACTATAACAGCTGAGGACTTCTTATTTGGAATATAGGTTGTCGTATACCACACGCTGATTATTTTTATCGATAACTGACCCAAGTTCCCTTCGATTTCGAATAGCAGAAGCCTTTAAACTTACAAATTCAAGAAACTATCAGCTGTCATCGTTTTTATTTTACCCTTCATTACCTGGGCCGACCATAAGAAATGAGAGCACGTCCACGCATGCTTTCAACTAAGAGTGCCAACATTTTTTCAAAGAAACATTTGCCAATAAAACCAGAATGTATTTAACAACTGGGTTGAGGGTATATCGTAGTCGAACTCACTCCATTATTTCTTACTTATTTTATTTTACATTTATTTTGCTTTGGTCCTTTCTTGCCGCTCGTCTAATCTAATTGTTATGCTCTCAATATTTGTTGGCGACCTTTTCGAATGTGGCTCGCATAACTTTTAAGGACCGCCCTGCTACGACGTATATCCTTTTTGATGATAACCAACCCGTTCACCCAAATACAACAGTAACATTTCGGTTAATAGAATTAAAGCAAAAATGAGACTATATTAAAATTGTATTAACTTTGAACGCAAACTCCTTTAAAGTTTAATCCTTTGCTTTCTCACTTGGTGTGGTTATATATATTCTAGTACACACTAAGATTATTTAATAAGTTGTAGCCAAGTTTATATAAAGTATACGCAACGTGAAATCACCTGGGTCTAAGTTGCCAGCAGCATAGACTGCAAATGCTTAGCTCGTAAAGCTCTTGAATTATTTGTGGCAAAATGTTCGACGAGCTGCCTAGTTTAGTGCACTTGACAGGCAATCAAGTCAAGAAAACTGCAAACCTTTGTCGCAATTTTCAACAAACTTTTAAAATTTTCATGCTGACCAAAAAAGTGCTTGCGGGCATCTTCGTGCGCCAGACACAAACCAGATCTGACACGACCTTTGACTTTATCTAAAAATAGATGTCTCAGCTCTGCTGGAGTGGGTCACACACAAAGTACACTACTCTACACACGTTGTCTGAGCCGCAAAAGCCACCAAACATTTTATGGCCAATACAATTTCCGCCCCGGGCTACTTTCGACCAAACTACGAGGGACGTGGGCGCCATTTGCCTGGCGTCTCCTTTTTATTTTTGGCATCTTCGTCGCTTTATGTGTGCTCGGGGAGCGGCCAAAATGTTGACTCGTAAAGAAAGTGGCAACATGTTCAAATCATGTACAAAATGTTTGCCAAGCACTTTATAAATCTCAAAATGTGCGAAGCCTTTTAGTTATAAATAAGTAGAACTTGTTAAGAAAAATTGTATATATCAGCCTTATTTTACAGAAGTTCGAGATGAGTATAAGTAAAATTTGTGGACTTTCCTCAGAATTCGAAATCCTTTAGATATTTATCTAACTTTAAGCAAGTTGAAATTATAAATGGAAAATTGTTTTCAACAATAATATTAGCAAATATTTAAAACAATTTGTATTTCAAAGAACTTTTAGAAAAGTTTGATATGAGAAGGCAATTAAATAAAGTTTTTGAGTTCACTTTAATTTAATCTGAAACAATATTGTTGTTTATTCGCATTGGTCTTTAAGTAGTAACACAACTTGAACCTTTCGCAACAATTTTTTTTTTGATATTTAATTAACACCAAGTTGAAATTTGGCTGCATCTCTCCACATCTCTTCCACATTTAATTACAGAGTCGCTCAGTTAAAGGGCACTTGAGAGACCTTGGCTTAAACCGCCACTTCTATTCAACAACCATTTTCGCAAACATCAAAGTTATTCAAAAGCATAAAGTTTGCTTTTCATTCAATTTCAATTGAGAAACAGTTAATTTGATACAAAAGTTGCTAGTGCCCAATTTTGTTGTGTTTATTTCAATTAAGGCATACGACTGCAATCACGAACTATATTTTTATGTTTTAATTACTTGGATACAAACTTAATATGAAAACAAAATAAAGAACTCAATTTTCATTTACACTTTTCTACCTCGTTCTTAATTAAATACTTGATGCTTAGAGCCACGTCAAACAGCTTGCATTATTTCTGGAATTGCATCTTTCATTAGAATGTTTCTCTGATCCCATCAGCTGTGGATGGGTGTGTGGGTCGCACACCTCTATTGATTATCCATAGTGCTCTTTGTGCTCTGAGTGACACGACTTTGCATTGCTGTGCGACCTTAGCTGAATGCGAATGTTGCACGAGCTCTGATGTCTGCCACTCAATCGTTAATTGAAAATTGTAAGCGCCAGCTGCTCTTAGCAGTGCTAACTGCTTGCTTTGTAATCGAGTAATGAAATATGTACACACAAACCTGGGCAATATTAACCATCCATCTATTCAGCCTCTAGTCGCCACTTGTGTATCAACAACGATGATAAAGACTTATACACAACCCTCAGAGGTCAAGGAGGCTGTTTGCCGTAAACTTTAAGGCTAGCAACTTTCTGGACGCGCTACTTGAGCCATAATGTTGTCCTGGCTACAGGACAGAAAACCAATTCATTTAATTATGTTAACTTAACGAGTATTTCCAGACATACACTAGTTTTACAGTTCAACTGGAATACATTATATATATATAGACGTATATTCCAAATCACTCGATTTCATTCTTAAATGTTAAGCATTTCAATATAGTTATTTATATAGCCTTATACAGCTTACAAGGAAGGGAATATATGATAATCTGTGCTTACAATTTGTGTATTGCTTATTCTAATAAAATATTTTGCTCGAAGTGGTCTCTGTTTAGATTTCTCTTTCAGCCACAGATCTGTTTCCAACACATTTACAAATTATCTATTCTGAAATTTAAACTCTTCTTTCTATCAAATTTGTTCCTGTTCCTGTTCCTGAGACTATTGAAAACATGTTAGTATGAGCAAAAATGATTCTTTTGTGAATTCAACTAAGAATTGTTATGAAAATATGGAATATTCTCAATAAGCCTTACCCATATAATCGGCGTTATAACATTGCATCGTTTTAAAGTATAGAAAAGTAGTATTGTTTGGTGGCTTTAAGCCGCATTTAAAACTAAACTAAACAAACAAAAAAATTAACTTTTTCAGCTTTTGCAATTGTTTATCTTACTAATTGAAATTGTTGAATGTGCATTAGCAATTTTAGTCGTTTAGTTAGTATATTCATTAGGTCTGTCTGTTTATTTAGCTGATTAGTATTATGGTGTTGTATGCCTTTTAATCCTCTTAGCTATTTTGATATCAAACTAATTCAATCATCATTATCACATCACAGCGCTGTTCTTGCCATATGTTTCGCAGTGTGCCTAAGTCAATGCTGATGAAAAGGCAGCTCGTCAACAAACATCAAATTACTGGCCCTAAACTGTGCACACTATGTATACGTACACATATAATCCAAGCAACTCTAGCTGTGCTCATGGCGCATACGTAATTAGCGTTATAAAGAAGACCATTTTATGTTCGGGCTCGTTGTGAAAATGGCTGCGGCTTCAACAAGTTGAAATACCGCGTGCCTCATTAACGTTTGAGGTTTGGTTTAGAATTGGGTTTGGGGTTGAAGTTGGTGTTGGTATTGGGCTTGAATTTAATTATCTAAAAAAAAATGTCTAGTGTTTTGTTACAGTGTGGAGCAACATTTTGCATAAATTGTAAAAGTCCTTGCATTTTTTGCTTAGCTGCTTGTACGTACGATCCGTGTGTCAACATAGAATTTCTATTGCCTTGTTGCTATTGTTGCCTGCCCTTTGATGGTTGCCGTTCGTGTTGTGTTACGGCGCTTTATCACAGGACTAAGGACTTAGGAGTCGGGCTGCAGGCACCAGGCAGCAACATGGCGCATGCATTGGGCCAAGGTCAGCACGATTTACATTTCAATTTGCAGCACGACGGAAACTTTATCTTCCCCTCTCTCCTCCATTGAGTGTGTGTTTTGCTTCGATTTGATCCTGTTAGTCCAGCCAATTGATTGTAAAAATAGAAAACGGTTGCAATGTGGTTGTCCTTGCTGCCAAGGTGCGTAAATTACCTGACAAAACACTCTTTAAGAGCATAAAGAGCATAAAGTATCCTTTCAGTTTCGCATTAATTTTGATTTATGTGTTTGAAAAGATTTATGTCTCAGCCACGTTGGCATTACGTGGGCTTATTGGCACTTGGCAACGGAGTCGAAGACGTTGCAGCACCCTTATCGATTGGCCTTTGAGTTGCGTGTGAACTTTGAACTTTACGGGTTTCGCAAAAATACCAATAAGGAAACAATCAAGTTCCGCACACTCGCTTTCATGTTGAGGCACCGTTTCACATCGCTTTTTTCGCTTTTGTAATCATATCTTTGGGCTTAATTAAAAGGCATTCATTTCGCTAATCAGGCCAAGTTCGGTCATTAAGTAATCCTTTACATTTCTTGGACAGCCTTTTTAGCGTAAAGTCTGTAATTAATTTCTTAACATCGGCAACGATATAAATCTTCATTAATTCAAAACTTTCCCTCTTTTCAGGTAACTATGATGGTAAAACTTAAAACGTTGATAGGCATAACTTGAAGGTCAACATGAAATATCCTTGGAGGAGGGATTAGGTATTCAAGTATGTACAGTGGCCGTTTGACATTGACATTGTTGTATGTAAAATTCAATTTAAATTTGCATAGTTGATTTTTTAAAATAACAATTTAATCTTTGATTGAGCTTACAGGTTAAAAAGAATTTGACTTAATTTATTTAATTCATATTTAAATGATTTTCCAATATGCAAAAGCTAGTTCAAAAAATTTGGATTTTTTAGCAAGTATTTTAAATTTGTGTGAAGAATTTAATTGACATTGTAGAATTTACAAAGAAAATTTCAAGAATATCCGATACATATTTTTTCTATATTCAATGCAAATGTTTTTTTTAGCTTTTGATCATTTTAATTAAAACAGGAGAAAAGACTTTGTTTTGATTAATTAGTCTTATCAAATCTAAAATGCTTTCTTAAACTTTTTATTTAGAAATGTATAACTAATATTTGTGTGCTTAGAGCCAGTTTGACTTTATTTTTAGATCAATTTTATTCATTTTGAACTACACTTTACCTATTTGTTACATTAATTTGATTCTTTTGTATTTATTGATTTAATTATTTGTACCATTTTTATTATTTTATTTAGCATACCCAAATCAGTTTCCATGGTAGATTCATTAGTCAACGAAGCCACGTAAGTTTCACATTATTATTTTACTCAAATTTTACTGTTATTTAAAATACTTAAATGTTTAAAGATGACACATTAGTATTACCCTATAAAGTTCTTTGCTCTTTTAGAACATCTCACATTTATATTCATTTAAGGTCTGATTTAATGCACATGAACATTTTAGACTGTTAATTTCCATCAGAAATTTGCACTTAAGTGGCTGAAATCGTAAAGCCATCTGAACGCTGAATTACTCATAAAACATAAGCATCAAGTGTATGGTGAATTGGTGAAATGGTAAAAACCACAGTCAAACGCTTTAGCCGTGAAATGGCAAAGGCAACAACAAAAAAAACCCTCGACTCTATAATTGTAGAAAAAATCAAACAAAAAACTTGCGGCTGCTGTCGCTGTGGGACTCGCGTCCCGATGGCATTTTGAAACTTTAATTGCGCCAAAGTGCTCGTAAGTGTAACTGCCGTCGCGCAACCTCCTTTTCCCTCCATTTCCCCCTTCAGGCACATGCAGTCAGAAAAAACATCAACGTGCATTTTAGAAAAATCGCCATACTTTTGGTGCCAAGGATAACTCACCTAATTACACAGAAAGTATGTTTCAGCTTGTGTCTATCTAAAAACCCGAGTTTTTCTTTTTCAATTTCTAGGGTAAATTATTTTTAAATGTAGAAAAATGTATCTTGTTCTCAAGGTATTCTTTACATATCTACACCGAACTCTAGCATGATGAAGAGAGCAAATTTCTTTATTAAATTCTGAATATCAGAAAGGAATTTTTTAATTTTTTTTTTTTGCATATTATTTTAAAAATTGAAAAAGTAAAATTTCAGGCTGTTATTTTTTTTTAGGAGTGTACACACATGTGGAAAGTTGCGCAACTTAATCGCTCGCTCACCTGCCGGCGACCTGTGTGCAAAGGGATTTTGTAATGACGGTTTGGCGCGGTGTGGTGTGTCCCTTTGGGCGTTGTGTCATTTGCACAGACAGCACTGTCAAGGACTTGCTGTAATTATATGTCGGCAGCCGTTTTGCACAGGTTCAGATGCGGCAGCAAAGAATCGTCGATGCAAACTTGTTCCTCTTCTTTTGTTCGCACGACACGCCCACGTGTTGAGCATTGCCCACTTTTTTTTGGGTGCTCATTCATCGGCTATTCATTTCAAGATAATTCATCTCAATCAGCTTAAATATCATGCTAAATATTTCATTTGCATTTGGGGTTGAGTTGGTTGCCACCTAGTTGGGGCACGCTCGTCTTTTGTCCTGCCTTGCCGTTAATTAATGCGCATAAAATCCTCGACATTTTGCACCTTTTTCGTGCCTTGCGTGCGGGTAGACATTGCCTCCACCGGACACATCCTTTACGACGTCCCGCCCTGCAGTTGATTGAGTGTGCTGCCATGGCAACAAACGTAGCCGTAGTCCTGATTGTTTATCATGCAAAGATTTGTCATCGCCTCACACAAATACACACGAGTATATATATATATATATATATATACATTTATGCTCATAACAGCAAGGACATGTCCTAATATTTACAACCAACATCATTATTTCTCACAATGATAGAGCTTTACTCTTGTATACTTTTATTATGGTTGACAGATTGTATGCGATTATGTTTAGGAAAAATAATATTTACTTACTTATTTATTGTTGCATTTTCTACAAATTATTTGTAGAATCCTGTTTTCTATTTCAAAGTAAACTTAAGGAATCCCCGTAGCCAGAAACAGATTTAGTATCTCAGGGAAACTTGAGACGATAAAAATTCTTGCATTCGTACAGAAATTAGTATTGATAGATGAAATATAATCTTAGAAGAAGTTGATGAAACAATCGAAGAAGAAAACACTTTTTTTTAGTGGAACTTTACTGTACGATGTAGTTAAAAGAATGATAAAATCCAATTATTTATTTGGTAAGTGTATTAGTCAGCTGGTGCAATAATTTGTATGTATTTTTATGTATGTATATAAATATCTGTGATTTATTCATGCGCATTTGAATGGGCAGGCTATGAACTTGCTTTCGGCACCCTTATTGACATATTACACAAATACACGCACACTTCACAAAAGGTATCAACTGTCGTTAATGCGATTTATTTGTTGCGTATCTGCTTATGTGTGTGTGTTGGTGTGTTGGTGTGTTGGCGTGTGTGTAAATATCTGCTTAGTCCATGGCACATCATTACATTGTAGAGAGATCAAAATAAAATTAAATACACCATACGAGGCCTTGTTACGTTCACAACTCGTGTGTGTCTCTCTATGTGTGTGTGTGCGTGTGTGTGTGCGTGCGTGTGTGTGTGCGTGCGTGTGTGTGTTTGTATTAGTGTGTGCGTGCTACGGCAAATGTCAAAAGTTTTAAGGCATTATACTACACACACTGGGACATTAGTTAAGCACTGGCAAAGGACCTCTTGTGGCCTTCCTCTCGCCTGTCACCGGCACGCAACATTTGCAGTTTGCTTCCTGATATTTTTAGACTCATTTGTGCAAATTTTAGTTGTTCATGCCATGAAGCAGCGCCCCCCTCCCTTTTGATAATTATATTTTGTGTTTGTTTCCGCTTTCGTTGTTGTTTTTGTGATTTTTTTGCGCAACATGCAAAGTCAGCTTCAAACTCATAGTATATTTTGATGTGGCAACTTGGCCGCAGCCGCGACAGATGTAAAGCAATCACATTAAGTGGATTGTGGAGAGATGGCAATGGCAACGAATACACCCAAAACACAGAATAAGGCAAGCCAGCTGAGGTGGGGTGGGGTGAATACCTCAATTATATATCTCCCTGGCCAGGTGGCAGTGTCGTTAACAGTTATGTTGTGGATTTTCAGCCATAAAAAGCTTAACATTTGCTGAACGATGAGTAGATGAGCGCCTTGGGTTACAACCAAATGACAGCTACATGATTTTGCCACACAGTTAAGATGCACTCCAAACTACTGTATACGTGGCATACAACATGATGATTTCGTGAATACTTCGTTTAATGGGCATTAGCACGTTAGGGGGTTAAGCGAGGGAGCCATTAACTTGTTTAGTCGTGTCACAAAATGTGTTTCTATTTTTTATGTTCTACAACACTGTCAAATAGTTTAACGCCAGCTTTAAAATGGAGCGAAATATAAGTTTCGCAAAAGTGAATTTCTTTAATTTTTAATGGGATACATGGAAATCTGACATAAATAAGTAATTTCCGATTATTATTATTATTTGAATTAATTCAGTAATTATTATTATTATTCATTGAATCTTTAATTTTGATATTTTCATAAATTTCCTTTTTAAAAGCGGCTTATTTAGGGGCAACATTTCTAAACCCAACTTTCGCTTCAGCTTCACAAGATTATTGTGTGTTTTGTTATGCAGCGGTAAAGGTCAGGCCGTATAAGAAAATACTTATTACACTCATACACATACGGATGTGTACTCAGAAGCCTAAGCAGCAGCTTTCCATTTGGAATCAGCAATTTTCCTTTCTGTTTTGCTGCAATGCATATTTTATTGCATGCACATAAAAATAAAATAATTGAAAATAAGCCACAGTCGCAGTCCGCATAAAAACTGAATTTAAGACTGCGTGCGAAATATAAGAGGAACATTATGGAAATGGCAAAAGTAAATGATGGCATCTAAGCAAAATTATAAGAAATATGCTCAAATAAAACAAAAAAAAAAAAGTAGAAACAGAGAAGTCAGCAAACTCGTAAAGTCAAATGTCAGATGACGAGCAAAAAGCATAATTCTAACTTATGAAGTTGAAGCTTCACATTTGTGTGCCTTTCGCATTATATTAATAGCTACACATGGTTATAATAATAGATATATGACTCTGTGTATATTTCATCTGGACATCCTTACATGCATCTTTCTACTTAATCGCCATCCCCCCAGCTGCCTATTAACTTGGTGTTTACCTGGTTGCTGGTAATTTGTCAAATGTGGATTTTGGCCATTCCTTCTCATTTCCTTAGCTGGCTGTTGCGCCTTTGCCACGTGTACGTGACAAGCGAGGGCAGCTTGAAATGTTTACTGTAGAAAAACATGAACTAATAACTATGTAAGCGAGAAACTGCTTTCAAAATAGTTTTTATTTAAAGTGCATTTTTATTTTATAATAAGACTTAGACAGTGTTTGGCCTTTGAAAGTAATTTCCCTAGATTCAGAATGCAATTTTAATAGATAATTTACAAATGGATATAAGAAAACTTGTAAAAATCAAACTCATATAATTGTTGACTGAACTATTGAAATAAAATTGATTTTTTGCAATTTAATCTTGAAAAAACATTAAGAACATTAAGGAAAGAATGGTTGGCCGAACTGGATATATCAATGCTGCTTTAGTATTAGTTAGTGAGACAATGCTTAATACATATTACTAAATAGTATTTTATAATAAATACAATAAGTATACATTTCGCATCGGCTTTAAACCGCCTGCCTGCCAGCCTTACTGCGTGATATTATTTAGCTTTTTATACGCATTTAGCGTTCTTTTTCTGCGCAATTGCAATAAATTTCCTTTAGCATTATCTTGTATAAGTTGGGTGAGCGCGTATGTGTTTTTTTCTGTTCTTGTTTGAGTATGGGTACGTGGATCCATCAGAGGCTTAACATGGCAAAAAACAAAAAAAAAAAAAGGGGGGTGCGAGCGCTGCTAGAAATTGGTTTTGTTTGCTCTTTAGCTGCTGCTTTAATTTAAAATTGCGTCACTTTTTTGTCGTCTTTGAAATGGGAGCTTTACAGCGAAATCTCAGTGCGACAATTGCAATCCAATTAAAGCACGTCTTCACGCGTGACACCCGACACAGACTCAATTAAAAATAGCACTTACATTAACAACAACTCCAAACCCACCTCGCTCCCCTTCTCTCGCTCTCCTGCGGCCATTGCTATTTGATTTTCTCTTAGAGAGAAGCCATAATATGGCGATAAGCAATCAGGCGAATCACCGGCAAAAAAAAAACCATATAAACTGGGTTGGCTGCTAATGCAATTTGCGCATCAGTGGACGCAAGGGATCCCGGACACTGCCCAGTTTTTTCCTCCTATCCACTGCAATTAAGTTTTGCAGCTGGCTGCTAATTTTGATCTTCTCCTATCCTCTGACTTTAATTTGCATAATTGCATTTAATTTGACTTGCTTTAATTAGTTTCCAAATCTTCCGAAACCAGAAGTATTCTAACAATACAAATCATTAAAAATTATACTAAATATCTATTGATATTTCTCCAAAATAATTGAAAACATTTTTTGGTCAATAATTTATTTATTAATTTTTATTAGTTCACTTTTTTTTATTTTACTAAAATTAACATTACAAGAATTAAAGCACTACAACCATTTTTTTTAAATTAATTTAATTGCAATTTCTTTTAATATGGGAATCTTGGCGCTTTGTTGGAAATTTTGCAGGACATGTCCGTTAAGCATACAGTATATTTTACAGTCTATCTCGCTGACAGAATTTTCGATTTTGTGTCATTGCAAAAAGGGTCCTTGGAAGCGTGTAAAGTGAAATGTGCAACTGCATTAAAGTCTGTCGTAAAAATAAATAAATGAATATGCATAATTAGTTTTATCCTCGCTTATGTGGTAATTGGCAAATTGAGGTCGCTCTACTTTATGAGTATGCTATGCTTCAGCTCTGGTTATTAAATAAATAAAAATAATATTTGCAAATATTGAGCAAAGTGCTTGTTTATAAAGTCATTTTCATGGATTCCAAAAGCAGAATTCGAATAAATATTTCAATAGGGAAAACTTATGAACTAGATTCTCATTATACTCATGATCAAAACTATAATTTTCACCTTTTTCGATTTAATTATGAGCATACTACAAAATGGTACTGAACCTTTGAGAAAAACCCACAGCTCTGTTCGCTGTCTTAATTTGTACTCCGACTTTCCTTTGCACGGCTTAAAGCAAACTCATTTGACATCATTGTC
This sequence comes from Drosophila picticornis, assembly GCA_035043845.1. Classification (NCBI taxonomy): domain Eukaryota; kingdom Metazoa; phylum Arthropoda; class Insecta; order Diptera; family Drosophilidae; genus Drosophila; species Drosophila picticornis. The sequence continues at coordinate 9,400,662 of JAWNMR010000362.1, forward strand.
TAAATGCCAAGTCTGGAAATGTGTGTATGAATGTGTTTGTCTTTGAGTCGATTTAAATTTTTCCTCTGCTCGTTCGTTTTCTATGTGTTGCGCAGTACGACGCGGCAAAAAAACTTTTATAATTAAAACTTTTGTCTGCGATTCGAGTAAAAAATGACCCAAAAAAAAAAAAAAAAAATTTAAAACATGAATGAATTGTTCCGCAGAAAATGCGTAAGCAACTTTTGCCGCTCAGCACAAAAAATATTGTACAACATGGCAAGCGAAAATTGCGAAACATTTTGCCTCCAGGGAAATTTCTAACCAAGCACACATACAATTTCCGAAAAGGATGAAAACAAATTGAAAATTGCGTTATAGCAAGAACATTTAAAATATGAATCTATCGAGATAAGCTAATTGTCAATTTGTTATTTCCAAGTATTTTCAGAAACAATGGAACAATTATAATAATTGTATATAGCAATAGCAATTGTTTTGTTTTGCTGTCTGTCAGTTGTGGCTTCTTTTACTTACTTTAATTTTGGTGTCTCCGGATGCGGCTGCTCAACTTTAAGTGCAGCTCAGCTCATCCCAAGGGGGATATGTCTTTAAGTATGCCACTTATCAGACTCTGGCCAGTATGAAGGATACGGAAGCTGGATAGTCCTAGGCGGCCCATAAATAAACGATGTTGCCGCCTGTCAGGCGAACAAAATTGCGTAAAAGCATCGCTCCCCCAAAAACGCATAAATCACATAAAAAACAAGAGGGGTGCTGGGTGCTGGGTGCTGGGGGTGGGTGCTCAAGCCCTGAGATGGCTGAAATGGTAATGATAGTTATAGGGCTAATAAGCAACAATGAACGCTGCACAGCCACGAGTCAAGTCCTTGGAATGCTCTGCAATATGAACTCGGCTGCTGACTAATTGAGCGCAACGCGGCGTATACGCTATCTGTGTGCATCTGTTCCTCCTTCACGTTCGCACTTAATAATTAAATTGACCATGTCCCATGCAAAAACATAATGCGATAAATATTCCAATCAAATTAAATACACTTGCGTCAATTTATAGCCACTTTTTATCCAAATAAATTCCGTTCTTGCCGCTTCACTGAACGCACACGTACGTGTGTATGCACTCAGAAAAAAACCTACCTGTATTTAAGTAAATCGTTCTCAAATGAAAATCATCCTGAAAACTAGAAAAATGTTTCTTACCTTTAGAACAAATTATACATTCTATTTTTGAGAAATGTCTTTTCTAATATAAAAAAAATCCCCTCGAATTAACAAAAGCAAATCCTTTGCTTATAGAAATATACTTTCTGAATGATAAGTTTTGTTAAGTGTGCCGACGTAGTCGGTCTGTCCGTATGTGCTGGCATTATAATAATACAGAGCTGGCTTTGGCCTTGCCTTGTCAATGCGCAAATAGAGCATAATAAAATGGGACGCGTCAGGCTTGGCTGCAACAAAAAAAAAAACGGCTTTGCCTTGTCAATTTTATTTCATTTCCTTCAGTTTTTACCCTTCACTGCATCATCGTCATCATCATCATCATCGTCGTCATCATTTTGCATGCATGAGCTGAAGTGGCGCCACGTGGGCGTGGCAACATGCCATTCATCGATTCGCTCGCATTGTACTTGCCACAGGCCAAGCATTCAATATTTCAATATGCTCGTCCTGGCATTGCATGTTTCCCCGATTCAACACAAATCGCATCGCATCGATTGTGTTTTTGTGTAGAATATTTATTTGGCGCTTAGTTGGCATGCATCAGTTGATGTAGGTATAAATTAGTCAGGTTTTACAGCATATGTGGAATAAATAGGGATTACAACTTGATAGATTCCATTTGGTTACATTTTATCAAGCATTTTCCACTTAACTCTCAAGTTAACTTTTCTCACTCATTTATCAATATGTATTTCTAAATTTAAGTTAAAATATATATTTCAATAACAGTTTAGGGTGATTGATCGTCATGTTGGAAGTCCACATGTTGGTTGTAAGGATTATTTTTAGCATTATACAAAGATTGATTGAAAACTTGTTGATTTTCTGGAGCTGCATGTGAACATTAAACCATAACACGAACTTTATTTTAACAAACGAAAGTCAAACGCATAATTTAATTAACGAAACATTGTAGTTGGAAAGTTATTTCACTTCGACTTGATGAGATGATTATGTGAAAAATACGATTTTAGTGCCAGATGTGCGATTTCGCTGGATAAAAGGATAGTTATAAGAACTGCTAACTTAAGATACCAACTTGACGTGGACAGCCGATAACTTACAACATAATATACGAAGGGGGCCCGACACAATGGACAAGTCTTGGCGGAACAGACGTTGTAGACATTCCTCAGGCATCTCTTGCAGAATGTGTGATTGCAGGCAATGCTAACAACGCGATGCTTGGGGCACAAGCAGATCGTACAATGGTCCGCTTTATCATCCATATTTATGAATTTCTCGAGAATCGTATACTCGTTGAATGTGCTGCAAAAGTGACGAAGCGATTATTCAAACTGTGAAGTTTATTGCAAAGGCACAGAACAGTTATTAGATGATGTGCCCCATCACATTTCAACGCCGCCTCGATACACGCAGCACATACATAAATACATTGAGCACATGCCACGTATTAGATGAGCTTGTCAGTGACAATTTATTTATGACAGCGAATGCGTAACAATGAAAACGACGGCATAAATGGCCGACTCAATAAATCGCAGACCCCTCAACGCAAGAAAATTGCACAGTCAGTCACACACACACACACTCCCACACACACACCCGCACACAGACACCAGCCTATATCAAGTAGCATGTCATAAAAGGTACACAAGGCGCTGTCACTTTCTATTGTACCGATAGTTTTTTCTATCGCACTTCTCTCAAGCCCCCTTGAATCTTAAACTTAGCCTGCAGCGCAGATATTTGAACTGAGCAAAGCTATATTTTTCGCTACTGTTCTATTTACAAATTAATTTTCTTTGATTTTAACAGCACAGTCAAAAAAATTATTTCATAAACATAATCTGCAAAGCTTTATAAATAACTATTATTGGTTTTTAAATATTTTACTAATGGTATTCATTAAAATTAGAACTAAGGCGCTTGAAGCCCATCTTCTGATGTGTCCAAATAAATCATGTTTTATTTTATATTAAATAAATATAATTCTGTTGCTTTTTAAACAATAAAAACTATATAAATTATTTGCAAATATTTTCCATATTATTGAGTGTGACTTGCTGCGACACCATCCCATAAGAAAGTGTGTGCGTTTGTCAATTTGATGGGGCTGCTCATTGTTTGACGTAATACATAACATATATAATACATTTATTATTGACTGCTCGTGAGCAGTCAAGCAATGAGAACATTGTCAAATTACAGCTAAGATTGATTGTCAGTCTGAGTCAGGCTGTCAGTTGGAGAGGCAGTCGTATAAGCATTTTGTTCACGTTTATCAACTAACCGTTTTCCACCTCCTCTGCTCTCCTTTACAGTGGCTGGCTGGGCAGCGCAAAGGGCTGGTTGGGCAATGCCTCGATACCATCGATGCCGGCAATGGCAATGCCATCGATGCCATCGATGCCGGCAATGCCGTCGATACCATCGATTCCAGGACTTCGCAAGAGCGGCGCTGCCGAAGGAGCTGAGGGCGCCGAAGGCGCTACCGATCTGAGCGCTGCGGGTGCTGTGAGTGGTGGCGATGATGACGACAAGTCGAGGTATATTAGGTATGGGCCCTTGCTTAAGAATGACGGAATTAAATACGATACAAACAGCGGCAGTGAAACTGCATAAAAAAAAAAAATTTATCATATGAAAGCGCGTTTGTATTTTATCCTTTTATTTCGTATAGTTTATTGTTATTTTGTTTTCTGGGTTCAACTTAAAGTTTTTTGTTCAACTTCTTTAAAATAACAAATGGAGGCGGCCTTTGGTTTGTGTTGGGCTGCCCTCCAACTTTCACTCACTTGGCGGCTATTGTTCGCCCTTTTGTTTTTTGTTTACACCCCAAAGAAATAAGAACAAAAGTAAATTCTTTTATACTTACACTTCTGTCGAAACCTTCACTTTAAAATGTTTTACACTTAAATAAACTACCAATAATTGCGTATATATAAATACATATATTTTAAACACACAAGTTACTTAAAATATAACCATTTAGTTTGCTTTAAATACTCACCAATTTTCCTCTAATATTTAGTTGAGAAAAATATTAATACTGCTACGCCTTTCACTTGATTGATATTTCTATTGATTATATTTTAAACTTTTCTCAAGTTTTTTACACAATTCTTCTGCTCACCCAAGTTTGACCTTTTATTAAAAAAAAAAAATTAAAAAAACTACTTAAATACTGTACAAACAAATACCTAAGTACCAATCACATATAACTCTTAAAACGTTTTTGTATGTATATAAATAAGAAACTAAATAATTATTGCCAATTGGTTTCTAAGAACCGAATTTTGTCCCTTTGCAAAGTGGGTAATCGAAAAACATTTACTTTAAAGGTAAGTTTCACTGCAATTCAACACTTTGTAAGAGGACACAATTTTGGACAGATTGTAAAAATGATTGATAAGAAACGGAAACATAAATTAACCATTTCATACAGCTCATTATCAAGTAAAATATCATTTGTTTTGAATTCACAAATGCCCCATAAAACATTTACCGAAACCCATCATTAGTTGATTTCACACTCTGATTCATTTCATATTATCGTATCGTTTCAAAAATAAATAAGAAATCTAATAATATATATAGCATTTAGTACAGAAACAATGTTTTTTTTTTGACTTTGAAATGTGTTCAAGAGTATCAGATTCCATCATTATTGAGCGGGCCATCAAACAACCGTCAAGGATTTAAGCAAAAAACCCACACAAATCTGGAACTATTCTGTGGCTACGCAGTAGATAAAACCAAACACTAATTGTTGTTACTAGTTGTTATCATTTCCTCCTTTGGGCTATTAGTTCACAACCTCCCCTTCGCTTCCACCATGATTTCTCTGTGTTGTTGTGTAGCTCATCCTGTGTCGAAATTCATTTTATGCTTTACATTTCATCTAATTTGTGTACTATGTAGCAACTATATCATTTTCTTCGGCTCAACGACAGCTCCTTCTTAATATCTGCTCTCTCTCTCTCTCTCTCTCTCTCTCTCTTTCTCTGTACTTGAGTTCCTTGTGACTCTTTGTAGCTCGGGGAAAACTCTACAAACTTAAACACAATTTCCCAATGACTATACGAGTATTAGTGCATGCCTTAGTTTGTTCTCTTCCCTTTTGATTTCCGTGCATTTTATTTCATGCATTTTATACGTCATTTTTTATCCTTATCCCAATTAAAAGCATCATCCATTAAACATTCACATAATTTATCTCTAATACAATACATTTGCATCGCAATCATCATGAATTTAAATATTAATTGTCCTAAAATGAATAACAATGCTATGAAAACGTGTAAATATACATAAACGTTAATGTGACTACATAAACCCCATCGAAATCATAGACCAACTCAGAGGCACTCTTTTCTGAGATATTATAGAGAAAACTTGGCTGCTGAATAAACTAAAACGAAAGCTAAAAAATAATAGAAGCTACTTTAATGTTAGATTCATTAAGTTGTTACTAAACAAACTAAAAATTAAAAAATGTATAAACTCTTTTATGTTTTAGGCTAATTAAGTTGACAACCATAAATTTAAAGTTTAACCAGAAAAAATATAGTTTACTTTAGAGTCGTACCTCTCTAAGTTAATTAGGTTGTTAACCATAAATACAAATTAAAACTAAAATAAAAAGTAGAGGCTCCTTTATTATTTTATACGTTTTAGACTAATTAGGTTGTTAACCATAAATTCAATCTAAAACTAAAACAAAATAAAAGAAGCTCCATAGTTATTTTTCTTTTTAGGCCAAACATAAATTCAAGCTAAAACAAATGAGAACGTTGCATTTGGTTGTTAAACATAATTTTATGCACTGACGAACAATAAAATCCTTTTGAATTGTCGAGTGCTTTTATTGTACAGTATTTAAAATGTCTGGTTCTTTTCAAATTGCATAATTGGCCAATAATAAATGAGTTCATTTTAAAGTTATGTTAATTATTACAACTTGTTGGTAGCCTACTTATTTATACATTTAAAATATGTTTAAAAAAAAGAGAATATTTTTTTTTAGCGCTATTAAACTAAATGGGTATAATCAGAAGCAAATCGAGTTAGAGCGATACATAATGCTCTCGTCTGTGATTCCATTGATTTAGTCTATGATTACCTTTGATATACCCACACAAGCGAGGGACTCTGACTTAAATTGCATGCACTTGAAAGAGTCATCAATTGTTGGAATGAGTCCAATGGGCAAATAACTATCCAATTTAATGTGATCGATTTGAATGTTGCATGCAGCATGTTGGGTTCAACTGCAATATCCACACCAGATATCCAATATGTATCCAAATATATATAAATGTATTCCCAACAACAACTAACACATGCTTATTTTGTTCTCTCTCTCTCTTTCTCTGTCTCTTTTTATCTCCTCTCTCCCTGTCTCTCTCTATCTCTCTCTTTCTATCTCTCTATCTCTCTCTATGTTGCACGCTGACGCAATTTGTAATTACAGTGCCACAGAGGGCGCTGATTCGCATCCAGCATCGGGCGGCGGCACACCCACTGGCGATGAGGGCCAAATTGGACAGGGTAAGGGCGATGAAGTGAAAAGTACGTGTCACAGTTTAATTGGTAACACAAAACAACAATGCAAATGTCAAATTAATGTCAACTAAAATGTGTACTTCAATTGCAAATTGCCAATTCAAAAACAAACAAAAAGTATTAAATGATAGAAAGCGGTGACAGGTTACTAAGCAGCTAATAATACTTACTCCCTGTAGTCATTATGTTCACAGTACTCACCTCACTTTACTTATGTATAACCCACTCATTTTAGTTATTTACTATACCCACTTCCAAATAGCTGGTAGCCCTGACCCCTAACCCCTGACCCCCCTCAACAAACTGTTTACTTTGTAGCCTAGCGATTTTGGTTGACTTCTAGTTAGTTAGTTGCAACCAAGTTTTACTTAAACTTCAAATCATTGCTTTTGACTAATTGAACAATTCGTTGCTTCGACAGTTACCACAAAAGTAACACAACAGGCCAAACACTTTGGCTCATTCTTGTCATCGGCCATCAGCAAGGCTGGCAGCAAGATCAAGGAAACAGTCAAGGATAATGTGAGTAATCCGATCAATACTTTAACGTACGATGTATTTACTATTCTCTGTTTGCAGACCATACTCGACTCGTTCAACAAGGAGCAGGAGGCGTTTATCAAGGGTCAAGGTGGTGCTGGCAATGGCGCCGCTCCCTGGGTCGGTCATGCCAATGAGTCAAAGATAAAGGAGGAAATATTGGGCTTGTCACAGGATCGTCGCAACTTTGTGCGCGCACCACCAGCTGGCGTGGACTTTGAGTTTAACTATGACACCGCATATCCCACTGCCATAGCCATTATGGCCGAGGATAAGGCGCTCGAAACGATGCGCTTTGAATTGGTGCCCAAGATGTGAGTTGATAAAACAAAAGAAAAACTTTCCTCTTTAGATCAATTTTGAATTAAATTTGTGCACACTTTTTGCAGCATTACTGAGGAGAACTTCTGGCGGAATTATTTCTACCGTGTCTCACTGATCATTCAGGCCGCCGAGCTGGGCACTTTGGGCGCTGATGGTGTCGGCCAGGCTTCCAGCGGTGAAGATGGTAAGTTTTGTTGTAAATAACTGCACCATCAGCTTTCACACCGAGCAGACCCAAACAAAAAACAGTACCCACAAATGAGCGCCGGCGCTAAAGTGGCCAAAGCGCCAAAGTAAAGTTTATGATTTTCTTGCGCTCGCCTCTTCAGCATCTCTATGACTTTACTCGCTCTCTCTCTCGCTCTCTCTCTCTCTCTCTCTCTACCTCTTCCTCTACCTATCTCTCTCTCTCTCTCTCACACATAAAAATACTCGCTATATTCGCGCTCTAAACTAAACTCTATTAACCGCTCTGTCTCTGTATCTATCTCTATCTCTCTCTCTATAAGTATTAGATTCCATTTATAATTTCCGTTATGTTTTCTTTTGACACACGCGCCTGTTCTCTTATAGTTTTCAAATAGTTCTCGTTTTGAGACACGCCTCCAAAATTTTAGTTCGAACTTTCTAACTTTCGGATAGCGCCTGTGCCACACACACTGCCTTATATGGAATGCTCTGAACCTTAAATTTCAGTTCAGTTTTTGGTTCGAATTCAATTTGTTTCGATTATAATTTATGTTTGTCCTTCAACTGCACCGGCTTCTGTCGCCTGTGCCAAAGATTCGATTTCTATTTTAGTTTCTGATGCTCATTTTCACTTTTCACCTCGTCGCGTTTTCATCAACTCAATTTCTCTATTCGCCCTTCAAGCGCCGCTCACTTTGTAGGCCTTTTATTTAATTATATTTTTCAACTTATTAGCTATTAGAATTTAATCTTTATTTTATAATTTATTATTTTTCGTTTCATGTTTTTCTTTTTGTGGTTATTTTATACACAAAATTGCAATAATTATACAAATAAATCAAACTCAACTTGCATAAAAGCAGCTGAACAGCTGCCAGTTAAAGAAAATGTTGATAACGCTGCCGGTCCAGCTAAAAATGCGACAGGCTCCGACTCCTCCTCCCCAGCAGTAGGAGCGGGAGCAGGAGCAGTTGGAGCAGGAGCAGGAGCAGCAGTTAATGCCGCTGTCTCCGAGCAACCGAAGCCTGCCATTGAGATTGAGGCGGCCAAAGAACTTAAGGCCAGCAACAAGAAAGAATTGACCCAAAAAATCTCCGAGTCCGAGTTCGTTTCGGACGAATTTCAAACATCCAATGATACCGATTTGGCCGAAATCAAAGATGGCATGCGCAAACTGGGCATTGATAGCATGACCCAGCAGGCGCTCGCCAGCACCGATGGTAAGAGGTCTTAGCTAGCAAATTTAATTATGATTTTCTTAAGTTAATTATGCAAATATGTTTTGATTACATTTGCAATTTGATTAAGTTACCAAAAAAAAATTTTAAAATTTCCGTTACTTTGCGGCCTTTCGCTGAAAAGAGCAACGCGAATTTTTGTTAAATGGAATATTTTTACAAAACTTACATTAATTTTTCGTATATGCACCCAATCAGTTCTGGCCTAAACAAAATAGATAATGTATGAATTTTACGTCATCTTTTCAATATTCTTATTGATATTTATGTAAAGGCCATAATTGAGTTACTTTGCTTTATAAAATTCTTTTGCATATTAAGTTCAACATTTTGTACATACATTTTTGGTTATGTGCACTGCCCTTGAAATTTGTCTTTCTCATTTCAAAGAGCTCTACAAATTTCATTGAGGATGCATCCAACCGAACACTTACATACATTACGCATACAAACATTAACACATACATGCATAACTCAAGATAAGTAAAACATCGATTGATTTTCATCATGTGACATTCTCATTCACATTGCCATTGTTCGCATAAATAGCTAAGGGCTTAAATGAAAAATGAAAAATGAAAAACAACAACTAGACTCAAAGATTATAATAAAAAAAAAAATCGCTGTAGGTCAGTAGCTTGCGAAATGCACCGATTATAATTCCCTAATGGCACCAACTTATAGATATGTACAAGTATTTGAAACTTCCAAATGGTATTCAATTCGAATATGTATAGACATGTCCTGGAATTTGTGTGTCCGTAACAGCTTTGAGACCTGAATGTCCAATTAAATTAATGATTCTGAGTTCTGTTTCTTGGCTCACGCAGCATTAGCTCCTAGAACATTAACTACATGCCTCATTGTGAACAGTTTTTAATCATCACATCACACTTTGATTTGCCTCTTGCCCTTGCCATATTTAAACTGTTTGGCTGTATGAATTTTTGAGTTTCATTTCTTACCATCATCATTCATCTTAAATTCAACACATAATGTTCTCAATTTAAACAAAAAGAAAAATACAAGTAACTATCTGCATATATTTTAAATGAAATCGAATGAAAACTCTTTACGAAAAATGTGTGTACAAAACAAAGTGTAAAAACAAAACAATTCTCTTTTTTCTCCTCTGCTCTGTTTCTTTCTTTTGTGTAAATTACATTTTTATCAAATCTTTAATTCTTTATTGTCGAAATACTAACAACAACCCAAAGCTCTGGCATTTAATTATTAAAAATAAACAACAACAAAAAATATATTAATATTTATCAATTGAAATGAAAGCAACAACAACCCCATAAAACATGAAAAAAAAACTATATATATATATACAAAAAACGTATGGCAACTTATGGATAATTAAGTAATAATATAAATTAAACAATGATCAATACAAATACAAATACAATAACACAAGAGACAACTAAAGTCTTGTCTGTCTAATCTGTTGTTGCCGCCATATTCTATTCTAACTAGCATACAAAATATTAAAATCAAATCCAATAATTTCCACTTAAGTATCTACTATGAACAACTATAACAACCAACAAGATCAAATATTAACTAGCCACAAATCAATTTCGAACAAGTTGAGTATGACCAAAATGATACAAATTCTTATTATTGATGAAATACTTACTTATCTTACTCTTTGCAATCTTGTGCTTTTTTATTCAATTGCAATTCCATTTAATTTCTATAATTCGCTAAACAAAAACTTTTGATATTTATGGATTTTCAAGTATTATACTTTATAGTTTTTACATATTCTTTCATAGTATTTACCTATCACACAATATTTCGGCCTAATTTAAAAAAAAAAAAAAATACTTTATATATATTATATACCCAAGAAATCGCGTTTTCCTCTATGACACAAACACTACCAACACAGCAAGAACACTCAAAAAGACAACAAAACATAATAAAGGAAATACATGCAAAATTCTTAGTATTAGACACAATATGAATTATATTGAAACATTTAACAAACATTTAATTTTCTTCATGTATTTCTTAATTTATTCTCAAATCATCTTGCAGAAGATTGAATGGATAAACGCTAAATTCAAAAACTAACAAAATATATAAATAAAAATAAAAGAAAACCCAAACGCAAGCAAAATTGCCCACATGACAGAAAATCAACTAAAAACAAAATGTTAAGCGATATACAAAAACCAAATGCAACAAACCAAATTATATACATATATAAAATATTCACTTGACAAAAAAAAATTAAGCAAAACACATTATTTATATAAACCGAAACGAAAAAAAAAATACAAAAAACAAAACAAACGAAAACAAAAATGTTACTTAAAAACTGAAACAAAATTTTGTGTGGTAAGTTAGAAATTGTTGGTTAAAAAAAAATCAAATTTTCACTTATACAAAATAAATTATATAAGAAAAAAAAAACAAAACAAAAATCTATTAAATTTTTTCAATGTTCTGTTGTTGATTTTCAATTGCATACAAATTGTGTTCAGCAAAATAGTTGCAACATATTTAAATTTTATTTATTATCGCTGTTGTCAACGTGTCCAATATAAGTATTATAATATTGTCTGTCTCTGTGTTTGTTGGTATTCGTATTCAGTTTAGTTCCTTTCGTATACTTTTCAAAAATTAAATATACAACTAGATTTGATGTTTGTAGTTGCCGTCTAGTTCCTTATTTACCTAACGTTTTTCATTATTTGTTGTTGCAGATGCAAGCCAAACACGTTCAGAATCAAACTTGACATGAATATCGTTCAAAATTTTAAATTAAAAAAAGAAGAAGAAAAATATATCTTAAGATCTGTGACACTTGGAAAGGCTTTTTAGCTGCACAACAAACAACAGCTTTTATTGTAAACAATCTGATTTTAAATGTCTATTCGAATTTCTAATATGCTCTTGAACCAACTCACCACACAAAATCCAAAGAAAGAAAATATACAAATCCTTTCGCTCAACAACGTACTAAAACACATTTTCCACCCTAAGTTATTAAGTTTTTGACGAATTATTGCAGTTCTTGACTGGCTTTTATAGTTAGTTTTCATATATTTGGCGAGCATTATAAAAGTATATATTTATCGTTTGAAATATAGCAAATATTTAGCTTGCTTTTGATTTCGTTGTTGAATATACGCTGTAAATACACACAACATTTTTATTTCATATTATACATGGATTTTTATTAATATTATTATTATATACAAATATATATACAATATTCGGTGTCATCTGTGGCACTTGATTTGGTGTTAGGACAACAAGCAAGTCATGGCAAAGGACTCCTTACAATATATATTTATATATCTCCTTACTTGGTGCGCGGTTATTGCACGCTATTTGTTAATTAGTAAAGGTTTTGGGGGGGTGCATTATATAATTGTATTGGCATAATTACCATATTAAAAGAAAAATTTCCAACTTTTGTAGACGATTACTTTGCAGTTACGGTGCGCATACCTAAACGAATAACAGTCTGTGAAAACCTATGCCTTAGTTATGTGCCACGCGATTAGCCACGAAGGTAAACATGAATGACACCGAATTGAATAACCAAACCATGTACTTGCTTGGGAGGTCACTAAATTACAATTTTTCAATGCTTGCTAGACACCTTAATATATCTATATATATATATACTCAATATAATAAATATAACATGATATGCCACAAATGTATGCTATAAACTAAACTACCTACTATATGTGAATCTACCATGCATAGTAGTAGAACATATATAACCGATAAACTGTCTATATGTTCGTGTAAGCCACACACATAGTAATCGTCAGTTTTGATGCATCTTTCTCAGAGGAACAATGGGAAAAGGACTTGGAAGCTGAACTTAAGGATTACGAGGTTGTCGACGATGGAGGCACGGGCAGCGGTCGCAGAAAACACGGCAATGTGGATGGCGTTGACGTGGACAAGGAGGAGGAGGAGGAGGAGGAGGAGGAGGAACCGACAATATCTAATTTGCGCACACGTTCGTCTAACAACGATTGGGAGGAGTATGCCGATTTAATTGAGGATACCGATGATTTAAAGTAATTAAGAGCTTATATCGTAGTTTCTTCTAAGTTGATTCTAAGTTTATAACTTAACGTTTCTTTCCTTTCCTTTCTACTCCTTGTTTTTCTTTTTACTACTTACTTACTTACTTACAAACATTTTGTATTACTCTCACTATTGTTATGATACCAAACCGAATCCAATCCGCAACCAACTAATTGCCGCATGCATCAACAGAACTTTGAAGTGCCTAAAGCGCACCATGTTGGGCTATCTATGAGACGAGGCATTCTTTACGCTCCTCCTCTAGTGTTGGCGTAAGACTAACGTCAATGTAAATAGAGTTTGCCTCGGATCCTATTGGAAAAGTTGGTTGAGAACTGGCCATTGGCAGTGCTTAAGCTTCATGCAAAGCAAACAATTTTATTCAGTTACCTTAAAAGATGATATAAGACACTAAGCCCAAGTACTTTATGTATTGATTCAAACCTTATGGCAAAATTCTAAAATTCAATCAATCCGATGCGACGTATTCTCTTTTTTGGTTTTTGTGCCACACTGTGGCACTGTGTGGTGACGAGATGACAGACAAATCGATTAGCTTAGTGGGAACTTTCGCCAATTGTTCAGCACACGAAAAGTGGCAAACAGTTAACTATGAATATCAATAAATACATACATAAATACGTACATACATACATAAATACATACATGCATACATACATACATACACACAAATTTCAAGCTAAACAAGAAACTGGTTAAACTATAATTAATACAAATATAAATTCAAAATAAAAATGGTACATTAAAAAGGAAAAGCTTCAAAGGGAAACATTTTGTTATTTATATTTATAAATAAATTATATATATATACTAAATGTATATATATATATAAACATATATATATACAGATACAGATAAATTAATGCATTTGAATTTAATGTGTAAAAAATTATTATTATAAATATATAGATATATAATATATATATATACATATATACACTATATGTACTATGTAAAAATATAAATATAAAACTAAATAAAAATTCAATAAAAATATAAAAAAAAATTATTAAACAAAATTACAGTTTTTCGTTTTAAAATTGATTTTCTTTTTTATTCCAAAAAATTAACTTGAAAGCAAATAAACTTTGAGTTTAACATAACTTAAAATTGACATTTGTTTTGAATTGAAAATGTTATTCAAGTACACGGACAAGAAATTAAATAATTTTTGTTCACACTTTAAGCTGATTTTACTATCTATTCACCAAAACACACACGTATCCTTTAAAAAAAAAAAATGCCAAAAGAAATCACAATAATCCGAGCAAAAAAATTTTAAGAAAACTTTATGAAAAAGGCAATTAACAAAAAAATGATTACAAATAAAAATAAAAACCGCAATTATAAACAATAAGCAGTTCAAAACCTTTAAAAATATATATATTTACATATATATTTCACTAGACAAATTTTTATGCATAAACTAAAAAGAAATTTAAAAAAAAAATCACAATCTATATTATCAATGTTTTTGCTCTAAATGTCTAACTAATTGTTAAAAAAAAATCAAATTATTTTCAGCAGGCAAAAACATGTTAATTGAAATATGCTATAAATGTGTAATTATTTGTTAGCAATGGCAAATTATATTGATACTTGAAGGTATAAAGTTAAATACAAGTTATGACAATTAACTGAAATTGTAAATTGAACATTTTACTTTAAAAAAAGGAAAGTATTTACAATAACAGGCAAATGTTAACCTAAACAGAAATATTTATATTTGTATTTAATTTCGTTCGTTTCTCAACAAGTTGGCGACTAGTGCATAAAAAAAAATACGGTAATAAATAAATTAAATCATTGAATACTACATAATTATAATAATAACAAGGAATGACAAATAATAATAATGTTGACAACATGTTTTACAGTATATATCAAACTCAAAAGAGATCCAAGCATTCAAAAAACACATATTTTATTGTCTGCATACAATTTACATGCTTATTATTATTATTAAACAAAACGTTAATTAAAGGTTATGAGCAAAGTTCGTTGAAGCATTTGCATACGAAAATAATGAACACAGAGACACACCACAGTAATTTCCATAAATATAACATCGCAATGTAATAATAATAAAAATAATACCACATATGGATGTATATGTACTAATTAAAGTATATATGTATCACAAAAAAAATATATATATATATAATTTAGTTGACTAATAATAAAACTGAAAATTATTAATTCTAACATTTAGACCGACAAGTTTGGCGTTAAATGACATTTGACAAACTACAAAGTTAGACGCGAAAAAAATGCAAAACACCCACAAAATGCCATAGCAAATTGAAATTGAAAGTCAAGTACATAAAACTTATTTAATGCGCATACTAAAGGAGTACCAGTACACAAGAGCCCAACATGCAAAAGTTTGGTGTTTAAGACAACAAGTAAACCAAACACGACAACAACAACATCATTTGTGTAAGATTTAGTGACAAACCGACAAATTATACTAGTCTACATATATAGATACATAAATATATATATATGACAAAAATTTAATGAGAATAACATCAAGTAAAGTAAATAAAATGAAAGTGTATAACTATTAAAACTAAACTAAAAACACACATGATTTATTTACAATTTCTCCCAGGTTCGACCAAATGCAGACAGGTTCGTATTCTTATTCATTGATTAAAAACATTTTTCCTTTTCATTCTAACATTTTTATTCACAGAAAATTGGTTATTATTCTTCTAGACTATACATTTGAAATAATCAATTTAGCAAACAATTCACATTGAATTAATATTATAAATTAATGAGCATGAGATTGTTAAAATGACCCACAACATCTAAATAACTGGCCAACAATTGCAATTCCTAAAAAATTAAAAATCTCTTGTAAAGATGTTTGAAGCACAAACATCAACAAAATCTGAAATCTGAGGGATTTAACGCTAGTAACACAATCTGAAATGGTAAAACAAAGCCCCCGAACCCCAAAAGCCCAAGTGAGTGACTAAATGCTATGCAGTGCAGACAATAAACACCAATCAATTTTGACGTGATAGGAAAATCAAATCCATTGGGGATTACCGATAATTTGATGATTCATAGCGCGGACTGCGACGATGAGGCTGTGATCTCTCGTACGTGATGCTCTTGAAACGATTGTTTGCTTCCAGTTGCTCTCTGGGCATCGAACGACTACCGCCGTTGCCACCGCGATTAACCACCAAATCCTTCCAAATCATCGTGAGCAGAATGAAAAACGCTCCAACAATCCTATTCACAAACTCTATCAACTTGAATACTATTGGTGTCGCTGTGTGTGTGAAGCGGCTGACCTCAAAAAGGAAACGCACCACAAAGTTGCCCATGAATCGGAGGGCAACAACAGCGCCGCTCAATACGGAAAAGATAAGCAGTCCGAGGAATCGAATGGTGCCCATTATATTGCGCTTATTCACATCGTTGGCCATAAACTCATATGTGGTCGTTACAACGGACTGACGCCACTGCTGCAGCACAGCCAAAAAGTCCTCAAGTCCAATTTGAGGTGGATGCTGCTGCTCCTCGGTGACACTCTCTGCAGCATCTCTGTCACCAGAGGTTATCGCTCTGCTCGGGCTAACTTTTTTGATAGTTAACGAGTGTTGGGGCGTTGACAATGGCTCTGCCTCAACGGCGCGAACCATTTTCAGTTTAAGCTGCACCTCCCGATCCCGGAAGCGTAGTGTCTTAATGCTGAACCAGTATTCTCCAAAGGCCGTATCTCGCAGTTCCGTCCACACGCAGGTGTCCAACTGTGTCGCGTGTGGTTTGTGTTTGTAGTTGCCCACGCTGCCCTTGGTGATGCCCACCCACATGTTCGGCACAAAGCGTTGATAGAACAATTGCAATTTGGTTGCGCTACTCAGCAGTAGCTTCTCCAGCTCCCTTTCGCTGCGCTGCAGGACAACCACATCACGATAGCCTCCGAGCTGTTCGACAAAACAGCGCTCCAGGTAAATGCCACGAAAGAACTTTGACTTGTATAGCTGTTTGGTAAGCGATTGCATGGCCAGCTCCTCGGGCGGCATAAGACGAGCGCCAGCTGCTCCAGCGGCGCCAGCTACCTCTACAGCTGTCCCATCATTTTTGAGAGTTGCATCCGATTCGGTCATCGCTCACAACTGCTGAAAGTAGTGCACAGTTTTGTATATGTGTGTTAAGTAATTAGCAATTAGCAATTAGCAGGCAGGTCAGATTACCTCGACCAGCCTCTTGTTTCGATTGTCTTTGGACTTCAGCTTTCGCCTGTTAGTCACCAAATGGGTTTTGTTATTGTTTTGGCCTACGATTGGTTAAATATCTATCTCTCTCTTTCCCTCGCATCTAAGCAATACGCGGTAGAATTGCCAACTAATGCTTTAAGTTGCAACAATGCATACTTGCATGTTAGCAAAGCTATATACAAATATTAATCGCAAATAATTTAGATTATGATGTCGACTTTACGGTCGATCTCTGTATTTTAATATTGAGCATTTCCAGGTTTCAAAGCTGCGGTCACACTGTCTGCGGCAACAAAACATAATATCAGCAATTATTTGAATTGTACAGCAGCCATTTATAAAAACAATAGTGCTTACAAGACGCCAGCATGCATTGTTTTTCTAAACGTTTTAAACAAATTGCCTAAATCTATGTTTGCATTAATCGAATGCAAAAACTATAAATTCAGTATTTTAAGCCTTTCCTGCTGCGGTCACACAGTCTGTGACAAGAAAACAAAAAAACGTTTTAGCATCTGCCGATTTCTTGTACATTTTTTAACTATCAAATTGTGTATGCAAACGCAGCCGTCAAAATTGGCTCCAAGCACCGCCTCAGAGATTATTACCTAAGGATGACTTTGGTGGGCTTGGCAGCGCGCAAGCTTGCACAAAAGCAGCGGTAAGCAGCGGAATAGCTACAAAAACAAGCTAAAAACAAAACTAACCAATTAATATTTTTGATGCGCAGCACTGCGAAACTGGCCGCCGCATTTCCAAATGGCATTCGCTGTCAGAAGTGCCTGAATTTGGGACACTGGAGCTACGAGTGCAAGGAGAAACGGAAATATGTGCACCGCAGTTCGCGCACAAAGCAACTGAGCAAACATTTGGCCGAAAAGAGCGCAAATGCCGCCGACTCAATGTCGGCGGCAAATGAGATGCGTTCGCTGGATGCCGGCTCCGAAGTTCGTCACGATGGCGACAAAGGGATGCGCGCTAAGCGGAAACGGAAACGCAGTAATAGTTCCTCATCGTCCAGTTCGTCGGATAGTTCGAACAGCAGTTCGGACTCATCGAATTCAGAATCGAGCAGCAGCGGCGATTCGGATAGTTCCAGTTCCGATGATGATGATGACAGCTCCTCGGCTGGTGGATCAGGTTCCTCTAGCGACAGCAGTGACAGTGATGGCAACTCCACTACCAGCAGCGATAGCGCCGACGAACCAGAAATTTCTTCACCCAAAAAGAAGAAAAGGCACGACAGCTCTGCGGAGTCATCCGATGCATAAATCGACTCTAATCTATACGGTGTAATATTGTTTTTTAAAATAACTATGTGTATTATGCATATACGTACATAGCTTTAGTAGTTTAGTTAACTTTTTTTGTAACAAGACTTACTATGATGATTTGAGGACATTAATTAATTCCATATTTAAGTTGTAAGTCATAATTTGTATATTTTGTTTTTGAACCATCTGCAAGTTAGCTAAATTTGTATCAATAAAACTAATAAGCAAACTAAAATTGCGCTTAATCGGAATCGCTTTCGACATCATAAAGTTGCAGCTTGCTTCCGATTATATCCAAGTCAATTTCTTGCCGGTTTATCTGCTCGTTGGCTGTGACCATGCTTTGGGCAGGTAGTGTCTCATTGGTGGTCACATCTGAACTGGATGCGACTGTTTGTGTGGACAGTGCCTGCTGCATTGACAGCGATTTTAGATGCAGCTCCTCCACCTGCAAGGGGAATCTTTGTTTGACAGCACTTGATCATTCTAATCCCATTTCTTTTCTTTCTTTTACCTTAAGGGAATTCATAGCCTCTTGAACTTTGGGCATCATTTTGAGCAGCTTCTTTTCTATGGCATACAACTCGACTTGTTCTTTTTGTAGTAAGTTATTTGTTTGCAACATTTTTAACAAGTTCACTTTGACGACAAGCACAAAACGTTTAAGAGTTACCAGGCTCTATACATTTTCATAAGCCACAGACAGTTAACATTAACTGTTAAGAACTGCGCCTAACTAAATAAAAAAAACACTGATTAGCCATTATATGCCAGTTTAATCAAACCCGAATGTAAATATCAAGTAAACCTCAAAAAGTTACTAAGCCGGCAAAATATTTGGGATTACAATTGTGAATGGCTTTCGTATTTGAACTCAACAGAATGTAGCTAACAGAGCAATAATATAACCCGCGGACTCAAAAACTTAAAGTCGCTAGGTCACACAATATTCCACAAAGAATAATAAAACTATGTTGTTTATTAAATTTACTTTAAAGAATTTAATTTGAATTCTTATAATAGTATTCTCATAAATGCCCAATTATATTACATCAGTAGAATTAGTAGACTTTCATTGCATTGTAAATTTCGGGCAGAGTGTGACCAGTCTTTGTTTACCGCGCTGATTCTCATTTTGATATTCCCGCCTGGAGGAAAATTAAAATAAAATTTACACAAAAACATATAAAGGTAAGCGCAGAATCTGTGTATTGAAAGGCAAAGCATTGATGTTTTTTGTTCTTCGTGTATAAGATGATGGAAGAGGACATGATCCTCCAACGTTTTGTGGCGAACTGTCAGAAGCTGGAAATTGAGACGATAATTTGGCAAAATGCGATTAAAACATTTCACAAATTGAACTCGGACGGCTATTTAACTAGTGAAGCGGACGATTGGCTCTGCTGTGCCATTTACAGCGAGCTGCAACAGGCCAAATCTAAAAACATACGGCAGGAAGCGGAAGCTGGCAAGGACCCCGCATCCAAGAAGGTCAATGAGAATAGTTGGAACATTTCGCTAACAAAACTGTTGCGCAGGATGGGCATCAATATTATGAGGTTTCTGAAGCGAATGGAGCACTGGATATGTCTGGCGCAGAGCTCGGCGATCTCACAGCAGGAAATTGTTGATATCAAACGTCATTTGGGCATAGCCCGACTCCTGCTGCAGCACTACAAGCACATCTTCAGGCAGCTCTACGTGCTGCCTCCGGCAACAAAGACTGAGAGTCGTTCGCATTATCAAATGGTCTACGAATTTGGCTGGCTGCTGTTTTTGGCGGCACGCAACGGCATGCCCGCCCTGGCCTCGTCCAGCCTGGTCAGTGGCTGCCAGGTGCTCGTCTGTGCCCTGGAATTGGTCTATGTGAATGCACTCGAGGTGCCCAATTCGGATATAATTAATACGGAGTTCAAGGGCCTGCCCACCAATTGGAGCAGCTGTGACTTTGACATTGAACTGCTGCGCAATTATAGCGCTCTCGAAACCATCTGTGAACTAATTCCCGAGCTGTCATCGAAGAGTGCGGCGATGATGAGAAAGGCCTTCTTTCACAAGGCCGTAATGGCTATGTTTATGGATCAGCGACTGCTGGGCAACGATAGAATCATGCGGCATTTGATCAAGGATGGCATTCTGGAGGTGAACTTGGCCTCGCTTAACAGCAGCTATGCGCAGCAAGTGTCCGATATCACTGAGATCGACGAGCGAATTCTATTGAAGCATTTCATTGCTGAAACACCGTCAAAGGCACCACTCAAAGGAAAACAGCTGCCGAGGAACGAAGCTGATATTTATCCTTATGCTCAACTGTCGTTGGGCAGCAGCCAGCGCGATAATCTCCTCAAGCTGCTAACGGGTGAACTACTGCCATCGATGCCAGTCCACATAAGCAACGAGCTGGGCCAGCACGAGGCCAATCTCTTGGAGACCACTCTGCTGGAAATGTGCCAAAAATTCGAGAATGCTGTCCATTTGAAGGGGGAGGCCATCGAGTGTTGCCTTCACCTGGGCAAGGGTCTTTATTACACACTACTGGGTCTGATCCTTGCCGCCGAATTGCAACGTCGGCCAACATTAAAAGTTGGCCAGTTGCTGATGCAAAAGAATCGATTAAATGCCACATTGATTGCATGCTGCTTGCAAGTGATGTTGCACATCTTCGGATCGACGCTGCAGTTGCCGTGGCTGCTCCAATTATTTGCCATCAATGCCTACGAGTTCCATAAGATCATTGAGCTGGTTGTGGCACATGGGAGGCACTTGCTGACCCGTGATCTCGTCAAGCATATGCGTGACTTGGAGGCGCGTTGCTTGGACTCACTCATCTGGCAGAGAAACTCGCCGCTGTGGCTCATCTATGGCAACCTGCCCCGATACCAGCACGTGCAATTGTCTGCCTCCTCGGCCAGCATTTGTCTACGCAAATTTTATTACCTGGCCAATCAGCGGCTCGTCCAGCTGTGCAAGGGTCTCTGCCTGTTGGAGCAATACCCACAAATCTGGCACATTGTCGAGCACTCGATTAGTGTGCATGGCGCCGAGCTCCTCTTAGAGCGTCATCTTGACCAGCTGCTCCTGTGTGCCGTCCACCTTTGCGTGCACAAGTTGCGCCTCCGCCTCCGCTTCAGCGACATCATCTTCCACTACCGATATCTGCCGCATGCCCAAAGTGCAGTCTATCGCGACGTGCATGTGTCGCCCGGACAACCCAGAACGGACATCATTAGCTTCTACAATCGGTGCTATGTGCCTCGAATGTTGGACTATGCGCACTCGCTGCATTGCAAGCAGTTCGCCAAGGATGCTTCCAAGCGGCCACTTCTCGAGCAGCTCAGCAGCAATGGTCATGGTGAGCACATCAGGTGCAACGGGCTCAATACGAATGTATTCGTTACCCCCGAGACAATGCCCACCATCTGCAAGGCATCCGATTGCCAGTTCATGAGCATGGAGGAGACGCCACTCTACCTCAAACGTGCGCGCTCCAGCGACGAGCTGATCAAATCCCTATCCTTGGTCAGCGGCAAACGCCCAAATATACTCAGGCAACGCACATCCTGCCAATGAACCCAACTTGAAACCCACCCATTCAAGTGACTAGGCATCTTTGCCTTGCTTATTTTGATAGATTTTAAGTTTAGTCTTAATGATTCTCATTGTGAATGAGGAATATGAATAATATTAAGTGAGTAACTAAAAATAGCAGAAATGTCAACCTGTACTACTCCAGCTAAAATAAAAACGAAGTTACTTTGTACACTCAGAAAAAAAGCGAATACAGTTGGTGATGTCATCGATATTAATGTTTACAAAAGTGAACTATTTTCGACCAGAACATGCTCCATGGGCCAACCATGGGCTTACAGCTTGACAACCGTTTAACCATGCTTCATGGCAAATCTAATTATAAACTTCAAGATGTCTGAAATCGATTTTAATCGATAAGGGAAATTATCGATCAAATTAAATAAACATGTTTTGCTTTATATTTCAGTTAGGGTGTTTCTAATTTTTATAGTTTGCAAGGTCAGATGTGGATCTGTAAGTGGACAAAACTACCATGACTCCTTGAGGCATATATATTCTTGAACAGCATCAGTGTCTGATGCGATACAACCTTGCCTGATTTTATGCGAACTCATTCCTTGAATTGAGGGCGACATCTGCGCATCTTCTTTTGTCTACTGTCAGCTAATTTATGACCCTTTTTTATAACTTATAGTAAAATTTTTTTGTCTAAGTTGTCTTCTTATTATTTGCAAATATAATATAGTGTATCTATACAGCATAATATAAATATGTATATAGCATAAACATTAAATACAATACTCAATAATTTCATACATATGAATAGATTTTATTTTAATGCAGTTTTGGGTTTGAAACATGGTTCAAAATTGTGTAAATATTGAAAAGGACGACCAATAAGCAGGCGCCTCGAAAGGGGGGTGGATGGGGACTACAACAAATTATAAAAGTAGACTAATGAAGGGATCCAAGCGGGAGAGGCAGACAATCTGAGGTAAGCTAACGGAAAAGAAGGGAAGTGGAGAAATCGGATATAGAATACATACTGAGAGCGTGCAACTTAGAATCTAAAGTTTTTACTCATAGCTTTAAGTTGAAGGGGGAGGATTGACAGCAGCGCCAACGCTTGCCGCGGGAATGCTTGGGGCGGGCGCAGCACTGGCCGCAACTGCTGCCACGCCGGAGACTTCAGCAACAGGTGGTGCATTAGCTGGCGGTGTGGTGTCTAAAAAGTGAGAGAGATGCGATTGAGATTTAATTGTTGCACCACTTGTGAATTGTACTCACCCATTGGCGTCGGCGTCTGAGCTTGGGACACAGCTGCAGGCGGCAACTCGCCTACAGCTGGCGGCGGCGCTGCGGCCACGGTTGGCGTCGCAACTGGCGGCGCTGCAAATGGTGCACCGTTCGGCGGTGCAACAGCAGCTATGTGCGGTGGCAACGGCTGATGCTGCGCCGAGGGTGCTGCCAGCGATTGGGGCTGATTCTGCAATTGCTGTGGCAGCGCTTGTTGCTGCGGCGGCGGCGGCGGCGGCTGCTGCTGCTGCTGGTGATGATGGGGTGGCGGCGGTGGCAGTGACTGCTGCTGTTGTTGTTGTGCCGCCTGCTGTTGCGGCGGCAAGATCATTGCACCCGGAGCGGGTGCGCCTGCCGCCTGCTGTCCCTGCTGCTGCAGCTCCTGTTGCAGACGATGATGCGCCTGTTGGCGCGCTCGGAACTCGGCCGCCTTCAGCTGCTCCAGATGGAACTGCTGGCGCTCAGTGATGAGCTGCTGTCGCTGGTATTCGAGTCCCTCGCGTTCTCGCTCCATAGTCGCCTCCAGCTCCTCAAAGTGGCGTAACTTAATCTCTAGCTTCTTCATTTGCGTCTCCACGAGCAGCGCGACCAGTGACTTGATTTTTCGCTCCTCCAGCGCCGCCAAATGCTTGGCCTTGACGGCAGCAGAGGCCAGGGCAGCCGCCGCTGCTGTTTGCATATTGTTCTCGCTGAAGGCGCCGCCACCATCCTTGGCGGAGGCACTGCCGCCGCCGCTGGCATCATTGCTGGCATCCTTGGACTCGCCATCGCCGCTGTTGTCCTCCGTTTTGATCTCCGCATCGCTGTTGGTGGTGCCAGTCTCTGTGGGTGAGGAGTTGGAAGCCGATTTGTTTGAGGCGTTGTTGTTGCTCGGTTTGTTGTCGCTTGTTTTGTTGGCTTTGTCGCCGCCTGAATCTTTAGATTTTTTATCAGTGTTATTGGTGGTGGGCGTGTTGCTTGTTGTTGTTGTTGCTGTTGTTGTAGCTGTTGTTGATGATGTTGTTGTTGTTGATGTGGTTGATGTTGTTGTTGTTGTTGATGTGGAACTTGAGTCTGTGGTGTTTGTGTTGAGCTTATCCGATTTCGTTTTGTCTTTGGACTTGGCGTCGTCTGTGGCTTTGTTGTGTTTTATCGTTGTCAGAACAAACGCAATAACGCAATACAAAATAGGCCAAATTCACATCATGTTTGCAAAATTTTGTAAAAATAAAAGAAATGTTAATAAAAGAAAAACTTAAAATTGTATCTATCCAACAGTGACAAAACAAAACATTCCTCGGCATGCCGACAACACATTTCATACCTTTGCAACTTGATTTCAATAGACATTTTCGACACTAAATCAACATATTTAATTAATTTTAACAAGTTGGAATAATCTCGGAGAGAAAGCACGACTAGCAGATACTCTGGAATAAATAGCAGGCTTGCTAATGGTAGTTTTTTCAATTGGAAAATAGGATGAAATTTCTAGTTTAATAATATTATTATTTAATACTCTAAATCAATTTTAAGGCTCTCCTTAAGTTCCTATAATTGTTATCGGAAATCGATATCTATCGATATGCCCCTGTGGTATTCGTGCACTTGTATTCTAAATTTTAAGTCTCTGGCTTCCACATTCTCTGATCAAGAATATCTTGGTGATTGATTGATGGTGATGAACCCATAAAACTGAAATCTTTGAAAGAGGTAACTTTTCTGAAGCAAGTCTTTTACGCAAGAACTCATCCTTCAGTCGAGCTAAGACTCCACCTCCAAAACTTTCGATAATTTATAGAAATCGACTAACCTAATTAGTCGAAAACTGTGTTCTTTAACAGCTGCGCGATTTAAAAACAAAAAGCGAATAAATTCAACTTGAATTTTATACAATGGTATGAATATTCAGTTGGAGTTCAATTTGTGTTTGTTTGCTTACCGTCTTTCTTGTTAAGATCCTTCATTTCCTCATCGTGTCCAGGTGCCGAGGAGCTGCTGTTGTTGCCATCCTTGGATTCGTCATCGTCCTTGTCATTGCCTGTGCCAGCAATGCCGCTGTTGGCCAAACCGAAATTGGGATTGAATTTGCCACCGGCCGAGGCCTTCTCCACGTTCTTCATATGGTTGTCCATAATGGTGGCTGGCACCTCATCCTGCAATCGACGATTGTTAATTATAACAATGCCGGCAAGGCTTTAATCTCAAGAAAAAAAAAACATACTTTAATCGCGGCAAACTCCTCCATGGCTGCCTTGGCAGCAGCAGCTGCGACGCGCGGATCGACGACAGATGCGAGAAATGCGACTGTTGACATTATGGGATTGCCGGATTTGCTAAATGGAATTGGCTGGCAGCCAAGCGGACCCAGGAAGCCGCCATCATCCTCCAGATACGGGTCCTCGATGGGCAGACGCAAAAAGTGCAGAATGCACTCGTCCTGGGTACGTGTGCCGACATGTTCGCACACCTTATTCCAGTCGTCCTTGTGCATTTCGAGTCCCTCGAGCAGCAGCAGTGTCTCCTGATCGGTCCACTCGCGCGACATGCTTGCCGCCGTGCGATTCCTCATTGCCGCCGGCTTCTTGGCATACTGATCCAACTTCAGACCAAATTGACTGACTCCCGAGGCCAAACCGCTGGCGGCTCCATTCTCAAGCGTCTCTGTCTTGATGCCCAAGCCGCCGCCAACACCGGCGCTGCCTGCGCCAGCACTCTTGTCACACTCCATGACACCACCCTCCTTGCCCAGCGGCTTCTTGTCCAAATCGAGCAGTGTCTTGGCCGCCGACGGCTGCTGAGTCTTCTGCGGATTGATCGCCTGCAAGCCAGACGGTGTATCCGACAAAATGTGAAAGTGCGAAGTGGGCGGCGGCCCCATTGGCGTTGGACGCAAATCGGCATCGATCTGATAGTTGATGAGACCCCATTGTTCGAGGAAGGCGTGCACACGCATTATGGCGCACACATCGCCGGCCAAATTGCGGCGGCAAGCGGTGCTGGTCAAGTACTCTGTGGGATTCAACCTGCGCAAAATATATCAAGATTATCATTTCTGTTTTGGGAGAAGATTAGGAGTGGGAGGTGACGCACCTGTAAGTGTCAATCATAAAGTTACGATAGGCCATGTAAATCTCGGGCGTTTTCGACTTGTTCTTGCTGTTGAAGAACTCGGGCATGGCGCGCTTTTCAATAACATGAATTGAATTGTAATCGAACCAGGCCGAATATGAGGGCACAATGATGTGATGCGTCTGCTCGGTCACATTGTCCTCCATGTCTTCCTTGGCCGAGGATGAGAACTCTTGCGTATTACTATTATCGCTTGTCTTGCCCGTCTGCGAATTGTCACCGTCACCGGTGGACAGAGCTTGAGCGCCACTGCCGCCAGTCATTTCATCATCCAGATCGGTCATGGTGCCACCTGAGTGGTTAAAGAATGGATTGTGTTACAGTTTACAGGTTGGTTGGTTTTATGGATGGACTCACCTTTGATGGGCATCATATCGTTGTCGCCACGGGATTTGTTACCTGGCGCTGGGCTGGCTGTTGATTGTAACGTTGAATGCGTTGCCTTGTGCACCTCCTGTATATTAGGTTCAGCCGGAGGATCGTCCAGGTCCCGGGTGAGATCTTCGTCGTCGTCGTCGTTGCGCAACTTCTTGTGTATGACGGCTGGGGAACGCTTTCGCTTGCCCGGCTTCGATGTCGATGTGGAAGTTGTGGGCGACGGCGAGCGGCGTCGCTTCTGTTTGCCGGTGGCGCCACCACCGCTGCTGCTGCTGGTGGTGGTTGGCTTCTTTTTATCATCGCCAAAGGACATGATGTCATCGATGGACATGCGTTGCTTGTGCATCTTCTTTTTTCCCTGCTCATCCACCTCGTAATCATCCTCGGTCATCCACTCGTTGTACTGCTCCAGATCCAATATCCAAGAGGCGGCGACTCGCCAGCGTTCCGCAGGTGATTCCGGATTCTCCGGTATATTGTCCGGCAAATCGAAGCTATTTAGAGTCCACGAGTCATAGGATTCGGGAAAATAGTACCAGTGGAGCATGACATGATTGCCACGCTTAAAAATAGGACGAGCGTACTCATCGGGATGTGGATCAACAACGGGATAGACAATGTGCGTTGCATCCTCCTCATCGGTGACGATCTCCACACGTCGATTGTCAAGAATCTCACGCAGACGCGCCTCAAAGCTCTTCTCAATCTCAGGCCTGATGAATATGTAGGGTATGCGATAGAGATCGGCCTCGACAAGTGCCTGTTCGATCTCGATCAGCAATTGTATGTTGGGATCTTTGCGTGTCGGATTTTTGCCAATGGAAAAGTCAAATTTTTTCCCACGTTGCTCGGCTCGAAAGCGAAACATGGTCGAGAAAATGATGCAGAGACCGCCACCGTTTTTAAAATCCAGAAAACAGCGCATCTGCAAGATGAGAACGGTAATTAATAAGGAATCATTATGAACCGATCAAACATTATATCGTGCAGAAAAATATTCTAATTTTCAAAATTTCCATCACCGAATTAATTTCTTTTTTTTTTTTTTTTGCTAGAATGAGATATATAATTTTTCAGTTGAAATTATAGCACATTTTAAAAATAGATATAATATTAATAATCGTGCTTGTGACGTGCACACTCGTGCTTCTCTACATATTGTAAAATGTGCGCATCTCTATCGCGCGTGTACATACAAAACATTTTGAGCACCCAAAACACCCTGTTCCCCATGCACAGACAAACACACATATAAATACACACACTTACCGGGATTCTCGTCGCCGGCGGTTCGGCAGAGGTTTTGCCCAATTTCGCCTCCACATATTGCAGAAAATGTATTAGCAGTTGAGCAAGCGACTCCTTTGTGATCGGCTCTGAGCTGTGCGCCAAGTACTGCAAGTGTACATTAATTGAAGAATGTTTTTAATTTGCGCAAAGCGCCATTTTTGTTTTCGCTTACGGTGGCGTTATTGTACTCACCTTTTTACAATTCTTTTGTAGCCATTGTCGTATGGACTCGAAGCCTTGCAGCGTCTCCGGTGATTGGAAAAAGTCAATGTTGGGATTTCCATCCTTTTTAGGACCAAGTGTGTTCATTGTGCAACACTTTTTTAATGCTTTTCTTTGATTTGGTGCACAGTTTCAGGATAAAAACGAAAATTGAAAATGTTGCAGCCGCAAATAGACGCACACAATTAGGGTTGCGGAGTATCGATACCATCGAAGTACTTTTTTTTATTTCTTATCGATATAAAAATACACGATGACAGACATACATGCACTCCACGAGACTCTAACTAGAGGTGGGCTTGGTTCGCAAAAACAAGTATTTTTTCAAAACATATATTGTCGTTAATTGTATTCGTCATCAATTCTGCGAAGCACTTTTAATTATTATCATTCAACTTAGACTTTCTACGAATAGGTACTATTCTGAAAATTCTAAGATTTTCAACACATTTTACCAGTTCAATTTTTCTAGCTCCAAGCGCAAAAATTCCATCTCTACATCTAAGTAGTGTTGTCGCTTATTCTAAGCTCACTTAATGCACAATTCTAATGAACAAGAAATAGTTTTCCTAATTTCTACATTTTTGCACTTTCTTCTATACTTTGACAAAAAATTTACCATTTGTTTGCAGGTATTGTAATAACATTTCTCATTGCACTATCGGATAAATGCAGTCATCAACTGATCAGTGGCAACTCTATTTGAATTTTATTTCATGCGCCAGTCGAGCACCGCACAGTATAAATGTGACTTGAACGCCGCGAACATGGCTTTCCCTGGTAATTTTAATATCCGAAAATTTGAGAACATCGAACGTATCGAGTGCACTTGTGTCTGTGTAAAACCAAATGTTAAAATAAAACATTGACTTTTGCGGCCAAGCAACAATTGCGACACAATATTAATTCTACGGTTTTACAATGCCTACACCGGTGTGTGTGTGTGCTTGAAAATTCAATGGAACAAATTGGCTAATCGTGCGAGTGAATAAGAACAATTTTGTGACGCTTGCAAATAAAAAAAGGAAAAAAAAGTGAACGCGTAGCAGAGCAGCGCTGCTGCAGAGCTCAACACACACACACACACACAAATAGAAGCGCTTGCAAAAGTGAACTGTGACGTCGATAGCAAATAAACAAAGCATTAAAAAGGAAATTTTTTTTTTACATAAATCATTAGCTTGCGGTGAAAAGTGGAGAAAAATGCATCAGCTAAAGCAGCGCGCATGAGTTGAATCGAGCAGTCGCAGCGCTGCCGCAGAAGCAGCAGACGTCGACGCCGACGCCACCACAGGTATGCTGTAGTAAAGCAAGCAGAGAGTTGCTAGCTCAGCACGCCGCGACAGCACAGCCGACAGCCGAAACGTAACATTTGCCAAAGGTAAGTGCCATGTAATATGTTTGCGTGTGTGCGTCCTAATTACATTACTATTGGATACTGAGTATTCTGTGGAGATGCAGCCCTCGTTCGCTTATCGCTGAACGCTGACTGCGCTGCTCTCCTTGACGCGCTGCCGACGCAACGCGTCTTCCGTTCAACTTTTCAATGTATGCGCGTGTGTGTGACTGTGTGTGTGTGTATGTGAGAGAGTGATTGCACTGCCTCTTCTCTAATACACTCTGCTTGAGTGTGCAAGAGTAGGTGGGGCGAGGGGCTGTGGTGCTGATAAGCTTACATTTATGAAATTTTATAAGTACCTACAAGTATGTGTGTGTGTGTGCATGGATGTATGTATGCATATGTATGTGTATGTAGAAAAATCCTTACTTTTTCTTTCTTAATTGACTTGGTTTTTGTGCTGTGGAGTTTTTGAGTTTAATTCGTTTTAATTCTTGGCACTGCTTGAAATGTGCTCCGTCTGTATCGTATTTTTAGTCTCAACCATTTCCCAATACACTTTGCCGCTTGTGTGTTTTATTTTCAGTTTTTGTCTACTTTTTTTGCACCTTTATTTGTTTTTCGGCTTTATCGGTATTTGCGTTGGCCATTGTCATCCCCTCCCTCACCTCTCATCTGTGTTCATTAACTAACTCGCTTACTTTTGGATCGGCCAAACGAACCAATTGTCGAAATAACAGCACAAAGCGAGGTTTTATGCTTTTGCCTTGTCTAACGTTCAAGTGCCGCTGTCCACGTTGACGACGGCGACGACGTCGACCCAGCAGCGGCAGCAGCTGGCGTCATTTATATTTATTTATGGTCTGCTACCGTAATCGACATTTACCGAATGAAGCAGTCGCTGCCTGGCCCAGCCATATACTTCTCTCTCTCTTTCTCCTTTTATTCATAGATATATGTATGTATGTATGTGTGTATTGCCTGTCAGTGGGGTAGGGCACTTGAACTAGTTTTATAAACGAAACATGCATATGTACATATATCTTATATATTGTGTACATATATATTCTACACATGTGTATGTATTTGGCTTTCGCTATGCTTTTGCCATTTTATACATAACGTTATTGACCGTTTGACTGGAATAAATAATACATACATAAATCACAAATGTACGCAGTGATTGATTTTGATGCCCTTTTCCATTGGGGGTTGGGCTGAAATAATGTTTATGTAAACATTATCTAAGTTTAAGCGTGCAAGATATAAATTGTTTTTGTTTCTATATTTCAATAAAATATAATTTCTTTGCGTGCTCAATTTAATGCTTCTTATGCATGGAAAATTTACGTTCATTATTTTTCATGATTTCCAGGGCTGATAAACAAAATTATTAAATAATTGGAATAACCTCTAGAAAGAAAGGACTTGATTATCAAGCAAAAAAATTGTAAAGCATCAAGATTCTAGGTTTTTTATAGTTAACCGACCATTTAAATCAATTTGTCATTGGGACTTACAAGATGGAATATTGATGTATAAAACACCCACACATAGACAAATAATTTGTAGTTTATCAATAGGAGACAATAATTTTCTAGACGTGTTTTTAAAGTACAATTTTTGCAATGAAATATGCAACAACAGTTGTTATAATATTTGCTAAATATCGCTTTTATTGTGTGTATGCAAATATTGAAGTGTTTAACATTCAAACACATTTTGGTTTCCACTTGTGCGAAATTCCAAAAAAAAAAATTGTCAAATCGAGCACGCCACATTTGGTAACGTTAACGTGGCTCAATCAGTCAGTCAGTCTACAATATCTCGTTCTATATACATTCAGATACAAAAACATATGTTTACATACTTGACTGTCTAGGAAAAAAAAAAATAATAATCGGCCGGTTTTGAGAGAATTTTGTGTAACCCTCAACATTCTGATGATGTGTGAAATTGATAAAAGTGGTGAAGTATGTGTAAAATAGATTTGTGGGAATAATTCTAACGAATTCATCTCTGTATTTGAATATAATTCTTCTCAGCTTCTCAGCTACTTTAATTCGTTTCATTTAATGACTGATAATTATGATAAACAATAGAGTCTGGAGAACTTCAAGCGGGCCAACATCAAACAAAGCTAAACTAAAAAGGACTTAAAAGCCGATAAAAATAATCAGTCTTCAATCATTAGAAATTGTAGGCCACAAAATTATGTTTTGATTTTATAAATATATAGCATGTGTTTCTCGTTGGGTAAAAATTAATCTTAATACGAGCATGCTGACTCTTAGAAATAAGGGGGAGGGATATGGTGTGAGTGTGTGTGTGGGAGTGACCTATTAAATGTCGCTTGTGCGTGCGCTAAGCCAACGTGGACTTCAATGATTGGCCGCAATTTGAAATTGTTACACACAATTCTGAAAAGTTAAAGTTCAGCACTCTGTATATCAAATGAACTTTAATAGAGCGCGAATAAGCGAGTTGTCCTCAATGAATGTGTATAGATCTCTCTGTGTGTATATGTGTTGCTAATCATTATTGATAATGAACTGCTTATCGACGGCAACGAAACGATTCTGCTACACACCTATATGCAAAAAAAAAATACACCAAAAACAACATACACAACTTTAATTGAGATAATTGCAGTTGGGCATTATTTCGTTTCCGATTATCGTTCGATTAATGCCGATTATAGTTCGCTTAAGTACGATTATCGTTCGTTTGGTTCGTTTAATTCCGATTACAGTTCGCTTAAGTATGATTATCGTTCAACTGATTCGTTTTATGTTCGTCTCGCTCGCCTAAGTTCGTTTATCGTTCGCGTTAAGTTTCAAAGATGACAGCTGATTGCACGTGCACAAATCCAATATACTTTTCCACCTTCACTATTGGTGATAGAGAGAGAGGCAGAGAGAGAGAGGAAAATCAATAGAAATTATTCTATGCAATTCTGAAGTTCTATTCATCCAGAATTATTTTAAAGGACTTGGTCTAATTCGAGCTCTTTGCTAAAATTGTCAATGGCAATCGTCAATCGTAGCAGAACTTTAATTGCTGTGCCCCTCATCCACACCCATCCCCTGGCCATAGGCTGCACTCACGCAAGATTGTACGTGGAACGTCGTTGTTTTTGTTGCGTTTATCGATAAATATTTTATTTATAACTGGCTTCGATTAATGATCAAACAATGCATGTCATACAAATGTCTTCATTATCACCTTAACAACGTTGATTATCTTTGTACATAATCTATCGTTTTTATTGCTATAGATAAACAAATATACACACACTTGTACACATGTTGATTTTCTATCAATTGCTTTGCACATGTGGCGTATTTGTATTTTTTTATTCGTCTTGTGATTATTCAGTGCTCGCTCTCTATGAATATTATCAGTGTATTTCTTGGGGTTAGTGAACCGCCCTCCCTAATGTTTCTTATGTATGTGACTAGTTTGTATTTCTTATCATTATTGTACACATAAGTACATTGTACAGGCAACATTCGATATATATGTATATAAATGTTGGGGGAATGCAAGGGAATTCTTCAAATTTGTTTTGATAATGTCCCTCGATTTATATGTATAAATACTTTTAATTGCTATACATTTAACGCGATATGCCTAAGTAAAACTGTATCCATTGAAGTATTTATGAATACATTTTTTGTTGTGCTTTGCTGAATTTGTGCAATCATTTGTGTTGGCATTTATAAATCTATAAATCGGTAAATAATCACGTCGCATTTGTGTAAATGCCACTCATCCTTAATAATAATATGACTAATCAACGGTACACAATAATGAGCAACCCAACAAATTAAACTTATCTTCATTGTGTACAGTTTTCTCTATTTTGCTATTGCGCAACTCGGCTTTAAATATGCCCCTACAATTTAAATTCATGTTGATTTTTGGGTAACAAAAACTGAAACTAATTTCTCGAATTGACAAATGTGCACATGTAGTATAAATTTCCTAATTTAAGTACGCATTTAATACAATATTATATTATGAAAGTGTATTTATTTCTTGTATTTCTTATCTAATATGCAATATATATATATAGTTTATATGTTTGCATTACATGTATGGGTATGTAGTATATATATCAATGGGAATCCCTTATTTTTACAATTGTGCCTTTAACTGTGTGTGCAGCTATCGATAAAAAGAAAATAAACTCCTTTCTGAACTTAAATTCTAAACTTTAAGTCTCTGGTTTTTTCAGTCTCTGAGATCAGCCAAATTGACTGCTAATCAAGAATATATGGAGGTCATAAGCTTGAAATTGCTTTTGTCAGCCAGTTACACATTCTTTTTAATGGGATCAGAGTATACATAATCATCTGGTTTTATGCACAGTCACTTGTCATAAGTAATGTGTTATATATATAATATTGTTTTTGTCGTCTATTTGTATTTTCTTAGATTAGCTTATCTAAAGTGGTAGAGTACATAACTAACTAAATACGTACACATATACAAATTGATATAATGATGATGTGCCAGACTGTGTGGCATACACATTTATGCTTGAAATTAAATTTAATTTATTATTTAAATAGTCTCTGTGGAGCTCTACTGTATTGCGTAACTTCGAAAACACTCCCTGCCAGTTGTTGTCATATATCAATTTGAATACGTTATTGTAGGCCATTTGTATTTATATAGTTAACATTACAATTTGGTCAACGCTCTGATTTGAATACACCCCAAAATGTTACACATGTAAATAATTCTATATGTTCATTCTACTAATCGATTTCTAGCTGTCGCTTTGTTATTTTGTTTTACTATTTGTTTGCGTGTTCAATCAACCCGAAAACAAAAACACACGCAAGAAAAAACTACAAATTGTGTATGCGACCAAAAAATCGTAATAATTTATTTCGTTTTTAACGCGCTTGCTATAAAAATAAACCCGAACAAACCCAACAACAACAAACACAATATATATATAAATATATATATATATATATATATTGTTTGTTTGTTTGTGTCTATATTGTTATATAAATGCTTGATTAATATTCAAGGTTGCCACGGCGATTAAGCTTCCTTATACAAAACGAAAGAGAAACAAATTCAAAGAATCAAACATTTTTTTGTTGAACTCAAATCTTGTTTGGAGCTTTTTCTGTTTTATTTTTTGCGGTATTGTTGTTATTGTTTGTTCTTTTTGCCGGGGTTCCTAGGGTTTCTAACTGCTGGCCCAGTTAGCAATTATTATCATTATTATAAATCAAATTTATAATTAATATGAAAATTGATTTGCTATCGATTTCAATTTAACATTATATGCTTTTATGGCAATCACATATAAAAGATAGCACCAAAATAAAATAAATAATAAACAGGCAAAGAAACTAATAAAAAGAGGAAAATGGAAACAAACAAGCAAACAGGCAAGTCTACAGTCAAATAACCAAGCAAACAAAAATCTAGAATTTTGATTCGTCTCTCTTCAAACTACTATTTTGAAGTAGAAGAGTTTTCAAGTTGTTCTATCACATTTGTCTAGATAACAGCACATGTGTCTCTCTCTCTCTCTCTCTTTGTTTTATAATGAAATTATTTTTTTTTTTGCTTAGATATATTGTCTTTAAAAAGATTGTTATTCATTTCATATATTTGTTCATAGCCTGAACTCAATTTAAATGGGCAACGGCTAAAGTTATGTGCAAATGTATGCAAAATGCTTCAACGGACATGTCCGTCTGTCCACATATGAGAATGGAGATATGCATCGATATCCGATAGATTATTTATATTATACACACACATCAATTGTGAAAAGTGCAAAACGTATTTTCATATTGCACAAACGTCTTTGAGCAATCTGACTAGGTATTTAAGGTATTGACTCGTAATCCTCTCTCAACTATTGCAATGTAACCTGTTCAAATTATTTGCTTATAAAAACTAAATTAAAGTTAATTTCAATTATTTATATTCGCCGATATACACAAGTCTGTGATATCCGATCTTCTCCATTATCTGATGAATCAGGTATTTGCAAGTTGTTAGGCAAGTTAACAAGTTTAGTTTACATTACCATATATACAAAATAGAAAAAACCTGAAAGAAACACCACTTAAATTCAATCGAATTTTTATTACTCTTAAATTACATTGTGCAATATTCAAATCATTCAAATTCAATTAATATTTGTTCGTTTTTTTATTATTTTTTATTTGCAGATTAGGTACTTCTAGTAATTAGAGCAGTCCGGACTTCGATTGCACAACCAATTGAAACGTATCACAAATCTCAACTATAGAATGACATCCCGGTAAGTGCGACTCTTTACTAAGAAATGCGTTTCTTTGGGTATTTATGAAAGGTTTGTTCTTCTATTGCAGACTTGATCGTCTTTTCATTCTGCTCGAGTCGGGCTCGACGGCGGCGACGCGGCAAGCGGCCGCCAAGCAGATTGGTGAGGTGCAAAAGCTATATCCACATGAGCTGCACGCGTTGCTCAACCGGCTCGTCGGCTATTTGCACAGTGCGTCGTGGGAGACGCGCATTGCGGCGGCGCAATCGGTGGAGGCAATACTGAAACAGGTGCCGCCCTGGCAACCGGAACAGCCTTTGGGCATCATTCTCAATTTGAAGAAGGAACGCTCGGCCAGCGATGCTACCGAGGAGGACAGCTGTCAATCGAATGCTTCTTCGTCCACAACGACGACCACGCTGTGCCGCAACAGCAGCGAACGTTTGCTCAGCTTCGATGAGTTCGATCTGCAGCAGATATTGCAGAAGGGTGCCCGTCTCATCGGCTCCGAGGGCAATGAGTTCGATGTCCAAGAGGAGCAGCCCGCCAGTGGCGGCGGTGCCGAGGATCAGAGTGTCGCTGCACGTCTAAGTCGCCAGCGAGCGCTGCTGAACGACAAGCTGGGACTGACCACTGCCGCAAAGCTGGGCGTCCATCTCACCGACATGATCAGTGACGAGGATGTGGCTCTCGCCCGCTCCGGCACCAGCTACAATGTCAATGCCGAGAAACTGCCCGTGGAGCATCTACTCAACATTCAGCCGGCCAATGGAAAAGGAGGTGCAGCTGCTACTGCAGCTGCTGGCCACAAGCTCAGCTGTCGTGAAATGAATCGAGCCAAGCGCAAAGCGCGGCAAGGCAGCTCCACCACTGGTGGCGTCGGCGTCGGCACCACAGTGACGCCCACCTGCAGTCGACGCAACTCAACAGCTGGCATCGGGATCGGCGCTGGCAACAACAGCTGCAGTAACAGCAACAGCAGCTGCAGCAATAGCAGTAACAACAATAACGTCAACAACAACAACAATAATAGCAACAACAGCAATAACAACAACAGCAACGGCAACAGCACATCGGATGAGCCAGAGAAAAAGAAACTGAAGGCAAACGACAGACAAGAGGTCTTCTATAGCTTAAACGGTGCGTGGGCTTCACAACCAGAGCTACTCGCTCAACGTGTGATGCACAGTGTATTTCTTTTTTGTGAACGCTTACCAAAGTATTCATTTTGAAGTAGACGTAGTTAAATCACTTTAACGATGCATCTGATCATCTTACTCTGAAGGCTGCTCTCGTTTATTTAATTCATTGAAGGCTCTTTGTTTTCACATTTGAAAAGCTGCATAAAGCTAAAGTTTTTTCTCTTAGATGATGTAGTTGTATTTAATCTTTAGCTCATCTTATGCTGAACGCAGCTCTTGCTTTTCCTTCCCTCATCGTCTCCACATTTATATTGCATCTGCATCGAGCTAAATTCTTCTTCATTTCGATTTTTCTAATTGCGCACAGATGTTGCTAAAGATTGCCAAAACGCAATGTGTTGTAAATTTCCCAGATGCTCAATTGAGAAGAATATATCTTTGTATAAATGTGATTCAGAGGCGCAGCAGTATTTAGGGAATATGATGTCATTGAACCCGGCTAGGATTTCATTTTATATTTCGATATTCGATCACTTGCTTTTTGAACACTATTGATCCACATAAATGGTCCACATTAAAGCAATCATAACTGTGTCTTATTTGGAAAAATATCTCATAAATATTGAAAACAGCAATTAACCAATTAAAGTATATTTAGCTGCCGGCTACGGTTATAATCTTGATGTGTTAATCATGACAATTTATCGTTTTATTTTAGTGGCAATTTTATATCAGCAGTGGGGAACTTTTAACAGCTTTATGTAAACAAATGTTATATTGAGGCTTGCTTTAATTAATAATTTCGATATTGTTATTGCCAACAGCCGCTGTGCCAGATGTGACGGGAATGTGGGTCGACGCTGTGTCTTGGCCCCTGGAGAACTTCTGTGCCCGGCTCTTCATTGATCTCTTTCACGCCAAATGGGAGGTGCGTCACGGTGCGGCGACAGCACTGCGCCAGCTAATCAATCTGCATGGCAAGGGGGCAGGGAAGTGTGTGCAACAGAGTCAGGAACAAATGCACGAGGCGCACGGTCGCTGGCTGGAGGATGCAGCACTCCGATTGCTCTGCGTACTGTGCCTGGATCGTTTTGGTGACTTTGTCTCCGATCAGGTGGTGGCGCCAGTCCGTGAGACATGCGCCCAAGTGCTCGGCACCCTGGTGAAGGCCATCGACGAACCCAAGGTGCATCGCATTGTGGACATTCTGCTGCAGCTGATACGACACAAAAACGAATGGGAGGTGCGCCATGGCGGACTGCTCGGCTTGAAGTATGTGTTCGTGGTGCGCGAGGAACTGCTGCCCATTTACCTGCCCAAATCCATAACAGACATACTGCTGGGTCTGCTCGATCCCGTCGATGATGTGGGTGCTGTGGCGGCCGCCACTTTAATACCAGTTGCCATGTGGCTGCCCAAGCTACTGAGTACCGCACAGGTGTCGTCCATTGTGAAGATGCTGTGGGATCTGCTCGTCGATCAGGATGAGCTGACCTCGGCCTGCAATAGTTTCATGGGCTTGTTGGCGGCCATACTCTGTCTGCCGAAGGCGGCCAGCTGGATACAGATGGATCCGATGGGCACGCTGGTGCCGCGTCTCTTTCCCTTCCTAACGCACAGCACCAGCTCGGTGCGTCGCTCCACGCTAAAGACGTTGCTCACCCTGACTAGCAGTGGCGACGGGCCAAGCAGCGAATCCAATTTTGGCGTCGTCGACTGGAACGCGCAGCTGTTGCAGCAGGCGCTGCGTCACATCTATCAGCGGATGCTTGTTGAGCCGCAAGCGGACATTCAAACGCTGGCGCATCGTGTCTGGTCCAATCTCATCAAGTACGCCGATTTGGGTGCCCTGCTGCACGCCGCCTGCCCCTTTGTTTCGTCCTGGATATGCCTGGCCATGCAGCCACCGCGTCTTTCCTTCGATCCGGCCGTACTCATTCGTGCCGTTGCTGGGGGTGGCGTGGATGCAGCGACAAACGCATCCGCGACAAATGTGCGTCGGCGTCCGCAGCGCATTGGTGATGATCTGGGCGGTGTCGCCTTGGCCCACAGCAATGCCATGCAGAAGCTGTATTTGGGCGGCAGCGAGGCGACGCCGATGGAGCAGCGCGAGGCAAACTTTGTGCGTGCCCGGATTACGGCATCGCGAGCACTGGGCGCCCTCTCCCATTATCTGGTGCAGCCGGCGCCGGGTGTGCTCTATACACCGCAGATGGAGAGTCCCACGGATTGCTATACGAAGGTGCTGCTCGGCCATTTGAACGCCCATTCGGCGGTGCAACGCATTGTGTGCGGCATGATCATCGCCTTCTGGGCGCTTGACGATGAGTCTGTGCGTCCCGGGCCGCCCAATCTGCAGGAGAAGCTGCATCAGTGTGTGTCCGAGTATTTCTACTACGATGAGGTGGCCATGTCGTTGACCCGGCTGCTGCAGGAGGCACAGGACTTTATAGCGACGCTGAAGCAGAGTAAAATTCCCATCAACGACTTCAACAATGCCAAGATTCTGACGCTCGACCAGATCGAGGCGGTGGCCACCACCCTCAGTGACAATCTGCGCAGCTATGCTCTAAAGCCTAAGGTGCTGGACACTCTCCTCGAGCGCCGACGCAGCCTGCAAGCGTCGTATCAACAGACGACCAGTGAACAGGGTGCCTACCATGTCAGCGCCCAGGCGGCCCTAGCTGGCGCCATCTGTGCCCTGCACTGCCTGCCGGACAAACTGAATCCGGTTGTCAAGCCACTCATGGAGTCAATAAAGCGGGAACAGTGCCTGCCACTGCAGCAGCTGTCCGCCGACTTCTTGGTGCATCTCATGGACCAAGTCTGTGATAGGAATCCTAGTCCCAATAGCAAAATCCTAAACAATCTGTGCACCCTGCTCCGCAGCGATACGGATCACACGCCCAAGCTGGTAAGAAGCCTTTTTCTCTCGATCACTCCCAATCTCAACACCAGGCAAATGTTATAACTCATTTTATTTTTATATTAATTATAACTTCAAATAAACCCTTGGCTA
Source organism: Drosophila picticornis (assembly GCA_035043845.1). Lineage (NCBI taxonomy): Eukaryota > Metazoa > Arthropoda > Insecta > Diptera > Drosophilidae > Drosophila > Drosophila picticornis. The sequence goes on from JAWNMR010000362.1 coordinate 9,440,918, forward strand.
ATCTATGCTTAAATCTATTTCTTTCAGTTGATGCCTGCTCACACGCTGCTGGAGACACGTTCTACTGCCACGGTTAGTGACAATGACCTCTGCGACTACTACGGCATTCTGACGCTCAAGCAGCAGCAGCAGGCGACAAGTAACAACAACAACAGCAGCAGCGGCAGCAGTTGCGGCGCCAATGCACGAGCTGGAGGAGCAGCGACGCCGACACTAACACCAGCACCACGTGGTCCTGGCAGACCGCCAGCCAGTGAGGTTCTGGCTGCTGCTGCCGCCGCCGCGGCCAGTGTTGAGATTAGCACGCAGCAGGCCAAAGAGGCGGAGGCGCGTCAGTGTCGGATTCAGCGTTTGGGCTCTGCCAGCGCCATAGCCAAGCTGTGCAGTACGTTTGGGGAGCGCATCGTGGAGAAGGTGCCCATCTTTCAGCAGCTTATGTTCGGCAAACTGGAGCAGTTTGTGGCCAAAACCGATGCGCAGACGCTGGCCAGCACATTGCCCGATCTGGCGGCCTGCAATGAGCTGATTAGCTCGATGCAACTAATCGAAACGGCGGCGCCGCATCTTCACGCATCGTTGCATGGCGAGCTGTTTGCGTTGCTGCCACATCTGGGCTTCGTTGTGCGGCATCCGCTGAAGGTCTTGCGTCACATGGCGGCACGTTGCATTGCCGCCCTGGCCGAGATTGATGCGTGCCGCACAATGCAATTTGTCGTTGATGAGCTGCTGGCGCTGCTCCTTAAAATTGAGCGACCCATTGAACGACAGGGCGCCGTAGAGACGATTGAGCGTGTCGTGAATCGTTTGCAGATCCGTGTTGTGCCATATATTGTGCTGCTCGTGGTGCCGCTGCTCGGCGCCATGAGCGATTCTGATGAGTCTGTGCGCCTGCTCGCCACCCACTCCTTTGCCACACTCATCCAACTGATGCCGCTCGACAGCACCAGCAACAGAAGCAGCAGTGGAAAGGCGACACCACAGCAGATCATCAAGAGCGAGCCGCTGCAGGAGCGCAAGACACGCGATCGCGAGTTCCTCGACTATCTGTTTGCGCCCAAGACGATTCCGGATTACCGGGTGCCGGTGGCGCTGAGCGTGGAGTTGCGTGGCTATCAGCAGGCTGGCATTAATTGGCTGTGGTTCCTCAATAAGTACAATTTGCATGGTATTCTTTGCGATGATATGGGTCTGGGCAAGACACTGCAGACCATCTGCATATTGGCCGGCGATCATGTGCAGCAACAGGAGAAAAATGCGTCACCGCTGCCCAGCCTGGTCATTTGTCCGCCCACCCTTACCGGCCACTGGGTGTACGAGGTGGAGAAATTTTTGGCACCCCAATCGCCGGTGTTGAGACCGCTGCACTACTTTGGCTTTCCCGTTGGACGCGAGAAGTTGCGCAGCCAAATTGGCACCACTTGCAATCTGGTGGTTGCATCATACGACACCGTACGCAAGGACATTGACTACTTTAGTAGCATACACTTCAATTACTGTGTCCTCGACGAGGGACACATCATCAAGAACGGCAAAACGAAGAGCTCCAAGGCCATTAAACAGTTGAAGGCCAAACATCGGCTAATCCTCTCCGGCACACCCATACAGAACAATGTGCTGGAGTTGTGGTCACTATTTGATTTCCTAATGCCAGGCTTTCTTGGCACCGAGAAACAGTTCATCCAACGCTATTCCCGTCCCATTCTCGCGTCGCGCGACGGCAAAACCTCACCCAAGGAGCAGGAGGCCGGCGTGCTGGCCATGGAGGCGCTGCATCGCCAGGTGCTGCCATTCCTGTTGCGTCGCGTCAAGGAGGATGTGCTCACCGATCTGCCGCCCAAAATCACACAGGATTTGTTGTGCGAACTGAGTCCGCTGCAGTTGCGCCTCTACGAAGACTTTAGCAATAAACACCTGAAAGACTGTTTGGATAAGTTGGATGACACGGAGAATCTCGGCACCAAATCGCACATATTCCAGGCGCTACGCTATCTGCAGAACGTCTGCAATCATCCCAAGCTGGTGCTGCGCCAGCCGAACGAAGAACTCAGCAGTAGTGTTGCCGCTCAGCTTGCACTCACCAATAGCACTCTGGACGACATCGAGCACTCGGCCAAGCTGCCTGCCTTAAAGTAAGTTTATAATCCACCCCATCCACTTCTTATGATTAACTCTAACCAACTTCACTTTTGCAGACAACTGCTTTTGGACTGCGGCATTGGGGTGCAGACGGAGTCAGTCAGTCAGCATCGGGCGCTCATCTTCTGTCAGCTGAAGGCCATGTTGGACATTGTGGAGCACGATTTGTTGCGGAAACATTTGCCCAGGGTTACGTATCTGCGGCTGGACGGCAGCGTGCCAGCCTCCATGCGACAGGATATTGTGAACAACTTCAACAGCGATCCCAGCATCGATGTCCTGCTCCTGACCACTTTGGTAAGCCAACAGTTCCTGATCCCCACTTTGCAACCTAGTTAAATGTTTTATTTGTGTCATGTGCAGGTGGGTGGCTTGGGCCTTAATTTGACTGGTGCCGATACCGTCATTTTTGTGGAGCACGACTGGAATCCCATGAAGGATCTGCAGGCCATGGACCGTGCGCATCGCATTGGCCAAAAGAAGGTTGTCAATGTGTATCGCCTGATCACACGCAACTCACTCGAGGAGAAGATCATGAGCCTGCAAAAGTTTAAAATTGTCACCGCAAATACGGTGGTGAGTGCCGAGAATGCCTCGCTCCAGACCATGGGCACCTCGCAGATCTTCGACCTGTTCAATGGCGGCAACAATAATAAGACGCAGGGAGCAGCAGGCACAGCTGCAGCCGCTGGCAGTGCTGGCGGCATGTCCATGAACACATTCATTGAGAATTTGCCGGAGTTATGGTCCGAGCATCAGTATGAGGAGGAATACGATCTAGGCAACTTTGTGCAGGCCCTGAAGAAGTGAAGCTGCCACAACTCGTTCCCAGCTTGGCAACCACATATACACATTCACACACATACACGCATACACACACACACACATCTACACACTCATAATCAAAAGCTACATTTATAATGAAAGAAATGAGTCAAGTTTTTTGTTTTAATTTGATGAGCACTTTCTTGACTCTGTTTTGGAATGCTTTCTTTTGTTCCGTTGTAGTAGTTGCCCATAAAAGTGTCGAAATTTATAATAAAAACATTTGAGGTAAAAGTTGAGTTATTCATTTATACCTGCTTCTTTCAGCAGACCAGTATTTTGAATAAGGGAAGGGTCATGTTTTTGGTCAATAATTTACATTTTAACAAATTAAAAAATCATTCACTTAAAAGAACAAAACAAAACTGAACTGATGCCCCTGATATTTAAATGATGTGTGCATCAAATTTATTTTGAAATAAATAATTAAATTAGAATTCATCTTTGCAGTTTAATGACAAAGATCTCAACAGCTCGCTATAGCAAATTTGTTCTTCCGGTGGCAATGATAGCTTGCAAGAAGCCGTAATTAAATTAAAGGTAAATAGTCCACTCGGAACTAGATCACAATAATCCTGTCGTTCTCAGGAAACTCCAAATATATTACTAAATTGAATTCATCTGGTTTAGTCACTTTATATAAAGATATAAAATATGTTGTTAGTGTCATTGCCATAGTGTAATTTCTAACGTATATTAATCGATGCTTTTGTTAGTGTCATTGATCATCCCTATTATTCGATTATTATAATTCGAATAGTAAGAAGGATCGATATTAATTTAGATTGATCGATAGCCGAATTGGCCACCAGTAGAGACGCCCCGCCATATTTGAGCATCCTGGTGGAAAAAGAGGCGACCCAAGATAGTCTCAAGTAAAGTCTTATAATTAAAAGCGAAAACAACATAAAGAGCTGAAATTTGAATGTTATGTTTTTAGTTAATAACACACTTAAGTTCTAATTAATCCCAGTCGCACAGTGCGAAGAACGAACTGATACTGAGACCGAAACACAATAACATAAAATAAAGATACGTAAAATATGTATGTGTTATTTTTCGGTCGCTGCATTTTGAGAGTGGAAATAAACATATGCTACGTTTATATTTGCAGTAGGAAAGCTCTCCTCTGCATTGTTATCACACACACATATTTGGATAACTCTTTAATCTACTTCAAATGGACACGGGCACTAGGCAGTATAAGAGTCAACTACATTGCGCTTGAAGCCGGTTGCAGTAGAATTAAGATAAAAAAAAAAGTGAGCGATAAGTGAGCTCTTAGAACATTTCGTTTCTCTTTGCGAGGAGCTTTTGCTTAACGTTGACACTCTCAACTGATGATGTCACGTTAGTTCAACTCTCTCGCTCTCTCAAACATTTTGGTCTTTAGCGTATTTAGATGTTCGACTTTTCATTTGTGTTGGGAACTTCGTGCGTCGCAGTTGTTTGAGTCGCGTGCGGCATTCCATTAAAAATAATTTAGAATTTTGTGTACATATATCCTTTAAAGTTGGCAGTCCTTATACAATTGCGTGGGTTTCAACAGTGACAGATTGTGTCTACTTTTACCATGCCCTCTACTTGTGTTTTCGAATTCGATCGGCCCAATCCGATTTACTACAGCGGCGAAACAGTTAATGGACGCGTTGTTTTAAATACCACAAGCAACAAGTCTGTCAATGGTAATTTTAGATTTTAAAATGCTGATGCTGCTCTCTATTCAATGTTAATTATCACGAAATTGACCTTATGCTGAAAATAATCTTACTGCTTGCACTACGCACACTGATAAGATATGCAATCAAATATTTAAGGGCGTATTAAAATATTATATATTTTCTTAAAAATTATTATTATTGTTATTATTATTATTATTATTATTATTGTATACTTTTCACAATCGCTTTCATAACAAAAACAAAGAAAAATCATTTTAAATATTAATATGTCCATAAATACGCCCATTTACATATTATATATTTGCTACTATTATAAAATTGAGAAGTACAGCGCACAGTGCAAAAACAATACAATAATGAAATCAGAAAGAAACGAGCTAAACTTTTTTGGTGCTCTAAGCGACGCAAGCTAAAAAAAAAGCTCATCAGTGCAGCGAGCAATATTTGTTGGAAAGTTAATTAGGTGAAGAGTAGTGTGCTTTTATCCAAACAACTCAGAGCCGGCGAAACACCAAAACAAAGAGGAGCTTCCAAAATACTCAACGTCAAGCGCATAGCAGAGCTTAATGATGTATTTATTTGTATCTCGACAGAGGTGTACATTCTGTTTGAAGGAGAGGGAAAAGTGCGATGGGACGAGCAACGCTCTCGCACCGTTAACGGTAAAACGCAGCACTATACAGAGCATTATCGGGGCACCGAAACGTATTTGACCACTCGAACAAATGTCTTCGGCCAGGGCGAATTTCCGCTGGGCACGCACACTTACGTATTCCAAATACCCTTGCCACTGGACTGCCCGACGTCGTGTGTGGAGAAGTACGGCAAGATCGCCTACGAGGTCTCACTCGTGGTGGATCGTTCCTGGCGCTTCAATAATGAATTCAAGCAGCCAATAACTGTCTTGCAATCCTATAATCTGAATATGTATCCGGAGATGCTGGTATTTCCTTCAGTTTCTTCTATTCTCTTAAATTGTAAAAAATATAATTATGTGCTTTTTCCAGATACCCATAAAAAATGAGGAGATCAAGTACTTTTGCTGCTGGCCCTGTTCCTCGGGTCCGGTCATCTCAACGCTAACAATACCCTTTGGTGGCTATGCGCCAGGTCAGAGGATACACTATACCCTGCATGTGGATAATCAGTCGCATGGCTACGATCTCCACGGAGTCGAAATATCCCTAATACAAATCTATGAGTTCAAGGCCACTACGCCAAGGTGCAAAACACGTAAGCATTCAAATACTCTCTTCGAGAAATCCGAATCCGAACATGTGAGACGCTTATCGAAGCGTCTAATCACTGCCAGCCTCGATATACCTCCCGTGCCGCCCTCATCTCGAAATAATCGCATTATAAATGTGTCCTACCAAATTAAGATGGCAATTAAGACTGGGGATTGCCATACGGATTCGGATATTGAAATGCCTATTACAATTGGCACTATACCGTTAGCGCAAAGCGCGGAGAATCCAACACATGTGGCGGAATGGATACCCCAGACGCCGGATACGCCATCGGGCGCAGCAGTAGATCTACCACCTACCTATGATAATTGCAGTAAGCGAATTAAATCTGTTCAAAATACTAGAAAATTCAAATTTCCCATCATTTTCAGAACCACCTTCCTTTGAGGAAGCCAGGAATATTGGTGATAAGTTTATCGATACGGACGTAAGTGAGCATAATCGCACCGATGATTTCATACCACGCTATCCCATGTACACAAATTTTGCGGTACCCACGGCACCACCAACGGAGGATACGCCGGGCGTGCCGCTTTTATCACTGCCTCATAATCCTAGTGCACCCAGATATGTAGAATAGATGCTGAGCTTAGTTGTGATCTACAATGAATGAAACTGTTTGCAATTAATGCAATATACATTTTGTATTTCATTATATTATTATTACTTATATAACATTTCGGTTATACAAAATTATACAATCGAATCTAAACAAATATTTTTGATTGCCGCCAAACCTTTTTGGAGTTACTTTTTTATCTGTGAATTGGGATTTAACAAGCTCGTATTCATGTATTGTTATATCTCTTCCTAGTTATCGATATTTAATGTTAAGCTCAGTATTTCATTACAGCACGGTGTTATGTACAAACAGTTAGCAGCTGTTAAATTTGGTTTCGAATATCAACGGCAGCATTTCATTACTGGAGATGAGCTAACGCCAACTGGAAAAAATTTTTCTATAATTGAGCCGCTTACTAGACTATTTTTTAAAAATTGCACTCCAAATCATGTTTACAGTTTTTGTTTTTTTTTTTTGAGAAAAAACGACGGAGCTTCAAAGAACACAATCATGAATTCTGTTAATAACATGCTAGATTACTAGCAGAATTAGGGTGACCACTGTTGCTGGGTAGCTGTTAGTGTTGGGTAAAATTGATAAAAGATATAAGTAGCGCCTACTCCGGGGCTATGAGAAAATGGAAAGTATCGAGCAAGAGATTGAGGCACCAGACCAAGTCAATATAAGCGTAAATGCGCAGACTTGTCGCGTTTGCCTGGAGTCCCACGAAACCACATTATGCCTTCGCGATGAAATTGAGTTTACCGACCTGAACTTAGAGCTGTGGCAGCTGTTGGAGAACGTATCCAATGTGAAGGTATTGTAAATAAAAACCCTACAACTAAACCAAAACGAACTTTGTAATCTGAACGAAAAAATGACTTGCAGTGCAACTGGAACGAACCGAACCTGCCCACACAGCTGTGCCAGAGCTGCACGCGTCGCCTGATCAGTGCCTATGAGTTTATACGCGACGTCGAAAAGTCCAATGAGACGCTACAGGAATTGTGCAGCCATCTTGAGCGGGAGCAATCAGCTGCTACCGTTGTGAATGTGGGTGTAGACGAGTATGAGGAACAAGTTCAAGAGGAAGATCATTTCGTGCAGTTGGATGAATGCGAATCCGTCATTGAACTACAAGAGGAAGACGAGGAGGCGGAAGTGGAAGCGGAGCTGGTACACTCAGAAGAAATACCATGTGAGGAAAAGCCCCTGCTGAACAATAGTAATGACGAACCGAGCGAACTTGTACAAGAAGACTCCGATCTTTTGGAAGAGCGACCCTCACAGCTGGGCATGCGACTGGCGCACTCCCAAAACTATATGTACAAATGTGTCAGTTGTCCACGGATCTTTGCTAAAAATAAATCGCTGGCTCGCCACTTTGCCACCGCACACAGACAAGCGGCAAATGTTGCTGCCCAGGAGCTGGCCAGGGAGCACAGCAGTAGCGGCGCCCTCATCTGCGAGCACTGTCCGAGATTATTCAAGCGCCAGGATACACTGCGTCGCCATCTGATTGCATTTCATCCGGAGGTGGTCGCCGCCAGTGGCGATGCCGACGATGTTGCCAGGAGTGTGCCGCCCAAGCGTGCTGCCAAGCGTCGTGAGTGCCCCCATTGTGGCATTAGCTTTCCCGTCTCCAGCCTAACGATACACATACGACGGCATACCGGCGATAATCCCTACAAGTGCGATGAATGCGGCAAGGCATTTCCACGTGGCCAGGACCTGAATCTGCACAAGCGCCAGCATACCGGCGAGCGTCCGAGCGAATGCAAAATCTGCGCCAAGAAATTTATTTCGCAAAACAAACTGGCGCGCCACATGCGCCTCCACACGGGCCATCGTCCTTACGCCTGTGACAAGTGCGACAAGAGATTTGTGCAGTCAAACGATCTGAAGATTCACATGCGACGGCACACGGGCGAACGACCCTACGCATGTGGTGTTTGCGACAAGAGTTTTGTGTGCGGCTCCCTCTTGAACATTCATCGCAACCAGAAGCGACACCATGAGACTGGGCGGGAGGGCGTGGATTACCTCGATCCTGTTGATCCCTATGAGAACAGTCGCGTGAACAAGCGACGTCCCGAAGACATTGAACGGATGCGACTCCAGCGGGAGGGCGAATCGTTGCCACCCATGTTACTGCGTCCCTACAACTGTGGCATCTGCGGGGATAACTTTAAGAGTGGCGCCTTGCTCACGATTCATCGCAATAAAATGGCCCACTACGAAATTGGCAAGGTGGACTACGGTGATCCCTACGAGCAGCGATACAAGCAGCAGCAACACCTAAGAACAGCGCAAAACGAGGATTAAACGTGTTTGGTTTAAATTTACAACGTTTTATAAGCTGCTCAAAATTGTACAAGTTTATCAATGTCCATAAAAATGTCAATTTAAATTTAAGCTTAAAGTAAATACTCGTTATGATAAAGATAAATAATACATTAATATTAGCTATAACTATATGTACATATTGTACCAAATATACATATTTCTAATTTCGTTCAAATTGGTATATGTATTCATATACATTAATAAATATTTCAAATATTTTTCGTATATTGATCAAGGGAGCTTTTTTGCATTTTGCTTTTCACCCTAGCCGAGAACAGCTGTTTTTACTTTTGTCAGGCGCGTAGGCAGCTCATTTAAATGGGGGAATACAACACTGGCTTGGCTTAACCACAAATCTTTACTTGTGTTTATATTTGCTTAACACTAGACGAATTGCGGTAAAGGTGAACTTGCTAATTTTTATTATCTGTTGCCGCTGACCCTGCGTTCTTTGTCAATTCTCTGCTTTGTATAAATATATATATATATGTATATGTATTTGAGCAAAGAAATACGACAATTTTTTAGAGTTGTCATGGCTGGTGGTATGGCTTTTAGTCTGAGCTGAAGCGTTTACCAAACAGGTTTGCGGCACACAATCACCTATCAAACCGAATAAGACTCAATTGTTGACTTATTTGAAGCCTATATTACACGCAGTGCGCATTCATATTTAAATATATGTGTATATCAAATATAATGTCTAAAGTCCACCTTTCTATAATTTAATAATCTTTATAGCATGGATATAAAAGTGTGATGTACACAGCTCAAATTCACGAAGCCGACGTAAGTTGAATGAATACGAATACGAATTGATAATGGCTGCAATAAACATGCATTTTTATGTGTATTTTGTATTTATATGTGTACTCCGCAGGCCTCCCTGTCTACGTCCCTGGCTTTAACAGCTACAAGGGGTAGGTTTCTGCCGTTTTCTAACTTTAGGGTTGCACTGCACTTGCACTTGCGCTTGAGCATAAAGCGAGCATAAAAGCAAAACTTTGGTCGTTGTTAACTTATGCAATTAGCGAATGCTTTAAAATCAGTGACGTAACAAGCAAAATATTTCTCCATATATACATGTAAATAGCAAGGCGAAAGCGAATCTAAATCAGGTATCGGATAGCGGATAAAGAAAAGGCCAGCTCAGTGCCTAAGCTGGTAACTATTGACGTGCAGAATATGCGCAGAGAATCAATACTCACCGCAACCAAAACGTAAGGCAAAAATCAATAAACATGTGATTTGTGTGATTTGCGGTCGTCAGGGCGAATAATAATTTCTGACAAATTCATTCACCACAACAGAAACAGACCAAGAAAGTAAAGCCAAAAAAAAAAACAACAGCAACAAAACAAAAAAAAATGGACGGCATTAAGCTTGAGGAAGACACCTGCGGTGAGTCGGATGTGGATGTATCATCGCAGTTCATGCTTAATGATCTGCAGCTGGCAGCGGAGCTGGGCAAAACGCTGCTCGAGCGAAACAAGGATCTGGAGATCATGCTGAAGGAGCACAAGTGCCGCAACGAGGAGCAACAGCGCGAGATTGTGCATCTCCGCAAGCAGATCAATGCCATGGCCGAGGTGAACGATACGCGTTTAAAGGTCTACGAGCAGCTGGAGGTGGGCATACAGGATTTGGAGCGTGGCAATCACCGGCTGACCTTAGAGAAGACGCGAGACAAGAAGCAAATCAAATCGTTGGGCGCCAACATTGAATCTCTCGAGGCACGTTGCGAGGAGCTCAACCAGCAGCTAGAGGAGACACGTCGCCGCCTAAGTGCGGAACGGCGTAAAAATGAAAGGCCATCGCAGCAGCAGCAGCAGCAGCCGCAAGAGCGCAACATCGATCTGCTTAGCTTACCCAAACCATGGACAGCGGGCAGCACTCCCGACATGAATGCCACGCCCATTGAGAACAACTCATTCGCCGCAAATGCGAATTCAACGGGCATCACGGAGTTATCGAATGCCAATGATCGATCGGTGGCCTTGAGCGATGTGGGCAGCCCGGAGGAGATTATGGAAGCAGCCGCTGCCGCCGGCATCAAGGGTGAGGAGAATGAGGAGCTGTTGAGTCTGATAACCGATTTGGAGCTACTGCGTCGTAACTTTATGGCGGAAAGGCAGCGTAATGTCGAACTGGAGGAGCAGTTGGTGGCCATTATCCAAGAGAACCAAACGCTGCAAAGTCGTAATGCAATTACAAGCACAAACGAGGAGATGATGTCCATGCAGGATGAGTTCTCGCTGCTGGATGATGTGCGGCAAGGGCAGATGTGCAGCCGCTGTTTGCGCATCATGGAGGAACAGGCCTCCAACAACGATGGGCAATCATCTGTGGCTCAGACCGACGACGTGGCTGAGGATGACGAACGAAGCCTTTTGGGCAGTGAGTTTAGCGCACAGTTGGCTGAAAACTCTGCGGAATTGCTGGAGTTGAAAAGCGCTGGCAGTCCGAATCCATATCGTGATCTGGTCGAGAAATATGAAGCTCTGCTGGAGGTGCAGCGCACATCAAATGTACGCAAAGCCAATCCAATCAATGGAGACACTCCCGTTCAGCTGACAAACGATGTGCAATCAACCACTCAGAAGCTCAACACGGTGGCCAACCAGGAGACCAGATCAGATCAGACTGCAACTGCAGCCGATGATGGCAAGAATGCCAAGAGTGCTCGTGGTCGGGCATCCACAGAGTTCTCCGAGGCAGAGACATCGTCGTCTGGGTTTTCGGAGGAGACCAGCAATAAGTATACACAGACGGAGGAGCGTCCCGGTTACTTTTTATGCTCAATTAGCAATGGCGAGGAATGCAAGCTAAGCATTTACGACGATGTCACCCCCATCGACACACATTTCCAGAGTCGGCCCGAGTACAGGGAACTGTTTAAGGAGATCTTTGGCGTGCTGAAGAAGGCCGCCGACAACAAAGAGGATGGCGAGAAACCGAAATTGTCCGATGAGGAAGGTGCACAGCCAAAGAATGAGGAAACTCCAATGACCAATGACGCACCAGCCAACGAGGAATTCTCTGTTGACTTTGGTGATGACACGCAGAGTATTATCTCATCGGTGTTTTCCGATCAGTCGTTTGCCATGTCCGAGTGCGTCACCAAGCTGGAACGCAAGACGGCCAAGAAGCATATTACAGAATGCAAAAATCAGGAGAACCGCGTCTCCCAGGCAAGCTCCACGTCCATCGCCCAGGTTGGGGGCACACCGAATCCCAATACGAATGCCATTAAATCGATCGAGGAGAACGGTCGTGTGCTGACTCCACTGAAGCGTGAACCACTCGAGTATTTGACTGTTGGCGTTGGCATTAAGAAGAGAAATCGTCGCAAAAACCGTAGTCTGCACATCAATGGCAGTCGCGTTGAGTCACCACTTGCACAACCCTCACCGCTGGCTCAAACCGGTTCCACGCACAGTGCTCGGCGCACCCGCAAAGACTTTGTGCCGATGCGTCCGGAAATGTTTGCGCCCGAACGCGTTGTGGGCCGCCGGGTGCCAGCGGAACGCTCCAGCACCGAATGGAATGGGTCGCCAATGGTTATCTACAATCGTAATATGAGCGCCAATCGCGCCAAGCGCAACGGTTGCGTTATCGAAGTCAATGGTGTTGAGTTCCATCCAAATACGGTGTCGCAGGAGTTCCACAAGCTGAAGAGGCTGGATCTGTCCTATGCTGAGGTCTTGCGTCGTGCAGATGCCTGCGAGCATCAAGCTCAGCCGTCGCATCGCGTTCAGCGGTCGCAGCAATCTCGCTGGAACAACAAGAGTCAATCTAATCGCCGCTAAACCTAGACTAGACTAGCTATCCGTATTATTTTTCAACTGTCGACTAACACGATAGGCCATAGCAGTCGCTTAATGTTGGCTCCAATTGCCAAAGGTAGTGGACAAGTTTTAATGTGTAGTTTCTAGTTTCTTGTCTTAAACAAAGTGATCAATTTTTTAAATATTTCTATTCGCAATATTGTTTTATATACATGTTAGTTCCACAACAACAAATTTATCTCTACAACAACTGGTCGACATCATTTGAGTTTTTACTAAATTGTATAATCTAGCCATACTTTGAATGCAACACAAAATCTATGTTTAATTCAATATCAAAGCAAATCATCTCAATATGCTTGCTAATATTCAAATATATGAACGAATATGTATGGAGATCTTTAAGATATATATATATATAATAATAAATAAGCATGTGTGCCAAGTCTAATTTAACTGAAATAACATGCATCGACCAAATCTTTTCATAATTAAAATTGATTTTCCTCATTGGGAGTTTGGAGCTGTTTTACTCGAAAACTGATTAGCACTCAATAATTTCATAACAGAAGACTGAAGAACGCAGGCAAACAAATATTTACTTTATATATCTTTACGATTTTCGCCACCATCAATGAAATTCGCTACACGGATAGGAGATATCAATTAAAACATTTATTATAATTTTTGTATATTGTTTTAAGCTGCATTAAAGAGTATCATCATAAACAGAAGACTGTTCAAGTATTGCATATTTATTTATTTACGCTTGCGATGCGGCTGCGGATGCGATGTGGAAACGGACGAATGGGAGTTGTGTGTACTTCGCGAATTGGATCGGGATCGAGTCCGATCTCGATGCTTGCTGTAGCTGCTGCTCTGGTGGCTGCGACTGCTGCTGTGCCGCGAGCCGCGCCTATAGCTGCTGCTGCCTTCCTCCTCTGCCGAGTTGCTCGAATCTCGCTGATGGCGACCACCTCGGCGTCGATGCTGCTGCTGCTGCTGTTGCTGCTGGTTGCTATAGTGAACTGAATGCCGATCCCGATCACGATCACGATCGCGTTCTCGGCTCTCGTGACTACTTCGATGACGGTCGTAATTATGGCGACTGCTACTATGGTGGTCCCTGCGCCGCCCCTTGCGACTGGTGTCGCTTCGCTGTCGGTGATCGTTGCTGCCTCTGCTCTGCCGGTGGCTGCTCTTGCCATGTTTTTTGGCAGCAGCGCTGCTACGAGTGCTGCTTCCATTGCTATTGCGGGAGGACTTGGAGCTGTTGGAGCTGGTATTGGTGTCGCTGCTTGAGCTGCGACTGCTGCTATCACCGCTGCTGGAAGACGAGGATGAGGTAGACTGGCGACGACGGCTCTTCGACTTTTTGGACGTTTTGTTTGCCTTGTCGAGTGCCTTGTTTGCGGCATTCAGCATGCTAGCCATCGATTCGGGCATCTGCAGCAGATTGGTGGCCGGATTGGGGACAGGCTTTGGTTTCTGCGGCATTATGCTGCTGCTTGGCACCACCGCAGCTGCAACCACTTGGCTCACATAATTCGGAGCTGGTTTGCCGTCCTTGTTGTCGCTGAAGCGCGTTGTACGCTCCTTTCGACTCAGCCGTTTTACTGTGGAATTTTTGAACAGAGAGTCAGAGTCAGTAAATTGGAATGCATTTGCCTGATGGAGTTCATTTTGAACATACCACTAAATTGATGTAGTTTGTCATTGGCAGAAGCTGCTGTCGTTGCTGTTGCAGTCTCATCGGCTGGCGTATCTGCGTGCCGCTGATCGCTCTGGGCGGACTGCCTGGCAGCCTCGGCCTGCTCAAGTTCCAGCTTGCGGTGATGCTGTAGCTTTTGCTCATCCAATTGCTCCTGCTGCGATACACGCTCCTCGATGTCATCAATGACTTTCTCAAAGGCACGTTTGCTTTTGCGTATGCGTGCCTACCAAAAAATATATTATTATGTTGCCTGCTAAATATATGTAAGTCAGCCAAATACCTTAAGTTCGTCTATGCTAAGATCGGCAGTATCATCGTCATCTTTGGAAGATGCATCGATGCGTTCGAGTTGAGCGCCGTCGTTAGCGCCATCAGCAGCTTCATCGTTCTCGCTATCGCTCGAGGAATCGCCGTAGACAGCTAAGCCTATAATTCAAATCAATCAAGTGCTAATTGTTGCTGCCAAGCGTACATTGAAAGAGGCGCGCTTTTCTTTATTTTTGTTTTTTATTTTTTATGTATACTTTTTTTTTTTTTTTTTTTTGTTTTGTTTTCAGTTAAATAGATAGTTTAGCAGAGACAGAGAAAGAGTGACGAAAAACAGGGTACCAAACTTGACCGACCGAAGAACGTTTTAATTTTATTTCGTTGGTTTTAAGTGTTCAGACCGATTTAGCTTGGACAGAATCAAGCAAAATTTACGCATATGTGAAGCAAATGTGTTTAGTTAGCCAATCCCGTCCACGGTATACAACATATGGATAGAATACTTTAAAGGGGGAGTTGTGGGCGTGGGGTTCTTTGGGGTTGGGTATTGGTTGCCAAGGGGCTGGTTGTGGTAGGGTGGGGGTAGGGGAGGAGTAAGCAAAAAACTCAGACTACCTATTAAACAAAAGTGTTCAAGATCTTACGAGATAAATTGGAATTTGTTACTTACCCAAGTTGCCGGTAATGGAGGACAAGGCGCTTTTGCGAATCACTTGGGCTGATGACGCTTTTGATTTACATACACACATATATATATATTATATGTATTACGATTATATAGTTAAATTCAGCATGTGATTGGATTGTTTGTTTCAAGTAGTGTAAAGCAGTGACATAAAATTAAAATTACAATTTTTCAAACTAATCAACGCAAAACTCGATCATCACTTGATCGTCACAATTTCAAAGACGACTTCCTCCCGACTCCTGTTGACAATTCCATATGTTTTCAGCGCCTTTTTTTTTGTTTTTGTACGTTTCGCCCAACTTACTTGGGCATTTGCCACACAAGCTTTGAGTGGCAAGCAAACAAAAAAAAACAACAAAACAGAGCCAGACATATTTGTGTACTTACAGAAATGGACACACACTAAAATTTTCTCACTGCAAAAGATCTGTGGCGATAAGCTTAACGTTCTATAGTTTTAATATAAATGTACCTTTAGCGCGATGCGCTTTGAGTGTTTCAGTAGCAATAGCTGCAATCTCTTCGTTTGTCGTTTCCAGCAGTATTTCGGTTAGTGTGCGACGCACAACAAGCATCTATAGATTGGTTTTTGGATAGATTGGTTTGCGCTATTTCAAATGCCTCTCAATAACAAAGTGGCGCCAGACAATGAAACCGCTAATCATTAAGCGTGTCCTCGTGTGTTTTATAAATTTTCATTTCATTTTCTAGATTATCTCAGTAGTCGCTTGTGAAATATATCTTTTATATATAGAATATTGAAACGAATGTTTAAGCTCAAATCTTCTTATCTGGCTTGCAAGCACTTTTGAAAACAGAAATTGGGTTCTAAGAATTCTGAATACATTTATAGGTAAGAAAGTAAGCAGTAAGTAGTCAATATAGTATATATTACATTAATATACATATAACCAAATCTACCATTTGATTGATTGATTGACTGGGAATAACTGTTCTTCAAATTAGAATATATTTTTCTGTGAAATGTGTTGCTTGTACTGCCAGCAACTGGGCCACGAACTGGTTTTCGATTTCATTGCCTGGCTGAGCGCACATTGTGTAAAAATTATGATGCCTACCAAATCGGCTAGTCTTTCTTCGTAGTTTTTACCACTTAATGCAGTTTCGGCATTGCTTGCCACTGCAACAGTTGCAACATTGTCTCGACTGACTGAATCTTGCCGCTGCTGCTGTTTGTCGTCCTCCTCGTCATCATCATCGTCCTGGCCGTGCTCGTGCTCGTCATCGCTGTTAGTGGCTTTACCCAATACATCATTACCTATTAGCTGAGCCATGTTGGGCGCATGCGTTGCCTCCTCATTGGCAGCAATTGAATCTTCGCTGTCGCTTGCCTGAGTGTGGTCAAGTTCATATGTAAATGGCAGGGCGTTCTGTTTAGTACGTTGACAATTTGGTCTGCTGTGCATTGTTTTGTGTGCATTTGGGCAACCAATTGAGTTTCATGTTGCAATTGCACTCGGCACTTGCACAAGTCAAAATTCAAGTCAAATGCAGCCAGAGACGCACTTCTCTACTTACCACGTTCGACATGTTCAATTGATTAACAGGTGTTGTTAGTGTTTTGCTTGATACTTGCTTAACATTGATCGCTGGCAATTCGGGCTCCGGCGTTGTGCGTTGCTGTCGCTCTAGCTGACGCTGCTTCTCACGCTCCATTTTCTCCAAACCCTCTCTGCAATACAAAAACCACAACAATAAATAATCTGAATAATGCATATTATAGTGGACCAAACCAAACCAACCTTTATTTGGCTGGGATGAGATTACTATCCATTACTTATGCACTTACCTAATCCATGCTGGCAACATCTTACGCTTGTTTGCATCAATATCGCTGGTTGAGCCGATGGCGGCGCCACCGCCAACGCTGGTGACATTGTGCGGCGGCTGATGCGTTTGCAGCGGTATCTGTGGTGATTCATTGGGATTGCAAACGTTGAGTTTTAAAAGCGATGGAATATGTGAAGTGGGATTGTTACGCGTCGACCAATCGTTCCATTTCTGAGTGCCGGAGCCGACTAGCATACGAATTGAAGAGATGTTTTAGTTGGATAGCTAAAAATATGCTGCAATTTACTCACTTGCATCGCTGGATGGCACTGTGATGGGCACATCATTGGCCCTGCCGGCCATCCATTGGGATTGCGTAACAATGGGAGGCGGTGGCAGACTCTCAATATGATGCAGAGCACGCACATTATTTTCATTCTCCTCTTCATCTATGTCCATGTCCATTTCCGCCTCGCCGTGCTCCTCGTACTGTGATGCTGTTTTCATCTGTTGCAGACGCACTGCCGGTTGCTGCTGATGATGGTGTTGATGTTGGTGGTACTCCGGGGCATTGCTAATGATCGGCGGCGGAGGCGCAATCGGCATATTCATGCTAAAATTAGCCATTGGCGGCGCTGCTGACGAGTCGCGCATGTGTATCCATTGCTGTGCCAGCTGCGCCCAGTCTATGCTGCCCTGCATGTTCAAAGGCATGACCGTTGCTGTTGCTGCTGCACCCAGTGCTGGGCTGGGAACTGGACCCGGACCGCGAACTGGGGCAGCTAGAAAATGTGACGGTTGCTGCATGTATTGATTGTGTTTGTTGTAGCCTAAATTGGCATTGGTGTTGCCACCGGGAAACATTTCGTCTGCACTTTATGATAATTTCCACTGGAGTTTTGCAAAATTTTTCTAAAACGATTTTTCGACATCTACGCCATTTTCTTGCTCTATTCAGAGACAGTCGCGTTGCAGCAGCAACATACGAATTAAATACGAACAATACGCGAGTAACTGTTACTCATCACAAAAATTCAAAAGCAAAGTGCATCCACTAACCAACAACTAACATACATACACAATCATACACAAATTAACAGTCGCCAAATTGAAATCTCATTTTTGGCAATATGATTACTTTCATTTAATAAAAATATTAGAAGTAAATAATTATACGAATCCAGTTCTGTGTCAAAATCACGATGTTGCTCTTCACCCAAGTGCATACAGCTGTTGCCATTCAGCTGTTGCCATTCAGCTGTCAACGATAACACGCACATGTGTAATCGACATTCGCTGAACAACGCGTGCACGCGCTTCCCAATTCAAACGAACGGCATTTTATTTTCACAGTGGTCACAGAGAGCTAGACTAGAGTTTTAACCGATTGGCATTTTTACAGGATCTCGAATTGACAAAACAGCGAATTTAGTTTAAATAAAAGAAAACATGTCGCACAAGCCAAACAATGTGCTGCGAAATAAGGAAAATGTATTACTAAAGCCAGGAACCAGCACTTCTGCTGGAGTTGCTCCAATAGCAATGCAGAAAAAGCAACTAATTTGTGCGAAAAAGGTGCGTATAATTGTAAAACTGATGACTTAAAATTATACATTACTTACAAACATGCTTAGCCAACAATTGAGAATGTGGCGCCTGTGGCTAGCACCAGCAAAACTGCGGGACAACTAACGCCACAAATAGCTGGACCACAAAATCAGACACAGCAACAGCTGCCAGCAGCTTCAGCTGCAGCTGTGGCCACCAAAAGAGTGGATATGGATTTGGCCAAGACTGAAAAGCAACCGGCGTCGTCAGCCACTGCAGCGAGCAGCTGCAAAAGCACTGATAAGGACAAGACTGGTAAGCTTGACTGCATTTAAGGTGACAACTAAAATAAAAATAAATCTTAAAGAGACTGCAACGGCAACGGCAACAGCAGCAGCAGCAGCGAAACCCAAAAAGACCTGGGCCTTAAGCAACTTTGACATTGGTCGGCAGTTGGGTCGCGGCAAATTTGGCAATGTGTATTTGGCACGCGAAAAGGAATCTCAATTTGTTGTCGCCTTGAAGGTGCTCTTCAAGCGACAGATTGGCGAATCGAATGTGGAGCATCAGGTGCGACGCGAAATCGAAATCCAATCGCATCTGCGCAATCCGCACATCCTGCGCCTCTACGCCTACTTTCATGACGACGCGCGCATCTACTTGATACTGGAGTATGCGCCTCAAGGCACGCTCTTCAGTGCATTGCAGGCGCAGCCGCTGAAGCGATTCGACGATCGCCAGTCGGCAACGTATATTAAGGCGCTGTGCTCGGCGCTAATGTATTTGCATGAGCGTGATATCATTCATAGGGATATCAAGCCGGAGAATCTGCTGTTGGGCCACAAGGGTGTGCTAAAGATTGCCGATTTTGGGTGGTCGGTGCATGAACCGAATTCGATGAGGATGACGCTGTGCGGCACAGTTGATTATTTGCCGCCCGAAATGGTGCTAAACAAGCCGCACACCAAAAACGTGGATCTCTGGAGCTTGGGGGTGCTATGCTACGAGCTGCTGGTGGGTCATGCGCCATTCTACTCGAAGAACTTTGAAGAGACGTACAAGAAGATACTTAATGTCGACTATAAACTGCCGGAGCACGTTTCCAAAGCTGCAGCTCATTTGATATCAAAGCTATTAGTGTTAAATCCGCAGCATCGGTTGCCGCTGGATCAGATCATGTTGCATCCATGGATAACGGCGCACACACAGTGAAGCATATTCAGTTTGAATCCTAGGTTTGATTTGATATTCATTCTTTATTTAATTTGTTCAGTTTGTTTGTGTTATTTGCGTCTATACTAAAATTATGCCAGAGCGCCGTTTAATATAATTATCGCACTTGTCCTATTCATTAAGTTAAAAACAAAAACATATTAAATATAAAATATATGATTAACATTTATGCAATTCAATTTATTATGCTTCAAATAAAGGTTCTTTGTTTCATTTTTAGACACGTTTTTGTTCGATCAATTCTTCACTTAAGAGCTAATTAAATAACTATTTTAGGGAATCGACTTAACGTTTATTCTTGTATATGAATGAGTATAGACACAATTGTTTAAAGCAACGAAAAAATGCAGCTCAGCAAGTTTCTTATCACAGAAAACAAAGTATACACTTACAAGTTGGATAAATGGATGCCTGAACAGCCAACTGCGAGCACTGATAAAAACAACCTCAATGTACAACATAATTTCACATATCTCAATGCAATGCTTCAAAATGTTTCAAAAAAGAAGATGATGAAATAAAATGGTCAGTTTTCTAAATATGTATATACATATATAACTATGCAAATCAATAATTTGATTGAAACTTCAAAACCAAATAAATTGTTTAACGCTTAAGAGAACGCTAAAATATTCTCAATAAATTAAAACTATCGAGTTTAGCAAATCGAATTAAATATTGCAGTTGACTATTGGCCGCTGCGAATGTGAAAATGTTTCTATGAATTTCGAGGAGCACGTTTTAATTTCTGCCCCTTTGAAAGAAATCTAATAGTAATGAAAATGGGACCTCAACTTAACAACTAAGGTGGTTGGTTATAGTAATTGTTGTTGTTCTTTAACCAAGTATTTAAAAAGAGATGCAGTTGTTTTATAAAATACATAAGTGAACAATGGATTATTTGATCTACTGTCAATCCACTAATTTCTAACGGGCGCATCGGCGCCTTGCTTGCGAGCCGGCACATTGTAGTCATCCTCTGGAAAAGTAAATGAATCGTTTAGGAAGAAAGGTAAGACATTCGAATTAAGTAGAGTTACCATCTTGGTCTTCATCCATGCCATCCTCCAAGTGCACAGCATCGGCAAACTCCTTGCCCTGATCCCCAGCGATCTCGTTGTTTAAGTTTAAGTTTTCGAGCAAATGCTGGGGCTGCTTGACCGCCACATCGCCAAGCATATCGTCGTCATCATCATCACCACCGCCAACACCACCACCAACGGCGGCTGCATCAGCAGCGATCAGTTTATTGTCTGCTTCTGCTGCATGTGCCGCCACAACATCGCCATCAAATAGATTATGCCCAGCGCCGGGCAAATTGAAGTTCTGCTCGTTTAGAGCATCTTTCACCTCATGTGCACCAGAGTCAGCAGGATTTTTGTTCGACTCCAGATCTTTGACCACATTCAAATAACGATTGTTGTTATCGTTCTTGGGTAGCTCTTCGGCTGCCGTATCCATATCCGCTGCTGGCTCACCCTTGCCATCGAAATTATCTGGAATGGGTGCTACATTCTCGGGCAGTCTGCGTTCTACTTTAACTATATGCGATGCCTTGGCCGGTGGCATTGCCAATGGGGGCTGACCACTGCTGCTGCTGCTGCCAACGACCTTGGGCGCCACAGAGGCATTTGCCGATGCCTCTGCATTTGGAGTACTGGAGCTGGACTTGCGCGGCGCGCTCAGAGGTGAAACGGCTGCAGCGACGGCGGCGCCGGCTAAAATGGGCTGCTCTTGCTGATGTTGTTTATCAATGTCATCGGCTAACGTTTTAAGCAACTTGGGCGCAATCTGAAAATTTTCAACAGACTTTAGTATGAGACTGTGATTGTTGCGCACCTCGAACCGCTGCATGGGCTGATGTTGCAGTTCCCGCAGTTGCCGCTGCTCGGCAACGACACCGACACCATGAGTTTTAGTTGTTGATTGTTGGTTAGTTGCCTGTTGGCTCGGCTTGGCAATGCCGCCAATTCTGTACAGCCCTCGACTCACTTGCTCTTGCTCGTTGAATGACTTTTCGTTGCGTGGCTTCTCGATGCTGTGCGCCAGCTGGGCGGGACTCGAGCGACGCGCTGGTGTTGTCTCCGGTGATAACGATTCGACTGGCTTAATCAGCTGTTGTTGCTGCTGCTGTTGTTGTGACTCTACTTTGCACTGAGCCTTTAATTCGGTAATCTTCGCCTCCAGCGTGTGGCTCTTGTGCGCCGATTCCGTTAGTAGTGCCTCGTACTTGGCCTAAAAGTATACAAGATTCAAATTACCCCATGTACAGTTGGAGATTATACAGAGAAATGCTTGCCTTCAAGGCAGCCGAGTCCTGTCGGAGCTGTTGCAATTGCGTCTTGCTTTTGGCACATTCTGCCTGTAGTTCGGCGTGCTCGTCATTGAGTAGCTTGTACTTGCTCACTTGTACATCGTATTTCTGTTGCAAAGAACGTTCCGCTTCCTGTTGCTTCTCGTAATCGTCCTGCACGGTTTGCTTTTCGGTGCGCATCGCTTCCAACTTTTTCTGAGCGGTCAATTTATCGACGGTGAGTGCTAAAAATGTGTACAAATAAATAGAATCGTATAATCTTGTGAGAATGAGGTTAGCTTACATTGCAGCTGTGTGTTTAATCCTTCCTGGGTTTGTTCGCAGCGTAAGCGAAAAGCTCGAGTCTCGTCCAGTTGCTGTTGGGACATGTGGTAAATGACAATCATCATAAGGAGCACCACAAACATGCTCATCAGTATGCAGATTCGAACGCGCCCCGAACGGGCAAAACGAGCCGTACTCATTTTTCACTATAAATATTCTTAAAATGGTTCTGTGAACGTATCAATATTATTATTATTGTCGTCCAGTTGACGAAACGAAAAAACTAGTCGAAAGAATTCTCAGTGCTGGAAAATGCCGACCGAGCAGTATTGAGCAGCACGACACTTCGAGCGTTGCCAGACTAGCACAATTGATATGCTTTTTTTGAGTCAGTAACAGCATCGATTATGGGAAATATCTTAATAAGAATGCTTTATAATGTTACTACAATTTATTCTTGCCAGCAATTTGGTCTTCTTCAATACACATATAATATTTATGCCTTAAGTTGAGCTTACAAATAATAATATAAACATATTAAAAAGCAAACAAAACAAATACAAACAAGAAAAAATTAGATTAGATTTTTAAGTTATCATTGACTGCATTGGCCCACTATTTTTACGCTCCAAATTCTTAAGTGCAGATTGATTGAGTAAGTCCGTGTGATCCTAACGCACCATGTTCTTAAAAAATCTGTAAAGATTTGTCCAAGCCAAGCCATAACTCGTCTATTTAAGTTAAGGATGCCGAATGGGCACATTTTCAGCTTACATTAAATGCCTACCGATTGGCACTGAAGGATTTCCAGGATTCAAGAGCATATTTGGCAAATAAATTACAAAAAGGCGCCAAACTACTCTCAATATAACTTGAGACGAGCAACTAATAAAATACGAAATGCTTGAATTTGGGTATGGAATCGAAAAAAAATATTTTATTGGTGAAAATACTAAAATTAAGCTGTGCTGTTACAGCAACTGTTTCAGTTGTCGTTGCTGCTCGATATATGAAATATTTGATTGTGCTGCTTAAAAACTAGAGTGTTAAATTTGTTTGATTAAATATTTGATATTGCCTTTTAAGTAATAGAAAAAAAATTTCCAAATTATAATTAAGTAAAATTAAGAGAAATAGAAATTAAACTGCCCTCTTTGGCATTAGGAAATTAGTATTCTGTTTCACTACAAAAGTTTCGAATATTTTATATTGTTAAGTTGATGTGTATAAGTTATTTTACATTATATTTTAGAGGTCATAGGAGCAATCATTGTTTCCCTGCTGTCCGCTATTTTCATCAAATTGAAGAAAGAATTCATTATTTTGAAAGTCAATACTACTATTTGTATCATTAGCATTCGCATTTTCGTAAACATCAGTTTGCATTGATGAGAAATTATTTTCCATAAACATTTCGTTGCCGTCGCTATCGTTTTTGGTGTTGCTTTTCTTAACGCCTTCGACTTGTTTACCATCACCCATAGGCTCATCTGAAGCTGTTTCATTCGATACGAAAGTATCCTTAAAGTTCAGATTTCTATTTGAATCAGTTCGAAATTCCATGGACAAGTCCAATTTTGGTAAAATTTGAACAAGCTGAACAATGCCGTTCTCAGTGTTCTCAAAATTCTTAGTGCATTTTTCTGATTTTTGTTCTGTTTCTGGTTCTGGTTCTAAATCGGATGAGTCCTCGTCAACATGAATTGGTGATGGCAGTGGAGCAAAATGCACGTGCTTCTGTGGATTTGAATCGCTGACATCTTCTGGCGGTTGATCATTAACCACCAGTATGGATTGCATCGGCGCCGCATCCTCACCGATCATGTCAGTAATTGGATTGCTGTCAAGCACAATTTCTGCATCTTCAACCATCTGCTCAGCAATTGGATAGTTTTCCAGAAAATCGCGGGCCGATTGCAAATTAAGTGTGAATGCAACATTGCTCGGCTTCTTGATGTTGTTGCTGCTGCTACTCATTTGACGCTGCTCAGGTGGCGCCTCAAACTGCAAACATGTGTGTGAGAGTCTATGTCATCAAATCAAATCAAATTCAATTGTTCTGCTTACCTCAGCGAGCTGTTTGCTTAGTTGAACCAATGCGATAATCTTCTGGTTGCGCTGGTACGTCGCTCTTTCGATTTTAATACGCCACTGGCGATTGGACTCCTCCGATTCCAACTGGATTGTCGCATATTTCTCTTGGCACTTTTGCAAGGCACGTTGCCATTTGCGAAACTCTTGCACTGCACAGCGTAAAAATTTATGGCATGGTTGCGTTAAATATGGTGCATATTTATTTGTCATTCAATTTGAATTTCAATTACCAACTGAGCGATTTTCCATTGTCGCCTTGTTCTCGAGATCGGCTGTCTGGCACTCCTCGATTCGTTTGAGTGTGTCCTGGACATCGATTTGTTTGCGCAGCGCTCCATAGCGTAGCATATTCGTCATCCTATCGTCTTTCAGCAGATGGGACATTTCCATCACCTGCTCGAAAGTCACCATCAGCAGCCTCTTAATGTCGACGGTTTGTTGTTGTGCCTCCTGATTAACCTTGTCCGCTTCACGCAGCACCATCAAATCCAGTTCCAAATTGTTCCTGTCCTTCTGAATTTCTAAACACATACATACACATAAACCATAAGTCAGTGTTTTTCTTCTTCTTTCTGTTTTTCTATGTGGCATGCACAAAATTAACGGTTAACAAACGAATTTTGATGACGCTGAGCTCCTCCTTCCTTTTCAGCGCATTCTCGAATTGAGCGAAAACTTTGTGCACTCCTTCATTGGATGCGCACATATTTGCTATGAAGCTGTGCACACGCGGAAAATTCTCATTTGACATTTCACTTCGTCCTCGATATTTTTCAATTTCGAACGCCAGCGTTTTTAATAACTCAACTCAACTCAAGTTGCAGAGATGCTTTTTCAATAGTTTCAATCTATTGAAATGTTATCGATAAGTGCTGATAAATTTAAAATGGGATGCACTCAAAAATGTAAGCTCTGAAATTATAGACAACCAATTTTATCAACAGTGGGAGTAGCAACGACGCGATCAGGAGCGGGCGGCTAGGGCTCGGGAGCGTGAGCGCGAGCTGGAGGCCAAGATTGCCAAACGCTTTCTATCGAGGGCCCGTGCACCTTATACACGGGGTCCGGTGTCCGAAACTGGACCGCCACGCACCGTACCCGCTCGCGACCGGGATGCGTAAGTTGAATGATGTTACACAATTGTGTTATACAATGCAATCCATTAATCAATCAATCTAAATGATTTTATGATTATAAGCTTAAATCAATCATCAATCCATATATTATTCGATTCAAAAATTAACTTAAAATGCTTAAGTTTTTCAAACTACAAATTGGTATGAGTGCAACCAAATGTGTTGAAAGAAATAAATTTTCTAATTAATCCAAATCAATCAAGCTTTCAAGCAAACCAAGTCTTTAAGTCGTTTCATCAAAATCAATACGATAATTACCAACGATTATAAACCGCCGCCGCATTTGCAACCCGGTTTCATACGCTACACAAGATGTAGGATGCTACATAGGCCATATTGCCACCGGATTGCTGGAAGTAGAATCGAAGGCAACATTAGCAAGCGGACGAGGCAGCTGCCGCTGCTGCGGTCAGTCCGCGAAAATACACCCATGAGTTGATCATGCAGGAACAGCAGTAGACAGCTGCCGATGTTGGCGCCGATCCCATGCACTATTTTCTATCGGGATCTGTGGAGCACCACAAACATGCTCATCAGTATGCAGATTCGAATCGCCCCGAACGGGCAAAACTAGCCGAAATCATTTTCCAATTCAATATTACTATTATTGTCGTCCAGTTAACGGAACGGAAAAACTAGTCGAAAGAATTTCCAGTGCTAGAAAATGCGGACTGAGCAGTATTGGGCAGCACGGTACTTCAAGCGTTGCCAGACGCTGACACAATTGATATGCAGAATTCGTTGAGCTTTCCGGTCAGCAGTTTGCGTGTTTATACTGGTTAAAAATAAAATACTCTTAAATATTCAGTAGTACACGCCGGCACGCTCGTAGAGAGAGTTCGCGTTGCGCTGAAAGCATAAATTCCTTGAGCTTTCGTTTAAGTTGAGTGCCATACGCTGACGACAAAGCGTCGAAAATCATATGAAAACAGAAAAAAAAAAACATAGGATTTCATTGTATATTATCAGACATACATACATATGTATTTTAAAGTTGTAAATTAGCAGAAAGAAAATAAGTGTAAAGTGAAAAAGTCAATTAAAACAAATTATGTGAGTTTCATGACCAATAATAAATGAACCTCATATATATATTTATATATATGTTTGCATACATACATAGTTATGCTCAAGTGTGCGTCAATCAATTTAATTTATAACGGGGAATCTGCAGCTCTTTGATATACATACATACGCTCGTCAAAAATTACGTAAAATTGTGCCCAATGTTAGAACTGCCAAAAATGCTGAAAAACTGATAATCAGTATATCGATGTTCTTACCTGCCAAACCAGATCAGATATAGAAGGCCAAAAACATTGCACGGCCAACAACAAAAATCTTGATAAATCAACAAATGTCTCGCTGAAGTTGTTCGACTTGGTTTTTTTTTTCAGGCAGGAACAGCAATCGATAACGTGCAATATCTTGATAAGAACAATTTATACCTAAACATATATTGAGATGTGTCGCCTTTAATCTAAATAACTTTATAATGTTATAACAATTTATTCTTGCCAGCACTTTGGCCTCTTCAATATTCAGCATATTTCGAGAGATACTGCTAGTGTAAAAATCATTCAAATAAAGTTGATTATGCCACTAATGACTTTCAATAAATGTGAATGGCAATTGTGCTTATCTGCCGCCCACTGCGGGAATGGCGTCATTGAATTCCCCTTAACTGTTCAGTTAGAATTAAATAAAATACTTTAACTATATAAGCGCCTATTTTTCCTTGATTCAATTAACACTTTAATGCTAAATTGCTTAAAGTCATTCAGTGTAGTATATATACTAACGTAAGTTAGTAAATATGGCTTCGTGTGCATTCACACATGATGCACAGCGTTCCAATTTGATAAGGTTGCTAATCTCTGACAATGCTTCGCACCCGCTTT
This sequence comes from Drosophila picticornis, assembly GCA_035043845.1. NCBI lineage: Eukaryota > Metazoa > Arthropoda > Insecta > Diptera > Drosophilidae > Drosophila > Drosophila picticornis. The sequence goes on from JAWNMR010000362.1 coordinate 9,468,457, forward strand.
CGCTTTATAGCAGCAAACTTTGGCAGTTCCGCTGATATCGTGCTTTTAATATGTGTAGACAAGACCAAAGCCAAAGACCGCATATCAATTATAGAATTATAGCACAAAGCAAATTCAGGCGCTTATCTTTCATGTGAAAAAATAGATATTAAAGGCGCCTAGCATCTGTTGAATGTATGAGAATTTATATTTGAAGTGCCGTTAAGCGAAATCTTAATTCGACAGTTTAAATTTAAGCAATTAACTTTTAACTAAGCCTGATCAATTTTGTCAGTTTTACTCTGTTTCCTTTCTAATTCATATTTATTGATTTTAGCAACATGTCAGCAGTAAATCAACCTCAAAATTATGAACCTCCTCTACCACAGCCGCAGCAGCAGCAGTTTGCGTAAGTAATCACTAAAAAGCAATAATATGTAAACACCAAATAAACAAATGATAATAATAAAAATTAATAAACTGGTCCGGGTGCAATTAGTAACAAGAGTTTCCTACAAATATACATATAAATATATATGTATTAATATATATTTATAAATATATACAAGATTTGTAATTCACTACTGTCAAACAGTCAACAGTCAGAACAGTCATTGCTCCCATCTAATCTGGCACTGTTCTATTGTGTTTTGTTTTTTATTTATTTATTGGGCCAGAGCAAATGACATAATCTTGCATAGTGCAGTCCTTATTATTTAATTCATTCGCAAGTTTTCTGTTTTTATTTGCCAACTAAAAATAGGTACTATCAGCATATAGCTAAGACAATATTATGCTATGCTGGCAAGCTACCAACTATTTTTTCATATTCATCTACAACATAGAAGCGTATAAAATGTTTGCGTTCACCTTTTGTTTTGTTATTTGTTTATTCAAGTACAAAAAGAAAGTGAGGCATTCACGCCGATTACCGATTAACGATTTATCGATATGTGGCAGCGCTGCTTTTGCAATGTCAAGGTCGCCAGCCTGGGAACTGTCTGTTATTGTTGTTTTTGTTGTTGTTGTACATACGAAATGAATGCAAAGGTTAACGCAGTGCAAATATTTGACAATTAGCCAACAAAAGAAGACACATGCTATTTAAATGACTAAGTATATATATATATATATTTTTTTTTTCTTTTTGTTTTGTAGATTGCTCCCAAAGATCATTAATGGCGGCATTGCTGGCATTATTGGCGTGACATGTGTCTTTCCATTGGATTTGGTAAAGACTCGTTTGCAGAATCAGCAAATTGGACCCAATGGCGAACGTATGTACAACAGCATGTAAGTGCAACTGCCCAACGATCAATCCGATCTCCGTAGGCTTCCTCATTAATGCCTAATTCCAGGTTCGACTGCTTCCGCAAGACTTATCGGGCGGAGGGTTACTTTGGCATGTATCGCGGCTCTGGCGTCAATATCCTCTTGATCACCCCCGAGAAGGCAATCAAATTGACGGCGAACGATTACTTCCGACACAAGCTGACCACCAAAGATGGTAAACTGCCCATGAGCAGCCAAATGTTGGCTGGCGGTTTGGCTGGCGCCTTTCAAATTATTGTGACCACGCCCATGGAACTGCTGAAAATTCAAATGCAGGATGCTGGACGTGTGGCCGCTGCCGCCAAACTAGCTGGCAAAACCATGGAAAAGGTTTCGGCCACCCAGTTGGCGACGCAGCTAATCAAGGAGAAGGGTATCTTTGGGCTTTACAAGGGCATCGGTGCAACGGGTCTGCGTGATGTCACATTTTCAGTTATTTACTTTCCATTGTTTGCCACGCTCAATGATCTGGGTCCGCGACGCAAGGATGGCTCCGGCGAAGCGGTATTTTGGTATGCATCCCTTTAGCTCTAGCCTAAACCTGAATCCTTGAATAACTAACCGGTTTATTTGTATGCCTTAGGTGCTCCTTCTTGGCCGGCTTGGCGGCTGGTTCAACGGCCGCGCTGGCGGTCAATCCATTCGATGTGGTCAAAACGCGCCTGCAGGCCATCAAAAAGGCTGATGGCGAAAAGGAGTTTAAGGGAATTACCGATTGCATTACGTAAGTATATATATAGAAACACACACTGCACCTTGCAATGATTAATGCTCTGTTTTATATTCGATAGCAAAACCCTGAAGCATGAAGGACCCACAGCGTTCTTCAAGGGCGGTCTGTGCCGTATGATTGTGATTGCACCATTGTTTGGTATTGCCCAAACCGTATACTATTTGGGCGTTGCCGAGGGCCTGCTTGGCGTGCAGAAGAAGTAAATGAAAGTTTAGGAAATTTATCAAGAAGCATTTTTGCGTTTCCCCTATGAATGTTAAATGTGTATGAATTGTTGTTACTACTACTGTTAAAGATGTCCAATATCCATGTAAAAAGTGAATAGCTCGCCATAGAATTATGCAGTTTGTTATTATTATTTCAATTTATCAATACGAGCGATAATACCAACAATTACAGGCAAGAGAACTTCTACCACAATGACAATAAGATACTGAATGTCAATGCTATTATAACTAATTAAGTCTTTATTTTTGGCGACACATATCTGTTCAACTGCATAGAGCATCTCCAATTGTTACAATTTGTACGTCTTTTGCCCATATGAACAGACATTTCTAGTTAAAATTGCATTTTTGCTTGTTTTAGCTTTACTTTCGATATTAGTATGCGAATAAATAATATATATACATATATATATATATGATATATGATATATATACATACATATAAAAATTGAATTTTTGCTTGCCTTAGCTTTATTTGAACGTCAGTAGGCATACAAAAAAAACATATATTTAATTTAAAAAACCTTTATAAACACCTTTACAGCAGTTCAATTTGAACACAGGCTTTTATTTAAATTGCAAGTGTACAGAATCCTCAGAAAATCTAAATCTGTTGTGTTAAAATGGCAGCTGGAAAAAAATCCGATACCTTTGCGTAAGTTTTTGGTCAGATGAATCGCATTAATTGTTTAATTGGCCAATTGAGTGCTGCCAACAGCGTGTTACCCCGAGTGATAAACGGTGGAATTGCGGGCATTATTGGCGTGACATGTGTGTTCCCATTGGATTTGGTGAAGACGCGTCTCCAAAATCAACAGATCGGTCCCAATGGCGAACGCATGTACACCAGCATGTGAGTCCGACAATCAATCATGTTCATTCAGATCGAATCTCCGTAATCCCCTCAATACTCCTCCATCCAGGTTTGATTGCTTTCGCAAAACATACGCGGCTGAGGGATACTTTGGCATGTATCGCGGCTCGGCCGTAAACATTTTACTGATTACCCCAGAGAAGGGCATTAAATTGGCTGCCAACGACTATTTCCGTTACCATCTGGCCACGCCGGAGGGCAAGTTAACATTGCTGAGGCAGTGTTTGGCTGGCGGATTGGCAGGTGCATTCCAAATTATTGTGACCACGCCCATGGAGCTGCTAAAGATTCAGTTGCAGGATGCCGGTCGTGTAAGTGGCAGTACGGATTTACAAAAGGTGACCGCATGGTCTGTCACCAAGCAGCTGGTTAAAGACAATGGCATCTTCGGTTTGTACAAAGGTGTACGGGCGACTGGTGCTCGCGACATCACCTTCTCCGTCATCTACTTTCCACTGTTTGCCTCGTTGAATGACAGTGGACCCCGAAAACCGGGCAACTCCGGCGAAGCCGTCTTCTGGTGGTCCCTCGTTTCTGGTTTGTTGTCGGGCATGACTGCTGCTTTTACGGTCACGCCTTTGGATGTGATTAAAACCCGTTTGCAGGCTATTAAAAAGGCGGACGGCGAAAAGGAGTTCGATGGCATCGCCGATTGCATTAGGTGTGTTTCCAACATCATCATCGTATTTGTATTTGTGTTTCAATTTGATATTTGAAATAACTGCCAAATAACTTCCACTAGCAAAACATTGAAATACGAGGGACCCAAGGCCTTTTTCAAGGGTGGCCTATGCCGAATGATTGTAATAGCTCCACTCTTTGGAATTGCTCAGATGGTCTACTTCATGGGCATTGGCGAGCGTATTCTGGGTATTGAGCAAAAGAAATCTGTTTAATGTTTGTGGTACAAAATTATCGGTCTTTTTCATTTATAGTACATGATCGTGATACATTTTAGATTTATAAAAACCAAAATTGCATTGGATTTGATTTTTAAAAATCGCTGAATCACAAACATTATTATTAATTTACATGCTGAGTTGGAATAATTGGTTTTGAGGGAGAAACCTGAACTTCCCACTTGCCTTTGGGCTATTAGAATTTAGCAATATATAACTCGTGATCATCAGATCTAAGAAGGGCAACTATATAAACAAACTGATATAAGTTATCTGAACCAAATGATAACCTTGGTTCATATATTATCTTAAATATACAGCAGCTTAAAGGTATACTTCCTTTTGCCCGTTGAAATTCCCTGTTAAGTAACAACAAAAATCAGCTTCAGTTTTTGAGTACAATATGTTTTTAAAACGTTTATTTGTATGCTAAAGTCAATTGATAAGTAAATTTTAATGACCAATCCGAAAACTGGATAGCTCTACGTATATCAGCCCGCCTCTCATATCACAATCTATACAAAATCTATACTTTTCCATCAACATTGTCTTAGACTACGTCTGCAGGTTGAGTGTTGGGCGTGGGTCCAGCATCTGCGGCCAAGTCCATGTATCGAATGCGTTGCCAGCGAGCCAAGGCGGCGCGATACCATTGCAGAAAGATTGCCTGTCGGAACAACATGATGCCCATTTGCAGTATGATGAGACCCATAAGTGTGACCAAATTCAAAATCTCCCACTCGGCAAACAGGACAAACGCCCAGATGAGATAGACGCGTATGCCATCGGCGAGCAGGCGATTGCCACTGGATGAGAACTTCGCAATGGACATTCCGATACAATTGTAAATGGCACAGGAACAGGTGAAGCCGACAAGTGCAAGGATTAACCAGGTGTTGTTCCACAGCTGCGGAATAATATCTCCAAAATCATCAAAGACACCGCGTGAACTCTCATTGAAGGGCGTTACGCTGGGCACAAAGTTTAGGCAAGCTGCTGCCACTATGGTGATAACAATGCCAAAGATGCCCTGCCAACCAGCCGCCTGAATGGGCTTCAAGTCCGATGCCTTCAAGTGCTTCTCCTCGTACACGTACTGTAGACCGTGCAGCACTTCGGCAACGATGATCAGCAGATCGCCAGTGAGAATAGTATTGTGATCCTTATGCGGCAGAGTTTGATTATCATATTCCACGCGCTGCACATCCAATGCCAAGATGTCAACGATGCCGCAAGTCATGGTGAAGATGGCTAGCCAGTGGCGGGTGGTCAGCGTTTGGTTCAAGTACATCGTGCTAAACAGGCCCACAAAGATGAGGGTAACGCCTGCAAAACAAAACATTAGCTGAAATGTTCAGCAAATTGCACACTCAACTGGCGCAGACGATCAACGAACCTCGCAACATTTGAAAGCTGGTGGCATACGTCAAATACAGGCCGGTGAATAGCATAATGGATGCCACGCTGCGCAACAGAGATGGCAGCAACATGCTAATCGCCTGGAACTCAGTGCTGCCGCGTATCAAAATGTGATCCTCCTCACTGTCAAAGTGCTGAAGGTGTAATACATATGTTTTTACATATATATATATAAATATATTTATCGTATTTTATTTTGCACTTACGCCGCGTCGCGACATCAGCGCATGGATCAATTTGTAAACTGCAAAGCATAGGAATTCGCCAAGGAACATGAGCAGCGTCAAGAAGACGGGATGCTGAAAGCGATGCAGTTTTCCATCGCTGCCCTCCACCAACTGAATGTTCATCCATCTATTATTGATATAGTGTCATTGTCATTATCTTATCTTTAATTTACGCAGTTTCTGTGACTTTTTAAAGTTACTTACTTGATCACTAAAACATTTAGGGTTCCACTCAATACGAAGAGCAGTGTAATAAATACACGATGATCCATTTTGTTGCCTTAACTAAGTGCCAGCATTAGTGTGTAATTTTAATTTAATTTAATTTTATTGACGTTCTTTGTGTAATTTTAGATGCGCAGTGATAATAAAAACCACAGCAGATGATTCCCAATCGATTAGAGTCGTTCTTAAGTGCAATTCTGGCAACAAGACAAATTGTACATTTAATTGCACTTTATATTTATCGACTTAAAATGCAACAAACTGGATTACCGAACAATTTGTAGTCTGAAAAGTTTACTTTTCTAGGAAAAATTGCAAATTAATTGTAAATTTTTACTGGCCAAAGCTTGCCAGACCATCTGGTTCTTAATGGCGTTGCCAGATATTTCCAAATATAAGCTCAGATGTTTTATTTATTTTGCAGCAACGTATTTTGGGGCAACTCTAAATGCGCGCGCATATTGCAAATTTAAAATCATTTATTAAATGTACGTTTGGGTGTTCTGTTTTATTAAAAGCAAACTTAAAAAATATCACAGGATATAGATATTAAAAAGAGCATTCAAGTCAATATAGAATTCGAGTCGTTTGCCTCTAGACCGTCTGTGTTGCATTCTGTGCGTTTTTCCTGCGAAAACGAATGGATAAAAAATTTATTTTTAATAAGATAAGTAAAAAATGGGTTTCATAACAATCAACAAATAATTCAACAAAAAGCGTGTGGTGCAGTCTCACCTGTAGTGTTTTCTTTTTCATTTTTTAAGTGTGTGATTAATTAATTTTTTTTGTGTTGTTTGTGGTGGTTGAAAGTGTTTTGAGTTTAGAGCTCATCCCTTTGGTGAGCCAGCGGCAGAGTCACCTCCTCAACCGTGCCGAGTCGAATGGTTTCATTTGGTTTTGAGAACTTTGGTATGTATTCTACTGTATCACTGTTGCTAAACACCGAGTTGTGTAGATTGTCCATTGGTGCCGCGGGATCGGGACTTGTAAGGGTTATTTTTGATTTGGTCGCCACTCTGTGGAATGTGGAATGTATGCGTGGATCGCATGTTGGTTATGTTTGTGTTCAGTGTTCTGTGTGCTTCTTGTTTTGGTTTTTGCTTGTGGTTAGTACGGCTCTACTTAAGGGTTTAGTTTTATAACGAGATTTTAAGTTTGAATTTAAATTTGAATTTGTACCTTAAGTACACAGCTATTGGAAGTGAATATGGTTGAAGAACTTAATGTGTAGTCATAGGGGAAAAGTTCTATTGACGCTGGCGGGTTCCACCGCGAGCTCCGCGCAATTTTTGTGGATTTCTATGTTCAGAACACATCCGTATTTTATATTTATATATACATACATATGTATTTGATCATATATATTAATTTTCGAGTAATTACGCTTGCCGCTTTTTTCTTACCTGTCCCTGGCCTGCATGCTGGCCTCCACATCCAGGTTGCGTGGCTGGCGGAAATCGCATTCCAGCGAGAAGGCCGAATCACCAGGCGTGATTAGCTCCGGATCGTTTTGGATGACGACAATGTTCGAATAGAGATCGCCATCCTTCAGCGTTTGGCACTGATCCAACTGGAAGTTCATCTCCAGTGTGCGAATTCCTTGATTTGTATTCGGTTTCATGAAGCACGGCGCCGATTGCTTATAGAAACTGCCCCGGGTGTACATCACACCCGTAAATGGTTTCTCCGTCTCCAGCACCACATTCATCGAGTTCGCACCACATTTCAGATTAACCTTTTGTATGCCTTGATCGCTGCCCTCGATTTTAAAGGTGTCCGAAAGGTCTTGTTCCCAGATTTCTGCAACGATTGGCGAAATAATTGTAAATTGTAATAGCCCCATTAAAGAAATCTTTAAAGATCGCAACAGACAATTCAATACTCCTGCCTGTCAATCAGTTGTAAAAGGGTTTCATAACTAATAAAAGTACTTAAATACAAGAAAAAATAATAATAAACATTTTCCACAAATATATGAAATTTACTATAAGCGAAATATATTTTTTATCAGCAAATTTAGGACTTTTAGGAAAGTATTTTCAACTGAACTTTATGTGTTCAACCAGTTGTCTTTTCAGAAAATTCCTTTTTGTCTTGCCACCTAGATGTGTATAAATAAATGAGTTTTCATCTGTGTCCAACAAGACACAACACAGAAGTTTAAGCGACTTTAACCTCATCAGTATTTACTGTTTTTTGTGTTCTACGCCGGCTACGAGTACATTTAAACCGGTTTCTTATGTTTTGGTCCGCATAGAACTGCCCCAACTTGCCATTGAAAATTTCTCCACTCCCTACATGATTCACAGCGTTCTTTTTAGAGGCGTGTCGATAACCTACCTTGTTGTTGTTGTTGCTGTTGTTTCTTGTTACCAGCTGCGTAGACGGCTAGCAACATGTTGCAGCCCAACAAAAGCAAAAGCATATTCTGTAGCCTGAACATTATTGCACCTGACCACAATTTTTGTTATTTAATACAAAATTGGTTAACGATTTGAAACGCGAAACACGTCCCAACGATTCAAAGCTGAAAGCAAAACTGACGCTTCGACGGCGACAGCACAGCGAATATAAATCCCAAAGCTCGACTTGGGCTGCAGTCGTCGAGAGAGGGAGAGCGAATACAGGGAGAGAGAGAGAGAGCGAGGCCGAGTGAATGGAAGAGCGCGTGCGCAACTGAGAACCTGGTCAATCAGCTGGAGCGCAGACACCGTTCGTCCGTTGCATTGATAAGATTAAATTTATTGACAGCCGCCAAGCAACATGCTTATCTATACTACTGAGTGCGAGTAAAACGGATGATGATGTTTAAAGCACACGGCACAAAGTTGTTGCGAAGCAAAAAACGCGCAAAGAGCAGTTTAAGGAAAACAAAATGTGGCTTCAGCTTCAGCCACGCCATTTCCGCTATTCATGCGCATTTTTGTTGTGCATTCATTTCGCATTGCACTTTTGCTTGTTGTTATTTTTGTTGCCGTTGTTGCAGTTGCAGTTGCAGTTGCGAGTATTCATTATTCAAAATGTTATTAAACTTCCACGTTTTCCACACCGCCGCTGTGCGCTTCGTCGGTTCTCCCTGCAATTTATGAGGCTTGCTTGGATTTTGTTTTTTTATAATTATTTTTTCATGTGTATATTACAAATACATATTACTAACAATTGCGTTAATTACAGCTTAATTAGTGAATTAGCTGAGTGCCACGCTGGCGACCATGGCGGCGAAAGGTGGAAGTTGCACATTTGGTCTCCTTTAGCCAATCAACAAAAAGCATTTTACAAGGCTTAGGAAATTAGTTAATTGGGCATTTGTGATTTGTCATAAACTGAACATAATTTGTATGGCATTATATTATCATCGGGTTATACAACAAAAATCGTGTATATAAAAGCATAAGATTAACTATTATTTCTGATAAGGGTTATCAGACTTGTAGATTTGTAGCACAATAACTGATAACAATGTGTTGTATTATTATTCAATTAGTCGTCAATCGACGACAAAACCAATGTTCAAAAATCAATATCAATCAATCAATCAATAAAAAACTGTATCTGTTTATTTATTTAAAACATATCAAATGCTGTATTTGAAATGTTGATTTGTAGATCAATTAAGATACATTTCAATTGATGCTTTTTTCCAAATTTTTATAATAGTTTATATTTATGAATATTTGATTTGTTTTTCTTCTGTGAACAGATTGCTATTGTCTCTGTACGGCTTTTCTGTATCTTTCCACTTCGATACCCTCCCAGTGGAAAGGCTCCACCAAGATGCTGAAAATATGGAAAATGTTAGATCAGCGAAATTGGAAAAGCATTGTAAAGATGCAAATTGATAAAAAAAAGCGCAAGTGAACAACTGCAGTAATCAACTCATAAAACCAGTTGAGCAACATGCAACAGAGAGAGAGAGAGAAAGAGAGAGAGAGAGGGAGAGAGAGAGAGAGAGAGAGAAGGAGAGAGTGTTTGGCTGCCTACTGCACCGATGGCCAAGTTTGACAATATCTCTATGCACATAAAGACAATATAATGGAACCGGACTCTGATTGGGAGACTGGGACTGTGAAGTGTCTCCGACTCTCTGTCTCTGTCTCTGTCTATCTGTCTCTCTGTCTGTGTGTCTGCAAATGGAGTCGGATATGATGCAACAGTAACATTGTATCCGAGTTGCACAATTTCGGTCAACTTCCGAGATCGAGTGCGAATGCAACTTGACCGCCACTCACTTATCTTTGATATGCTGCAACACTTCCTGCTCCTGCGCATTGAGGCCGTTGTAAAAGGCATCCAAATTTATTTGGAGCACCTGCCTTGTCTGCATGCCAATCAGAAAGGTGCTCACATCATCCAGCTGCATCGTGTACCACACGGCCAGCTTGCCCAGTTCCACGCCGCGCTCCTTGCAGTAGTTGGAGGCTTGGCGAGCCAATTGCTTCTGCTCCTCGGTGGCCACATGCCAGGACTGTGGCCCTTTGTTTGTGAGCAGACCCAGGCCATGGGCAGCGGCACAAATGATACCCAGCTTCTGGGATTTCAAGAAGTCCAAATACTCGAGCAGAGTGTTGTCAGTCAGCGTGTAACGGCAATACGAAAGGACCACCTGCAAAATGAAACATTTTAAATAATATTTGTTTAAAATATGTCTGAAAAATATCTTTTGTTTCACAGATTCTTTTTCTTTCTTTTTAAATAACGAAATATATTTTATCCGCAAAAACAATGTTAATGCAAAAAATTCATTTTTGTTATATTCTTTTCAAAACTCAGAATATCAAAAAAAAAATGTATTCCATTAGGAAGAAATCTTTCGTAATTTAAAAATGTTTGTCCTCTTTCGCAGCACAAAAAAAGAATTGAATAATAATATAATGTAGCAATATTTATTATTATTGTTGGTGCTTCTCCGTTTCTCTCTCGATCTACATCGATCCAAATCGATTTCTAATAGCAGAAAGTGCCGCAATTTTAAAAGTACATATAATCTTTGAATTATTCATAATGTTATTTGATGTTTTATTGATCAACTGTCAAACATTAATCAAGATTGAATAAGAAATACACAAGTTATCGTATTCATATTGATCGCATTACACTCAGCACTCAACAATCATTTTGCATTGCACGTGTGAGAATGGGATAGTACGATAATAGAAGCGAGCGTAAATGTGTGTGTGTGTGTGTGTGTGACTGTGTATTGCAATTGCACACATACATATATATATATATATATGTATGCCAATACAAGCCGCTGATTTCAGTGTGTGCAGATGTATGTATGTATGTGTGCCCTTCAGCATATGTGTGGGTCATATGAAGTGAGAGTAATTTCACAGCTGATTAGTGTTGAATTTGCAAAAGCGTTTGAAATAGATATTTGGCAAAGTCATTCTACAGTTGATTAGCGTTGAGTGTGCAAAAGCTTTTCAATTTACCTAGATAACAGCTGGTTGTGCAGAGCAACTCTATCGACTACAGCTTTTGCATGTTTTTTTTTTTCAGATGGAACTTCTGTTTTGCGAGAGCTGAGCTTAAATTCTTTTTTTTTTGCAGAGTGTACTCACATGGAATCTGCCGTCGGCACGTGAAATGCATTCCTTGAGCACCGAAATGGGGTAACCGGATAGGCCAATATGCCTGGCCTTGCCCTCTTTGACCAGCTGCTCCAGCGCGGGCAGCGTCTCATTGAGCACTATGTCCAAGTTGGGGGCGAATTCGATGTCATGGATCTGGATGACATCCACGTAGCTCAGGCCGAGCAGCTTCAGACTCAGACTGACGCTCTCGATAACCTTCGCCGCACTAAAGTCAAACATGTTCTCGTAGTCCTGCTGATAACGTCCCACCTTGGTAGCTATATAGTACGCAGACCGAGGCACACCCTGCAGCGCCTTGCCGACAACCGACTCCGAATGACCTTGGCCGTACCAGGGCGCAGTGTCGATGTAGTTGATGCCAGACTTGAGCGCCTCCTTCAAGGTTTTAATGCCCTCCTCCATAGTAAAGCTGCATCAGCATAACACAGAAAATACAAAACTCTTCTTCATTTAATTTATCTTTTATGTTTTGCAAGCACACCTGTAGTTGGAACAGAACACTCCTGCACCAAACGCGACCCTTGAAACCTCCAGACCCGTTTTACCGAAAGGGCGGTATTCCATGCGCTTCACTTGCTCCTCATCGTGGAAGCCCTTCACGAAAGTGGCTGGTAATCTTCCGGACATTGTTTTGGTTTTTTCTTCTTTTTTTATTTGTATTTATAAATTGTGTTTTATTTTCTGAATTTCAATTTAACAAGCACAAAGATTCAATTTTATTTCATGTATTTTATTTTGTATTCTTCGTAAATTAATTTTACTACAGGCGTAAATCACCTCTTGTTGCCAACAGCTCATGGAACATACTAATCGAGAAAAGTTGACTTTTCGATTCACTTGAGAACTCTTAAATACTTGTGAGTGTGCAAACGAAGGCATTAAAAAAAAAACAACTGACAGAATGGTCCGCATGACACATATGCATTCAGCAAGAAGAGACCTTTTTACTCTTTTTTTTATATAGTGTAGAACTTTCAAATGTCCACTACACGAGGTATCAGCTTTTTTTAAATTCTCTTAGGTACATTTCTCTTTACTAAAGATTTAATATTCTTAGGTACTCTTAATTTTAATAAAGAGTACGTCAATTCGCACAAAAAGGGAAATTTTGGATCAGTATTGGTTTTACTCAATGCAACATTTTAGAATGTTTGTATACATAATTTGTTTTTGTTGCAGCAGCTGAACTTGAGCTGATCTCGAAGCAGTTCTAAGATGCATATAAATATATACAGACGATATCGATGAAATAAAACATATATATTACTATTGTAATAGTTATAAAAGTATAATTTATTTATTCGAAAACTGTCATGTCGATGGAAAATAAATCAAACTCAAATAAAACATTGTTGTACATTTAATAACTTCTAGTTTTTATTTTTGTTATCCATTAACAAAATATAATTTGTTCATTTAAAATCTTTGATCGTGAAAAGCTGTACGACTGCTTAAAGACACTGTGAGAAAAAAGAAAAAAGCAAAAATGGATAGTTGGAGTTGCAAGCTAAGCCGGTTCTTCTCATGGGCTAAGTTCGATTGAGTGCCTCGTAATGCAATGCAATGCAATCCCAACAACAGCAGCACCAAACCGGATAACTCACTTTTCGTGCAGATATTGGAGTGCTTCCTGTTCAGCCATTGAGGATCGCATCGACGATTGGGTGTGCCCACCCCCAGAAGGCAGTTGCATCATCCAATGCCAGCAGAGCCAAACTCTTCTCAGATGGCGCCACCTAGCGCCAGTGTGCATGCTGTTAAGCCGGTGGCGCGCTCCTATGTGACGCATCTGCAGGTAATTTTGGAAGCTGGAAGTGTGCCAGACTGTCTCTGTTCAAGGGCGACTTGCAATGGAAAAGTCTGGAATATTTTTACATTCTCGCATTGCTCACACACAACACACGCAATTTGAGTATGAGTAGGCTTTTGCTGTATTTGTGCTCATTTATGTATAAGAAGCGATGCATTTATGTTTTTCATTTAAATCAACCGATAAGAACGTTGAGCGAGTTGGTGCGTGTGAGTGGAAAGTGTATCTCTTATACTTTCTCTCTCTCTCCCATTCTCTCCCACTCTCTCCCTCTCTATAATACGCTTTGTACGTATTAGTGAAGGGATATTTTGAGAATGTTATTTTTGTTTTGTAAGGTTAAAAACATATTGTTAAAGTTTGCTTCAGTTTCTGAAGAATTATTTCACTATTTCCGATTTTAGTCCCTTCCTTTCCACAAGTAACAAAAATAAATGTTTTAAGCAAAACTTAAATTTTCGGTTTTCTTTTGCTCTTGTCAAGTGAAAGCCAAGAAGCTTTCGGAAAGTGATTCCAATCAATTGTATATATACCGTTAAACTGCGAGTAACTTCCGTTGCTGTTTAAGAAATTACTTACCAAGCATACTTAAATAAATTCCCCAAGTTTATATTTGTTTCTGTAATACTATGTATCTTATTTATCAGGGTGATTTATTAGATATTATTAGTTGCTTCATGTGAGTGTCCAATCATTGACAAATAATTATCAAATAATATAAATATATTTATATGTATATATATATATATATATATGTATATATGTGTATAGTACTTGCATATGCATATGTTGCAGACAAAGAAAGAGATACACACAAAACAGAGAGAAAGATGATCGACTCTTTAGAAGAAGCCCTCAAACTCGTGGCCTTGGGACTGATAGCCGCCGGGCACCAGCTGTGGTCGACGATTCTGCTGCACAGGCCGGGGCACAATGATGTCGTTGATCTCGTGCAGAATGCCATTGTTGGCGATCACATCGCATTTGGTAACACCAGCATTTTCGATCTTGGGCCGACGGTCGCGAGTGATGCGCAGATGCTGACCCGAGATCGACTCGATGGAGCGAACGAATGGCCAGTTGGTCGGTATGATGCCAGCACAGCACACAACATCATTGACGATGTGCGTCTTCACCAGTGCGACAAGATCGGACTGGCTGTGTGACGCCTTCGATTCGTTCGACTCGCTGAACTCTTCAAACACATCGTTCTTGGGCACCAGCAGCGTAAAACTGTCAGATTCATTGGCCAGCAGATGGGTCAAGTTGGCCTTGCGCACTAGCTCCAGGAATTTGCTATAATTGGGATTAGCCTCCAGCGATTTAAGCAGATTCTAAGCAGCGCAAAAGAAAGATTAGCATTAATTCGACTAGTTGTTGTTGTTGTGGTCGAATCTTACCGTCTTGGGCACTGTGAGGGGACGATCTACCTGATGCAGCACGGAGCCGCAGCTCTCGTCATCGAAGTGGACCAGGCGGGCACAGTTGACGGTGGCCCGGTTCATCACATCCGAGAAGAGGGCATGGGTGGAGTACAGATTGAGGCGAACATTTCCGCCCTCCAACGTCGGCAACGAACTCTCTGCCAGATCACAGGTCTTGATCATCGGCTTGATCACATGATAGTTGAGGAACTCCAACAAGTCTCCGTTATTCCTCAGTGAACCTGGTTGCTCAGCAAGCAGACGCGCCCATTCCGATTTCTGCATCGCCTTATCCGTGGGCGCAAAGATTGTGACATTGTCCATGTCATCGAACCGATCATCGAAGCCAGATGCCTCCAGAAGGCCCTTGAAAATTGTCAAATTCTTCTGCGCCATCAAAGTGGTCATTGGCAGCGCCGATTCGGTGGGCAGAATGGTGTCAATCACATGTAGCACTCCATTTGTGCCCATAATATCAGCATCCACAATCTTGGCGACTTTGTTAATGTAGATCGTGGCCTCCTCGCTCTGATTCTGGCCAGCTTGGGTGCGATTGAGCAGCAGTGGCTCACCCAGCAAGTTGTAGGCGGTAGTCTTGGCACCGGGCAGCGTCGCCAGCGAACAGAATGTCAGATCCAACATGTGATTCTTCAGTATATCTGAGCAGGGATATTCGGAAAAAATATATATATTATAACAGTAATAAATAGCAACTTTACAGACGTATAAATATATATTATTGATGGGTTTTATATTGTGCTCCTAAAATTATTACAGAAATTATCATTGTTATTATGCCTCACAGAGATTTGACAGAAGCAACCAGTCAATTTTTAGTTTAAAGTCATTTTATGGAATTTTAGACACTGTTATCTAATCATTAATAAATAAACTTGACTGAACCGATAAATATAAATTATAAATCTCCATTAAAACTGTGCTCCTTCTTCTTTTCAGAGTAGTATTGGGAATATGCTGCTCATTCAAAACCATGATTGAGGGGAGACTGAATACAAATGCTACTCACTGGAGGCACAGCCGCGTCCTTCCTTCAGGGCACGTCGCAAATGGGGTTCCAGCTTGTCGAAGGCCGCATCCGTGGGCACAAAGATGGTGACTGGCTTGTCCGCCTCCAGCAGGGCGCTGATGTTCGTCTTCTCCAGCACGGTGCGCATGATGGACATATCGGCGCGCTCACGTATCAGATCCATAACGTTTTTGGTCAGGGGCTTGAGCACGCCACCGAGTGTGTGGACCAGTGCCTGCTCCGAGAGCTTGTCGTGCTTCTCAATGGGCACACAGTTGGCGGCATAGCGATAGGGCTCCAGGCCGAGTGCCGGCGGCAGTTGATAGCTATTGATGCGTATCTTCTGGCCGGGCAGCTCACTCTGCAGCAGCTTCTCGTTGGGCACATCATCCAGCTGGACCTCGCCGAGCACCGAGTGCAGCTTGTAAATCGACGACTTTCCCGTTGCATCGGCCTTGCCATCGTCCACATTCTAAGCGAATCTCATTAATAGGTTAATCAAACAGATGCAACCCTAGCAATGGCTACTCACGTTCTCCTGCTGGTGCTGGCCGCGGTACTCCTGGAAGGCGGCATCGATGGGCGCAAAGATCGTTACCTTCTTGCCGCTGCCGCTGGCGAGCATGTCGCCCAGCTGGCCGGCACTCTTGGCACTCTCGATGAACTGCTTGGCGCCCATGTCGGCGGCGGTGGCTTCGATATCCTTGATCTCGATCTTCTCGCAGGGTGTGGTGAAGTCGGCGTTCCGTGGACGACCATAGCCGTGGCAGCATTGACGTGTCATTGTCAGCGTCTTCTTCTTGCCATTTTGATTGACGCTGAGCGGGAAAATGAGCCAATGAATCAACGAATCAATGAATCAATCGATCATGTGGCATAAGCAACATTATTATCGTTGTTGCCCCACTTACATCTTGGTGCAGACGTGCTTGTTGGGTTTCTCGAAGCAGGAGTTCACGCTGAAGTGGAACTGGCCAAAGAGCGGCGAACGCACCTCGCTGCCAGCCCCATCACGTTCCTGACCAAAGCTGTCAACGGTGTCATCACCATCGGTTTCCGCGTTTGCGCCTTCGTTTTCCTCCTTCTCGGTGCACACATTGGGTCTGCGAAGAAATGTACAAATCTCAAATCAATTTTCGTTGCTAATCATCGAGTTTTCTCGTAAAGAAGATATACGAAAATTACATGAACAACAGCAACAAAATCTTTTGGGAAGTATTCGTGGATTTTAGCAGAGCTTAAACTGCACAAAAATCTAAAATATTTAATTAAAAGCTATTATTGCTTGCTGAACTGTTTTTATAATCTAAATATGGTTCCCTAAATGACATCAACATATTTAATATACCATTTAAAATTACATTCAATCAGTAGTTAAACAAAAGCATTCTCGAATTTTGTGCATAATTTATACACTTATCCAAATCTGTTCCAGCAAATGTTCAAATTATATTGCCGGCAATTCCCTTAAATTATTAGAGCTCTGCTGCTGTTTGGCTGCAGTATTTGGGATTTGGTAGTCTCATTTGCCCAGTTGCTAATACATTGCTCAAATTGCAGACTTGCCAATCGAAAGTCAATAGCCTTTTCTAAATAGAGCCGAGCTCATACTATGAATGCGATATTACAGTTAGTCAGCACCCAGTGAGTTATCTGCCACATCAATGTGGACGCTGATGAGTGTTTGCGCTATCAATTCGCGTACAGATAAGTTTTCTGGCCATAGTAGTTATGTGGGTTGCTCGTATGTACGAGTATGAATATATATATATATATACATATATATACTATATAGCTATATGGCTGCATAGAATTAACAGCCTAACAGCTTTGCCTGCCTTCAATTCAATTATTTGGATGTGTGCACCACAGAGAGACCCCATTGTGGGGGCATAGTTTTCGAAAATTCTCGGCTCGCAAATGTGTACTGTATCTGAATGGGTTTATATATATGTATATTTGTATGTGTATATATACTTTTTGTATTTATTTACGTTTAGCGCTAATTTATCAATTGCTGCGTCTGACTTTCGTTCTCGGTTCAGCAAAAATAAAAGAAAAACACATCATGCAATGAGTACACGATTAGTTGATTTCACAATTTCGCTTAAACAACAATTTAGCAAAGTGCAAACGACATCCATATATACACATATATAGATATATTTATATATATACATATATATGCATGTACTTATATAGTGCAGTTAAGATATAAAATTAAATACACCTCCAATCAAGTTACTGACAGAGCAATTAAAAGAGAAATCGCCGGGGCAACTTGAAGCCGAGTCAAGCAATTTTGTGCAAACACCTGTTGCACATGCATCCAAGTCTATGGTCAAGTCAAATTAAAAAAGTTATTAAAATGGAAAATTATGTTTTGCGTCGCTTGGCGATAAGTCAAGAGACATTACAAATCAAAATCACATTTAACGGCCCAAACGAACTTGACATTGTGCTTGGCTAATTGCCAAATGCCAAGAGAACTTCGAAATCAGTCGTGTGCAGCGTTTGGGAAAGAAAACAATTCGACTGGCCACTGACCATAGCGAAAATGCTCTGAGACTTCTAACAGATTTGGAGTATTTCTAAAAAAAAAAACTAGTTTAGAAGACTACTTTGAAGTACTTAGCTGAGAGCAACACAAAGCTTGACCGATTTGTTTACACAATATTATTTCTGTTTACCAGAATACAGAACACCTAATTGGTATTCTATTTGTCTCAGCGCGCAAATTACACAATTGACACTTATTTATATATTTGTTAAAACCATAGAGCTGAGACCTTCCCAAGGTCGAGATATAGATTCGGGAGTTTCAAACTCGTCAGCTGCCAACTTTGCGCTGTGACACTCCAAGATTTATTCACTGGATTTAAATCAATTTTAAATGCATATTTTTAAAAATGTATCTTTTTTTACTTCATTCATATGACACACACACCTTTATTGGCCTTATCCAACAATGTGTCTTTTACTACAGATAAATACAATATTTAATTCAGTTGTAATCCTCATAAAATGATTATTAAAATGTTGGTTTATTTTATTTATTGTCTCAAATAATTCTACGTACTCGAAATGAGTTGGTTAATTCCTGAAAGGAATTTCAACTAAACACTTACGTCACAGAATCTATAATACAGATCGATCATCATCATTAGCCTTTTTTATGTGTCAAATGAATGTCTTTGAAAAAACACTTGGCAAAATTTGAATAATTCATTTTGATGTTATTTTGATGCTTTATTTTGTAAAACATGTTGCATAATTTCTTAATCGAATTCGTTAAATAAATGTTGATTATATTTTTAGCTCATATATCGAGACTTGATATATAAAATATTGCACTCACCCCTTCCACCATGGCTCCTGGGCGCTGCCGAATCCGAAGCCACCAAATGAGTTGATAAAGTCATTGCCAAAGAACGGGAACGACTGCTGGAAGAATATAGCCGGATTTGGTGAATTCACATCCGTGGTGATGGCATCGACATCTGCGCGAAACAGTTTACCACTTTTATTAGGCAGTTTCAATTTAACCAATGAAATTTAACTTACTGAACGGCTTCGGGTGCAAGCCTTGGGTGGAGACAGCTGCAGCTGCTGCTGCCGCATCCTGGCGGCCTTGTGAATGCTGCTGCTGCTCGAGGGGCACAAACTCCGTGTCGGTGATGCCATCGCTGCCAAAGTTGCTACTGAAGATTGGCAACAGGGGCGCATTAGCTAAGTTGGCTTGGTGGCGTGAATGCTGTGCCGCTAGCGGGACGGGCGGGGGCGCTGCCCAAACGCTCGCCACACGCTCGGACGGCTGAGCGTGTAGTGGTTCTAGCGGTGCTAGTGGTGCAAATGGTATGGGCGCAAACAGCGTGCGATGCAGCGGTAATGGTCGTGTTAAATGTTGCATAAAGCTGTCGATGAGCAGTGGGAAGAAGCAGGGGTGGTGACGCAGAGTATCGGTTAGTGTGTGTGTGCTGACTGTGTGTGTGTGTGTGTGTGTGTGTGTGTGTGTGTGGTGTGGTGAGGTGTACTGTGCTGTGTTTTGTGCCATTTCATGCAAAGTCGAACTAAGCCCAAAGTTCCTCCATGCCCCACCACAATTCATATGCCAGCCATTGTTTCGCACATAAAAGAAGCTCCGGCCAGGCCCGACCCGACATTCTCCCTACATATAGTATAACGTGTATATTATATAGTATATAGTATACGGACTGATCGTGCTCATTGTTTAGTAATTGTTTTGCGCAGCATTTCTGTGAGCCGCATACTAATTGCCTGCCTTCGTTAACTCAGCTAATACCATAAAAATCAAATGAAAATCACCTTCCTCTTTTGGTCTTAGCAAACTTGCCAAAATTCCCCAAAAAATTAAAGCAACAATAGAACAAACAATATTATTAATCAAACCGGACTTATGTCTCTCGTTTATTTTAGTGTTTGTCAATAAATACTCCCGAAGCAAGAAGAAAAAACCTACAAAATATTTGGGCATCCGAAACTTCTTCACATGAGTCACGCGCACGCTTTGTGCAAACAAATGTCAGACAGCTTTCTATTGACAAAATAAAAATAACAATAAAACCGAAAAATAAAACAATAACAAATGCTTTTGTTAGCTTACTTTTGAAATATACACCCACAAACATTTATTGTTGTGTATATAAATATTCAAAAAAATATATAAAAATTTGTATCTTTGTAAACTCTGCTGGATATTTTATGTTTATCGCGCTCATTAAAAATGCCCAACGCGGAAGTCAATTAAAAAACACATAATATAAAAAATGATATATATATATATCATATATATATATATGTAAATAATATGACAAACATAACAAATTTTTAATGGTAGCCACGCTCAGTTAGTGGCGAGTATTCTGAGAGTTCTGGTAAGGTTATTGCTACCGTTTTTCTTTGTTTTTTATAACATCTTTGACTTGTGGCATGAGTCACGGAATCGCATCTTGAACGAGGCATTGAAAGACGACGAGTCGTCTTCATTTTAAACAAATGTTTGTGTGTCGAGCATATCATGAACTGATGTTTGAGCCGACTCCAACTTGGCTGAGACTTGCTGACATTTTGTAGTTCAAACAGCGACTCAACACCTAACCATAAACTTAACGAGAGGAGAAACTTCAAGCAGAATGGTTGACAACTGTTTTCAAGTAAATTGCAAATTGGGTTAACAAAAAATAAATACAAAAAAAAAACAAAAAACAAAAAACAAACAAAAACTCTTTCACTTTCTCAAGTAAATATGCATTGATTTAAAGTGTGAAACTGAAGAAATGGTTACTTGTCTAGTTTGAACACATTAGAAATTGATGGGTTACTTGTGGTTTTAGGTTTCTAATAAAATAAGTATTTAATGCTTGGGTCAATTGATTAATTATCAAAACACAGAAACGTGTTCAATTTCTTAACTCATTTTTTTTCAACAAATCTGATCGTGCTTCAAATAAACAATAATGTTTTTCTATGAGTTTTATTTGTAATTTTGATTGAAACTCAACTTGTGTTAATTGAAACTCGTGTAAAATGGATTTGAACAGTCGTAAAAGTTATAATTAAACAAAACCAAAAGCAACATCTGAAAATTTTCCATTTGTCTTTGAATGAGATGCATGTCGAATGCAAAACGTTAACAATTTCAAAGCAGGGACACATAAATTAATATAAAACTAAAAAAGAAAAAAGCACAGCGAAAGTTATTGGTTATAGTCGATGAGCAAAGGTCTAAAACTATCTACCATGGAATAAAATAAACAATATGTAGAACAAACCCGGTTACACTGGCTGACCCAGTTTAGGGTCTTTAAAATTGCCGACAGCGCATTAAATTAGGCTGTTTGCGGCTCTAAAAATTGCAGCTAATGAGTTGTCAAGAGGCAATTTTCTTTAATTTTTTTTTTTTTTTGCTTTTTCGGCGGAGTTAACTAATAAATGTTTAAATGAGTGAGGGCGGTGTTCAAGTTGTTAAACAAGTACAACTAAATAGTTAATGGGCCAACAGCTTATTTATTTATTTATTTATTTTTTTTTTTTGGTTTTTTTAAGGTTGCTCGCTGTAGTCAGCCAAGTGTAAAACGGCCCAGACATGCAGCAAACAACTGGCAGCAACAACAAGCAGCAAGCAACGATCCTAAGATACGAGCAACAATCAGCTGTCAAATCCCGTGACTGCATTTGCATCGCCATCTCTGGCGGATGCCCTAAAGTCGATGACCCACTTTGAAACTGCATTGTTCTCATCGGAATAGTAAGTTTTGTTGGTGTTGCTCTTGCTCTTGCTGATGCTGTTGCTGATGCTGATGCTGTTGCTGCTGTTATTTGTGCAATGGCTTTCGCAAAAACTTGAACTGCAGGGTTAAACGTGCTCGGCGGCGATATTTGGACGAGATTCTCGCCACTCAATCCTCAATGGAACAATCTCCTTATTACACATTACACTGTAACCAGCAAACGGCAGTTGCACGGCAAACCAAGTTTCAAGCAGAAGGGAAATGCCAAGAATACTGGGTATGCTTACGGTCAAACACCCTTCACCACAGGGGGAATTTTTGTGCACGAAGATGTAAAATTGAGGTCATCACACTGATTTGGCTTTCTTTCCGCATTTTCGCATTTATATATATATATATATATACATATGTCAGTGTATGTATGTATTCTTATTATTTACTTTAAATTTTTGCTACGTTTTGTGTTCTTTTGCGGCCGACTCAATTTTGTATTTTTTTTTTTTTTTTTTTGGCTCAGCTGTTTGCAAATTTGCTTAACGCGCTTTTGTTTACGAAGTTAATGTTGCAAATGGTGAAATTTGAGTCAACAAGCAAATACGCTGCTAGAACAAATGTCATAAAAAACTAAACTGCCAATTAGATGAGTTTGTGTGATTTGGCAAACCATAAAAAACAAACGTTGGAGTTGTCATGTCAATATTTAAAGTGCACGGAATGTGGTTGGAACAACATGGGAAGCGGTTGCTAAATGCCGGCAATGCTCAATTGGCATACATGCAGAAGGAGTTGCCTGACGAGGAATCTAGGTAAAAGTAAGCTGAACTGCAGAAGACGCTGTAAAAAAGGCATGCATTAACACCGATTGGGAACGTGATTAAAGCCAAAATTGAATTCAAAGACCAAATTGAGGGTGCGAGTGGGTTTGCATTATATTTGATGGTACGATACGTGATAAATTAATAACAGTTAAAATTTGTATTCACTTAGCACATCAATGTTAAACATTAGTTAATCGAGTTTTAAATGAATTAACCTACATTTAGAAATATTATAAATCCTGATTTTGTGCAACAATTTGCCAATATTTCGTTAGGTGTGATTGAAATGGACAAATCAAAAAGCAAGCAAAAGCTTGATGCAAGAACTACATGAAATATGCATGAAATTTGCAATGGAAAATGACCAACACACAAAAGCCACACACACACACACACAAACATAAATGATTTGTCAATGTATTTTTTTCATTTTCCTTTTTTTACTTACTCGCTGTAGAATGGCACCGCTCGAGCGGCGCAGACTAGGAGCAGGCATGCCCACAGTCTCAGCATCTTTGTCACAATATGTACTTGCCTCAAATACGAAATACACACTTTGTAGCTGGAAAACATTAAAAAACATAACCAACAATAATAAACAGAAAGTTAATGTCATGAAGAAATGCACAGAGTTTCACTGATGCGAGTGGACCAGCTGTGACTGAATGGGACAAAATATAAAACAGAAAATACTGGTTTTCCACGGCAAGTTGTCTGAGGCAAAATGTATGTGAGTGCGGACAGTTGTTGTTTGTTGTAATAGAAGAAAAATTTCCACTGTCCTCATGCGATAATTGCAACGTCAATCGTTTCGTTTCGTTGAATTACTCTCTGCTGTATTCGTATTGTCTTGCAAAATTGACACACATAACATTTTCATCCAAGCAAGTCGCCACTTATGAATCCTCTTCATTCACACTCACTCACACGCACACACACACACGAATACTAACAATTTACTGTTCGATTGCTCGAGTTGTTGAGACGATGTAGACGTTTAGAGCGGCAGTCGAAGTGTAACTGGCTTAGAACGCACTCCGTCCGCTATTTATAAGCTGAGATCACAGCTGTCGCAGCGAAGCGCAGAGAGAGAGAGAGAGAGAGACAGAGAGAGAGAGAGACAGAGAGAGAGAGAGAGCGCGGCATTTGTATGATTGCCGGCTTGAGCTTCGGCTCTCAGCAGCGAACAGCTGTCGCCCTCTGCTGGGCCACAGAGAACATTTCGGTTCGTCAAATGCGAAATCCGTGTAATAATTGTGAAAGTGCGCGACAGTGATAACTGTTTACACTGCACATCACACAATCATTTAGTGTTCATGACGAATATATTTCGTCTGCTCCGCTCTGCTCATTAAATCAGATTATTAAATCACAATTAGGAGCAAAAATTCTATGAGTACCTCTGGTGCACAGGTACTGGCAGCATCATGTGCGACTACCTGTTTGTCTAATGGGTGTTCTATTCAAATGCGCAGTTGACTTCGGTTATTCCACAAGCATTATTGCTTTACACTCATCTTCGGTGCCTTATTAAAACTCCGCTCAAATTATATTTAGAAACTGTTCTGTTGTGCAGTACTGGTGTGTTGTATTGAGCACACACACTCACACCCACACACATGTGTAAGTACTTTGGGAGTAGAGACTGTTTTTGTGGCAATTCCAAGAAATGTGAGACGCCTGTTTGGTATTTCACTTTTGTTTATTGTTTACCCTGTACCAATAGATAAGCCTAAGAAAAAAGTACGAGAAGATTGTGTTGCAGGTCAAATGTCACATTTCTGGTCATCTCATCTCTCAGGTTCGAATTAGTCTGTTTCTCGTTAAAAATAATCACAATACTTTCAAAAACTGTGATTAGAAAATTAGGATGTTGTTTTTAGATCACGTTTGATGGTAGTTCAGTTAATTGAAAGTGGTATCTTCTAGTCGAACTGTGCACACTTTGCAATTTACACTTGATTTTTGTTAATTGTCTTTACAAATCATATTGTTTGTTAGTCATTGTTGATAAGACTGTGTTTCCCATTTTAAGATTTCGTTTTGCCCTTGCCCAGATTTCGATGAGGCATGTCGGCAGCTGGACTGAAATCATTAATTGTGAATGTCAAAGTTTTTTTGTATTTGAAGAACGTCAAAGCTTTGAAAAGATTGAAATTATTATTTTGTGGCTTATACTATGGAAAAGTTTGATTATTTACACACATACATCAACATATGTAAATCGGTTGGTTAGTTTTTTTTTAAGTCGTGCAGGGGACTTTTTCAAAGATCTATCGAAATTCGTATTTTTAATAATAGTTTTTATTTCGATTTATATACCATATAATATTTACAATATTTAATTAGACACTTGTGCTATATATGTATGTCAGTATATATATAATTTTTGCATGTAGTTGTAGTAAATTAATTGCAAGTAAATTAACATTTCGCTCTCACTTACATATCTTTATGCTGTGTGTGTGTGTGTGTGTGTGTGTGTGCGGGTGTATATAATGGATTTTTGAAAAATCTACTTTAGGTACATAAGTACTTATTAAAGTTTAATTTTGATTATTTTTGTTCACAAATAGATATACAAATAATTCAATTCAATTATCAACTGGAGCTAATAAATTCTCCAAATGCGATTTTAATTCGATTAACATTAAATCGCAGTAAATTTGATTAGCTTTACGTAACAGATACAATATTCTCTGTATGCCTGTGTGTGTGTGAGTGTGTGTGTGTGTGTGTGTGTGTATGTTTTAAATAATCTCCAGCCCAGCGATTATTTATAACATTGTCTTTGCCTAGTTTAAAAGGAACTTCCGACTGTCATTCGTCAAATGTAAATGAGGAAAGCGCTCGCCTATCTCTGCCACCAGTTCCGCTTACTCCACAAGCTCTGCAATGGTACATTGATATGCATAGAATGAGTGTCTATGGTCCAGTTGGGTAACTGCAACTGCATTCCTCACCTGGACGTTTGCCCCGCATGCCAACAAACCCGTTTGGCGCACGCTTGCCACCGATGACATAGACCCAAGGCTGCTGCTGCTGCTGCAACATATTCTGCTCCAGGCCAGTGTCGTCATCCAGTTCGCTCTTCTTGCCGCGCACAGCCACAAACTTGCTGTTGAAGTCCGCGTAACGTTGCTTCTTGCCACGCACATCGTATGCCTTTTTAAAGATTTTGCGCCACAACTGGCCATGGTTAGTTCCATAAATGTTTATAAATTGCAATTTGTTAGAGAATTGAAGACAGGTGCGCGCCAAATTAGTTTCAAGCATTAATTAGCATATGCATAACTCAAAATGAATAATATTCGGAAAATTTAGAAAAGGAAAAAAAACACAATATTTCAGACTGTCTTTGTACGAATATTTCCTTCCAATCAACCAATTAACACAGTTTCTGAGCAAGATAATTACAAAATTTTAAAATATAAATGTAAATCTGAAAGGCAATCTAATCTTTATCGGGAATATAAAAAATGTGCATATCGTAATTTTTTGTGGATTGGCCACGATTATAATATGATTTAATGATTATAATCAAATTATGTTTCCCCCTTAATGCGCTCATCTTCAGTTGTGTGAATTTTTTATTACCTCGGAGAGAGCGGCCCGCTTGTAATGTTGATGGGAGACATCTTTCTTGCCCCGCACGCCCACAAAGGAGGTGACCGGAGCACGTTTCTGCAGCAGTTCCATGGCATCGTCCTCATCCTGGTCGATGGCGTCGCCGTCAGTCATTGTTGGTCGCTTGCCCCGCATGCCCGTGAAGCCGGTGGGCGCCCGTTTGGCCATACCGTTGTCGTCTATCGCCAGATGATCGAGAAAATCCTGCAGGATATACTCACGCACACGTTCCTCCTCCATGTGCTGCAGTAAATCCCGCAGATTGTTGTTGCTGTTGGGATTAAACTTTTTGCCGCGCATGCCAACAAAGGCCAACGGTGCCTTCTTGAGGCGTCGTCCGTTCTCATTGTAATAGTTATCGACATCAACGAGACCCTCATAGTCGAGCGGATCGGGTCCCAACCAATTCTCATCTGTCGACGACTCCAGCTCCTTCTTGCCGCGCATGCCAATGAAACTGTTGGTCGGTGCTCGTTTTACGATTTTCCTTGGTTGCGCCTCAGTTCCAGGTGCTAAGGTACTGATGCTATTAACGTGCACGTCGCCTTCCTCTGCTTCCCCATTGATGTCGCCACTGGCGACTGCGACAGCTGTTAACAGCAACAGCAGCAGTAACTTTTTCTGATAATGCATTCTTTTAAATTGGTGTAGTGTGCTTTTAGGCGGGCGATTCTACAAAACGACACACAGATGGCGCACAAGAATTAGAAAGCGAAACAAAATAAATGTCAGATAAATTAATAAATATTAATAGCTAAGCTTGATAGATATAATATTTGTTAATGGGCTACCAATATTATCCGAAGATTTATCTAGATGCTCGCTAAAATTCTAAGGGAGGGCAAAATCTATTTTATTTGTATTCATCTGTATACAGTTTTCGATGGCTTTCTTCCGTTGCTGCAACATTTACAAAAATGTCAATAATAGTGTAATTTACATATCACAACAATATCCAAAGGCGTCCTCTTGCTTGGTTTTATTTATTCTTTTTATCGGTGTGTGCTTGAGCATGTTAATATTGGCAGGCAACCATTAGCATTCACAACAGCAGCTCGATTGCAGTTGCCACAATTCGCATACAGCTAACGGTTGTTGGTGCCACAATTTATAGTCACACAAGCGAATGCTTGTGGAACACACAAGTGGAGCCACCTTGGAACTAAAAAGTGTTCCAATGCAGCTCTTGCCATTGATTATGCTCAAGTCTTGTCAACATCCTCGTTAAGCAAAATTGCCATGCAAATGCTGCGGCAACGCCTGGGAGGCACTCTGGATATGACTGTGTGGCGTTGCACATCCAGCCAGCTAGGCAACTGGTGTCAAGAACAACACTAGCAACAATAATAACAAATAAGAAAGTTAACCCAACTCAAGTGGCGAATATAAAATACCTTTTACTAAAAAAAAATATACAGCTAATCATTTTTCAATATGTTAGTTTAAAGCAAAAACTTTTAATTATTTAAGTTGCTTGCATAGAAAAATAATTGAGCAGTTAGCGATTCACATTAATTTATAATCTTATATTTATTTTTATTGATTATAGGGAGTGTTTATATTATCCTCAGTTGTGAAACTTATTTTGTTTTGATCAGCCACTTCAAAATGTTAAATTTAACGTTTGAAAAAGAAAAGTCAGTTGCAAGTTAAAAGTTTATCTAATTGTTATTGTTTGCCCCTCAGTTTGTTTATTTTTTGCTTAAATTTACTTAAATTTTCTTTTATTTTATGTATTCATTTATTTGTTTAGTGCTTCCTAATTAATATAATGAGTTATTTTAAATTTAACTTAAAATTGGTCTGTCTTTGGTTTCACTTCAAATAAATAATAAATAAACCACATAAAATCAATTCAGTTGACGACTGTAATAAGTCAATATACCCTGTTAGCGCTGTGCTCATTGAGGGTATGCTAACACTAACGATGCGCGCACAGGAAGCTGGGAACATGTAATTCAATTGATTGCCGCAGGCGGCGGGGATGTGGAAGGCGAAGCAGTTGCAATCATCGTGGAGCATACAAAGAGGCAACGCCAAGTGCCAATTGAATTGAATGCAAAAATGTATTTGAATTGAATTGATGTTGCATTTGCGGCAATCAACAGGTTGCCTGCAACGCCTGAAGCTTAACGGTGGATGGGTCCTCTGACTTATCGCTAAATGTACTTAAATATGTGCTCGGCTAAGCTTAAGTAAGCCGAGCTAAAAGTTTTCAAATACCAAACATAATAGGAGCGACGGCAAATGTCAAGGTACCAAACTGAGCTCCAACTTTAATGCGCCAAAGTTTTGGCCACAAAATTAGCTGGCAGCAGAAGTGTGAAGCTTCCTGTTTTTGGGGCGCCTTGCCCCCATCCTGCTAATGGGCGCCTACTGCCACATCATGACATGAAACTGACAGCAGGCAGTAGTCGAACAATGGCTTAGAAACAGGACGCAGTCAACAGTCCTCGCATGTGTCACCAACGTTAATATGGGCATGGGTACGGCCCAAAGCGAAGCTGTTAACGTGTGTGCGTGTGTGTGTGTGTGTGCGTGTGTGGGCTATCTAATTGTCTATGTATGCGTATGCGAACGCGTATGCGAAGAGATTTGTGTTTGCTTTGTGCAACCCCAGCGGACACTTTAAACTGCCAACGGGCCACATTAAAGATGCAGTGCGAGATTTACATTTTGGCCAAGACGGCCAACAGAACGTGACACGGATATATTCGTATGTGTGTGTGTGTGGATGTGTGTGTGTGTGTGTGTGTGTGTGTGTTGGGTAATAAAGGTCCATTAGCCAAGCAGACGACCCAACAATAAAAGCAAACACACGAAACAAATAATAAAACAACACTGAATAGAAAATTCACTTTTTGGCCGCTTTCAGTTTCAATTTGCCTGCGGCTTCAACTCGTCAACCAAAAAACCAAAACAAAAATAAAACCAAAAAATATAACGAGCAGTTAATGCATAGAATATGAAGCGTGCAGCTGTAGCCAAATTCAAATTTCGATGGCATAGCAATCATACATATTGATAATGCCAATACAAATAAATTTATATATATATACATATATATATATATATATGTTTATTTAATATTTTATAATACATACACGGGTCACATTCGCCAATTGCTGCGGGGGCTAACTTATCAGCAAGCAGCCCAAAATTGGAAAACAAACAAAAACGAAAGCGGAGCTTTTATAAATAATTATTTTTATATACTTAAAATCAAATTTTCCTTAAAATACTAGTTTGAATAACTCTCAAGCTGGTAGTTCAGTCAAAACTATTGCAAATTTCGAAATAATGATTTGATTAACAATTATGTACAACAAATTTATTTTCAGGTTTAAGTCTAAGCATTCAAAAACAACAAATTTCCTTTTCTAACAATGCAGCAAACAAGGAAGAATGCTGCAGTCGAGTGAGCTCGACTATGATTTACCCTGTTTTGTTCTAGTTCTAGTTTTCTTGGCGAATTTCCCTTAAATTTTCCGAATGGGAGCAGGTCTGCAAGTGCACTCATTTCTTACAGCAAGCCCGAACTGAGTCGAAAATATACATACATAAATATATACAGTATGTCAAGTGTTTGGACACAGCAAAAAATTTATATTCCCTTAATTCGTGTGCAAAAAAAAAACGGTATTTTATTATTGACTTTCATTTTGTTTTTGATTTTCTCATTAAAGAGTCTTTTGAAATCTGCGGAAAATGATAGACTAAACTAAAGCGTGTCTTAACCGATCTTAATGAAATTTGGGCAGTCGATCAGAGCGGGAAAAAATATTGAATAAAATAAGACAAGTCGATTGACTACTTGACTAAATATAAAAATATGAATACATTGATATGAAATGATTGTTTTTATTTAAATAGTTTTGAATTCATTTAAAAGTGTTTTTTCTATTCAAATTCAAGAAAAGGGTATTTAGAAACATGTAAACATTTCTATGATCAGTTCAGGGTCATCAAATATTTAGACACAAATTTTCAAGTTTCAGAATTGTTCACGCCAAAACCCTCTTAGATATTATTGAGAATTACAAGTCTGACAACAAAGCCCAGCAATAATGATTTAATTAGCCACTGAAATACGAACTCATTTTCCCATTTTAATTGGCCACAATTGGCTGGGATCGAGCAAGGCGCTCGTGCGTGAGCACGACACGAGCAGAGGAACAGAACTGCCGACAAAGATGTGTAAATGATTTGAGTATCGTTCTCGGCCAGTGTTTTGATTCACTTATCAGCAAGCCGTTGGCGATGATCGTTCAGTTTAAGTTCAGCTTTCAAGCGAAACGCACGGCTTGCCTCTGCACTGAAAGTGGTACGGGTGGTGAATAAAACGTGTGCATAGTGTTTATATATATAAATATATATATATATATATATATATATTTATAAAGAAACATATCAAGAGCACTGCAACTGTTTCTCTGTGAGTGAGCGCATGTGGCATGTAAATTTTCACCAACAGGCTAAGTGTGACTGATAGCAGTTTAAGGGGTTTCCAGGTGAGCCTGAGAATTGTGACAAAACATAGAAAGTACTGTTATCTTAAGGGCAAAATCAGTTGACCTGCTGTTGAATGGAAATATCGCCGGCCGATCATTGACACAGCAACAACAACAACAATCCGCTATTCAAAAACAAAAGACAACAAGCTGTTTTCTTGCCAGTGAACTGTCCGGGAACTGTGAGGGGGACTCTGAGCCTCAGCATGGGCTTGGGCATGCAAAATAATTGAATTGGGTCAAATGCTTAAAATGCTTGACTCATGTTGTGAGTTCGCCTGACGCTGAATCCCATTAAAAATGTGCCTTAGATTGTGTTGTTCTTGCCGCTGCACACCGAGTGCTACGGGAACATTATGAGTTCCGCTTTGGTCTACGGTTAAATTATTTTTGGTTTTTATTGTTTTTGGTGATTGCCTTAATTTTCGGCGCAAGTCTGCAGCACTCATCCAAGTTCAGGGTCGGGACTTTACAGATCATTTAGTTCACAGTCAATTAAGTACACGCATTTCATTGGCTTTGTGACAGTCCCGCAGATTCCACATCAAAATACATATAAATTTACATATATTTTTGTACTTTTTCTTGATAATAGATTATAGCTTGGGATTTCCAAGTGTAATCAAAATACCATAAGACTGAATGGGGATCAATCTGGGTTAGCTGTCAGCTGTTTTGCGAAATAGATTTCTAAATATCTTTTGGTGATTTACTGTGGAGATTTGCCATTGACTTTCATTTAGAACACTCAGATAAGAAATCTTAGTATATTTTTTAATTGTTCAACTCAATTTCAATTTGGCTAGTCATCATTATATTCTTGAATTATCTTCAAATCTAAATCATATTTATGCCCAAGCTTTAATTAGAAAGCAAATTAGTTGTTCATTTTTTCATTCAAGTATGTCTTTCATTGGTTATTTATTTTAACTGTCTGATTTATTTCGAGTCTCGAATCGAGTTCAGCAAAAGTTTGAAGGTTTCAGCAATCGATATAAAATAAAAATATCCCTTGAACCGAATCCGAAAAAGAAATATATTTAAAAGAAAAACCAAAATCTAAACAATTCACATTTAATTCAAAGAATTTCTGTAAGCACAGTTTGGGTGAATTAAAATGTTTTGACTGGAGTATTATTTGTTCACTAAATTTCGACAATCACAGCTATGCGATAAAGTTGACAATAATTCAATTGAGCATTAAAAATGAGAATTTGTTATGTGCAAAACACACGTACATACAAACATACGTACATACAAACATACATACATACATCCATTAATATGTATAGAATCGTGCGTTAAATTACAAATATTGGCACTTCTCATGTTGCGATAAGAGCTCGTTTGAGAACTGTCTGAAATCGCCAGAGTGAACTGAGCTGCGAAAACAATTCGTTATAATTTCGAACAGCTGCACAAGAATTAAACAAATAAAATAATAAAAGAAAATTACTGCACATCAATGTTTTGCTGATCAAAATACAACAGTTTTGTTGTTTAGCTAAGACAAAAGTCGCATGAATTTATAATTGATTTTGTCAATCGAGGCGCTGCATTTAATTACTCGATTTTGTTGGCAAAACAAACACAGATTTTGTTCACTTAGCTGTCTGTCAATCAGTCGGTCAGTCAGTCAGTCAGTCACTCAGTCAGTCAGCAAAGAAGCGACATGCGACGGCGACGGCAACGATGTCAACTAAGTAATTGAACCATGAACTTGAATTGAGGCATCTCATTTCATTTCTCAGCTCGGAGATATTTGCGGCCACAAAAGATTTTGCTGGATAACTAGTGAATATGCGTTATAGGAAGCGCCACAATTTTGTTTCCGGCAGCAATATTTCTGAATATTTTCATTCTGTGTGCTTTGAGCAGGAAAAGCAATGAAATTCCATAGGGGAAGTACACTTCCTTCCTGTAAAACATTCAAATTCAAACAAATTGTGTACATTTCACTTGTGCAATTGAACACAATAGTCGAATATTTAAATACTTTAATTTCACCAAACAAATCACAAAATAAAATATCATTGTAAGCGTAATATTTCATTTTTATCTTGACACAATGCAGAACCACATAAAATGCACTCTTTCGTTCGGAAAAACGAGTAAGAACGAAACACTAACTGTAAAAACTATAAAAGGGTCATAAGGTCAACAAAGCTGACAAAAAAATAAATCGGTTAAAAAATATAACTCTTAGGCACAATATATTAGAAATAAACATTGATTTAAATTTTACCCATTTTATCGTTATCACAATTTTCTGGAGCTGTATTTGAGTGTATAAAGTTCGATTAAGTTGAAAGCATTTGTGCATATGTAAAAACTACAAATAATAAATAATATTATATAAAAGAAAATATTTGTCAAAAGGAATGACAAAAATGTTTCTTCCATTGCAGCAGCGACATTGGTCAGCATGCATTTCATCAGTAGTTTTGTGGCATTTCTGACGTTCACCTTAGTCGCTGGAACTGAGAACACTAATCGCAACTTTACTGTGGATTATGAGAATGATCGATTTCTAAAGGATGGAAAGCCATTTCGCTTTATATCCGGCTCGTTTCACTACTTTCGCGCACATCCTGAAACCTGGTCCCGTCACCTGAGGACAATGCGTGCCGCTGGCCTCAATGCAGTTACAACGTAAGTTCAAATACAGTCATGGTCAGGCAAATAGCGCCAAGAAATAGAAAAATATTGAAAATTAAAAAGTTCAAGTTTACGTACCAATAACTAAATCAGCTGCTTATTTGAAAATGTTTTCGAAAATGTCTAATAAATGTGACAATTGTGATAACTTTGGATTAGAATCAGAAATCAATAAAAAAAAAAAACTGATTCCATTGTGCTATAAACCATGGTCAAGGGCTGTAAATGGCCACTGATTTGGCATTAGAATTGGAAATTACAATACGCATTTTCTATGCAGATACGTGGAATGGTCACTGCACAATCCGCGCGATGGCGTCTACGTTTGGACGGGCATTGCGGATTTGGAGCGCTTTATCCGCCTGGCTGTGGATGAGGATTTGTTGGTGATACTCCGTCCGGGTCCTTACATATGCGCTGAGCGCGATATGGGTGGTTTTCCCTACTGGCTACTCAAAAAGTATCCAGGCATTCAACTGCGCACAGCCGACATAAGTAGGTATTAGCCCGCAGTGAATTGGCCAAGTTAACTAATTTAACTGCTTGCAGATTACCTCAGCGAGGTGCGCATCTGGTATGCCCAGCTAATGGTTCGTATGTCACCCTTTCTGTATGGCAATGGAGGACCCATCATCATGGTTCAGGTCGAAAACGAGTATGGCTCCTACTTCGCCTGCGACGTGAACTATCGCAACTGGTTACGCGACGAGACCCAGAGCCATGTCAATGGTAAGGCAGTGCTGTTTACCAACGATGGACCCTCTGTGCTGCGTTGCGGCAAGATTCAGGGTGTTTTGGCCACAATGGACTTTGGCGCCACCTCAAATCTTAAGGACATCTGGGCAAGGCTGCGACGCTTCGAGCCCAAAGGTCCACTGGTCAATGCCGAATACTATCCCGGCTGGCTGACGCACTGGACGGAACCAATGGCCAACGTGAGCACGGACTCAATAACGGGCACATTTATGTAAGCTTCAATTTTTGTAGTCATGTTTGAACAGAGATTTTAATTTGGTTATTTTTGTCAAATTTCTGCTGAAACACTTGAAAGTTTTGCTAGAATTTGGCGGAAAACGCAAATGATTTTTGAATGAGAAATATTTTTTTTGTGCATTTTTTTCAATATTAGCAATATTTGAATAGAATCAAAATCTAATCAAAATATTTACACTTTTATTTAAAAAAGTATATAATGATTTAAATATGCTTATTGTTGGTTCCTCGTCTAGTGTTTTTTACTATATTTAGAATCCTGTCGGGAGAAAAAAATTCTTCACCATCAAAAAACATATTTTAATTCTAAAAAAAGCCACCAAACAATAAAGATAAATATGTGTAGATATATAGTATACTCTGACACATTTTTGATTACTTGCCAAAGGTGCAAAGTCATGCTAATTTAACTACACTTAATACTATCATTTGCATTCAGCGGTTCTCCTGTTAAACACTTTGATGAGGTCTTCAAATGATTTATTAGACATAAGTGAAAGTAAATGAATTTTAACAAACATTTTCCAACAAATTATTATGATTTCTTTGAATCTTGCAGTGATATGCTGGAGAGTGGAGCCAGTGTCAATTTTTATATGTTCTATGGCGGCACCAACTTTGGCTTTACGGCGGGCGCCAATGACAACAACCCCGGTAAATATATAGCGGACATCACCAGCTACGACTACGATGCACCAATGACTGAAGCCGGGGATCCAACGCCAAAATACATGGCACTGCGTCGAATAATAAGAAGATATTTGCCACTGCCGGATGTGCCGGTGCCGATGCCAGTGCCGAAGCGAGCCTACGGCAAAGTGCGATTGGTCAGCTGTTGCACGCTGCTATCCGCGGATGGACGGCAGACACTCGGCGCGGGCGTTGTGCGTGCCGCCAAGCCGCAGACCTTTGAGGCACTGGACCAATATTCTGGGCTGGTATTGTACGAGGCCTGGCTGCCGGCGCACTTCAAACGGGATCCGAGCGTGTTGTACGTGCACGGCTTGGCAGATCGCGGCTATGTCTATGTGGACAATGAATTTGTGGGCATATTGGCACGCGAGACGCCTATCTATGAGTTGCCGCTGAGTGCCAGCTCGGGTCGCCAATTGCAGATACTTGTTGAGAATCAGGGACGCCTCAACTATGGGGTGCAGTTGAACGACTTCAAGGGCCTGACGAAAGATGTGCGCCTGGACAAGCAGGTACTGACCAACTGGAATATGACCAAGTATCCACTGCAGTCGTATGAGGACCTAGAGAAGCTCATCGCCCAGTCAACGGAGGCGTCAAGCATTGGTTTCCAGCAGCTCCGATGGCCAAGAACGGTGCTACGCTCTGGACCAGCTGTCTACCATGGATCTCTGAGCATCGATAGTGCTGATCAACTGGCGGACACATATCTGGATATGTCCAGCTGGGGCAAGGGTATTGTCTTCTTAAATGGCGAGAACTTGGGGCGATACTGGCCCCTGGTGGGACCACAGATAACACTCTATGTGCCTGCGCCCGTGCTCAAGGTGGGCAATAACCGTTTAATCGTGGTGGAATATCAACAGGCGCCCACATCAATGGAGCTGGAGTTTCGGGATACGCCCATTCTCAATGGCAGATCTTAAGATTAGCTTAATGTTAGCAATTAGGTGCATCGTACATCATGTAAATTTATCTGAATTAACTTATTTTTTGTAAGGCATTAAAGTCGGGTGATGGCTTCTTTATCCCTTTGTAAAACTTGCCGCTCAAAGACTCATTACGGCCACAATCACCGGGAGACTCACATGCGACCTTTGTGTGTGCGTGTGTCTGTTGGTGTGTGTGTGTGGCTGTCGCCTTGCCAAATTAATCCCAAATGATTGAAGTCCACAGAAACGGAAAAGCTGATGAACTGAAAGTCACTCAAAGTCCAAATTCAACGTCTTGGCTCGTTGCTTTTAGGGTTCAAGTTTAAATATGGCTGCACATATGCCGCACATCGACAAACATAATTCAGTTTGTTGCTTTTAAGTTTTGCTAGATATGGTTTCGATATATAAAGATGGCCTCTGCCAAGCGATACATTTTTGTGAGAGTCTTGAGTCTTTTTGGGTAGATAGAAATAGCAACCAATAAAGCAGTCAACTATATGTTAAAGGATTTAAATAACATGTTAAAAATAATAGAAAGACGACCAATTGTTGTATATATTTTCCACATTTTAAACTGAGAAACATGCTAAGCTCGTTTAATATAGTCTCCAGATACTTTATATATATAAAGGAAGGCAATTACTAATTTCGACAAAGTATCTGCAGGACAAAGCGCTTTTTAAATACAACAGCTCTGTTTCAGACATGATTAATTCTTTACAATAAAAAGATGAGCAACTCAAATTAGAAAACATGCATTATAAAATTTCATGAACTTTTTTGAAGAAGGGAGAACCATCTAACAATATACAAAATATATTATATGCTTATCGCAATTCCTGTTAACTATTTATTCCTTAGCCAAAAATGCTAACTATCAAAAAAGGGCTTATAAATATGCTTTTACTCTTTAATATTTAAGTAGGTTATTTACGATGTAAACATAAATTAGTTCTGTGACTTGTGGCTACAATATGATTTGTCTTTTAAGCCCGAGGTAATTTGAAATTAATATAATCATTTTACAGAAAGAAGCTGCCAGTCAACTTAATATTGTATTAATGCGAATAGAGCTAAAGTGGCTGCCCAGTCCAAAGAACGGCTCCCCACTTGACCATCTAGCTGGCATTATGAGCCCTCCAGCAACAGTTGCTGATGTGCTTGATGTTCCGGTTAATTAGTGAGCTCCGAGCTTTGCGGGCTCGCATTTAGAGCCGTTAGACATTTGCTTTTTAAAGTATCTTTTAGGCGCAGCTGCAACACGAGTACCACCCACACACACACGCACAACATGTGTGAGATGTGCTGTGCAAATACTTGTACTACTTGCAGACACATATACATATAAATATATATATATATACATTTATATATATATATATATTTATGTACTAATTGCTACTGTTTGCTGTCCAAGTTGACATACAACAAGTTAAGGCCCTGGGGCTGTTCAAAGCTTCACTTCATGTTGCCTGTTTCTAGTTTTTACATGGATTTTTATGTGAATTTAATTTTTTTTTTCTTTCTTGTAATGCTTGGGGACCCTCTCTGAATGTGCAGAGTGTTGCGTGTGACATATCGCAGCATCGGATGTGAGTGCTTTTCAAATGGCCCCGGCTCGCCGAGCCATGTCATAATTGTGTCTCTCCATTGATATTGCGTTTTATTAGCTTGTGCCGCCGGCTCAAGTTCAAATGTCAACCAATGTTGCCAACTATACATAAAATGTCAATGCATTTTCAACTGTGGCCAGCGGAGAAATCTTTAGAATTGTGCCAACCGTTTTAGCTCTAGTTAAAAAAGTTGCCCTTGCTAATTGTGTAAAGCGTTGCAGGAAAAAATTACAAGCTTATTAATATATTTATAGACTAATTAGTGCATAATCCTAGACAGAAATGCAGGCAACACACACTTTTATAAATTATGTCTTCTTTTATTTCTTATATTCGTTTTACCCTAGAACAACATTGTTTTTTTTTCTTTGTGTTTGGCAACGCTTTACTGAAGAATATTCTAATCTTACTCTGAATTATATAACTTGAAAACCAAATCAATTTGATAATTATTTTTTAAATACCTACACTTAAGTAACTTTAAATATTTCTAAGACATTAAAATTATTCAGCTTATGGAATTCAATTCGTTTGCAGCACAACTATTTGGCCTCATGGAAAGCAATGGTGCATACCCAAATTTTATTTTTAGCCACTATTCATTATTCTCTTGACCAAGAAAACTTTTGTTCTTAATGTTAGGCGCAAGCACGAAAACTTTTTGAGTTGTTTAATCTGGTTAACACTTGAAAGTGGACTCTTAATGTTTTTCCTCAATCAATCACTTTCAATCAGTCACGTAACATCAGTCAGTCTGAGATTCATTCACACATTTAAAAATATAGCTTGTGTCTAGGGGAAGATTGTGTTGGAAATCAAAAAGTAAAATGTCTAACTTAAAAGTTAAAAGAGATTTTAGCCATTTAGCTTTAAACAAGTTTTTTAATGCCTAACGATTTTCGATTAGGCCAAAATAAAACATTCCCTCACTTAACAAATTACACATATTAAATTTTGATCAAATATTTTGTGAATTTTTTCAAACATAAATATATACAGCGTGTAATTTCCTTATGGTCTTTAACAGTCCCACATTTTAATTTACAAATTCGCGTACGAGTTTTCTTGCTCGCAAAAATTGCGTTTCTTGTATAAAAATTATGAATAATGCACTTACAAATGTAAATTGTTTAAATTTCAAGCGTTTGACTTGCGATTTTCCAACAACTCCTTGAGAGCTGAATTGTTTTTTTTTTTGTTGTATTTTTTACAATTGCTTTTATGTTTTGTTTTGAGCGCGCGCAACGAACACGCCGAGAAGTGTGCAACAACTGAGCGACAGATCAAAGCAGCCATGGACTTTATAGATGCTCGACGCTGGCCGCCAGCGAAGAATACAAATACAAACGCAACTACGAAATGCTGATACGCTTCGTTACACACCCGCGCACTTACACACACACGCACTCAACGATATGGCAACGACAAACACGAAGCAGCTCGGCTGCCGTTCGGGACTCGCTTTCAACGTTGTCCATTTCGTTCGTGCATATCAACAATTGGTCGAATAGAAATTCAAACGATACTGTGTGGGACTCATGCGTATGTATATGTTGGTGTATGAGTATATGTGAATGTGAATGTGGAGGAGTGAGCGTCACTTTGTTGGAAAAAAAAAAACAACGGCGTGAGGAATAACGGAACAACGGAATAACGGATGCATACTTTTTGGTAGCGGCGCGAAATTGAATTGAACGGAAATTCTTTTTGCATATGTGAATAAAACATTATAAAAGTAAAAATTGGATGTGCCTATAATATGCATACATACACATGTATACATGCCATGCCACAGTAATATGCAATGAGGCAACATTTGTTTTTTGAAATTAATAAAAAAAAAACACCTTAACAAGTCGCCAAAACATTCAAATGCATAATTGCATAATTTAATAAAATGTCATTGTTTGCAATAGGCAAATAC
Source organism: Drosophila picticornis (assembly GCA_035043845.1). Taxonomy (NCBI): domain Eukaryota; kingdom Metazoa; phylum Arthropoda; class Insecta; order Diptera; family Drosophilidae; genus Drosophila; species Drosophila picticornis. Next base: position 9,508,253 of record JAWNMR010000362.1, read on the forward strand.
AACTTCGAACTGTAACTTGCATTAATTATTATTTCGTTGTTAGTTTAAAATATTAAAACAAACACATAATATATGTGCATATATTTTATGATAATTCTAGCATTTGTTTTAAGCTTAAATGCCTGCGTCACGCAGCCATGACGTGTTTTTCAAAATCAAGACCAACATTACAGCATCTTTTAGGCGAAAGCCGCACTTGAGCCGAGGTCAGCTTGGAGAGCAGCAGCACCAAGACCTAGACCCAGCCAGCCCCGATCCGAATCAGAACGCCAAAATAGAACAAGCCACGAAACACTCGAAAAGGCCAAGTGTATGCAAACAGGACCGCCCACATTCGCCGCACATCCTTTGCTCATAGCCGAAAGGCAAGCGGTTATTGCTGTGCTCTATGCAACAATAACACATTAAAGCGAGCATTTAAAATGTTGCACGAATATTTTTTACAAATGTAGTGAAGAACAATGGCTTAACCAATGCTATGCATTTCTGATAACTGTGTCTAATGAATGAAATTATGAATTGATTTTTAAATTCCCATATCGATCTAAGCATTTTTTATGGAAGTTTAAAACCTTTTTTTCGGTAATTCCGAACGCCAAGTTTTGCTTACCTACTTGATCAATGCTTTATCTTTGCATTAGGCATTTCTCATAGCTTTGGGTATCTTCTAGTTTGGCACACTTAAATGTTGTTATCTTGCCTCTTATTGCTGTTGCAAGAATGCGGACACTGAATAACAATGCCAAAATTAAACATGGAAACGGTAATGTTGCTGCTTCCGTTACGACTCTGCAGTTGGCCGCTTATCGTACATCCGTATCCTTGCATCCAAGCATCCTGGCACCCTTGGAAGTCAACGATTTTAGCGGCCATAAAACTCGATTGTGCAACGCTGCAATTTGCATTTAGATTGGCATGCACGCCTTGTAAAATTTATATATATTGCAGATTGGCGTTGTGTCAATTAGCAAATTTCAGCTGCTTATACAAAATTCCAACTCCCACTGCCATTGGTGTTGTCAGCACCCCATCAAATATTTACGCTGGCAACGACAAACATAATTAGCATTTAATTAAAATAAAATTGCGCCATGCTTTCGCTGATAGACAAGCGATTGGTGATTTGATTATTGAAATCAAATAAAGCTGCCGCGAAAGTCTGCACGCCTTTGGCAGTGTGACTAAATTTATATAGTATATAGCGTGACAACTGATAACACTGCCATGAAAGCACCAAATACGCGGTTATTATTAAGTATTCTGCATTCTGCGAATGGAACAATATACACAATGCAAACCCCCCCATTGATAATGCAAGCCAACAGTTTAGTTTTGTGGCTGCCATTTATCTATAAATAAAATATATTCTATTAATTACTATATGACCCTGTGGAACTGATATTTTATTGCACCAAGATAAGCTGAGCTGGTCGCAAAATGTAAAGGTGGCGCCACCTGTTGTTCAATGGAGGAGTCGGCACAACTGAGACTGCAGCAGCAGGTGGCACAAATTCAATTTAAAATTGCATTGCATCAAAAAGAGTCGACACAGAAATACAAATAACAAAAAAAAAAGTACTACATGCACGAGGGTTGCTCGGTAACCTTTGCAGATTGGAGAAATCTATTTGAATTAAAATTTAATAATTCTATGGACAACAAATAAGGTATGCCTAGTGTTGGATAGAAAATTTAAATAAATGTGGAAAAATGGTTAAATTAAAAAGAATTGTATATTGAATTGAAAATTGGCTCTCTTATTAAAATAAAAGACTGTATCTTATTATACAATATCCAAGCAGTTAAAGGCAATTTAATTGGTATGGTTCAGGAACAAATGTAGTTACCCTCGTCTAACGATAAAAATGTGAAGTTTTTGTTCGTATCTCATATTTGCTAGGCACATATATATAATATTGCTGAATAAACAAAGCGAATTTGTTGCACATACATATGTGCAGTGCTCCACTGAAATCGATTGATACTCTAAGCGAGAAAATACGATTTATATGTATTGAAAATTGGCACAACAATTGGATTACAACAGCGACAACATAAAACACTCAAATAAGTGGACACGAGACATTTATATTGAATTGCATTGTAGAATTTGGAGTAACATACAATTGCTTACAATTTATTGAGTATTAGAGTCTAGGGATAAGTTACATACTATCAAACATATACATACAACTGGAATGTTATACACTTAACAATCCTGAAAGAGGCATAACCAATTTATTCTTTAAAAATACAGCCGTAGCCAAAGGACCACTAAAGCTTAGTTGCACACTGAGAAACTCGCGCATATTTATATTTTTATATATATACACGTATCTATATATATATATATATATAAATATGTGTGTGTATTTATGTATAAGGACTACAATATGTAATTGCATAAATTAACTAATCAAATAACTACGAGAGGTTGTTTGGCTAGGCAGGCTATTCAATGCGTATGACGCCGGCACCGACACCGCCACTGTGGGCACACATTGGTGGCATAAAGGTCCACTTGTCCGTCTCGGGATCGTAAACCTCAACGGTGGACAGATTCGTTTCGCCATCATAGCCGCCGATGGCCCACAGCTTGCCCATATTGGCAGCCAGCGCTACTCGAGATCGTTTACAATTCATTGGCGTGACCATTTTCCAGGTGTCTGTTAAGGGGTCGTAGCATTCAACAGAGCGCAGAAAGGAGTTGCCACAATAGCCACCACACACATAGATTTTGCCATTTAAGGTGGCCACGCCCAAGCGACAACGCCGATTCAGCATAGGTGACATCTTGACCCAGACATCCTCGTTCTGATCATATCGCTCCACAGAGTCAAAGATGGACAGGCCATCGTGGCCACCCAACGCATAGACATAACCATTCAGCTGCGTAACACCGCCAGCTGAGCGATACTTCATCATTTGGGCCACCTAAGAGGGCAAAGTTCAAGTTATCATTCCTAGCTTTTTTAATGATTCCGCTTGAGTACGCACCGTTTTCCACGTATTGATCTTTGGATAGTAGACCTCGACTGTGTTGAGCGAAGTGACGCCATCGTATCCGCCACACACATAAATGCAATCATCCAAAGCAGCAACGCCCACAGCGCTGCGCTTGCACAACATGGCACAGCCCTGAGACCATTTGTTCTTGCGCGGATCATAGACCTCCACCGTGGACAGACGCTCGGTGCCATTGAAACCGCCAAATGCATACAGCTTACCATCCAAAACGGCCACGCCTACTCGGGAACTGTTAGTTGTGAATTACTTATAGCCGAACTATAGAATTGATCAATAAATCAGAGCTCACCGCATCATGGACATTTGTTCGCCCATTTTCCATTTCTTGCCGACTGGATCGTAAATTTCCACGGTGCTGACCGACTCGCCTGTGCTGGCTAATCCACCAACGGCGTAAATTTGGCCCGTAAAGAATTCGCCACAACGTTGACGCGTACGGAAACTCTGCAGGAGACCGCGACGCTCGGGCATCAAATGAAAGTCTTTTGCCTCGTCGAGCAGATCGCGGCATTGATGAGATGAGCGTATCAGCTCCTCGCGTGCCACTCGATCGGCGAGAAATTGCGGCGACAACAGCGGCAGACGCACTGCGGCCAGCACTTTGGGAAACAGTGGCGAGCGCTTCTCCTCGGCATATTTGACCCAACGCATGCACGCCTCGAATATCACCTCCTCGTTGCGAACGTTCAACTCATCGCGTCGCATCAGTTCCAGCAGCTGTTCACAGTCCAGGGTGAGGAACTCCTCCGACTGGGATACCTTGGCAAAGTTTTGATCAATATACTTATCGGCGGCATCGGTCAAATGGCGGCAGATCATCGAGTCACCAAACGTTCGTATGCCCAGCACGTTGTGCGGATGGAATCTAGAGATGAGGAAAGAAGCGCACGCATCGCGCACATTGGACAATTGCAGAAACGATGCGCCGACCATGAGGCTCTGCACATTCTGATTATCGATGCGCACCTGGCCACTGTACACATAGTTAATCAGGCTCTCTAGAGCGCTCGGCTCAATCTCCTTCATGGTAATTTCCTTGATGCGACTCTCTGCCATGTTGTTCGTGAACATTGCATGAAAATACGGCACAGTGGCAGCCAGAACAACGCGATGTGCGGAGAATGTCTGATCTTCAACCTGTACGTTCGAATACGATTGCAAAATTCATGTATGCATGTTTTTTTTATATTTAGAAACTGGCACTAGATAATGATAGTGCAATGACAACAAAATTGACAACCAAGCCAAGATAACCAACCTTCAGGGTGACATCACAAAGTTTGCCCAGTCTTCGTATCTCCTTGAACAGTGGAAAGCTCTCGCTGAATAGTTGCTCGTGCTTGTACATGAAGGATTGATCCTCCAGTTGATTATCGCTCAAATCCATATTTATTATGGTCCGTGGCTCCTCTGCCAACAACAACAACCCAAAATAACAAATCCACAAAAAATACCAAAACACAAATATCTAGAGATGGGACAAAAAACCGATAACATTCTGTGAACGAATGATGTGATGCATCAATCTTTCTTTTCGGGATGGTGTTTAAAATTGTCAACAAATTAATTACTTATGTATATTATTTGACTATTTTGAATATAACAAAAGTTGTGTGTTTCTTCTAATGGCAAAGTAACATTCTTTCTTTCCAGCAATTTTGATTGTTTTATACATTTTATCGATCACAAGTCAGCTGTTTTATAGATATTAAGAACAAAATAAAATGATACCGATAATTCGAAATCTCTATAATATTTTAACAGCACAATCATTAATTTAAATAAATAATTTTAAATGACATCGAATAAGAATGAAATTATTTTTATTATGATTTGAATATATTACCAACTTTGGCATGAGCGATAATGCGAAACGACCGTGCGAAATAACAGCTCGTTTTGGCAAACCCGAATTCGACAAAAAAAAATATCGGTTATCGTTAATTTACCCATCCGACAACTTGTTCAATTTTCATTTTACACCATTAGCAAAAGAGAACGGAAAACGATTAAAATTCGCACATAAATGAATTTGTTGTTGATTCCTAAGACAGCAGACAGGCAGTATTGAAGATGGACACATCAACGAGGGACACGCAGGTATGTAGAAAAGTGCATGAGCCAGCAGAACAAGCAACGAAAGCAATAACAAAACAATGACGTCTCAAATCTATGTTTACGTGTGTATTATGTATTTCTGTATGCGTGCAGAAGAATCCAATCGAAGCTCTGAGCAAAGATGAACTCATCAGCAAATACAAAGGCCTGCTTGGCATTGCCAAAAAAGCAAAGTTGGCAAAAGATGGTGAGTCTACATTGTGTTATAATCCAATCATAAATGTAATGCTTATCTTCTGCCACCAGAACTCACCGAGGAGAATCGCCAGCTAAAGGAGGCGCTAACAAGGGCAGCGGCTAAACAGAGCAGCATACCAGCGATGCAGGAGATGCTGCAGGACTTCACCGATAAGAATCTAATTCTAACGGAGCAGCTAAGCAGCTTGCAGCGCAGCACCAAAGAGGATGCCGATAGATTGCAAAAATTCGAAATCGAGAACGAAAGCCTCAAACGTCAATTGGGTCGTCTCAGCGACGAGAATGATGATCTGCTTGCCGATATCGAGCGCATGGAGCAGGCGATGCATCAGGTTAACACACTTGGCAGCGAGCAGCGTAAGAATCTTGAGCTACTCGAGGTAGACATTGCCAAAATCAAGGAGGCCGAGTCACAGAATGAAATACTAAGACAACAGGCGGAGAGTGCGGCCGACGAGGCAAAGCAACGTGTCACTGAGCTTGCTGAACTGCAGCAAAAGTATGACGCGGTAAAGCAGCTGAACTCGGAACAGCGCAAGAAGTTTAATGCGCTCAAGGATCGCTTCATCGATGTGCATCGCAAGCTGAAAAACCTCAAGGAATGTAAGTGTGTATTGCTCGAAACGCAGCACGAGTATGCCGCTTCCGTGTCCAAGTGGCAGCAAGAGATTATTAAAGCATCCCAGCTACTCTGTGCCAAGATGACAGCGTTGCAGCAGGAGAATATGCAGCTTAAGCAGCGGCTAGACGCATCACAGAAAACGAATCAAGATTCAGGCCACTATCAGCGATTGCTGCACAAGGTCTACGAACTGGAACGATTGGCCAAACTGGTAAAGATACAACAACAAGAGCAGCAGCAGCCGGAGCAGCAGCAGATTCCAAAGAACACTCTAAATGTAGATCGTGTGCTGGAGAAATTAAACACGATAGAGCAGCTGGCAAAGACCGTCAAAGGTCAGCAATCTGAGAAGGCCACTAGCTTTTTCAATGTCGCCCACTTTAATGCGAAACTCAATCAAATGCAACGCTTGGCGCAGCTGCTGCAGGAGGAGCGTAGCCAGCAGGAGAGCGCCCTGCAATTGATGAGGCAGCAATATGAGCGTGAGCAGGCAGAACTGGAGGCAAACAATGTGGAGTTGCGCCAGAATCATGAAGATCTGCAGGCGCGCCATCAGCTGAAGGAGCACGAGCATGCCGAGCTGCTGGCCGAGATGCGTGAACTGAATGAGGCGTTGAAGGCACGTGGCGATGTCATTTCACGCATGCAGGAGCAGCACGACAAGAACCACAACGAGATGCAATCGTTAACTGACAGTCTAACGGACAAGTCCCAGCAGCTGGAGCAGCTGCAGAGCCGAGTTCATGAGCTGGAGCAACAGGAGCAACTTAACGCCGATGCACAAAGCGATGTGCTGTCCACCTCGACGATTTCACGGGCGGAGGAATTGAGCAGGCTGCGCGAGCTCGACGATAGCTACGAGGAGAAGTACAACAAGTTGCGGGCGCTGGCTGCCAAACTGAAAAAGAAACTGCAGGAACAGACACAGCAGATTAAGAGCATGGAGCAGGCTGGTGCCGCCAAGTTGGAGGCCGAAGTTGAGGCCATCAAACTGGCGCAGACGCAACTACAACAAGACTTGAATGTGGCGCGTGCCGAGAACCAAAAACTCAAATCCAAGGACAGGTCAAAGGGTTCGAATGTATTAAGTCTGGAAATTGAAGCGGCAGAGAAATCACTGAACGAGGTGAGTGCCAAACTGTTGGCGAAAACCACTGATTTAGACGCACTCAAAGAAACGCTTGCCAGCAAGGAGAACACAATTACCCAACTACGTCGCGAGATTAGTATTCTGGAGGAGTCACAGAACGGCGAGGCAGCGCATAGCAAGCAATTGAAGCAGCAAATTGATCGCATGCAGACACAGCTCAAGGATGCCGTGCATGGCAAACAGGAGGCACTCATTGGCCGGAAGGAACTGGAACAGAGCGTTGAGCGCCATAAGCTGGAAGCGGAGCAAATGCATCTGCAGCTTGCAGACATCACACAGCAATACGAGACGAAACTGCAGCAATCCCAGGAGCTGCTCACAAAGAGCAGCCAAGAGCTGGATGCGCGACAGGAGGCGCAAACCCAACTGGAGACGGCCTTAAGAAATGCCGAGCGCGCCAGTGAGCTGCTGCAAGCGGAGTACTCGGACTACAAGCTGAAGGCACAGGCTGTGCTGCGCAAGCATCAAAATCGCGACACGGACAAGGAACGCGATCTTGAGTCGGAATTGGCCATGGTGCGTGCCACTGAGAAACAATTGCGCGCCAGCAATGAGGAGAGTGCAGTGCGCATCGTCAAACTGGAAGCACAAATCGAAGATATGCGCAAGGTGAATCAAAATAAGTTGCGTTACAATCAGGATGTGCTCGCGATGCTCGATGATTTGCGCGACGAGAACGAATCGCTGACTGAGGAAAAACAACGGCAGCTGCAGCTGCACCAAGAGCAATTGGAAAAGCATCGCCAGCAAATCGAGCAAATGGATGAGAAACATCGGTTGCGTGTGTCGCAGCTGGAGCAACAGATCGAACAGCTCGAGCAGGTGGTCAGTACCAAGCAGCCAGTTCAAGCCAATGCCGTGCCTATTCCGGCAACAGCTGGCATCGCTTCCACCAGCAGCCCGGAGCAGAGCAAGATCGATTACCTCTTGGAGCACGATGGCAGCGGAGAGACGCTAGCCCAGCTAGCAGCTCAGCGTAAGATCTCGACCGCATCGCGTCGCTCGCACGATTTTATGCCGCTGGATGAGCTTCTGAATACATCGCTTAATGCCATCAGTAGCGATACGGTGACAACAATATCCCATTTCGGACGCAGTGTCAGCATGCAGGACGATGACTTAGAGCTGGATCAAGCTCGTGGCGATGCTCAGGCAACGCTCCTGGCAACCAAGGAGCGTCTGAACATACAGGAGAGTCGTGTCCGTCATCTAACCGCCCTGCTCGCTGAGAACGAACAGGATTTGGCCAAGCTAACACAAATGAACGACATGCTCAAAGAGGAACTGCGTCGCCAGGAACGGTCCGAGGAACGGGAACAGCACATGCACAACTCCGAATATCTGAAAAACGTATTCTTAAAGGTAAACAATTATTATGTATACATATATTTTATTATATTTGTATATTGTGTTCGATTACAGTTTATAACATTGTCCAATTCTGATGAGCGGCAACGTCTAGTTCCGGTACTAAATACAATTCTACGTCTGAGTCGCAACGAAGTGGAAATGCTCAACTGTGTGGCCAAGGGGCAGAAGGGTAAATATCGAGTGTTGAACATTTGTTTCCTTGGCTTCTATCGGTTCATTGGTTACTTTCTTTTAGTTTCCACTGATGGCAGCAATCGCAGTTGGACTGGTTTCCTGAGTGCGTGGAGCGGTGTTGGGAACACGTCAAACAACAATAACACAAACTAGGTGTTTTTCCGGCCATTTGTCTTAATTGGTATTATACTTACTGTGTGTTTGAAAGATGGATCAGCCCTTATTGGCCAATTACATCGTTTGTAAATCTTGTATATGGTTATTGTCCCAAAAATTGTATTTATGTCCTTTTTAAAAAATAGTCCTGATGTGTAGTGTTGTCCTTTAAATATATATATACATTGTGTAGAGCGCCCTATACAGCACTCTATAGCCAATCAATGAATATGAATACTTATAATAGACATCTGCGTTCCCGTGTGACCGATAAATAACATTAAACATTCTCATTTTGTTATGCAAATTGCATTTGTAGATAGTTTAATTTCAAATTCTATTACCATACAGATCAGACTATAAAATCAATGCTTGCTTGTTTCGTTTGTGTATGTATAAACTTAAAAAATCATTTGTGTATAATTTATATAGACTGTATAAATACGAACTGTAATTGGCTAAACCTATGCGAAGTTTATGCATACATTATCATTGTATAAGACAAACACAAAAATTATACAATTAATATATATATATATATATATTAATACACATATATATATGTGAATGTATGTTTTTAGTTTACATACAAAACTAAAGGAAATTAGTCAAAATCAGCAGAGAAATCAAAAATCACATTTCGCACATCGCAGCCAAGACGGCGACAGGGCTAAAAACAAATAATAAACTATTGCCTAAACATTCATACTAGTCGTTTGGCATTGGAGCTATTGCCAAACCCCCGCATAGTTGCCAACCAATGTGGCAGGCAGCGGCCCGCCCGCCGCAAACAGACGCATCCTTGTGCTGTCGTAGCAATGCGTGTAAATCGCAGGCACATATTTCACCTGCTGGAAGCCATCCATTTCATCTTCCGGATACTGCACAAAGAAGAAAATTTATATTTAAATAAGCGTTCAGCTCGTTGGCTTCCAGTACATACCACAATGCCTTTGCTACATTTGAGTGCCACGGTTCGCGATGCATTCACGCTACTTTCCAAATACTTGCCAGCCCGTATATCGTAGAAAAGCAACATGCCCAGTCCGGTGCCTACTGTCAGCAGATTGCCCTCAAACGATGTGGCGCGTATGCCGCAGCCACTGTAACGCGATGTGATCTTCTTGATCGTTTGCAGCGTGCGCGCATCCAGGAGAATCGTGTACGAGCGACAGCCGACGGCATAGAGGCCATCGCTATGATACGCAATGCTCACATTGTCCTGGCAGTTGGGCAGCTTGCGTGACAGCGTCTGCTTGAATGTTTCTGCGTTGAAGATGTGTATGTATCCGTTTAGTGAGAGAGCGGCGATCTCCTTGAACTCCTTGTTGAAGCACAGTGAACGTATCTGCAAGATCACAAAATTAAATAGCGTGTGCACTACAGTTACATGGACAAATGTTTACTCGCTGGGCGGTGCGCACTTCCTTAACGCTAAGCGGATGAATGGTTGCAAATGTGGGGCACGATTCCTCGCCGCCGTCCGGGAAGTCCATGTGATCTTCGTTGATGCGCCACAGGGCCATGCGCGAGTCCTTGGAGCCGGAGACGAGAAACTGATCGTCCAGCCAACACATGCCCATTATCAGATCGCGATGTCCGTTCTCGCCCACACAAACCGGATCAAGTGTGGGCAGCCGATAGACGGCAATGTCAGATGAGTTACGTGCACCCGTGGCTAAAAATGAGCGGCTTGGAGACAATTCGATTGCATGGAGGCCGCCTTGGATCTCTGGATGATTGGCACGACTGTTGGATAGGGTGGGTATCGCGTCCACACGACGCATATTCACATCGTAGACGAGCAGCTTATTGCACTTGGTGCCGAACACCACTTGTCGGTTGCTCAGCCATTTCGAGCAGAATACCTTATTGATGTAACCCAAACTGATTTGTGTCTCACGCAACATATCGTGGGTGAGCACATAGCGACTTGTGTATTCCACATTTACGCTGCGTCGCTGCAGAGTTTGAAAGTTAAACAAAGTTCAGTGAAATAATTTACACACATATCTTCGCCCTTTCTACTTACGTCGCGTAACGAATTTTCTCTGCTCCGTAGATAGTCGCACAAATTGTAGGATGTGTTGAGCACCTCGTCCTGTTGTTGGGGTGACTCCTCGTCGCTGCCAGAGTCCTCGTAGGTAACAAAATCGTCTGGTTTGTCCGGCTTTCGCCTTCGTTCCTGGCGCATTGCCCTCTGCTTGGCACGACGCTCCTCCAGACGTGAATTCACATGACAGGATGGATAGGTGCCAACAATGCTTTCACGTATGGTCTTTACCATGCCATTAAACATTTTTGCGGCGATTTTTTTTTTTTTAATTGTATTACTACTAGTTCTATATATTATTTTTAGTGATTATTCTCCATTGTCCAAACAAAAATGGTGGTGAGAGCGTATCGACTATTGCAAATTGGTTCAGTACGAACGATTGGTAAATGTTTCGATAAGCGATTACTGATTACAATTTGCACTGTGTTGGACATTCTAGTTCAGTATAAGACAGTTCACTAGTTCCTTATTCTAATGAGCAGAGTAAGACTCTACCAGTTTGACAATCACAACTTTCAGCAATTTGTCTTGCTCAGACCGTTTCCCAAATTTTGTATTGGCATTTCCAAAAATATTATTATTATTCTCCAAATACTATGTGTAATCATTTCACCATTCGATTGTAAATCGTGTCTTTTCCAAATGCAAAAACAAAGTTAAATTTAAATACATGCATTTTTCGAATAATTTAACATTAAATTGATAAGCAATTTGTAAAATTATGAATCCATCAGTCAATATATATCTAGTTCTTCATTCATTGACGAATTCATTTTTCTGTGGTGTCATCCCAGTTTAGTTTCATTTGGTTCATCACTGCTGGTTCATTATTATCAGTCTTATACTAGCTTCATATTTTTCTCTTTTTAAATTGTTTATACACAAACCTCAATAGCAAAAGAACAATACTATTAAAAATGAACTATCAAGCAAAGCGCGTAATGCGCCAAAACTCAGTATCCGTAGCGGCCAGTGATGTGGTTGGCGTTGCTTCGCCGATTATGGCAGCGACAGCTTCGGCGCCCAGCACGCCGCAGCTGCAAAATCTGGATGACAACAAGCCGGTGCACGTCCATCGTCAGGTGATACTGGTGCAAGGTGGCAATGTGCCGCAGGCGCAGCACCAGCCACTGCAGGCACCGGCAACTGCGTCAAACCAAAATGCAAATATTGCCACGATTCAGATTGCGGACGATGCACCCGTCTCATTGCTCACAGAGATTGCGGACATAATGCGAAGTTTTGGAGACAGCGACCAGCCGCGCACCGGGAGCGTGAAGTTGGTGGAGCAAATACTGCAACAGCAGCTACGTGGGATTTTCAATGAAGCTTCTCTGGTGGCTATGCGACGCAAACAGAATCCCTGCCCCTCGCAGGCTGACTTTGAGTTTCTGATGCGCAATCATCCCGTAAAGATAGCACGCATGCGGAAGCATCTCAAGGATATGCGTATATTGAAACGATTCCTCAGCATACGCACTGGCCGGCCGCAGGATTTTATGGACGATTTGGAGAAGCCGGAGGAGGACGAGGAGCTGGCCATCGATGTGCATGAGCTGCATGACGAGGATCGCATGCGTCGCCTGTTTCGCGCCGATCGCATTTCACAAATCCTCACCGGGCAACAGTATCTGGAGTTCAACGAGGCACGAAAGACCTCGTTCTACTGCCGCCATGGCGAGAAAATAAAGAACAAGTTTAGACGCTTTTTGGATCTGCCCGCTGATTTACGTATACCGACGCCGACGATGAACATTTTGGCATATCTGGCGCACGAGACGATTGCGGCGATTGTCGACTACTCGATACTGACGCGTCTAAATTCGGAGAACCGTGTAACAGAGCCATACAGTCGCGTCACCTCAGCCGGTGGGAGCCCCGCCATGATGCATGTGTGTCCGGAGGTGACCCAGGGTCGAGGCATGGAGGTAGTCAAGCCCATCAGTGTCCAGGAAATACACGAAGCAATGCGACGCTTCCGACAAATGAGCAATCGCAAAAATGGTTTCTATCGCAACTCCTGCGACATTGATTCCAGGCGCAGCTTTCTGGCCATTTAGATCAGCAGCCTCATATTATGGGGTTATACATTTGAAAAGAATTTCATACAATAACTCAAATCTCATTACAATAGCAGCTACATATTATAGTAACAAGATCCAGTCGACTCTATTTACAGGAAAAAGGCGTATGTATTCGGAGCATCATCAAAATAGCCATAAAACTTAGTCTACTTAATTTGCTCTTTACTCTAGCAATAGGACAATATATTTTACATTATTTAGTAGAACAGAACGATTTTTTGAAGTTGAAGTAGTGTTACAGCTTAACAAGATGTTTGCATTTAAATTAGTTATGTTCTTAAGAGGTAGAATATGCAGAAAAAGGTGTTTATTTAAAGTTATACTAAAGTGGTGTACTTCTTTGCATCCATCTTTAAACCTAGATAAATAATTGTATGTGCAACTGTTTATTCTTGATCTACATGCAATTCTATTTATTTGTTCACATTTCCGAGCTTGACCTTGAGATATTCATTTCAAACAACTTAAACATAACTGAGAACATTAATCACCGCACTGAGCTTTAGAAAAGCTCAACAGATAGAGAAACAATTTTGTTTATTATTAAAGACAGAGTACATAAGTCGATTGTTAAGATAACACAAAACACGTATAATTTATATTACATATTTTTGCACTTGAATACACACCAGTGTAACACTGTCCAAAATCAATATCAATATCACCGCTTCAAAATTATGAAATCATTCTTAAAAAAAAAATAATAATTATCTGAACATTACAAATGGGTTTTATAATATAAATTAAGATATTTTTCTTGTGTTCAATTCTTTCCATTAATGCTCAAATTTCTAAAGACAATTACTGACTTGTTATGAGCAGCAGATAATATGCAATGCTAAAACTAGCGTAATATCAGGTTAGTGAAACTACAATTACAATTATAATAGGAAAAATCGAATGTATGAAGAAAGTTTTTTTAAAACAATGCTCAAGATTCAACAGAAGTCTTCTTGTTAAAATAAGCAGACAAGATGAAGATATCTTCTTCGATCAATGCTAAAAATAAGTCGGTGAAAATATGATTTAAAAAAACATCATAATAAATTCGAACAATATTATAACGAATTAAATTTCAAATGAGTGCATTGTCAACTGCCTTTTTGTTTTGTTTGCTTACGTTGATTTTGTTTATTATTTTCAGTGTATTAAATTATCTCAGAAAGCTTTTCGAAATGGTTTTCTATTTACGGCGAGGAGCAGACAGACAATAAAAAAGCTTTTGAGCACTGGTCGTTTGCTGATAATTGCAAAAATGTAGTTAGTGGAACATTGTAATTCAGCTCGTGAAGACTTGTTCAAAATGTTCAAAACACGCAATTGCTTGGCCATAATTCAGGCGCCACAATCTCTGCTGTATGCATGCCCGAGTGTGCGACAGGTGAGTGCTGGATACACACAATTGATAAATATAAATACTTATCAGCAATTGTTATTCAGCGTTATCAGAGTACTGCAATCGCAGGTCAGAAGCCAACTGCAGCCAGAGACGATGTCGAATGGCAACAGGCACGTCCTTTAAAGGACATGCCCACTGTCAATCCGTTAGCACTGACGTTTAAAATTTTATTTCCCGGCGGAAAGTACAAAAATATGGACTTGGAACAACTTGTGTTGGCAATGCGCAAGGATTATGGTGACATTCATCTGCTTTCCGGCATTTTTGGTAGTGAGCCCTCGGTTGGCACCTACAATCCAAAGGATTTTGAGGTTGTCTTTCGCAATGAAGGCATTTGGCCGAATCGACCGGGCAGCGATACTATGAAATACCATCGAGAGAAGCATCGTAGGGATTTCTTTCAGGGCGTCGAGGGTCTGATTCCTACTCAAGGCAACGCCTGGGGCAAGTTTCGCAGTGTTGTAAATCCCGTGCTGATGCAGCCGAAGAATGTCCGGCGCTACTATAAGAAAATGTCCCAAGTGAACTTCGAATTTGTGGAACGGTAAGCAGATTCCACATTTTACATTCTATTGTTAAATGTTAATCTTTAATTGATCATGTTTATTTGCTCAGCATCAAAGCCATTAGGGATCCCAACTCGCTGGAGATGCCCGACAATTTTTTTGACGACATCCAGAGATGGACTTTGGAATCGATCTCTGTGGTTGCATTGGACAAGCAGCTGGGTCTCCTCAAGCAAAAGCGGTTGGATGAAAACGCAAAGCTACTCTTTAAGAGTTTGGACGAGTTTTTTGAGTATGCCGGCATTTTGGAGGTGCAGGCATCACCTTGGCGCTACATTCAAACCCCAATGCTGAAGAAGCTGATGATTGCTTACGACAACATCCAGAAAGTGACCTTGGCGTACGTGAATGAGGCTCTGGAGCGTTTGGACCAGGAGCAAAAAAAGGGTACTGTGCGTCCCGAGAACGAACAGAGTGTGCTCGAGAAGCTGCTGAGGATTGACCAAAAAGTGGCCGTTGTCATGGCTATGGACATGCTCATGGCTGGCGTCGATACGGTAAACACAATCTATTATAATAACTATCGTTTGAATGATTTTAATTTAAATATTTTCTAACTTTTTGAAGACTGCAAGTACATTTTCCTCATTAATGTTGTCTCTATCAACCAATCCGGATAAGCAAGAGAAGCTCCGCGAGGAGGTGATGCGTGTGCTGCCCAATAAGGACTCTGAGTTTACAGAGGCGTCCATGAAGAATGTTCCTTATTTGCGGGCCTGCCTCAAGGAATCGCAACGATTGCAGCCCCTTGTTCTGGGCCATGCACGGAAAATCACTCGGGACTGTGTTCTTAGTGGCTATAGGGTGCCAGCGGGCACGTTTATCTCCATGATTCCCCTCAATTCGCTAGTTAGTGAGCAATATTTTCCACGAGCCTCGGAATATCTGCCAGAGCGCTGGATCCGAAATGACGCCGGCTCTGATGCCAAATGCCCGGCGAATCCTTTAAAAACCACAAATCCCTTCGTATTCTTGCCCTTTGGCTTTGGACCCCGCATGTGCGTTGGTAAACGCATTGTGGAAATGGAACTCGAACTCGGCGTTGCTCGAATCATTCGTAACTTTAAAGTCGAGTTTAACCATTCCACGGAGAATGCCTTTCGCACGGTGCTTCTCAAAAAACCTATAATTCCACTTAAGTTCAAGTTTACAGATTTGGAAAATTAAAACTCAATACTATTATAATCCATGACTATAAAACATAAACGCTTAACATCCCAAAGTATGGAATAGTTGTACATACATATATAAATGTATGTAAATACATAGATGGCTCTACTAGTTTTTTGAAAATTTATTTATAGTCATATGGTTCGTTTGATTGCCTGTAAAGAAGAGATTAAAAACCCAATCGCAAGTTCTCAAAATTTTGAATTTACAAATTCTTAAAAGCCCTTTCAATGATTTCAGTGAATTCTTTTTTAATGTAGCACTTACTTGTTGTTGTTTATATATTTGTAAATTAAATTTGTAAGAGATTTTTATTTTAAAACTTTCTTTAATTAAATAAATTTGCAAGTCTAATTTCTTAAATATTCAATAATAAAGGGAAAACAAAAGCAAATAACAGAAAACCATTTTTAGATTAAGGTCGTTGCGATATATCTGGAAGGTGTATCGATGTTACCAGCGATATAAACATCGGTATTTATGGCAGCTTTACTTTACACATAATGAAATTAGATTTGCCGTTGGTCACACTGCCAAAACGAAAAACAAAATAATTATAACAATTATAAGCTGGACAGTAAATAAGACTCAGAACTTTAAATACTACGTAAAAAAGTTGTTGTGTGCCAATTGTATACGTAAGGGCAGCCATCAATTAAGTTAACAATGGCAACGCTACCGCCGCGCAAGAACCAGACACCAACTCGAATCTGCCAAAACATGAAACCGCATTTGACCCCTCTCCAAACTCTGCTCCAAATGGGCTTCCAAAAGCATAGAGCGTACGTATCAGCGTCACAATGAGCCCCAAATATGTAGTAGCTAACTAGCTGGCACCATTTAAATAGTAGCCATACAATGCAATAAGAAATACAAGACACATGCCAGCGCAGCGTCAAGTATTGATTATTTTTTTTTTCTATCGCACGCACCCCCAAAAACATACCAATAGAGAAAAGGCGCTGGCTTCCACCGGCAATCGAGGCGTTCAAATTGCCTCCGATTGGCTATTGGCGCACGTGAACGATGCCACTTTGGACGAGTGTTCGCCCAGGGAGTACATCATATATGCGTGTCCGACGGGACCGTTTTTACAGCAACTCGAGGAGTTCTGGTCGAAATCTCGCCAGACGTGCGGCTGGAACGGAGCCCACAACTATGTGCCACACATAACGCTAGTGTCGTTCTTTAAGGTACAGCTTGATACCGATTACAAGTGAATACAATTCATATTCATATTTACATATAATCAGGCACCCGACGAGTGCTCCCTGCAGCTGTCCAAGGCACTGAAGCAAGTGGTGGACATGACCGGTGCACTCTTGGACCGCCCCATCAAATTGGAGCCATACATGAGCCAAAACTTTATGGGTTTCTTTGTCGCCGAGGATGATGCAAATTATTTGAAGCGCTTGGCCCTGCAATACGTCAAGGAGGTGTCCAATTCAAGTATGCTCGTGCCAGCGATTGCAATTGAAAATTGGTTGCAGTTGTATTTGCCTTCTTTTTTTCTTTTTGTTTACATTGGTTGTTTTGTATTTGATTTATCTGGTTATCTGTTTACTGTCGTTTCGGTTCGATTCAGTACAGTTTTGGCGTGGCTTACGGTTTCCGTTCTCTTCCTATCTCTCTGCCTGCACACACACCCACCTATACAAAAAAAAAAAAAAACACACACACTCTCACACACACTAATCGCGAACTGCGGACGGACGACAATGGTAATGGTTACGGAGCACAGTTATAAGCGATACTTACGAGCAACTGGACGCCATTGTGGCTTGCTTCCCCTGGTGTGGAGCCGTATCCTCTGGTACCCGCTGCATTCCCCGCAGCAGTCGATGTAAGCGTCATTAGTTATAGTTTTAGTCTATAGTAGTCTAGTAGTAAAGCTCTCTCACATTTTAAACATCTTTATTAATCCAATTTAACTTGTAGTATTAATTTGGCAACATCATGCTTAGTTCTTATTTCTTTGTTTGACTTTGTTATATTAATTTAATCACACTCGTGACTCATTAGCTGATAAGTAGAGGTGTTTTTCAATTGTGCCTTTGATATTGGTCTAATAGTCTATTGCCCGTAGCTATATCACTCGAGCCACACGTAAAGAGCCTGCACCTGACGCTCGCCTATCAGTTCCCGCAGGCACAATTCAATGCACTGAAATCACTTGTGGAAACTCTCGATGCCAGCTGCGCATCCAATTGGGAGCTGCGTTTGTATTCCCGCGATCCACGACTCGCCACCAAACAAGTTAGCACCACATTGACGCACTCCTTGCACCCATTGGATCAATAGAAATTTAACGACTCCCATTGTTTTCTAGGTTCAAAAAGTCGTGTATCCTCACAACCCACATGAAACAGACGAATTGGAGTTGCGCATTGGCGACTACATCTACTTGAATAGCGAGGGCGTTGATAACTCCAGCGACGGTTGGGCCGAGGGCATATCGTGGCTGACTGGCAGCACCGGCCACCTGCCAGTGAATTATACGGAGCGCACCGCCGAATCGGATGCCTGGACACTGCATCGTGTCGTTCAGCTCTCGAAGAGTGTATCATCCTCGCTGAACTCGGCCGAGGATCTGGACATTGTGGACGGACGCAGCATATCCACGGAGCCCGAGGACCGTCAGCGTGAGCTGCAGCAGAGTAAGATTAAGGAGAGTCTAACTGGTCGCCATTGATGCTATTGCTTTAAATATTGTCTAGGCACACAACATCCCGATATCATAGAAGGCTCTTCGTTTGAGGAGTCCGAACAGAGTGTCGAAAAGTACTTGCGACAGACACTGCAGCCTTGCCTGGAGTTGCCATCGGTGCAACTGCTCAATAGCCATAATTTATCACATCAGCATAATCCACACACACCCACAATTGAGATCACTGCCAATATGTCTTCCTGTTCGACAACCAACTCAGTATCGAAGAACGTTGACGAGATCATGGTGGAGCCACCGTTGGTGCAGCCGCCACGACCAGATGACACGCTCAGCGTGCACTCGGATCACGATCACTCAATCGCGCCGAACCCTCTGGATGCGATGCAAAGCAGGAATCGGAAAGTGTACATTATGCGACACGGCGAGCGTGTCGACTTTACCTTTGGCACCTGGATACCCTATTGTTTCGACGAATTCGGCAACTATATGCGCAAGGATCTAAATATGCCCAAGGTACTGCCACATCGCAAAAACAGCCCCGAGGGCTGGCAGAACGATTCGCCGCTGACAAACGTGGGTCTCTACCAGGCGCGCTTAACTGGCGAGGCTCTGCTGGAAGCAAATATTCAAATCGATCACGTTTACTGCTCGCCATCCTACCGATGCGTGCAGACCTGTACTAGTGCATTGGAAGGCTTAAAAATGAGTGGTAAACACAAAATAAGACTGGAGCCGGGCCTATTCGAATGGATGGCTTGGTATCCCAACGGTGTGCCCGACTGGTTGAGCAACAGCGAGTTGGTTGACTCCAAGTACGATATTGATTTGAGCTATGAGCCAGTGCAGCCCGCCACTGAGTTGACAGCCAAGCTGAAGGAATCCACGGAGCAGTTCTACATGCGTAACCATGAGGTCCTGTTGCAGTTGCTCGAGCGCACCAGTGAGTAATCGAACTGGACAACTAGTCGAACTGTTTTGAAAACTTACAAATTTTCTCTTGCACAGCTGGCAATATTCTGGTTGTGGCACATGCCACCACGCTGGACACCTGCTCGCGTCAACTGACTGGCGGCGCTGCACGCAGCACCAACGAGTTGCGGCAGGTTATCCACAAGATACCCTACTGCAGTCTGGCCACGGTGGAACAGATCGATGGCGTCTGGAAGCTGGTCGAACCCGACTGTCTGCCGGTGACGCACTCGAAAAACCCGCGCTTCGAGTGGAACGCGCTGTCGGCCACCTAGTGCCCGTGCTTGGAGCAGTTTCTCTGCACGCACTGAGACTGATGATACTTAAGACAATTATTGCAATTACACTTGACCAAACATGAGAAACACATACACATCCACAAAAGCAAAAGTGAACTAAACTACTGCAGTTTGTTAAGTTTATTGCGCTACCAACATTGTTTTCATTTTATGTTATTTTTTTATATATTCACAACACAAATATGCAACACAATACTAACGACTCTGCTGAAATTTTCATACGTTTTATATACGATGACGCTGCAAATGTATACGCCAACATAAAATACGTACTAACCAATTAGCCGGGCACTTCTAGCCATATATTATTAGCAACTGTTCGCTGCTTTAACCTTACTTTACTTTAGCTTGGCCCGTTGGCTTGATTATGCTTAGCGTAGCTCAGTTTTAATTAGAATCCAAGAGGCACCTAGGCATAGGCATATAAACCTGTGTACGGCAAATTAATTTGCTCATAGACATTTAATTTGCTTTAGAAGTAAATCGTAAAAATATATAACGCACATCTATAAAAAACAAAAAAAAAAAAAAAACAATAAAAGAAAATTACATTTAAAAAAATAAAAATGGAAATGGTATCATTTTTACTTTGCCGTCACCCTGAAACATGATAATTTTCAAAGAAAACAGAATTCAGTAATTCGCATTATTTTCTGCGGCTCTGCAGAAAAAAGCCGACATTTTATTTATTGCGCATAGAATTAGTAATAGTAATTTGTTGTAATTGTTAAAACTATGAAATATATAATTGTTGAACTATTTAATTGAATTATTATTTGTGTCTATATTATTATTTATTATATACACATATGCATATGTATGTAGATGTATATCATTTTTTGTTGTTGCTTGTAGTTTTCTTTGTCATTATTATTCAATTTGTAGTAAAAAACGAAAGGAAAAAAACCGTAAAGGGTTACACAATTAACGAACTAAAGTAATTATAATCTTTAAATTGTTTTTAAATGTTCTATTTAGTCGCTTAAAATAGCTTATTGATTTGAAGCTCAGTAAGTCGATTAAGCATTTGTTGTAATTGTAAAAAGTAAGTTAAAATTCGCGTCACTCTCGGTGACGACACGTCATTTCAGATCAAGGCAAAATATATTTGTAAAATATATTAGAAAAAAAAGAAAAATTACGAAAAACTCAATATGTGACACCCGCCAGGGCAAACTGAAACTTGAATATATCGTGGCTCAGGAGTAGGGAAAGCCGCTGGTTAAAAATCCCATGCCCTGGGTCAACTGAATGGCCAGCAATAGCAGGAGCAAGACGAAGACGACGCCTGCCCTTAGCCAGGATCATTGACCAGACGCCTGCTTGTTTAATTGTTAGCATTGCACTTTGCCAAATTGGTCGCCGCGACGCTCCAAGTGCTCGCGATACTCCTTGTAGTGCATCTGGATCTCTTGCGAGCGATAGCGCGTCAACTTGATAGATTTGCGCAGATCCTGTGTGATGACGGATCGATAGCCGCCTTTGCGCAACAGCGAATCGATGGTCTGCAACTGATCCCAGCCCTGTTCGGTGGCCACCTGTGGAAGATAGGTGGCTGTGCGTTTCAGGCCGCGCTCAGTCAAGAACTCGATCCGAATGCCGTGGACGCCCAATTGCCAATCGAGATGACCCTGCGCCTCCTCAAAGTTTTGCAAAATCGATACGGAGACGGTCAATCGGGGCAGTTCGTCACGAGAGATCGGTGAGAAGCGTGAATCCTTGAAGGCGCTGGTCAACGCATATTCACGCAGTCCATTGTGCAGCTCCATGGCGCTGAAGGTGCCAATACAGCCGCGCAATCGCTTGTCGCGTCCAATCTTCCAGGTGACAAACAATGGATAGGCATCGTTGCTAAACATCGGCACACCAGGACCATCAATATTGTTCAGCTCGCAGTCGAGCACCTCGAAGCAGAACAGGCACATGTCCGGCACGGCGATATTGTCCAGGGGCTTTATCCTCACGCCATGTCCGTTCACATAGTGCTGGGAGTAGTGCACCGGCTGCTGCTGGTGGTATTCCTCATGTCTACCGTCGCCATTGCTGCTGGAATGCTGCTGCGACTGTTGCTGCTGCTGCTGCTGGTAGTTATTATGGTGTTGCTGGTGGTTGTTGTAGTGGGAGTTGGACATTTTAGCTATTGCTGCTGCTGCTGCTTCTACTACGTTTGTTGTTAAGTTTAAGTCTACCAATTATGATATTTATATATGTAAATATCTATAATTATTTAATTAATGGCAGTGCACGTTGATGATCTAGGTTCAATTAACATAAGAATTCAAGTTCTAAATATCTTTTCCTATTTTGTTTTTTTGTTATTTTTTTTCTCTTTTGTCTAGCATGTAAATCAAACGCCAGCCAAGCCAAGCATATCTCGTCCAGCGAATGCTGCGTATGTGCACTGCAATATGTATACGTATAATATATATATTTATTGCAATGGACTGGGTATAATAATTATGTATGGAAGGGAGCACGTCTTCTTACCTTGTCGCAGTAGAGTCACTTGCCGGTGTCCGTTGGCCCAGTGTCGTTCGTTGATCTGCCCGTTAACTGATTGCACTCAAACAACTCACACGCGGACGCAGCTCATTCTTATTTCTGCCACAAAATAATGCTCGCATTTAACAGCTAGGTAAGCACCTTTGTCGTAGTCGTCGTCGCTGTTGCTGCTGCTGCTGCTATTGTTGCTGTTGTTTGCTTCCGGACATTGGCTCTTTCGCTCTCTCTCTCTCACTCGCTCTCACTGCTCGGCTGCCGTTTCGAATGCTACATAGCCATAGTTCAGTTCATAAACAAAACATCGAATTGCAGCTGCTTTGGGCTTCACCCCCCGTTTTCAATTAAGGCGACGTCGTCGTGTGTGGGCGCCGTCTTTCGCTCCTTTTTCTTTTTCGTTTTGTCTTTTTTTTTTTTTTTTTGGTTAGCTGAGAGTGTGAAATTCGTTGTTCATTAGAATGTTAAATGGAAGAATGCGATCATCACCTGCAGTCGATCAATTGCTTATTGCAATCTCATCATTGCGTTATCTGTTGGAAAGATAGGAAGAGAGAAGAGAAAGTAATGCAATTCTTGTTTTCCAATTTCATTTTCACTATCTATTTAATTGCTCTTTGTTCCCACTTTATTTTCATTTGCCACACTATCAATTTTGAAGCAAACAGTTACACAAGACACGTAGCTGGCTAGTGGTGCAGTTAGCGTCTGTCGTAAATATCAATTTAGAAATTGTAACTTAACATACCTTTCAGAGAGATCCGATTTAATGTAAACAAATTTAACAATTTTTTTTTACGATTTCTTGATTTCAGTGTTGCCCAATTCCCGAACATGACCCAAAAATGAGCAAGAATAAAAATACCAACTAATCAGAGTTGCCAAAGTGCTGAATACCTAAATACAAATATTTTAAAGGGAACCTATAAATATGAATAATTAAATTTAACATTTCAATTGGATGTAAGTTGACTAAAACCATATTTATTGGCTTTAAAATATTGGGTAAGATTAGCAAACTGCCGTTTTTAAAGTCTTGCGGTTAATATTAATATGTTTGTTAGCTTATTTAAATGGTTGTAGAATTCTTTTGATAATATCAAATACTTTTATGTCTAGCAACCACACTTTGTTAAGTCGCTTAAGGTATTGTTGACACATTTATTATTAAATTTAATTTAATAAAAATATGATAGAAATAAGATGAAAATTACTTATTTATGGTATTTTTATTTTTGGTATTTTTGCGTTTGCAAATCAGGTAAACTGAGGAACTGCATGTTGACAACCCTGTACAGGCAATTGAACATATTTACATATATATATGTATATTAATAACACATAAGGAAAAATTTTGCGAACTTTGTATACAATATACAGAAATGGCTTTGGCAAATGTACTTTTGCTGAGTCAAATCTCTGGCCACGTTTTGCTGCTCATATTATCGTTATGCATTGTGCTGCCGCTATCAATTAATCTCGGCCAGTTTTGGTATGTATGCAACTACGTAGTATGGATACTGAAATGAATAATCAACCGAAATGAACTTTATGAACCCCAGCGGACACTGCTTACTCTTCTCGACGGGCAAATGGCGAGTGTCGGACGGCATGTTCGATGTGCACTGGGCGTCTGACGGATTTTGCACGTTTCCATTAATCACTGGCGTCTTTCTTTTCACCATCTCCCTGGTGCAAATCTATCGGTGCGTATCTACAAATGATTTATGCATGCAAGTATGCAATGCATATTTATAATCAATTGGTTACTCCTAGGTATGTGCGTATGAAGGATGAAGAGTCTTTCATTGCGCTCTTTGTTGACGTTGTGCTTGGGATTTGGATGCTGGCAATGTCAATTTTGTCCGCAATTTTGATAACATTGGGCTTCATTGTCTGGTGCGATGGGATGTCGGAACGTTTTCCATCGTGTGAGACTGCGGCTGGACAGAACATTATATTGGGCGATAAGGAGAAAATTAATACATCGGGATTCTACATTGAAATGGGCACAACACAGGTGAGTGATATTTATGCTTAGATAGATCTGCTCTTAAAACCAGCGAGATGGTTATCGTTATTTACTTATAGTTTGGCGCCTGGGGAGCATTTGCCATATCAGTGGGAATTGGAGTCATCGCGCTGCTAAAACTTATTCACAACCACCAGGTGCGCAACATAAAGGTATCCATGTATCTGGAACGTCAACGCTTGGTCAATCAACAACAATTCGATGGGCGCTCAACGCCGCCGCTTGCATCGGGAGCTACTTCTGACTCCGACCAGAATAAATAGTTTGACGCGTCAGCAAATTGTTATGCTTTATGTTTTTCTCATGATGTGCATAATATAATAATATTATGCCATTTAATTATATTTCTCATAACTGCGATGAAGACGCTGCAGAACAAATCCATAACTTAGTGAAAAATATAAGAATGTACTGTTATGTAATATGCGTTTTGTATTATAATTTACGTGATATAAATATTTAATCCGATATTCAATAAATTTTATAATAACATAAACAATAACAAAAAATTTTATAATAACGTGATCATTTAAATCGATTTGATCGGCTTGTTTTAGGCTTAAATTCAATTAAATTATTTAAATAGTTTATGAGACAATCCAATTGAGAAATTTAAAAAAAAAAAACTTGTTTATTTTTTAGTTTTTAGTTTAGTTTTTACAAACTGAAAGTAAGAATTTGATACAAATCGATTGGTTCTCGCAATGGTAGTCAGGAAAGAAGTTTTTTAAATTGCAGTCGCTAACCTATACTTTTTATATACTTACCATAATCAGTCTTTTGAAAAATAAAACTCATAGATTTAAATTCTGTTATGTCAGTTACATTTATTTTTGCAGTTTCATATCTGTTTTTTGTTTTTTTTTTTTTTTTTTGTTGCAAGAATTTTTTGTTTTGTCAAACGGAGTTGAGTTTGGATTTTCGCAATTGTATTTGCATTTCAACAAAATGTTCATTAAAGACTTTAAAGCGACTCCCATTGTACATTATAAATTCCGTATTTGCATGCGTAGTCTGTTTAACAATTTCCACAAGGATCTCATTAAATTTTGCTTTGACAAACTTTTGCATTTCAATATACATAACATACTTATTTCTTTCATTCAATCATCCTCTTCCTGCATAAGGTTTAATTTAATGTGGAGCAAAAATGGTGGCATTTTGACTTTGGTTTAGAGAAAAATAGTTACTTGTACATTTATGTATGGATTTTCTTTCTTCTGTTCTCTTGCGTTTGTGAAACAAATGTGTAGTTGGCTCTCAAATGTTATCGGTTTTATATTTTTTTGGTTTTTTCTTATAATTAACACTACATCAATGTATGTACTATAATTAGTATTTTTAGTTGTTTTTTGTGTTTTTTTTTTTTGTTGTTTTTCTTTCATTTTGGTTGGTAGTATGTTTTGGATTTCTTTGAATAGCATATTATATATTAAGTTTTTGGTTTTTTACTTACACTAATTTTTTGTAATTTTTTTTTTAATACATTTAAAAAACATAACAAAAATGTTGGAAAAAACGATGTGTTTGTTTTTGTTTTTTTGTCGGTGTATTCTTGTTTCAAATGAGGCAATAACTCAAATCACCTGCGAGCTGGAATTTATGTGCCGGGGGCTAATCGATTCGAGTTCATTTTTCGAATTCGAATAGGTGCGCAACACGACGCACGTTACGCAATCCAGAGGGCTATACAATATGGGATGGGAGTGTCAAAAATTGGCTTAATAAACTTAATATAACAAATTTAAAACAGGACTCTTCGCTACTCTAACCGATTCTTCTTGTAGATTTTTGTTTTTGTTTTTTTTTTTTTTTTGACGCGTCTTTGTCTTTGATTTTGTTTTTTTGCTTTGTTTTTTTTTTTGGTATCCATTGCATAGCCGATTGGTTGGGCGCTAAACGTGCGCGATCGCTGGGAGGTTCACGGAAATCGGCTGTGTTCCGATTAACCCCTGGCACTGAGCCCCTTAATCGCAGCTGGTCAAGGTGATTTGCTGAACGTAAAATCTGTTAAGCTCTACAGGTCTCTCTTTTAAAGTTGTCCTGAACATAATGTGTGTGTGTGCGTGTCTCAATTTTGTTGTGAAATATTTAGGCACTGTTATTCGATTTCCGTGTTTTTATAACAGTAGTTGGAAAATGCGGGTTAAACTGTCTGTTTCTGTATCTGTGGGCTGTGTGCGTGTGTGTTTTTGTGTTTGTATGCGTTTGTTGTGTATGTGTGTGTGTGTGTGTGATTGTGTGTTGTTTGCGAGGGCGACTGCGAATGATCTGCGATTAGTTCCAAGTATTTTAGGAACCGGATATTCGCATCCACAGCCGCCCTCGCGTGTGTATTAGGGATGGAACGCTTGCGCATGCGAACATCCGCTAGCGCAGACCATGCGCATTCATCCCATCCCTGGCAACGGTCATTGATGGCATTACAACAAGTTGTGTGTGCGTATGTGTGTGTGTGTGTTTGTGGTTGTGTGTGTGTGCTTTGTCTTGTGTCTAACAAAAGACATAATGTAAAATTAGTATAAAATTTTCAAAAATTGTTTTCTTTATAAGCGTTTTGAAGTTGAAATTGTAGTTTTTCGGATTCTTTCCTTTGTTTTTTTCTTTCCTTCTATCTTTCATTTTGTTTTTCTGTGTGTGTGTGTTTTTTTTTTCTTGTGTTCTCTGTAAGTGGATTCAACATCCAAAAATGTTCAAATGCATGTGAAATACTTACGCGCCCCAAACTGACTGATTGACTGACCGACTGACGGACTGAGAGAGGCAGACATTCGGACAGGAACAGCGTTCAGGCACATTGTTTTCTTCCATAAGAAAATGCATTGGTTTACATTTTATAATATAAGCACAACAGCGGAGAAAATTCATACCAATTGCACAATCCAAATTGATTTGACTCATTCTAGGTTTCTTTTCGTATTTGTTTTTTTTTTTTTTTGGTATTTCTCATTCATGGTACGAGTATGCTCGGCATACCGCGTACTACTCCCAAATTTGTGGTTCTAATTCTTATCGCTCGGTCTGCTTTGGACTAACGATTTTCGAATATGCGAGTTGTTGCGTCCCAATTAGTTCTGTTAGACAAACTATGCAATTTACAGCTAATTTTTTTTCAAAAGCTTCATACAAATTTTCCCGCATCTGTTGTACTGTTTTGTATGTTTTTGGTTGACTTTTCGATACTCGACCGTGTCGTTTGTTTTGCGCCGGAGCGCATAGCCGCACAGGTGCGTCCTCTAGCGTTGAGGGGACGCAATAGCACGGCAATTGTCAAATTGCTGATTTTTTTAAGAGTTTTTTTTCTTGTCGCGTTTTGCTTTGTGTGTTTTTGTTTTTTTGTTTTTGCTTCATTTTGATTTCAACAAACAATTATTAACAATTCAATTTTGTACTATTTTGTGTTGTTTTGCTCTTGCGCTGGTTTTTTGGTTTTGTTTTGGATTTTGCATTAGAACTCTCTCTTTTGTTAACGGTATCACTAATCTGTTGCAGTTTTTACATACATAGGAACAAAACGGTAAGGAACATAATTGAACTTGAATTTTATACAACATTTGCCAGACTATTGCTGAGTATGGAATAAAACTTTGGATTTCAGTATCGAAAGTACATATATATAAATGTATATATACATATATATGTCAATATGTATATACATATGCAAGCCCAAACTTTCGTTAATTCCATCGAATTTCGAGGCACAGACACATGTACATACATACAATACTAGTTTATGCGTAAATTTAAAGTGATACAGTTGCGCACAGTTGCACTAATAGTATAGTAGTAGTAGTTGTAGTATTAAATAGTATTAATAGTTGTTCATCTTGTTGTTCTTGTAGTTTGTGAAATACACACATAGATATATATATATATATATGTATATATATATATATATACATGTATATATATCTATGCAGTTTCATTGTTGCTGCTGTTCAGTTTCTGTAGATTTACAGTTAGTTTCGAGCTGTTTGAATTTAACGTACTTTTTCCAGACATGACATGAATGAGAATGCGGCAATGAGAATGAGAATGACATAGACATCATCCCTACACAAAAATACATACGAATAGTTACATACATAAATATTATGATAAAAGAGGTATTTGTTTTGTTTTTCTTTTACATTCTTTGGTTTTTCGTTTTGTTGTTTTGATTAACGTTTTTGATTTGAGTTTAAGCCTGGCTATAACAATTTACTATGACACTGTGTATCTATATCTCTCTGTGTGGCAATTTGCAATTTGGTTATGGATCTGCTATTTTGATGGATGTGGCAACGCTGTAATTAGCACGTTAAATCAAACGCTCGCTATACCATATTCAGAAGTCCGTATTATTTGGGCCCGCATCCCCCTCGGCGGCATCGCCTACCTCACCAACACTGGGCGGCAAGGCCAGCGATAATTGCGGAGTTGCCGAGCCGGCGACCATCATTGTGGGCTCCGTGTTGCGACGTTTCATTTTAAGTTTGTTCTTTTTTAGCATGGTGGCCTAGGTAAGTGTGATGTTTAATTGATTAATTTAATTAAGTTTGTTTTTCGATTTGTTTTTTTTTTCATGTTAAGTCGATTTGGACATTTATAATTAATTTAAGCGTCCGGTGCATTATTTAGTTTCAATTTGTTTAGGCGCAGTTTAATTGTATGTTGTTGTTGTTGTTGTTGTTTGTAATTGTTGTGTGGCACAAGAGTTATTTACATAGTTTTTTTTTATATTAATTTATTTTCATATATTATGTATATTATTATATATTTGTTATAATTCAGAGAGAAAAAGAGAAAGAGAGAGAGAGAGAGTAAGAAAAAGATAGTTAACATAAATGAAATTAGGTTTATTGTATTTAGTTAGAATTTAGGATTTTAGTATATGGCAAAAGTAAAGTTATTAATTGTATAATATTGGCCTTAAATCGAAAGAATAAGTTTTGTTAAACAAGCAAAATGCATTGAATTTGAATCAACTAAATTTCAGGTTGTAATAATTTGCTAAAAACAATATAAATTACATTTGTTGCTGTCTGTGTGTGATGAATATGAGTAGTTAAAGGTTTTATTTTGCACAATCTAAGCGCATTTGAAAATGAGCAAAAGCAAATTAAATTTAATATAAATACTCAAATCATAGACAGTTTAAGGGTGTATGGTGTGCGTGTATGTCTGTGTGTGTGTGTGTGTGTGTGTGTGTGTTAACGTTTTACAACTAGTTCAAGTTTTGTAAGCGGTGGTCACAGTTCTCAGTGTTGTTTGTTGCTCTTGGGCAAGGGGGTGGTTGCTTTTATATAGGTGGTTCGGATTAAGTACTCCATACAAAGTTGGAGAAGCTTCCAAAAAAGTTTCTCTGGTCTTTCACCAGATTATTCACAATATTGTTTCAAGATAGCATTATCGAATTCAGATATCTTTTTCTTTTTTTTTTTTTGTTTCTTTTGGGATTTTCAATTTGCTCTTATATACTAGGTATGTATTTTTTATTATTTTTATTTTTCGTTATGTTGCCCGTTACTGTTTCTATGTATGTTTTTTTTTTTTGTTTTTGTTTTTTTTTTGCGGCCTATGGAAAAAAGCAGGAGAACCAATATCGCACACCGGACGCAAAATCTGAGGCCATGCTCTATGTGCTGCCAAAAGGCTGCGATGACGGCACTGAAATATCCTTGTCACCAATCTCAGATGATCCCTGTTGCTGCTGCTGCTGTTGTTGCTGTTGTTGTTGTTGTTGTTGTGACTGCTGCTGCTGTTGTATGTTTTGCAAGGCCGAGGAGCTGCCCGCCAGGCTCAGCATAGCCGGCGAGATATGCGGCTCCGTCAGACGTCGTTTACTCTTCGTTTTCTTCAGCATGGTGGCCTGAATGTACCGTAAAAAACACAAATGTTCAACAGCCACATCATATCTCAAGGTCGCTTACACATCAAATGTACGTACACATCCAAAACATACACAAATTTAGAAACAAAATTGTTTGTCTAACTTTAAAAACGGCATTGCTCTTGCATCTCACTTGAATCTTGCCATTTTTTTTTTTCATTTTTGTTGTCATTTTATCTTCGATGTGCCGAAGTTTATATACTTGCAGGCAATTTTTAACCAATAACTTTAGGACTTTTCATATTAAACGGACAAATTAAAGTTCATAAATACATATATATATAATATATATATAAATATATATTACTTTCTAAACTTTTTGTTGCATAGTTTGCAGGTACCTTCTGCAAGCATACTTGTAATATAATACACACCAAAAATTGTACAAAATATTACTGTATTATATATGGATAGGTATGTACATGGATTCTGGAAATTTTTCTTTTTTTTTTTTTTGTGGGACATTTTGGGACAGCATGTGCTCTATAAACATACATAGGAAATATGGAACATTCATTCGCACTAACAATGTTGGTTTGTACTTTAATTGTGTTTGTCATCAACAATTGTCAACAAGTTGGATAAACAAATTATACAAAACACATGTAGCACAACATTTTCAGTTTAGTTCGTAATATTTGCATTTGGGGACGGGGGACGCAGTTGGTTGCATGCACAGTTTTAACGAAAACAAAACACACATTTTCATTTACTTATTTTAAATTATGAAATTAAGTTTCACAATGATCCATCAACTATTACATATACTTTGATGCAACGAACCATTTTCTTAAACAATTTTCCTTTTAAAAAATTTATAACATTTTTCAAAATAATGGGATTTTACTGGAATTTTGCAATTAATTTAATTCTATTTTACTGTTAACTTAAATCAGTTTTAATATTTGTATACTAGTTTGTTAAAGAGGTGTTATGAACATTTTTATTATCTATATATCTGGCAAGCTCAATTTGGTGACAGTTAAGAGTATTATTATTTTGGGGAGTTTCACTGCATCGAAATATTGATGTAAATTATTCCTATAGTTGAACAAAACTGCTAAGAAAAAAAACACGTTGTCATATTGTGATTGTGGAGGAAAGTCTTAAAGAGCGGTAGAAAATCAACCTAAAATAAATTATCCCCCGAGAGCTTCTGAAAACTATTTTTGTGCACCAAGGCCTGGAAGACAAGTAAATTCCTGGACATCCAAAAAAATTTGTGAATGAAATGTTTATTAATAAAAAGAAATTTCTAATGGTCAAAAGTCCTAAACAAAATTATCGCTGGTGAGTTGCAGAATGGGTTTTTTTTTTTACCAATGATTTTCTAATCACTGCAGTGTGGCACATGCTAGATATTTTTCAAATGCGAAATACTTTCCCTCCCACCGATTTCTCCAGATACTGTTCCTGCTACTCATCTATATATATTGAAATCAGATATTCGTTTCTACAAGCAGAAAATCAATGCCGTGAAAAGTGAACAATTGAAAATAAATTTGTGTAACAATTCCTTCATCCTCTTTGCGATCTGAATCAATTTTTAAGTGCTCAAATTTTGGGTGACAAGTGAAAATTACTCGTATCGAAGCTGCAAGGCAGATTACCAAAAGAAACAAAAAACTTTGCGTATATGTCGTATAATCAATACGTTTGTAACTAAAGCGTCCATGAGGCATATGTGTTTAGCGTAATTTATAACAATGCTGTTGTTTTCATTGGATTCGTTTGTATATATTATTTATTGTTTGTTGTAGTAGTAGTAGTAGTAGTAGTAGTAGTAGTAGTTGTGAGTTCTGACTTCTCAGGTGTACAATCAGTAAGTAGCGTATGCAGAAGTTGTAGAGAAACCAAATAAACAAATAAGGTTTGAAAAGCGCATGGAAACAAAAACTTCTGTGCACGGTGCTCATGTTGTATTTTATTATCATCAATATATTTCAGTTGGCATTGCCATGATTAGGCCCAAATGGAATGTATTTGTATATACAAAAAAAAAAAACTGGTTAATTAGAACGGAAAGCTGTCATGCAATAACAACTGAACATTTTCAGCATGCAGTCTTAACTTATATACAAGATGGAGTTAGATGGTTTAGCTGGATAACACTTACCTTGAGCGCCGACTTGAGGACCACCACATCGCCGGGGCTTTGGATCCACGGCTCTCCATCCACCTGAACTGGCATGTCGGTTTTTAAGTGGATTTTAATGTGGCCACCCTGTTGGTGAGGGTAATCGGAAGTTAAGTTTGTATGTTTGGAGTACGGAGCGTATGTGTTACCCACCTGTGCAATCCGCATGGCTGTGCGTATACCAGACTGTATCTGGCCCAAATGGACGACACCAGTAACGCCCACCACCTCCAACATGCCATCATAGTGATTTGGCGTGCTGAACTGATCATCTTTATCCGGACCCCAGGGATTGGCGCCACTGCCCCAGCTATAAAGTCGAAGTAACGAAGAAGGTTTCAATAGTTGATTTGAGGTATTTTTACATATAGCTGTAGCTACCTTAAAATGTTTAATATAATGATGCCATCGACGGGTGGCAGATCGACCACCTTGCCATCGACCTCCAGATGCAGTTCCTTCTGCAAATCCTTGACCGTCTTGCGTCCGACAATCTTACGCAGTCCCATCTTCACATAGTAGCCCTTGTTGCGGAGCCGTGAATTGAACTGATTGGGATTCTCCTCACGTGCATTGTGAAAGTCCAGGCAGAGATCCGCATCGATGCCAATGCCAAAATAGTTGTTCATCACAAAGATCTGTGAGTTGTCCTCGTTTTGGGCACCACCTGTCAACGGAGCATCAGAGTATTCAGTTTAAGTTTTGGATTCTCCCGAGATTCTAGTGGAGGAACTCTTAGAGCACACACATCGACACACACATGACATCAAACATTGAATTTATACAAAACATCGAGATAGATATATATATGGGTCAGATTTACCGATTCGCGCTTCGGGCCGTCAACTCGACTTTGACTGAACCATGAACATATATGTGTACTTTACCTGACCAACGGCAGTTTGGAGCCAGCACAAACTACAACTATGGATTATGATGCATGCAGGTTATAAATACATCGTATACACATCAAAACCAACAGCATTTATCATCAGCTACTCTTTTTACCATATTAAAGGGTTAGCTGGGGCTCCCAATTCTATAATAAGCTACAATTTTTGGTTTTAGGACTGGAAATTCAACTAAATTTTTATAATTTTGGTCTTGAGTTTCTGCAAAAAATAAAAAAAATACATAATTGATATTTCTGCAATTGATTCTTAACTGCTGCTTTCATCAGTTGCAAAAATACTTGAACAAAAAAGCGAAAAATTATGAATAATTCTAAGTAGCTTCAATAATAATACAGCAATACTTAAGAGCACATAGCAAATTACAACGAGAAGAGAACAGCTATTGTTCTGTCTATACAGTAATGTTGTTGGCTTTGGGATCTTTGACGGGGTGGCCGGGGGGTTTGTGGGTGGGTGGGACGTTAGATTGATTAGACAGTGAAAACGTATAAAAGAATAAAGAATTTTGGAACATCAAATGACCTGATATATCACTCGATGTCAGAGCCGGTAATTGATGATGCTGATTTGTTTGTTGCGATAGATGTGCTTGGTGAGCCTTCTTCTTCTTACCGGTTGTTTGTGAGGGCGCCTTCATGGCCGGCTCTTCCGGCTTGTCCTCCGGATGGAAAACAACGGTCCATCGATCCAAACGAATCTCCTCCGCCTCGATGACATCGCGCAGCATATTCAGGGGATCCTCGCCACCCGTATAGCCGGAGCCCCAGCATAAAACGCGTGCCAAATCATTGCCTGGCAAGAGTTATGCTTAGGCAACAGGAAATCGGGTGGACATTTTTGGGTTCGCTCTACTTACCTGTACCTAACGGCACAATCGCGCACGGTGGGCTAGAACATTCCGAGTCCTGACCAACATTATCCAGACACTGCAGCACCCAGCCAATGGTGCCATCTCCGCCACATACCAAGATCTTATAGTTGGTTATTTGGCGGAACACATAGAGCCTGAGGGGAAGTTAAAGTTAGCTAAATTCTTATTTAAAAGTCGGGTCATTAGAAAGAATATTTTCTAAAAATTAGACACTTAAACTTTTTGGAAATACGTTTCTCAATAATAGAAAACTTTTCTAAAAAAAAACATTTTTTTTGATTTGTCGATTTAAGGCAAGCCTTTTTAGTTTTTAACAATTTTTTCTCAGTGGCTAAAAATTATTTCTTAAAACAAGAGCTTCACAGTTTTTATGGCGATTTTCTAAAATTCAGGAATAATTTTTTTTGTCGCTGATAATTACCCTGGCAGAGGTCCTCCGTTGTCCAAGTCGAAGACCTGATACGGATTCAGTAGTTTTCTAAAGCTCGATATAAGTTCCAGGCCCTGACAGCCGCCAGACTTGACATTCACAAAGACCAGCAGCGGCCGGACATCCGAGGGTACCATGCTGGGCTCAATGTTGGGCAACAGCAACACCAACAGCTTCTTGTCCTCGATGATCGTCTCGCGCAGGTTGTAGAAAGCGCGAACCTGACGAAGATCAGATAAACATAAATAAAATAGTTTGATAGTAGATTGATGAGTAATCAGTTGTTGCCAAGAGGATTTCTTTTGGGAAGCCAGTCACTGTTTAGATAAAACTGAATCAGTTTATTTTTAAACTTTCTTCAACCTTTACTAGCTTGTCTCATTACAATTAAAATCAAATCTGCTGAAACTCACCGCCTTTTGGGCATCCTCAAAGGTTAGCACTACCGAGCCGTACTCATAGTAGATGGGTCCAATACTAATGAATTTGTTCTCATCTGTCACGTATTTGTTCAGAATCTGTTCGTAGTTGCGCTGCGACAGACCCGTGGGCAGATTGCCCACGAATAGGGCAATGTTTGGTCCATGGGGATCCTGTTTGTGCTGCATGTAGAATCGCATCAGTTCCATTTGACGGATAGAGTCCTTGCCCAGCTGCTTCATAATATCCCAGGGACGTTCGTTCCACGAGAGAATGCGTTCGGTTACGCCGCGATCGAGCAACACTTCCGAGCATCTGATGGAGGGATTAACCATTAGTTTAACTGATGACTGATAATTGGCACTTGTAAGTGGTCTTACCTATAGTCCTGTATCTGGTTATCTTGTAGTCCAAATTTATCGAGTGCATCACGTATCAGGTCCTTGATGACGGTCGTATTATCGACCGGCACATTGACATACGGATCGTCCATGGAGCATTGCAATTTGCCCGGATAGACGCGCACATGTCCCTTGTCCCTGTCGTGAAACCTGAGATACATGGCCGGTCGCTTGCCCTCCAAGTGAGTCAGATTCAACACGGGCGTCGGATCCAGCAGCGGTGCATCCTCCATCCCAGCTGGCGCATACATGTCCGTCAGGAAGAACGCCTTTGGATCGCGCGTAATGTGAAAGGCGCGCAAAGCGGTGGTCAGTAACTGCTCCAACGTATATGTACGCTGCACGATGATGGCACGGTACTGCTGGCGTCGGAATGAGTTGTTGCCATCGAAGACCTTGATCATCTCTGTGGGAAGTCGATCTTTGTTATGCGCTGTGCCTGAACATTGACAGTTAGGTTACTTACCTATATCTTTCTCCTCGCGTTCCTTCTCTTTCTTCTCCCTGTCCTTCTCCGATTTGTCGGACTTGTGGCTCGAGGCATCGGCGCGATAGTGTGAGCCACCACCGGAACCACTAGGACCACCACCACTACCACCACCACCACTACCGCTAACGCCGGCAGCAACTGTGCCTGCACTTCCCGTTCCTCCACCGCCACCGCCGCCTCCACTGCTGCTGGGGCCGCCTGTTGCACTCATGCCATGCGAGGATTCGGCCTTGCCCATGGACTCCTCATCCTTAAAGCGAGGCGCATCTCCGCTGCTGAACTCCTCCGATATACTGCGTGCTAAACGAGCACATAGATACAATTCCGCACATTAGTATCTAGTTATTAACAAGAGGCTCTGGGTTTTAGTTTTGGGGTGTCTCTGGGGCGTCATGCAATGGGATTGGGTTAGTTGTCTGATTATGAGCGTGGCGAATATAATGCGATGTGAATAATGGTGCGAAATGGTTTGATTAGTCGAGTTAGTTAGTTAGTTGAACAGAACCAAAGTAACTAAAGCAGATAGAAAGGTTAGCGCCAAAAACTAGAAACAAGGAACCGATAACCAAAAAACCAAACTGAAGCCAAACTGGAGTGTAGACGGCAGTCGGTGGCACTTGCTGTTAGACAGATAGATTATACATAACGAGTGGGTAACAAATGGGTATCACCTCTGCGCTTCTGGTAGCGAGGCTTGCGCCAGCCGACGGATAAGCCGCGTACGCGTCTCAGCAACCGACCAAAGACGTGACCCTGCTGGCCCTGGCAATCGCTGGCACGGGATCGACTGCCATCATCGCTGATATCACCAGCAATGTCATCGCCACTGAGGCCACCCGTGCTGCGCGGTCGATCATCCAGATAGAGATCCTCGTACTCGACATCGTCAATATCGTCGTAGACATCGCGGCGTAGACGGCGGGCCGTGGATAGCGTATGATAATTATCATCGTAGGCCTGATAGTTGCCATCCTCGTCCTGTATGGTTATCTCGATGTTCTGCGACAGTCTGTCCAGGCTGTAGTTGCTCTTGACACCCCCTTTGGGGGAGCGTTTCGAGCGTCGTCGCTGGAACAGGCCACGTCCGTATTTCTTGTAGCGGGCAATGCCCGGCTCCTGAAACGATTTGCTCCGACCCACCGGCGACAGTTGCACTTGCGTTATGGCCGATGCGGGCGCCGGCGATGCCGAGGAGCAGTCACTGGAATTGGGTGAGCTGACGGAGCCACCCTTGTGCTTGGGCGCACTGAGTATGGGCTTGGGCTTGGCTTTCGCTGGAGCACCAGCACCGGCACCAGCACCAGTCTTTGGGTTGCGGCCAGCGAGCACGCTCAAAGCAGCCTTGGTCGGCCCGGGGGCGGGGGCGTTACCCTTGGCTGTCGATGTGGCCGTGACTGTGGCTGTGCCTGCGGCAGTGGCAGTTGCAGTGTTGCGCTGCTCGGAGGTGTTAGAGGTGTTACTATTACTACTATTATAGCTAAGATTGCTAATTAAATTCATGCTCGAGTCGAGCTCATCGGTGTTGGTCAGATCGCCACCCGTATCAGATGTCTCGTAGCAGCTCTCCCGTGGCGCCGTCTCCAGCTCAACATCGCCATGGTAATCCGTATCGCTGACATTGCGCGGCGATCGACGCGTGCAACGTTTCCGTAGCGACACATCACAATTATCATAATCGTCGCTCAGACCGTAACCACTTATATCACAGACACCGCCATCTACATCATCATCGTCATCCTCATCATCATCGTCATCAACGTCGCCATCTTCCGGCCGCTCATCACGCCGTCTACCACGCCCTCGCCCCCGACCATGGGCTAATTTGCGGAACAGACTCGTGTAGAGCAACTGCAGAGATGAGTTGGCTGATGGCGATTTTTGCAGTGGTCCCAACGGTACATGGCTGGTCGAGGTGGTGGTCAGCTGTAGGGCGCTATCTTGCTGCTCATTGTCATCCTCGTCCGGCTCTGGATCGAGCGGATCCTGCTCGTTGTTGCTCGTCTCGCCCACTGTCAGCGACGGCGTGGGTGAGACACAGAGCGAGGAGTTGGGTGTGGGCGGCGTTGAAAGTAAAAAATGTTGTTTCGATTGCTCAAGTCGCTGCCGGTGAAGCTCGAGCAGCTCCTTGAGACACATACCGGACGCAGCAACGTCGCCAGCCGCGGATTCGGCACCGAGCTCCGGGCTGGCTGCCGTTGCGTCAAAAACCAAAAAAGAAACGTTTAAAATAAACACAAGAAAAACTTAATCAACAAAATCTAAAACTCGAAATCTAAATAAAAAAAATAAAAAAACGAAAACAAAAAAAAAAAAAATAACAATAATAATAAGTAAAATCGCAGCTGGGAAGTCGAAAAACTGTTTGCGAATAATGTTGAATGTGATTTTGGGTTTGTGGTGAGGCGTTGAAGATGAGGCTTAAGTTTAAGATTGTCCATGGATACATTTAGGATACATTGAAATGTGCACAACATCGAGAGCTGATGCAGCTGATTGGTGAGTCTTTGTTTTGTTGTTGCTCTATTTTGGGTGAGTGAACTATAAGTGAGCTGCGTACGCGATTGTAACCCATTGGGCAGTGGGTTCCAATGGGATCGCGACTGTGATCGTTTTATTTTAAAAATGGCCAGCAAGGCAGAATGGCAGGGGACACTTGGTACTTACGACACGAATAGTCGCGCACAAGCGACGTTTTGGATTTGACCTGGACGCCAATAATCGCCTCGATTGGCACCTCAGTACGTGGTATCGACACTGAATGCGGAGGTAAGTAGATAGGTTGTAGTATACCAAAATTACATTCGGTTGGCAGGTACATGCGACATCCAGCGTGTGTGGTCATGCCACACCACTCGCACCGGTAGCCTGAAAAATAAATTTAAAATAAATAAATGATGTATTTAGATTGCTACAAAATTAAACATCCTTAGTTAAACTAAATTCTTATAGGGAGACCACGAAGACAGCCTGTAAGACCTGCTAATAAGTTCATTTACTTAGATCAACGCAGATAAAACCCAAGCAATCTACTAACTATCTATCTACTATAATGAAGTTATTTGCCCCAAACCACATAAAGCTAAATAACATATTGGGAAGATAAAGTTAAATATTTTGGGGGTTATATTAGACAAGAAATTTATCTTGATAGAACAAATATGATCTTCCACTTGTCCAAATTTAGGTCAACATTTATATAATATATTTTAGGTCAATAGTTAAAATTTTTAATGCGATTCCTACTTGGAGTAATGACCACGTTGTCATCCTAACAAACTTGAAATCGCTCAAAATAAGATACAAAAACCGATCCTATATCTGGAATCATTCTACCAATGACTAACATAGAAGAGCAAATATTGAAATGATATTGGACAGGCTCGAGAAGAGAACAAAAAAATTGTGCAACAAGTTTAAGCTATTCACTTGCGATCATATTAATCAATTAGAATTGTAAATCAGAGCTTTAGTTTTAGCATTAACTAATTAGTTGGGCTCGAAAAAAAGTTGCCACAGAACTAACAAGTTGTATGTAGTATTGATAACAACAGCCACCTATATTCCTTGTTAAAATCACATATAAGAATTATTTATTTACATGCAATTATAATTGAATTGCTTCAATTTAATGTGATTTAATTTGGAGACCCACCTGTGAGGCATTCCGAAGACCAACAGGTTTTCTTGCAGTAGGCGCATTTGGACGTTGATGGCAGATTACCCTCTCGCCAATGATGCTGTGAATTATATTAAGTATACGTAAGAGATGCGTATGTGTGGAAGAAAACCAGTTGCGAGCTGCGACTTGCGAGATTTATACTCACTTGATGCCTCACATTAAGCAATTCCTTGCCGGGCACGTATGTTGCATTCTCCGTGCAATCGGGCACAGCAAAATCTTGGCACTCAGTATGCGCGAAATATTCGCAAACTGTGAAGTGATACAAATGTGATTAGATCGGTTTTAAATATATAATTTAAATAAAAATATTCAACTCAAAAAAACAAATGGACTGCTACAGGAATTGGTTATGAAACACAACTCGAATTGACTGACAGCCATGAAACTGAGTACAGAAGAGAGTAGAGTGATGGGAAGGGAAGACAGGGTTAGGTGGTAGTTGATATAAATATGTTGGAGGGGATGAGGGCGGTGGAGGGAAGGCTTACCTAAACAATGCACCGCTGGCGTTTCATCCAATCGCTTACGGCAAACCGTGCAGAATTTTCTCTTGTGATGAGTTGGCTCCGACCAACAATGGGCGACGGGATTCTGTCCAAAGACATGACAGATGCCAAGTTATTCAATGTGACAACGATGCGAGCACGAGTTGAGTATGAGTGTGAGTGTGAGTGTGATTATGTGGTATGTGAATGCAAGTGGCATGGATTGTGTATACGCACCTTTATAATGCATGGCGCAATGCCGGAACAGGGCGTTACCACGCTTGTGACACATCGTTCGTGTATGATAAAGTTGCAAACTGAAAGAGAAACGGAAAAATGGCCAACATGAGTGAGTATCATTCATTTGAGACTAGAATATATAGGGACAGACAGGAGGTGACTGCAGCAAACTGTCTCTCAAGCGAGTATAATGTCAGGTTCTTATCTAAATGAAGCAGGCTTAAATACTACCCATATACCAAATATATATAAATAAATATATGTGTGTGTATATATATGTGTGCAGTATGTATGAGTTATGTGTGCTATGTAAATTTGACATTTCATGCCTGAGCCTGGGGACAGGCCGACGTCATCATCAGCCATCCATCCATAGAGCACCATTCACAGCAATGGCCAAGTTAGTTCTTGAGTTCATGGGCAACATATTCATTGAAGGTTCGCACACACACACGTAGCAGTTGCATGCAAGCAAACACACACACACACACACAAGCAGAAGAAGCAGCGAACGTTAAGTGGCTAACCGTTAAAGAGAAACAAAAGCTGCAGAGAGCCACGCACAAAAGCGAAAACAAACGCAGCAATAATGCAGGGCAAACAAAGACCTTCGTTCTCGCTCTCTCTATCGCCCTCGCTCTCGCTTGCACTAGTGCTCACACTCCCTCTCGCTTCGCTTGTGTTAGTGTGTGAATGGAAACAGCAGCAGCAGCGTCCTCCACTCTGGGCACACATACAAAAGACACTCTCGAGCATTGAGTGCAGCCCTGCCTGCTGTAAACATACACATGCACATATACATGAGTGTATTTATGTAGCTGTTGTTGTTGTTGTTGTGAGTGTGCTTGGAGCCCCAACATAGAAATTCGAATTTTATTTTTAGCAATGCGTGAAAGTTGGACACACACAAGCATACATACATATATACATATTTTATGTGCATACAGTAAATATATAAATTCATAATTGTCTGTATAAATGTGTGTGTATATTTATGCAACTTGTTATACCTATACACATATGTATACATACATACATACATGCATACATACATACACAGATACAGCTGTATGTCTGTTTGTTTGTTTGTTTGTAGAGGAGAGAGAACTAGGCCGCTGACCTGACGCTGACGCTCTGACGTCATGAATGAACTCATGAATTTTGTTGTTGTTGTTGTTGTCCTTGTTGTTGCTGTTGAGCTATGTAGATACACACACACACACACACACACACACACATACGTATATATAGAAATGTATATAAATAAACG
The DNA here is from genome assembly GCA_035043845.1 of Drosophila picticornis. NCBI lineage: Eukaryota > Metazoa > Arthropoda > Insecta > Diptera > Drosophilidae > Drosophila > Drosophila picticornis. The sequence goes on from JAWNMR010000362.1 coordinate 9,550,020, forward strand.
AGTACTCGACGCGTTTACGGCGCATGTTGCATGTTCCAAGTGGATCATTATTTTTTTTTTCATTTTTTTTTTTGGCCAAACGTGACGTTGGCATGAAACCAACTGCAACTTCTCAATCTCTGAATGTGCGTGTGTGTGTGTGTGTGAAATATAATATTATATTCTGAAAAGTGGCAGGCATAAATCGTGTTCGATGCAATTGCGACAAATTGAGCACGTGGAGATTTTATTATTTTTCAACTATATTTTAGAAATTCTCATTGGCATTATGTATACCATAATTTAAGCGTACGCATACGTATGTATGTGTGTGTCTGTGTGTGTGTGTGTGCGGCAACTGAGAAGATAAGCGCGTTGAGGACGCATGGGGAATTTTCAAATGTTTTTCTTCTTGGCAGTGGTGGGGAAATTCACGAAACTCAACACACTTTTACTTTTACATCTTTCGCCTTGGCTTGGCAAGGGCGCGTTATCGCTGTGTGCCTGTGTGTGTGTGTCTGTATGTGTGTGTGTGTGTGTGTGTGTGTGTATGTGTTGCTTTTATAACAACAATAACAAAGGAAACATAAAGCCAAATCGTCTAAAAGTACTCAAAGAAGTATGCAGCGAGTAGAAGTCAAAGCCGAAGCCGAAAAATATAAGGTGGCGAAAAATGTTTGCCAAGCGAAGCACACACACACACACATATATATACATGTGTATACATACATATATAGCATACACGAAACTAAATATATTTATGTGCATGTATTTGTGTTTATCTTTATGTGTGTGTGTGTGTGGCAATTGAATGGGCACAAGTTGACATGCGTAGTACAATAGCAACAATTAAAATTGATATTTGCATAGAACCCACTCCTCAAGCACACACACACACACACACACACATATATAAATATATATATATATATATATATGTATTTTTGAGAGAGAGAGAGAGAGAGAGAGAGAGAGAGAGAGAGTGGGAGAGCGCGTGAGATTTGCATGTTCAGCTGTGAGTTATAGCATTTTATATTTTTTTTCGTTTTTCATTTTTTTTTTGGTTTCAAGCAGGAAATCAATTTAAAATCAAACTTCCTGACAGCCAGCGAATACTCACTCATAGATGAAACCATAATTAAATATAGACGTGATTGGTTCAATGTGACGCATGCATAATATCTATAACCCTATTCCAATACATATATATATATATATATATATGTTCAATATTTGTGCGCACTTGAACTTGACCAGGGCCAACATGACGTATGCTCAACATGGCCAACTCAGCTCAAACAAGCAAATTCAATTTCGTTGGAAATGCCAACTTTTGCTTTGGCAAAACGTATATAAATCGAATCAAAGCCAGCAAACTCAATTTAAATTTATCAGTGCATCAAATTGCAGTGTTGTGTTTATTTTAAAACGCTGCCTTCAAAGAGCATAGCATCATTTTAGTTGGGCACAGCGCAATTGCTGCAAAACTTTGGTGCCAGTGTGTGTGTGTGTGTGTATGTGTGTGTGTGTGTGTGTGTGTGCGTCACACATACACTGCAATTTGGAGCACGCTGGCACAAGTACATACGTAAGCATTCACAAGGCAACAGTCAAGGATATCGCGTGCGTAGTGACTATGGACGATGACTACGGACTACGGACTACGGACGATGATTATGGATGGGCTATCAACGGGTGATGTCGACGCCGATGTTGACGTCGAAATTGCCGCCAGATGCGCTGTTTGCTACGGATTCAATTTGTATACCCTGGTAAAACACTGTTTACCAGGGCTGGATTATCTTAGATCTTTCAATGGATCAGAGAGTTCAAGGATATATCTGTTCAGTGTGTGTATTTATATATAAGCAAATATCAGATTATAAGTGATTTATTATATCACCTTTTTTTCATTTTAAATTTAATTACAATCTTTATTTATAAGTATTTAAAATAAATTTTTTTTATGTGTCTTAAATATTTCTTAAATACTTTTTTTAGTCCACATAATATAAAATTTCTTAGAAATATTATTCGAACTCTAATTAAATTACTTTGCTTTGTTTTAAATCAAAATAAATAAATATAGTTCTATAAACACAACTCGAACCCAAATTTCCGTATTTTGTTTTGTCATGTTTGAATATTTAAAGATGTTTTTAACTTCTTATGCATTGTCAGTGTTAAAAGAGACTGAATAATATATTACAATAAATAAATAATAATAATGCAATCATCAGCTAAATATAAAATTATTAAGTGCAACCGAGTCGTCAAGCAGCGAACTACATGAAAATCCCATTATCGACTGTTTGACTCGTAATATTTCAGAAAATCTTTAGATATAACCACAATTGGGTCAAATGTATATTTCACATTTGTATTCATTCAACTATTCATTCATTCATATTCGTCTTAAATTACAACAACTAAATTGCTTGTCGACCCTCTAAATTCACACTAATTTGATTTATATATTTATAAATAGCTTGTGACTAAAATAACAATTTTTTCAGCATTATATTTATTCAGAATGAAATATAACCGATGCCATCAAAAAAGATCTCTTCTCTCTGTAAATTCATCTCAATATTTAAGCAATACATTTTTGCACCACAAGTTTTTTAAGTTTTCGATGGAACTACTTTTCATATTACTCATTATTTGTGTTAGTGTCTAAGAGACGAGAAAAAGATTTTGTTTGCTTCGTGGACCAATCGATCCCCAAAGCTAAATGTGTTGGATCAAAGTATTGGTGTGGCATGCAACGTCAGCAATTACACTTGAGGACCGCAGGCGCTCTCTCTCCCTCTCTCCTTCTCTCTCACTATTTCTCTGCCTCTCTCAGTCTCTCCCTGTCTCTGTCCACCATCTGATAGATATGCCAGCCAAACTGACGACGACCCCCTTCTTTCCAAAAACACAAAAACAAATCTGTTTTCATTTGTTTGCTTTTGGCCATTGTTGTTGGTGGTGCTGCTGCTGTTGTTGCTGCTTTTGCTGTAGCTGGCGTGGATTGTGGTGCTTCCGTCGCTTTCATTTCGTTATGAATGAATAGCAGCGACAGCGACAACGACGACGACGACGTTGATGTGAAGAGGGTAATTAAACGGTAACGCCTCCGCACCTCTCCAGCAGCAGCACCACCATTGTTGGTGGCTACACTAAACAAAAAATCGCCATACTTTTGGCGCCCAGTGTAACTCATAAAGTATAAGTTGTTATTTGCTATAAATCTGGGTTTTTCATTTCTGGATTTTGGGTTGGATTGTGGGTTTTTTTAATGTCTGCGCACAGAATTTCTAAATTGTCTTTTTGTTGCTTATATTATTGTGAATCTTCGGTGAAGTGTCTGTCTTTATCTATGTCTACTCCGATCTCAAATCATTATTATTAAACTTTAGCATTTAAAGAATTATATACATATATTATTTATATTTAATTTAGAAAACCTTTTACCGAATTTAAAAAGTATTGATTCTAAAAATACCGCCTTGACTTTTGAGAAATGTATCTTTTAATAATAACAAACATTTCAAAACATTTCAAACATTTGTTTGGTCACCCACTTTAATAATTTAAATATGTCGTTCGCTGGCTACAGATGTGTTCATTTTTATAACCCTATATACAACATAAAGTAAAAACATATCAAATTAAAAATAAAATGTAATATTTAAATTAAAAATGAGCGCTTTTTTTTTAAGTGTAGTACTTTTGGTATTTTCGGTTGGTTCCGCTAACCAAACGCTGCCATATTCATGGCGGCCATTGATGACGCACTTTTAGCCCTTCGTTGCTATCGGCTAGGTCAGCAGCGGCAGCTACAGCAACGGCAGCAGCGGCAGCAACAGCAGCAGCGACAGCAACAGCAGCAGCGACAGCAACAGCAGCAGCGACAGCGACAGCAGCGTTATTACAATGGGCCATAACCACAGTGTAGGTGGTATGTAAAAATGTACAAATGTACATACTGTGAAAAGGACCCGCAGAGTGTGTGTGGCAGCCAGCCGGCTTGCAACAAGCCCACACACACACACACACACAGACAATTTTTTTAAACATTCATTACGCTCACCTGCTGCTGTCGCTGCTGCAATTGCATTTGCGTAGCGCCCCCGCAACCCTTGAAAACCAATTGAAATGTTGCCTGCAGCTGTGCGCATCCTGTTTGCACGTGTATGTGTGTGTGTGTGTGTGAGAGTGCATCTCGACCTACTTTCAAGCTAGTGCGCGAGAGCGAGAGAGGGAGAGAGCCAAATTCCTTGCCTGGCAACTGTGTAGGCGACTCTCTTCTTCTACCGCACTCTCTGCGTCTCCTCCGCTCATCCCCTCCTCTCTATCACTCTGTCTCTCCCCTTGCTCTATCTCGTTCTTTTCACATTCGCTCACTGTGCGAGTTTTGAGTAGCATTGTGGGTTTTTGACTTTTCAAACGCCTCCGCAAATGGGTTGTGCAGCATTCACCCGGCTGTTGTTGCAATTGCCTGCAGCCTGCAATCTCCAATCTGCAATGTGCAATCTGCTATCAAAATACACACAATTCACAACTTTCGCAAACAGTCCGCCGGACAACGTCCCAGTCGCAATGAGAAGCGGCGTGCAACTCAATTAGTGGCAATGCTCCAGCGCATCTTGTTGGTTAAAATGAGAACAGCGCCTGAAGCTATGCTTTGACAATTATCAGCACTATAAAAGAACACCAAACTATTCGCAGCGACAGGCATACAGATGCAAGTCAGTGTGTGTGTGTGTAAAGAAGAAGCATTAATATGTCGACACGTTCGCTCGTTTTAGCTTGCAATTAATACGCTGAAAATGTCAGCGTAAATAATTGCATTTAAAATTTGCCAGAGCTGAGTGTTTATTTTTAGCTGACACTGTCAAATTGCGCTAATGTATGTGTGTGTGTGTGTGTATGCGTGTTGAATTGCATATAAAAATTGGAATATGGCTTGCGGCTAAAGGCGCTCTTCTTCTTTCAACAACATTCACATGCTACGCTCGCAGCTACTTTTATATTACACAAGATATGTGTGTGTGTTGTGTGAGTTTTGTTGAAAGAAGAAGAGCAGCGCCTCTATAAACATTTTGCGTTGCGTATAAGAAAGAACGCTCTATGCAATAATTATAATAATAGCAAAAACAGCTCAAATAAACACAAATAAAAACGCGCGCGTGGCGCTTAACACGCTTCCAATTGGGAGAGGCAGCCAAGCAGCCAACCAGGCAGGCAGCGATTTGCCTGCTTTGATAGATGCTCGCTGCTCGCTGCTCGTGCCCCTGCCACAGCCACATCCCTAGTAGCCAGTTGCCAATTGCCAATTGCGGCAACACATACTGTCTGCCACTGTGACGTCGTTGCCGACTCACGTCATTGTACTTTTTTTCTCTTTCTTTTTTTTTTTTTTTTGCCAAGTTCAAATGCGCACACTTTTCGGCCACGCGCAAATAGCAACAGTTTCTTGGTGATGATGATGATCATGCATTTCTTAGTATACACTTTGGTCATGTGGGGAACGTGCGGATGCAGTCTGTAAAAATCACACGATTGCTTTTACTGTCGCTGGCCCATAACATTTATGGCAATTTAAAAAGTGTATATACATATATGCGTACATATGTATATATATATATATATATATATATATATATACTAGAAACTAGACAAATGTATTTTTAACATTTGCTGGCCACTTTTCGTTTGATTTGCGTTTTGGCCCGTTTTAGAGCGCTTAATGCCCATCAATTTGAACTTGGCACTCGCAGCTAATTAAATGCCACAAGTGCTCAACAATAGTAGTAAACATCATTTTGACACGATCTTTTACTATCAGACATGCTGTACATAATGATCTGGGTTGTGAACAGGAAATACTAATTTGAGCGAGCGAAAACGTAATTTCGTTGGACCCATTTAAATGCAAACTTTGGTCAAATAAGTTTGTAATCATTTTATATTCCAGTTTTCTTGACTAAGAAATAGTCTGTATTCAAATTTGTTTTGATTTTGTATATTTTATTTTTATTATTTTTAATGAGAGAAAGGCAACAAAAACACAGACGATTTTTAAAAACTATACTATTTCATTCAAAGCTTAGCCTGAAGATTAAAACTGCATTTTTTCTTATAAAAATTCAATGCCAAAAATAGTGTGCGGTAAAACTAGGCCAATTTTTGAGAAGCATAACTTGTTGATCATTATATTTTAATACTTTATTTACAACTGAACACAAATGTAACGACAAAAATAGTCATATTGGGATGGGTAAACCTGAGCCTGGTTTAATAAGAACTTGCCAATTTATCATGGTTTGAACTCCGAGTAACCTGTGACTCTTCACATTCAATAAGTGTTATTGACGATCTTAAATCGCCCCTATATAAACATACTGATTTTTAATTTCTACGACCGATTCGACTGAATATATTGTTGAGAATATATTACAGACTATACGGAGATATTAATCTCCATAGCTGGTCCTTAACAAAAGTAATATTGGTCTTCTTCGATGGGATATTTCAGAAGCCTTAACTTTAATTCAAAACTAGTCCTTTTTACTTGTGTTTTTTTTAATGTTAGGCGATTGCTTTTTCATTGAGCTACATCTTATAAAACAAAATTTATTAATAAAATTTAAGGTTTTTTCTAGTATAATAAAAATGTCGTCCACACTCAGACAAAATAACTTAAAATTTTATGGCGATTAGAAATCTCGAACTATTATTTCCTTCTGAGTTTGAGAACCTTTTTTTATATAAAAGTTTTCATTTCTTTCTTAATAAAAAATATAAAAATAACCTTTCTACTTGGTTTAATTGGAAATTATTTCTAAAAGATAGAATATTTTTCCAGTTTTTAAGGTGATTTTCATTTTAGAGAGATTTACTACCTTTCAAAGTTCCGATTTTTTCCGATTTTATGAACCAACATTTATCTGGGATACTTTACCCACTTATGGGTCTGCAATATTTATGTGTAATATTCTCGTAATAATGTTAGCAGAGAGTGATTTTTAAAATATTGATTGATTTGGCACTACGATCGATGAAACGCAACAATATCAAGACATTTGGAACTGATTTGCAAATGGATGTTTACCCAAGGTATTTTGGGATCGTTTCGAATTGTTGTTACCTACCCTCGCAGATGTAGCCTTGCTGTATGAGGCCCCACAGTAAATCCGAGCAGTGGTGACAGTAAGTTGGCTTATGAAATGTCTTCTTCACAAATGAATGCCCACCATCCGCCATTTTGTTTCGGCTGCTACTGCTGGAGCTACAGTTTCCGGGCGGCAAATGGCGCCGTTCTAAAAATCGCGTGGGACCGTTTTAGTGTTTGTTGGCTTTGTTGTTGCTGTTGCAGTTGTTGTTGTTAGTGCTTGAAGTAGTAGTTGTTGTTGTTGTTGTTGTTGTTGCTATTCTTATTTATTTGTTGTGGTTGGCACGAGACTTGATGTGCTAGCTATTGTTACTACTATTGTTGCTCTTATTGTTGCTGAAGCGTATGTTGCTTTATTCAATTTGGTGTTTGTTGCTGTTGCTTGTTTTGTATTGTTTTGTTTTTTTTTTGTGTTGCTTGATGGGCTCCTTGTTATATTTGTTGTTCTTGAAATGGTTTAGCAAGCCAACTAACTGAAGAAACTGGAGCGAACTAAGCCGCAGCCAGCTGAGGCAGTGGCAGAGTGCTTGGGCTTGAGCTTAAGCTGGTGCAGCTGGATCTGTGGAACAGCGGCAGCGTCGGTGGTGGCGTCTCCACCAAATTGGGCGTATAAAAGTAGGCGTGTTCGAATGTCGCCAACTGCTGCTGGAACACTACAACTACGGCTCTTGCTACTGCTGCTGCTGCTGCTGCGGCTGATGTTGCCCCTTGGTGTTTTTGTTGCTGTTGAGGTTGTTGTTGCTGCTGCTGTTGCTCTTCTTGTGGCAGCTCCGGCTCCGGCTTCAACTGCTGCTGCTTTTGGTGCTGCTGGTGGTGCTGACGACAAAAGCGATGACAAATGGAGTACAACGACGACGACAAAAATGACGACGACGGCTGCATTTTCATCCATTGGTCAACTGGTTTTTGCGTTTATCCAGACATTTGTTTGCCGGAATTCAGCGCCTCTGCGCCCCACTTTTCAACTTGAGAGCAGCGATAGCAATTGTTAATATTACTATTGATTCCTTTCGTTTATTTATTTATAAATATTAATATATATTATTTTTTATAAGATTTGTGGGCTTGGTTTTTATTATAGTTGAGTTTCAAGGCTACGTTGTCATTTACATTTAATAATAATAATAGTTACTGCTTCTTGCTAAACATGTATATCATTTTTGTTTTGTTTTTCATTATTTTGTTTAAGTTGTAGTTGTATATTTATAATTATTTTGTTTACTATGCGTTTCGAGTTTGGTGGAGTGTTTTGTTTGTTTCTTTGTTTTACTTTTTGTTACTTATTTACAATTAACAGTTGACTCTTGCTTCAAGCTCTGCACTAAAATCGAAAAAAACAACGTAAAGAGCAGGAGCACACTTTAATTACACAGTTGATGCGTTGCTGCAGCAGTTTCAATACTTTGGATATATAATAATTATTCTTGTGATATATTTGTTTTATTTGCACGTCGCGTGTAGAACTGAACAACAGCAGCGAAAATATTGGAATGTTCGTTAGAATCGAGACGAGCAGTTGGAGCATGTTTTTCCCCTCGTTGCTCAGCTCTGCGCTGCTTTGCTCTGCCTCCTTGTGTGCTACGTGGGCGCCGCACCCCCTCCCTCGACCAAAGAGCAAAAAAAAAAAACGAAACGAAAGGCAATAAAAGTTTCGAGATAACATAATATACACGAACGGGAGTTTGTCGTGCTCCACGAGCGAGAGAGAGAGAGAGCGAGAGAGCGAGCGTGCGCGAGAGCGCGTCTACGCGTGGTGAGTTTATAATGAGCAGCATTACCCGTTATTTGTGCGAACAGACTCGCTCACTCCCCTCACACACTCACACACACATACGTACACACCAGCAGCAGGCATCATATAATAATACAACTGGCAAAAATATGATATCAACAGCGTGTCAAGAGAGTCAAACGAGAGAGAGAGAGAGAGAGAGAGAGAGAGAGAGAGAGAGAGAGAGAGAGAGAGAGAGAGAGAGAGGGAGAGCGAGAGCGAATGTGTGAGTTATGCTCGGAATAGAAAACTGCATTTAAAGTTTTAGATTTGTTTGATAGTTGAAAGTACTGAATGAATTTCCTGGCACATTTGCTGTTGTCCAGTCCCCATAAGTATGCAGCGAACAATGCACAATTCATAGAGCAGCATTTTTTGGGGTGCAGCCACGCGGCTGATGACCGCATAGAGTCTGCCTTTTGTTAGGGAATGCTCTGTGCATGTGTGTGTGTGTGTGAGTGCGTATATGTATAGGTGGTTCTATGACGCCCACGCAGAGCACACACACACACATACACGGAGAGCCAAGGACAATTGTCCAAACTTGACCATTAACTCACACAAATTCTAATAATACGCGTCACACACTTGAATTTCACAAAAATGTATGGCACTATAAAAAGTAAAAGAAAAGAAAAGCACAACAAGGATCCGCAACAGTCACAAATATAAATAATGTACATACATATGTAGATATGTACTTGTGTGTGTGTGTGTGTGTATTCAAGTATAACACTATGTGAGGCAAGTGTCTGCCACAAAGGCCTGTCACTCCTGTCGCCTGTCGACGTGGGACGTTGTATGTGTGCTCAATGTGTCCTGTGTCCTGGTCAGGAGCAGTTGGCATGCGCACTGCCTAACTCACCACAGCTCAACAAGAAAAAAAATAATAGAAAAACGCAAGCTGTGCGTGCGAAAAGTGGCCAAGTTTAAGGATAAATCACTACGAAACAGCGCCACAAAAGCGAACCAAAGAAAACAGCGCACAAAATGTTGCGAAAAAGAAACCAAAACATTTGATTTTTTTTTTTAGGGGTTAACGCGGCGCATGGAAAAACTTGATGCCGCTTAATAAATTGCTGTTGTTTCAATGTGCGAATAATTGTTGTGGAAATTAAATGAAATTATTGATGATGCTCGAGATGAGTTGAGTGGAAGGCCGAGCAGTCAAAGCACTCGGCTGCTCGTACACACACACACACACACATGCATGAATTTGTGTATTTATACACACATATGAGGAGCAGCAGTAGCAGCAGCCGCAACACTTTGCACCCACTGCCAGAGTGGCCCCAGTAGCGCCCATTGCCCCCACGGCCCCTCCCCCCCCTCTTTCTCTTTATAAGAGCACTTCTCTCTCTCTCTCTCTGTCTCTCCCTGTCTGCTCTCCGCTCTTTCCGAGCCGCATGAGCAAATCGCAATAGATAGAGAATTTTTTTGCTCTCTGCCTCGACTGCTCCTGTGCCACAAACGTTGGTTCCTTGCCACACACACACACACACACAATTATATATGTATTCACTTAAACACACACCCACACACACACACATATATACAGATATGTATATATATATATATCAGCAAAGTCCTTGAATGCGTGGCTCTTATTTTCATAGTTTTGTTATTGCCATAAACAAAAAAAAATTATTTGGAAAATAAACAACACTTTAATGTTTTTAATTTAATGATTGCATTGCAAATAAATATTCTCAATAGCTGCGGAAAATTGTTCAGACAAACGCTGACGAACTTTGCACATATGACAACGTAATTTTCATACACACTCACACACACACACAGAAACACACAGACATACGCACGCAGACACATTCGTGCAGATACAAATTTTATGTACCATATATTTTTGCTGGACAACGACGGTAATATTCAGAAATTCGCAAAAACTGAAGCTGCTGCTGCAAATACAATTTGCACAATAATTTTCCATCTTTCATTTTTTTGATTTGTGTTTGCACATCAACATTTTCACTGCTGCTGGGCGACTGCTATTCCTAATTTTCCTCTTCGCCCTTTTGACAGGCGTTGGGTATTTTTTTTTTATATAGATATATATATATACATATATATATATATATTTTTTTTTTTTGCACTTGATTTTGGTTACGTTTTCGTTTCGCGTTTTTTTATTTTATTTATTTATTTATTTTTTTTTTGTGTATTTTGGTTTCTGCACTGCGAAGCATTCGATTGTTTATGGAAAATTTTCACAAATTGAGTGTACAAGTTTTCAAGTTTTTTCTGCGTTTCTTGTACATTTTTTGCCCACTTTGGTGTGTGGTATGTGAAAATGAATGTGAAAAATTCTTCTCTGTGTGTGGCAGTGCCCCCGTCGTAACGTACAAAGAGCACACACCTAGTGGTTGTGTGTGCTTGTGCCTCGCTGAAGACGATGGTGCGCTCTGACTGGGCCCGAAAAACTGTTCAAACGCTGCTCGCTGGCGCCACTCACCACTCATCATTTACAAAAACTCACCACTCGCCACTCGGATCGGCTACTGCTGCCCGCAAATTTGGCGTGTTGAATTTTTCTATTCATTTTTTTTTTTTGGCGGCCGCAGCGGAAAGTCCCACCAACAACACTGGGAAAATAGTGGGAGCGTTGCCCACATTCGCTCAACAATCAGTGCGCTCTCTTTCTCGCTCTCTCTCTCCCTCTCTCGCTGTCTGTCTCTCTCGCTGTCTGTCTCTCTCGCGTCGCGATACTCCCGCTCAGGCTGACAGGCGTCCGCTCTTCTTGTTTTCCGTGATGTTTTTGTATTTATTCTTTCTTTTTTTTGGCGTTATAGTGATGAAATTATGACTTTAAGCATCGATATATCAAATAATCGACATGTTATCCTTTTTGTTGTATCTAAACGACATTCAATTTATCGTCATGTAGAAAATAAAATAACTTTAGGCCTGAAAGCACTTAAAATGTTTAAATTTATGTTAAATAATGTGTTATTAAATGTACTCTTCAAGAACTATATATTAATCCTTTTATGTATTTGATATTCAAATTCACTTACCTGCCACATAATAAATCATTTCAACGAAAATTATATTTCAAAATCTATTTGTAGCCTTAAAAACTACTTGTTGGTCATGGAAATCCAATTGTAATTTTTATGAAGTTGCTTGCATTAAGTGGAGACAGCAACACCATCTAGCCAATACCTCAACCATTTCCGCTTTATATCGCTTAACCGATATTTGGCAGTGTGACCAATAATTAATTAATTGTAAATAAGAAAACGTTTTTGAAATGCATTTATTTTATTAATTTCTTTATTAGCATGTGTAACAAATGCCAGCAGTTAAAAATTAAGCGCCATTTTAAAAGATGATGTGTGAATATAAATATATTATTTTCTTGTTTTTATGATTGGCAATGAAATTTAAATGTTACCACATTTACTTGAGCACGCAGGTGTTTTTGAATTCGCTTAGCTGTACTTGACAGTTTAGTTCAAACAACGTACGTCTATACAGATATGAATGTATATATATGTGGGAGGTTTAACGATCTATTAAATATATCCAGCGCCTTGAGGCTTGTAGACGGCACCAAATTACATCTCAAAGGTACAATAACCTCAGTTGTTATTAAATGAGGGTTAGTTTTAGCTTTATAAGTAATTAGTTTGTATATATATAAATATTTGTATTTTTTTTTTGGGTCAAATAAAATTTGTCAAGCGTCTGTGGAATGGAACAAGCTACGAGTACATTTGAATAAATATGTTTAACAGCATTTATGTATGTAAAAGTTTATAGCTCCGAGCACTGTGTAATCATTAAAATAATATAAGACAAATACGTTACAGATATAGGTATATATATAGTTTTTTTTTTCGATTATGTTGAATACAAATACACGCATACATTAAGGCGACTTTTATGGTAATGGGTTTTTCGCGTTTTTTGTTGCACTCTAGCCAAGGCCGTGATCGTCGAAGAAACTTTGCGGTGTTTCATCCTGTAAAATGGAAATGCGTTCTTCATTATGTGTCTCTCGGAATTTAACTGGATTGAATATGCCAATAATTAAGGATATTATATCAACAATTATGCTACACATATCTTTGTCTTTTTCTCTTTGTTTGCAACGTAAAATTACAGGAAACTAAGCTTAGGGACACCAAATTGGGACAAAATCAACAGGTGGTAAATAAAATCAAATTTTTGATAGTTTTCTTCTTTTTTTTTTAGAGCAAAGCAAGAGAGATAGACAGACAGATAGAGATAGAGAGAGTGGAAGAGAGAAATTGAGGCACAATTAAATGTCAGCGCAGTGAATCGAGCCAGTGTCAAACAATCATATTACCAATAACAGCAATCAATAAGCTATAATTATCATAAATTAAACAAAATTAAATGAAAACAATAAAGTAATCACCGTTCAACCTTACCTCTAAGCATATTACGTACATAATTTTTACATACAAATACACATACATACAATTTTGGTGTTTTTTTTTTTTTTTTGAAAAATATTTCATTTGTTTTTATTATTGAATATACAAAACACAGGAATTTGGCTAAATTGTACAACACACATAAACGAAGTTAACTATATATAGATATAGATATATATATTTTTTTTTGTATATAAACTATTGGTTTTTATGTATTAATAACTAATAAAAGTTTTACATTTCATTTGTCATTTGCTTCATCTTTTTCCATCGGTAAAATTTAAAGCTTACTTTTACTACATATTGCATTTTTTCCCTAGTTTCGACTGTTATTGCCCAATTTATGACTACAAATAATGTTCACATTGCTTCTTAATTTGAATGATCTCGGAATGATATTGACTTAATAAATAATGTTTTGAAAAAAAAAAACGCTCATGAGGAGGAGGCCGGGGGGAGGTAGGGGGTATTAGAGTTTTGCATGAACTTTACTCAAGACTAAAAGATGAAGTGTGGTGGAAAACCGCGCCATAAATGCCGAGTTGAGTTGAAGTTTAAATTCTCGTTTAACGGTTTTTATTTAGCCTTGCTACGTGAAAATACTAATTGCACTTGAATATTTGCTTAAGTAGTGAAATTAAAGTGATTTTTGTATTAGCCTTAACGATTTAACAGCACACACACACAGCTACACACACACACACACACAACATTTTTCATATATGTGCATTGTGAGTTGCATTTGCTACTGTTGCCGAGTGTATGTGTGTGTGCGTGTGTTGTGGTGTGTGTATATTGAGGCGTGCTTGCTTGTTTGCGTATATGTGTGTACGTGTGTGTGTGGGTGTGTAATATTAACTATATTCTACGTAATGGCTTTCTTTTAGAGTAGTCCAATGTCTCTTAAAGTGCCCTCAACAGCTTCGTCCTGGAGTACAGAGAATATAAGAACAATAAGAACAAGAAGTGTACAGTTACATAGATAAAAGACGTGTTGTTGTTGTTGTTTTTGTGTGAGTGTCAATTTGCTTAACAGAAGAACGGCACAAATCGTTTGGTGTATGCTTGAGTGTGTGTGTGAACAGTTATTTATATAATAAGTATATATGTGTGTGTCTGTGTGTGTATATGGCGTATATGTATTAGAAGCGCGCAGGGGCGGGACAAAAACACAAACTACAATCACTTTTGTGTGGGTGTGTGTGTGTGTGTGTGCAGCCGTCCAAGACCGGCAAAGCTTTGCTATATTTACAGCCTCGAGTTGGATTATCCAAAAGCACAGAAGAATAACAAATTACTCAATCCCCAAACTAATGTTTTTCACTGCTTCGAATCAGACTTTCAAAACTGTAGTGCTAATAATTAAACTGTTATTGAAATTTGTCAAACAGCTAAGTCATATTATTATTTATTTTTTTTTTTTTTTTTTTATATGTATATTTGTATTTTCTTTTTACACTGTTTTATTCTTGTTTTTGGTTTTTTTTTTTCAACTTTTATTTAGTTTAGATACTCATTGAAGTCCTGTTGATGGTTGTATTTAACATCGATATATGCAGTGGCGGGTAGGGTAAGCGTTAATAGTAATAACAATAGAGAGAGGGTATTTTGGTTACACATTTAGATATGCAATGTAAATAAAAGTATTGTAGTTATGTATCTTGCAACAATTGGGTTTTAGTATCGTTTAGTTCAGTTAGTATGTATGTAATTACTACAGCACATTGCTACAAAACCAACATATACATATGGTAAATATAATATTGTACAAATTATGGAATTACAAAAAACAACTACAAAGATCATGCAAAACGATTCAATTGTTACCTCTCCTCGATTGCTTTTTTTTTTCTTTTTTTACACAAATATTTTACTAAACATTTGACTACAATTGAATGGCAAATATTGTTCTATTTAACATATATATTCTAGATGTTTATATGGATGGACGGAACTACGTTGGTTTCTTTTCTATATGATATTTAGGATTTACAATTATGGCAAGCGCAATACTTTGTTTAAATAAAAAAAAAACGCATTCATTAATAATTATTTTCGTTTTGTTTTTTGTATGTTTTTTTGTTGTTTGTTTGGCTTGTGGGCAAATCGGAACATAAATTGAGATGCGCATGGGGCAAGCAATGACAAGTAAAAACGGCAAAAATAATCGACAATTTCAATCGAGTGTGTATCGTTTTACAAAATATACTCAACTTAAATTAATTAGAAACAGTTTCACTGAATATATATAAATGTATATACAAAACACACAGCATTTCAGTTGACAAAAAGCTATTGCAGTGAGTAAAAGAACTCTTCTTGCTGTTGTTTTTAATGTGTTTTGTTTTTCGGAGTTAAAAATTCATAAGTAATATTAGATTGGTTTGCACAAATAAGAGAAAGTAAAGAGAGTCAAACAATAATTAAGTAGAGAATTTGAAACCGTATTATAAGTGAAATGCATGAAATGACTTATAAAATTGTATAAATGGAAACAAACACTAACATAAAAATTAAAACGTAAACAAAAAAAAAAAACCAGCGAGTTGAATAAATATGTAGACCAATTAACAATATTTCCGACATAGATATATATAAATATATATAAGATATAGATGTACTGATGTACACAACAGTATGCATTAAAGATCATATGTCTCGGGTGTACTGACCTCTTGTAGCAGATCCTGTGAGGCAATCGCTTTGAGGACATTTTTCTTTGATGTCTCCTGGATCTCGCCACCGATCAGCAGTTCGTCCAATATGAAATAAGCTTTCTCAAAATTGAATATGATATCCAATTCGCATACCTAAAAAACAATAATAACGCATAAACAATACACTTTCAACAGATAATCAAACCATGCTAAACTTACGCTGCCAAAATACTTATCCAAGAGCTCAACATAACGGTGAATTATCTCCAGGGTCAGCAGCTCGTTGTCATTTTGCTCGATGGCGCAGCAGAAATATAAGCTGGCATAACTGCATCATGCACAGCAATAAAATAAACACCAATTAACCAAAACATTAACCAAGAATGGACAAAAGTATGTTCTTACCGCTTATAGACAATCTTGCAGTCTTTCCACTCGAGGAACGAACACATTTTGGGCTTGCGGGCTAATATCGTTGTGACCAGCTCGCGAGTAATCTTCTTTTTGGTCTTATCTGGATAGGCCATGTACCATTTTTGTAGCCTCAATTTGCCCTGACGACTAAACAGCAGCATGAACAGCATCTGTCAACACAATGAAATACAAATAATTACTATCGCTTATTGGCAAAAAAAAAAAAAAAAAAAAACGGTGACTCAGGTGAGTTGCGCTGGCCAGCAAAGCATTTCAAACCAAACCACTTTAAAGCACGTTAAACAAGCACAACTAGTCGCTTAATATTACTGACCATTATAACTGTTGAAGCTGTGTGTTTTTCTTTTCTTAATGGGCCGCAGTTGTTAGAAATATTAATAAAATTAGACTTTTTCACTCAGTACATAAAAAAAATGCTTCTTCTATAAAGTTTCGCATTCACCACGACCGCATCAATCAGCTGTAGGCCAAAGCAGGTGAGAATGGTTAAGATATTTAGTATGTTATCGGTTTCAAAGAGAGAAGTGTAAAAAATTCAGATACATATTATTTTAATCCGTTAGTTTCCCTGCCCCAATACAAAACAAAAAATTATTATTTGCCAGATTTTTCACTACGAAATACAAAATAATTTATTGTGTTATTAGTACATATATATAACACATAAACAGCGGGAATATCAACAGTGCTACTTAGTGGTTCATTCTTGTGGAAAACAAATGAAACGTTCTTTTAGTTCATTTAGTTCCTCTTTGATCAACATAGAAGCGACGTTGGCAGTCTGCCGTTTATGCAGCTGTTGTATTAAAGGCGTGCAATTTTATAATTTGCGTTTAGTTTGCAAAAGAATCATACAGGCAAAATGACCATTAAGCTAAATGCGAACGTTAACAATCCACCCATAAGTAAGTCTTTGCCAAGTGAATAAATATGCTTGCAATATTGTGAGGTTATGGCGAAATCATTGCGGGCTGCTTTTTATTTTTATTTATCTATTTATGTACACAGTTTATCTAAATATTGCATCAGTATTCAATGAATAACACAAATACACTTCTACAGGCGGTTTGGCAACGGCGCATTTGATAAAGGCAACGGTGCCCGTGGAAATCATTTGGAGCAAGGAGACTTCGCTGCAGTTTCCCGACAATCGCATCCTCGTTTGTCACTCCAACAATGATGTGTTGCGGGCGCTGGCACGTGCTGCACCCGATTATCGGCTGTATGGCGAGACGGCCATCGAGCGAACACAGATCGATCATTGGCTATCGTTCTCGCTGACCTGCGAGGATGACATCTCCTGGGCGATGTCCTTCCTGGACAAGTCCATTGCGCCGGTCACATATCTGGTGGCCAATAAACTGACCATTGCCGATTTTGCGCTGTTCAATGAGATGCACTCCCGGTACGAGCTACTCGCCGCCAAAGGCATACCGCAGCATGTGCAGCGCTGGTACGATCTGATCAACGCCCAGCCCTTGATCCAGAAGGTGTTGCAATCACTGCCGGAGGAGGCGCGTGTTAAGCGCAGCATCAACACTGAGCCGGCGGCAAAGCCAAGTGGCGAGCGCAAGCAGGAGGGTAAATTTGTGGAGTTGCCGGGCGCTGAGATGGGCAAAGTTGTGGTGCGTTTTCCGCCCGAGGCATCGGGTTATCTGCACATTGGACACGCCAAGGCGGCGCTGCTCAATCAATACTATGCGCTGGCCTTCCAAGGCAAGCTGATCATGCGTTTCGACGACACCAATCCGGCCAAAGAGACGGTCGAATTCGAGAATGTCATCCTGGGCGACTTGGAGATGCTGCAAATCAAACCAGATGTGTTCACACACACCTCCAACTATTTTGATCTCATGCTTGACTACTGCGTCCAAATGCTCAAAGAGGGCACTGCCTACGTGGACGACACGCCGCCCGAGCAAATGAAGTTGGAACGCGAACAGCGCGTTGCATCCGAAAATCGTTCAAACTGTATGTTTATTCTTGAAATTCTTAACATAATTTTTGTTATGCCATATGTCAATCTCATGTCTCCTCTTTCCCAGCTGTTGAGAAGAACCTGTCGCTGTGGCAGGAGATGCTACAGGGCTCTGCGGCTGGCCAAAAGTGTTGTGTGCGCGCCAAGATTGACATGTCCTCACCCAATGGCTGCATGCGTGATCCAACAATCTATCGCTGCAAAAACGAGCCACATCCGCGCACAGGCACCAAATACAAGTGAGTCTTAACAGAAAGCAGATCAAACATCTCAATTCGGAATCAAAATATATTATATCTAAGATGCTTGATCAGTCATGCTAGAGTCAAAGTCAGCGAGTTTCATTTTGTTTAATTAATTAAATGTATTTAGAAACTTAGATTAGATAAACGTATTAGCCACAAAGGTCTACCACGCTGTGGTATTCCTGTGCGTGTAGATAAATCTTTGATTTTCTCTAGCAAATTGCTAGATAAAAGATATTTGTATACAGTTTATCTTTTGCCTGGCTGGCTTTAAAGATGGAGACTTCATTTCCTGCGAAATCAATGCATCTTTCATAAGGGAAATTAAGTTATAATTTCTTAATATTAGAAATTAAAGAAATATTTAAAATGTTGCTTGCTAATAAGAACTATTTGATATGGTTAGGGTGTATCCCACGTACGACTTTGCCTGCCCCATTGTGGATGCCATTGAGAATGTGACGCACACGCTGCGCACCATGGAGTATCACGATCGGGATGATCAGTTCTATTGGTTTATCGATGCACTAAAGCTGCGCAAGCCTTACATCTGGGAATACAGTCGCCTGAATATGACGAATACGGTGCTGTCGAAACGGAAACTGACATGGTTTGTGGATTCGGGTCTGGTGGATGGCTGGGATGATCCACGGTTTCCTACTGTGCGCGGCATCATCAGGCGCGGCATGACCGTCGAGGGCCTCAGGGAGTTCATCATTGCGCAGGGCAGCAGTAAATCGGTGGTGTTCATGAACTGGGACAAAATCTGGGCGTTTAATAAGAAGGTGATTGATCCCATTGCCCCGCGTTATACGGCGCTGGAGCACGACAAGCGTGTGATTGTGAATGTGGCAGGTGCGAAGCTGGAGAAGGTGCAGGTGCCCGTCCATCCCAAGGACGAGAAACTGGGCACCAAAACGGTAACAATGGGTCCGCGCATCTACATTGACTACGTGGACGCTGAGGCGCTCAAGGAGGGCGAAAATGCCACCTTTATCAACTGGGGCAATCTACTCGTCAAGAAGGTGAACAAGGATGCCAGCGGCACAATTATATCTGTGGATGCAGCACTCAACTTAGACAATAAGGACTTCAAGAAGACACTGAAACTAACCTGGCTGGCCGTCGAAGATGATGCCAGCGCCTATCCGCCCACGTTCTGTGTCTACTTCGATAATATCATCAGCAAAGCGGTGCTCGGCAAGGACGAGGACTTCAAGCAGTACATTGGCCACAAGACACGCGACGAGGTCCAAATGCTCGGCGATCCCGAGTTGAAGAAGTGCAAGAAAGGCGACATCATTCAGCTGCAGCGTCGCGGCTTCTTCAAGGTGGACAATGCCTATGCCCCGGCCAGCCCCTACACAAATGTCATCTCGCCCATCATACTCTTCTCCATACCCGATGGCCATACCAAGGACATGCCCTCCTCCGGCCTCAAGATCAATGCGGCCCCAACTCCGGTTGCTAAGACAAATGTAAGTAAAGCAAAATGTTTCTTTTTGTGTATCAGAAGCCATTGTCAAAAGCATAGAAAGGGCATATTTATGAATAGAAACAATTCTTAACGGCATTGAAAGGTTATATTTAAGGAGAAATGAAGAGCGATAAAGGGGGGTGACTAGGATTAGGAATATGACGGAGAAATACTGAGAGTAAGGCTGGCCTACGAATGGAGAATAAAATAGGGCAACTTGTGAATATCACAACTATTTTTAAACATATAAGCCAGACTTGATTTGATTTGTACGTGTCAAAATATGTAGAATAGACTTGAATTGATTAGAATCGCATAGAAAGCATAGTTCGAAATTATTTATTGTCTGTGTAATTATTTATAGAACAATATCAGCATCAATATATTTAAGGTAGACTTGAATTGATGAGAAATTATTTATTATCTGTGTATTTATTTCAAGAACAATATCAGAGGTTTGTTGGTATATAAAAATATATGAGCCACGCTTGAATTGCTGAGAATCGCATAGAAAGAATAGTTTTAAGGCGTAAAATATTTAAGTAAATAAGTAATAAATAAAGATCAATATTAAATTGATCATAGAAGAGGTATATAAATATTTTTCAGAATTATAAGACTGCTTTAGGAATAACCAATAATTTAAATCATGTAATATAAATCACGGTTTAATTTGCCAGTCACCAAAAACGCAGTCGCCGGTTTTTCAAAGCTGCGCAGCTCTAACGGTACAAGATAAGGGCAAAACCAGTTGTTGACTCTACTTACGATCGGTTTGGTTACTTCACTTTTTTCTTCTTCTTTCTGTCATACCTTTGCTGAGCGCGCAAGAAGAAGAAGAAGAAGCTAACGTTGGTTTCTTGGTGAAAAGTAATTTCTGAGTTCGCAGCTGACACGTATTCAAAAAAAAATAAAATAAATAATTGAAAGAATAGCTGAAAAAGTATTTCATTTGATTGATTGATTTTGAACCATTAACAAATTGTTTACACTATTTGCAGGCTGCCAGCAACAAAACTGCCAACGCTGCAACGAGCAAAGTCGCAGAATTGGACAAACAAATTGGCCAACAGGGCGATTTAGTGCGTGAGCTGAAAGCCAAAAAGGCAGCCAAAGATCAAATTGACGTTGCCGTCAAGAAATTGCTAAGCCTCAAGGCGGACTACAAGGCAGCCAGTGGTCAGGATTGGAAGCCAGGTCAACAACCGCCAGTAGCAACTGCAACTGCCACAGCTGCCCCGGCTACAGCCAACGACGCAGCTGCTGTAAACGCCAGCATTGTGAAACAGGGCGATTCAGTGCGTGAGTTGAAGGGTAAAAAGGCACCGAAGCCCGAAATCGATGCAGCTGTTAAGCTACTGCTCGAACTGAAGGCTCAATACAAGACGCTAACTGGACAGGACTGGAAGCCAGGCAGTGTTCCAGCTTCAGCTCCAGCTGTACCTGCTGCTGCTGCTGCTACTGCTGTTAGTTCCTCAGACGTTGCTGATCTGCTAACCCAAATAGCTGCACAGGGTGATAAAGTGCGTGAGCTCAAAGCAGCCAAGGCGGACAAGCCAAGCATTGATGCGGCGGTCAAAACGCTGCTCAGCCTGAAAGCCGACTACAAACAGCTCACGGGCACTGATTGGAAACCAGGCACCACAGCGCCACCGGCTGCTGCTGCTCCTGCTGCTATTAAAGTCAAGCAGGAAAAGTCACCGGAACCGGCAGCTGCCAGTGCTGTGGCCACATTGCTGGGCAAGATCACGCAACAGGGCGACAAGATACGCGAGCTGAAGTCGGCAAAAGCGGAGAAATCGCTGGTCGATGCCGAAGTGAAGCTGCTCTTGGCACTGAAAACGGACTACAAGAGCCTGACAGGTCAGGAGTGGAAACCAGGCACAGTAGCCCCCACGGCGGTTGTAACTGCTACCATTGACTTAACCGCTGAGCAATCTAACATTGCCGACGTCTTGGCCAACATCCAAAGCCAGGGCGATAAAATACGTCAACTCAAGTCGGCAAAAGCAGCCAAGGCCTCTATCGATCCCGAAGTGAAAACACTTTTGGCCCTGAAAGCAGAGTACAAGCAGTTAAGTGGCAAGGATTGGACACCGGACACCAAGGCCGAAGTCAAGGTGGAGATGGCAACGCCAGCAGGCAATGAGCAGCTGACGCTGGACATTAACGCTCAGGGCGAGAAGGTTCGTGCCGCCAAAAGCAGCAAAGCCGCCAAGGAGATTATCGATGCGGAGGTCAGCAAGTTGTTGGCTCTCAAGGCCAAATACAAGGAGGTAACCGGCACAGATTTTCCCGTTGCTGGTCGTGGCGGTGGCGGCGGGGGTGCTGTCAAGAAGGCACCCAAAGAGCCACAGCCGAAACCGGCCAAGAAGGAACCGGCAGCAGCAGCTAAACCGGATGCCTCGTCTGGCGTTAAGAAACAAACCAGATTGGGCCTGGAGGCCAGCAAGGAGGACAATCTGCCCGAGTGGTATTCGCAGGTGTTGACCAAGGGCGAACTGATTGAATACTACGATGTGTCCGGCTGTTATATACTGCGTCCCTGGTCCTATGCCATCTGGAAGTCGATCAGGAACTGGTTCGATGCTGAGATTACGCGCAGCGGCGTTAAGGAATGCTATTTCCCCATCTTTGTTTCAAAGGCGGCGCTCGAGCGTGAGAAATCCCATATTGCTGACTTCTCGCCAGAAGTCGCGTGGGTAACCAAATCGGGTGAATCCGATTTGGCGGAACCAATTGCTATACGTCCCACCTCTGAAACGGGCATGTATCCGGCCTACGCTAAATGGGTGCAATCCTACAGAGATTTGCCCATCCGCCTGAATCAGTGGAACAATGTTGTGGTGCGTACAGAAATTGATAATCCAAAAAAAAAACAAATTTATCCTTGTTTATTTGCTTTTTATAGCGCTGGGAATTCAAGCATCCGCAACCGTTCCTGCGCACTCGTGAGTTCCTCTGGCAGGAGGGTCACTCGGCATTCGCCAACAAGTCGGAAGCCGAAGCGGAAGTAGTCGAAATGTTGGATCTGTATGCACAGGTCTACACGGATCTGCTGGCCATACCCGTGGTCAAGGGCCGCAAGACCGAGAAGGAGAAATTTGCTGGCGGCGATTATACGACCACTGTGGAGGCGTTCATCTCAGCATCCGGCCGGGCCATCCAGGGTGCGACCAGTCATCATTTGGGCCAGAATTTCTCCAAAATGTTCGATATTGTGTACGAGGATCCGGAGACGCAGCAGAAACAGTTTGTTTACCAGAACTCATGGGGCATTACTACACGCACCATCGGTGTCATGATCATGGTGCATGCGGATAATCAGGGATTGGTGCTGCCGCCGCATGTGGCCTGCACGCAGGCAATCGTTGTGCCCTGCGGCATCACCGTCAACACCAAGGACGAGGAGCGTGCCCAGCTGCTCGGCGCCTGCAAGGAGATCGTGAAGAATTTGAGCCGAGCCGGTGTGCGCTGTGAGGGCGATTACCGTGACAACTACTCCCCGGGCTGGAAGTTCAATCACTGGGAACTGAAGGGCGTACCCATACGCATTGAGCTGGGTCCCAAGGATATGCAGGCGAAGCAGATTGTCGCCGTGCGTCGTGATACCGGTGAGAAATTGACCATTGCGTTGGCCGATGTGGAGAAGAAGATACCAGCGTTGCTCGAGACCATTCATCAGAGTATGCTGGCCAAGGCGCAACTGGATCTCAGCACGCACACGAAGCTCGTCAAGAGCTGGTCCGAATTCTGCGATATGCTCGAGCAGAAGAATATGCTGTTATCGCCGTTCTGCGGTGACATCGCTTGCGAGGATCAAATCAAAGCGGACAGCTCACGTGGCGAAGAGGCCGAAGAGGGTGCACCAGCCATGGGCGCCAAATCCCTCTGCACACCCTTCGATCAACCAGCGCAGATAGCTGACAACGACAAGTGCATCCATCCCAAGTGCAGCAAAAAGCCCAAGTTCTACACGCTGTTTGGACGCAGCTACTAAGCGGAACACACCTGATTCTTATTAACTCTTTTCTAATTTGATTCAATAATTAGTTGCTTAACAAATGACTTGAATTGATTTCGATGCGACACACGATTATAATCGAAAACGAATGTGTTTGTTTTGGTTTTAAAAAATATATAAAATTAAAAATCTTTGTCATCTACACAATGCAGTGTTTGTAGTGTTTACATATATACAACATTGGAGGGTTTATTACCCCCAAAAAGATCGAATTAATGCCATTTTTTCAAATCACATAACTGGCTTTCTATATGCATACTTACATATATATATTGTCTGAAGCTGAAGTTAAGTAGAGCGTTTTAGCAATTGATTGTTTATTGGTTTACCTGTTTTTAATACGCATTCTTTACTTACCCGTTTTTTCTAATTTCAGTTGTGACATTTTGACAAAATGCAAGCTTTAAGCAAAATCCAGTCTAGTTCAGTCATTTAAATGACACCTATGCGAATATAATTTATACTTTATTTCTTTGTATCGAACAATTTTAAAGAATTTGTTTTTAAAAATAAGCATTCAAAACAAAACGGTAATATTTTGCTGCTTTTTATTTATATTTTAAAAGCATTTAAAAGCTTTCATCTACAATCGAACTGGTACTTTTTCTTTATCTATATTAAATCGGAAATTACAGCGTTAAAACTACAATCTTGTTCTCCAGCTTGCCAGCTGCCAACTGACGTACTGCATTCAATACATTCACCGGCTGACTGTGTAGAAAAAGTAGTCAATGAAGCTTATGAATTGGCGGATTACAAATTTATTATAGCAAAACTCTTACTCAGAATGCGACATCCTGTTGGAAAATTTCTGTTAAACATTGAGTGAGTGAGAAAGAGGAGGGGCTTTCCCGACTTAAAAATACCCAGTACCAAGTATATCTGTTTAATCATATGCAAATTGATTCAAATTTCTGAATAAATACTATTTACATAAATAATTGCTAAATTTATATAATCAATTATATTTTCTTTCTCCCCTTTATAATATATTATTGTGACAAGCTCTGGTTTTACTCAATCAAAATAGTATCAAACATCGTCTCATTAAAATAATTGAATACAGGCAGCTGGTTATTATGTCTATCTAGTAAATGCAGTTCTGATACAAATCCATATTGTGAGCTGAGAGAACCCGTTTGAATAAATGTAATGAATATTCAATTGGATGGAACCCCAACAAATAGAATTGTCGCTACTGGAAAACTATTGTGAGTGGAAGGTGTGTGAGTTCCACACCTAATTAAAAAGCCGTTTTCTTGTGCGTAAGTCGATGTAAATGCCACCTGGTAGTTGATACCAGAAAAGCATTAAGGCTTTCAATGGCACATATTTGTCAAAGGTAAATAGCAGTTTAGTATTAAACATGCACTTATAATTTTATTGTGGAAATAGCTAAATGATCACAAATTAATTTGAATGCGTATTTTAAGTTACAACTGATATTGTTGACAGAACCTAAAGGTCAATTACCAAAATCAATATTACCAATATTTGTTAAGTGAGTCAAATGTAAACGCTGATTGATTTGAGGTCAAACAATTTATTTTTCTATTAACTGACAGACTTTGCTAGATTTCCACATATGTGTAATTAATGTCTTTAAAAACTGCAACTATATGCTTAAGATTGAGATAGGCGTGTAGCTAAAATTTGCAATTACGAATGATTTATGGCTATAAATTATTGCAAAATTAATTTAGTAATAACCACAAAATAATGCACGGCTGGAATTCTACTGTGATTTACACTTGTCAGTTACTTAAATCAAAAAATAAAAATAAAAAATCCACAATATTTGCATACAATTATTTTCTAGCTAATGAAAAGTTGATTGATACGCCCGGCATATTTCATAAATGTACAGAACCACTTAGAGTTTTACTAGCCTCACGTTCAAATTATATCATCGTCATAAAAGAGACGGTCTGTTATTATAAAGGGCCAATAACCAGTGAAAATACAAACACAAACATGCACCCCCGTCAAGGTCGTCAACATACTCATGTTTACTTTGCGGTTGCGAAAGACCTTTAAAGAGCATCATCCTGGCTGGACTGGTCGGGACTGGTCGCGACTGGACTGCAAGCCAAGACGTGTGTATTTGTGTATATCTAGTGCCTGATTGCGGTTTCTCCCCAGACAGGCTAAGTAACCAGTCGCACAACTTTTTTCTTTTCTACATTAATATCGAAGCAGGTTCCAAAAAAATTAATATATATTCCTAAATGCATAAACTGCACTTGTGTGTGAAAATATATATATGCATTTGTATATGTATGCGTCTCGTATAGTATATGGTTTTTAATCTTGAGGTTGGATGACATGCACTTTTGGAGTCGCATCAAGTCCGACTCAACTGGCTGGCCTTGGCAAATGTGCTGCTTGCCTGTCCTTTTTCTGGGATATTTTTTTCTTGTCGATATTATTAGTGTTGTTGTTGTTGGCCAAGTGGCTGATTGGCACAAAATGCATTTACGTATAGACATTCTCAGGCGGCCTTAATTGGCCTTATTAAATGCATGCCAATGATAGTTGATCAATTTATTTTGAAATGCGTACGATGCAGTTTTGGGACTACCCGGAAAACAGTGTCCAGTCTGGAAAATAACTATACAAATCCCACACATACAAACACCAATACACACACACACACCTGCTTAAGTGTGCTGCGCATGAGCTGCAAATCATGTTTGCTCGTGAGTGTGTGTGTGTGTGTGTGTGTGAGTGCATACACACATGTGTGTGTGCGACGAGTATAACTTCAAGCCAATTGCCAGCTTTGAGTTCAGTCGCTGCTGAGTATTCAACAGATTCAATTGGACACATTTTTTTAGCACAACCGAGTTAAAGATTAAAAAACAAAACAACAACAAAAACAAACAAAAATTACAACATATTTTTGAGAAACTTTAAGAGTGAGTTTTAGTTTCAAGTCCAGTTTGACAAAAATCAATCAATGTGCTTAAGCACCGGTGTTAATTACTGAAATAAACAATAGGCAAAAAAAAAACAAGAAAAATAGTTTCTGTATTTGCTAAGCATACGCTAATTAGGTGCTAAATGGCTACGGATTAAAGTCCTTAAGCACTTCTCGTGCACCTAACACGCCACTAATGTGAACTGTGCCATTGTGGAAGTCTAATGCATTAAATACCAAAACCCTGCTGTTGAACTTAACAATTTACAGCGCACAACAGAGAAAAAAACAATTGCAAACCAAATATGAAATAAAAAATAAAAAAAAAAAACACTCACACAATGCCAAGCAAAAACAAAAAAAAAAAAGAAACACTTAAAAATAAACTGTGCAAGTGTCTCAATTTGCGTGTCCGACTGGCGGCTGTTTGAATTTGTAAAGATTACGTGAATACCCATTTGTAGTGTGGATCTAACCCAAAGCCACTGCCGTGAGAAGCTTTGTTGCCCATTTGCCCCAAAAGCCCATTTGCCTGCCACATAATCTGTCTCTGTGTATGTGTGTGTGTGTGTGTGTGTGTTTTTGTGTGTGTGCGTTTTGTGCACAAACATCTGCAAGGCGCATTATGGCAAACAGCAGGCTATAATATAAATGGCAAATATTACAGATGATGCAAGTTGCATAGACTGCAAGGCAATAAAGTTTGTGCTCAAAGTCTTTTGTTTTGCAATGAATCAATTTTCAATACTTGACATTTATATTAATTTTGGGACTTTGCAACATCAGCAACACGATGTGGCATGTGTGTGTGTGTGAGTTATTTCACCAATCAGTCCTGGAGAGCGATCAGATTTTTTAAGAAATAATTGCAGCGCTGACTGTTTGGTGGTTAAATTTCGTAAGGAATTTCAAATACATTCAAACACATACAATTTGTTCGTAGTTTCTCTTCACATTGTATATGCTTAATGGGTTTGGAAGGAGACTTTTCGTTACACATTAACAAAAAACTTGGAATAGACTCCGATGGGGTAGAAAAAGGGCCTGGCTCTCACAAGGCGTAACAAATTTGATAGAACATTTTTTTTAATTACTTACTTACTTTTCTCTGTTTGCTTACAATAAAGTTTAACGCGGAGGAAGTAATAATTTTTTACTTGAAGTCGTAATTTTGCTTGCATGTATTTGTATACGTAAGGTGGCAACTTGTCGTATACGTAATTATTATTTGCCGCAATAAAAAAATAAAACAAGAAACTGGGTTTATAGCCGTGTTATGTTACATTTACAGTAGCAATTGCCAGTTTTTGCAGGCAATTATTAGATATCTAAAAAGCAATGCTTACTTTCATTACAAACACTCACATTTGGTAAAACACTGACTCACTTATTAAGATGCGAGACACACAAAAATAAAAACAAAAAAACCGAGGTGCCTGTTAACAGAGGTCTTTAAACTTGACGTTGTTTACTTAAGAAAAATATAATAAAAAAAAAAAATAATAATTTAAAGTGCGGCGGCGCTTGCAGCTCATGATGGGAAACAAAAGAGTAAACAAACTCAAGAAATCCCTTCACGCCAATTACATCTAGTTAACCAAACAACAACCACACTGACAGCTGACCTAATGTCGTTGTTGTTGTTTCTGTTGTTTCTGTTGTTGTTGCTGTGGCTAAAATATTTATTTCGTAAAATCTGACATTGAAATAGAATATTTGTAGAGTAAGTGGGTTGTGCAAACAAACTACAAGTGGGCCTCACATTAGATCTTAATTTGCAACAACAAATAAAGACAATTTGTAAGCATTTTAGCAAGATCTAATTAAATATTTGTGTATCTATATCTATATACATATATATATATGTATGTGCATGTGTCTATTGCAGCATGGATATACTGAATAATGACGCCGATGCTGGCGTATCAGAAATTGCCAAATATTATGCCGGCAAAACGATATTGATAACGGGCGCCACTGGATTCATGGGCAAAGTGCTCGTCGAGAAATTGCTACGGAGCTGTCCTGATCTAAATGCCATCTATCTATTAATTCGGACAAAGAAGGGCGTTGAGCCAGCTGTGCGGAAGGAGCAGTACTTCAAATGTGTCGTAAGTTTAAATACCAATTAAAATAATTCTGTGTCATCAATTAAATGGAAAACACAACCTTAAACGTCTCTTAAGCATTTAGATAAGTGTGCTTCAAGATTGATTGAATAATTAAAGAACATTTTCAAATTACAATACCTTTCATTATAGTAATTAAAATTAAATTCATTTAACACATAGTAAAAAAAAAATTACCAACGATTAATTTGCACATGACTAAATTGTACTTACCAAAGCCATTAAATGTTTCGCCGTCTGCCCTTCCATCTGAATTAATTGTAATTGATACAGCTGGCTTGATGGTAAATTACTTCTGGTATGTGTCTCTATAAACATTGGATCACGAATGAGTAATTTTCGAATGCAATCGTTTTCCGGCTAGTCGTCATTCTAGTGGAAACGTTAGTACATACTAATTAATTAGTTGGTTTAATAGGTAATAATTATCATTTGCTGAGTGGCGATTCCTAACAATCATGGTGAAACGCAAGATAAAGTCGAAACTTGATTTGGACATATCCGTAGCAATATTACAAAACAAAAAATGAATTACATTTGGTGGGAGCGCTCATTATTATAACCTAACTAACAGGTTCAAAAAATATATAGTTCTGCTTTTAATAGACTTCGGTAATCACTTGGATATTTATATAATGTTTTTCAAGTTGTCCTCCATTTGAGTTAACTTTAACTTTGACGTAAATTACACGAAATTAGCGTAACACAAAGTAGCCAAAAATGAATGCAACAATCCATTAAACAGTAAAACACACCCAAAGACACAACAAATAAAGACACAAACACTATGTGTGTACTATGTGTGTACTATGTGCGATGTATGTGCAGCATTTATAAGTCAAGGTAATCATTATCGGTGACGAAAAAATCCAAAAAATTACAATGACTATTAGTATTTTGTACTCTGCACAGTAAAGACCAACATGGCCCATTAGTCTGCCGATTCTTGGCAGCTACTACAACTCCAACTCCAGCTCGGACTTCAACTCCAACTCCAACTCGAAACATCAACGCGTACTTGACAACTTGACTAAATCGCTTGGACGGTCGTCGGCTTGGCTTAACATGAGTCGGCTTAATTAATGACCGCCTTCATTTTCACTGTTAACTCTTGCAGATTTTTAACAAGCTCTTTGAGAAGCATCCCGACATCGTGAATAAGGTGCGCGTTGTTAAAGGCGATGTGCTCGAGCCAAACCTTGGCCTGAGCGCCAATGACATCAACACATTGGCCAACAATGTGCAGATTGTGTTCCACTGTGCAGCAAATGTGCGCTTCGATCAGCCACTGCGACCGATGGTCAACATGAATGTCGTTGGCACCTTAAAGGTACTCCAACTAGCCGAGAAAATGAGCCAATTGCAGGCTCTGGTCCATGTGTCCACATCATTCTGTCAGTGCAACGAGGACTCTGTAGAGGAACGCGCCTATCCAGCGCCACAGAATCCCTTCGATATCATCGAAATGGTCGAAACAATGGATGATGCTGCCTTAGCGGAAATAACACCCAAGTATGTGTGATTCAAGGGTTATCTACATATATGTATATATTTGCATATATATATATATGTAAAAACCTGAACTTCAGAAATTCTCTATACTTTTTGGGTCCAAGGGTAAATTTACTTTATTATGCAGAAAGTATTAAAAAAAAACACTGGTTTTCTTTTCGAAGTTCCACAGTATATTTATCTGAAATGAATAGATTTTTGTAAATCTTTCTTATATTTAGAATATAATTTTTTTTATTATTACTATTATTTTGTTGAGTGTATGATTATATGTAAGTATTTGTATTTTGCAGATTGCTCAATGGCTTGCCCAACACGTACGCTTACAGCAAGGCACTCTCAGAAGATCTAATTTGCAGATATACCAGAAAGCTGCCTGTAATCGTCACAAGGCCTTCCATTGGTATGTAGGTCCACCCCCCCCCCCCCCTCTCCCCACCTGCACCAGTTTAAACTGGTTGCTGCAGTTGTGGTTACGTTGTTGGTAACACCCTTTTTGATATGTTTTTTTTTGTGCAGTGACGGCAGCCATAAGCGAGCCGCTGCCAGGATGGATCGAGGGCGTTAATGGGCCAACCGGTCTGATGGTTGGCGCCGCACGCGGCGTCATACGCTCCATGCACTGCAATCCGGACTATAAATCGACAGTGATCCCCGTCGACAAGGCCATAAGTGGCATGATACTCTGCGGCTACCAGTGTGGCAAGGTCGTTGCCGAATCACAGACAGACAAACAAAGTAACGTTCAGTTTTGCAACCTGTGCATCCCCAGCAAGGCACTGATGTCCTGGGGCGAGAGCATTGAGATGGGTCGCCGATTCACCTACATAACTCCGCTAAGTTTTGCCCTTTGGTATCCGGGTGGATCGATCAAGCAAAACTATTACCATCATCTATTTTGCGTCATATTCTATCACTATCTGCCTGCCTATTTTATAGATTTTTGGATGCTGGTCTTCGGCCAGAAGCCCTTGTAAGTGACGACTTATGGGTTTTATGTTGATTTGAGGTTAAATTTATCTGTTCTTATTTCAGCTTGGTAAATGTGCAGCGTAAGGTCTCGATGGGATTGAAACTGCTACAATACTACACAACAAAAGACTGGGACTTTAGGACCGAACGATTTCTGGAGATGTGGAACAAGCTGAATAGGACAGATCAAGACATTTTCGACACATCGGTTACCCAAGTCAACTGGGAGCTCTACATTAGCAATTATATACTTGGCGTTCGCAGATATATTGTGTGTGAAAGTGATGACACGTTACCATATGCAAGGAAGGTTCTACGCCGTCAATATATCCTTGACTTGGTCAGTAAGATTCTGTTCTTCACTCTGATATTTTGGTTCTTGTGGACGCATTTGGATGGTTTTCTTGAAAAAAGTGATGCATTTATACGATCATCATTACATAGTATCTATAATGAACAAAACACAACAGTACAAGCCTAATTATTATTGTTAATACATCAATAAATCGCTTTAATATTAATTGAATGAAAAAAAACGAGTTGTTTACAATTAGATGGATTTCTGTAAAAAAAATTATATTTTTTTTATAATCATAGTCAAAACATAAACAAAACTGAATCGATTTTCTAAAGTCATAAAGTTTCAAAAAAAAATCATCAAATGCTTGAATTACAAAATTTATAAATTGAAATGCGCGCCGATGTTGGAAACTGCAAGTAAGCAATCATCATTGTTATCGATAACAAATCATCAACATTGAATAATCATGTGCGACTGTACTATCGACAAGGCAACTCAATAAGGCATCGATAGTTTTGTTACACCTCTGGCATTTTTGGCGTTCAATTTTTTTGCAACAACTTACACCGTTTTTACCAGTTTATAAAAATGGACGTTGACAAAGCCATCAACGAAAGTGGCGTGGAGCTCACCGAAGCCGAAAACGAACTATATGATAGACAGATTCGACTTTGGGGCTTGGAATCGCAAAAACGGTATGTTTGCCGGTTTACTGGCTAGCCTCCATTTTTGTCGTGTGTTTTGGGTATAAAATTAAAGAAAGAGATAAAATTAATTTTATGTTTTTGGTCTAGACTGCGCACGGCCAATATACTAATTTCCGGCCTGAATGGACTGGGTGCGGAAATTACGAAAAATATTATATTGTCTGGCGTGAATATGGTGAAACTGCACGACGACAAACTGATCACCGAAGAGGATTTCTGCTCACAGTTTCTGGCGGCGCGTGAATCGTTGGGTAGCAATCGAGCGGAGGCATCATTGACGCGAGCGCGTGCCCTCAATCCCATGGTGGATATATCTGCGGATACGCAACCCTTGCAGGAGAAAACGGCTGATTTCTTCAAACAGTTCAATGTTGTGGTTATCAGCGGCGAGAGCAACAAAGAACTGCAGCGCATCGACTCAATTTGCCAGGAGTTGGGCATCAAGTTCTATGCCACCGATGTTTGGGGCATGTTTGGTTTCCATTATGCCAGCCTGCAAAAGCACAGCTACGTGGAGTGAGTGTAGATATAGACCTATCTACCTATATAGAGTATAGAATTTGCTCTTATTTTATTTTAGGAACGTTTTCAAGCACAAGTGCATCTCGAAGCCAAACGAGAAGGTAAAATATGAAACTATATCCACGCCAAGGCAGTGCGAAGTCGAGTATCCATCTTACATAAATTGGATTGACTTTGATATTACTTCACCCAAGTATGCGCGCAAGTTGAAACGCGATGGACCTGGTATTCTGTTGCTGCGCGTTCTCCAAGTCTTCCGCAGTGAGCATAAGCGTGATCCCAGCTACAAGACCAGAGAATCGGACATTGCGCTCCTGAAGAAAATCCGCGATGAAGTGCTGCCAAATTCGTCACTGAGCAACGAGGCACTGGAATTGATTTTCGCACAGATTTCGCCAGCTGTGGCTGTCATTGGCGGCGTCGTCGCCCAAGAGATTATCAAAGTGGTGACCAAAATGGAGGCACCCCATCGTAATTTGTTTATATTTAATCCAGAAACCTGCATCGGTTATGTGGAAACAATTGGCGTCAGATAAGCCCATTTAATTGTACGAATAAATCCGAATTCTATGATTAATTCCATTACAAATGGTTATTTCTTACATGGAATAATATTTAGCTTACTTAGCTTTACTATTCTCTGGAAGAAATTCAGTGATGTCTTCAAATTGAGTCTTTATTTTGGACTCAAACCTTACACGAAATTAAAACCAACTTGATAAAGATTGCATTATGCGCAATGTGTTGATTTAATACAAAAAGCACGTATGCAAAATGGAAATTAAAGGGGGAAACTTATCATTATCAATTTGTGAGAATTTCAGCAGCGCGATTCTCCATAAGCTTTTCCATATTGGTGATCGCTCCCATCCAAGTGTCCAGGGTGCTGGCCATGCCAACAATTTGTGTGCGATTCAGCACACGTGGCTGCACCCAGGACATGTTGACAACGCCAGCGACCTGATCGATCTCGCCGCGCACCAGATCGAGGGCCAGCGCCTTCATGATCAGATACTCGACCTCTTTAGCCGGCAACTTGGTCTCGCTGGCGATATCCGCAAAGGAAATGGCACGCTCGATGGCCGAGCGCTTGAACGTCATCTCCATGAGGCAGAGCAGGGATATCTTCTGGCGCAGCTTCACCTCCTGGGCAGCTAAATCGGGTATTTTCGACCAAATCTTCTTCATGGCATTGAATCTGATGAAAGAAACCAGTTACTAGATACAAACCAAGTTCAATTTCTTGAGAGGCACTCACTTGTTGATGTCGCCCATGTTAAATGCCTTGAGTAATTCGACGAGCCATTCGTTTTCTGTGTTTTGCAGCGACTCCAAAATGGGATGGGCCAACAGCTCACCAATGTTGTAGACGCCATCGCCCAGCAATGCGGCCAGTCCCAGAAAGAATGCCTGTTGCGCCCACTGATCCCGCGGATAATCATCCAGCGAGCAGCCGAGGAACTGCAGCCCACATCGATAATATTCACTGTGCTTGCCCACACGGCGATAATACTGCGAGGCGAGCATATAGTATTTGCCATGCACTGGCGTCACATTGCCAGCCTCCTCGAGAACGTCGCGCAGCTCCTCAATGATCTTCTTGGTGGCATTCAGATCGTTCAGATTGCTCAGATATAGATTGCCCTGCATAACTTGCAGATACCACACGGCTTCATCGCATATTTTCACCTTATCCTTCATCTTCTCGAGAAAATCGATGGCCTCCTTTTTGTCGGCAATGTTGTCCACGACCACCTCAAGTATTTGGATCAGACCATATGGATTAATTCTGTAAGTTTCATATATATTATTATAAACGTAAATAGTGAACCGGCTGCGATTTACTTTGTTTCGAAGGTGGAGATAAAATTTTGATACAACTGCAGTAGAGCGCTCTCGTCCTGCAGCGATTCATGGCGCACAAATGTCACCAGCTTAATAGTCAGCTCATTCCACAACCTGTGAAAACCATCAAATATTAAAATAAATAATAATAAAAACACATGACGCAGAAAATGCTTACTTCTCGTTGTGGAGCTCTTCAATCAGAGTCCATTCGGCGGCGAGATCTTTGTTTGTGGTCTTCTTTTGTGCCGCTAAGTAAGCGGTAACTGTCGCTTGCGTATTCGACATTTTTGCTATATTTGTAGCTGATCTGTATTCTGAATAAAAGTTATCCAATTTTTGTATAAAAAGTATGCACGTAGAAATTAGGCAGAATGAAATTGCAAATCATATTTAGGGACGCGTAAAATATCGATATAATGCCACTATCGATCACTGCGATGAATGACATTATTTTGTTATGATGAAATTTCGAAACATGTAATTTGACTTCAGTTATTTTATTGAATATTTCGTGAAGAGTTGATTGTACACTAGACTTGAAAAATGTATAATGTTAATAATTCATTTATAAACCAAACAGCGTGTTATGCCAAAAATCTGCATGAATATAGCAAAGACACCAACCGACTTACTAGGTGGCAGCTCTAAAGGCAGCTGTCTGGCATTAAGTGACAGTGCTTAACTTTACTCTGACCAAATACTACAAATCACTAGCCTATCTAGCAAATAAATGCTCAATTAGCAGTAGAACTCAGACATTGCTGAAAAGAATTTCTTTTATAAACTCGCACTTGTCTAAATGCATAAATCGATTTCAAAACATCTGGCACGGTCGTATGTTAATAACAGCAGAGTAAATGTTTATGTTAAGGTTATTGCCGCTGTTCAGCGAACAGCTGTTCGCCAGAGCGTGGGGAGTTCAGTTCAGAGAGAACAGCTGAGCGTGAAAGTCGTGGTACACGGGAAAAAAGAGACTCTGCATTTGGCAATACCAAAACTATTTTATAAACGTAAACGCAAAGGATATAAGCCATCAGATTGCTGAAGCGCATCCAAACCACAAGTTCTCCCAACCAGTGCTAAACGTGCAACTAACAGAAACACTCGACTCAAGTGCGTGCGTGTAATTGCAACAACAACAATAACAACAAAGAGCCCGCATATGCTACGATAAAAGTAACACTTTTAATTGTTTAAGCAGAACCGAAAACGAAATCGGCTGCCAAAGTTAATGCTTGTGTGATCGTTATATAAATGCTGTTATACATTTATTAAGCAACAATTAACACACAAACGCACGCACACACGTGAACAATTATGTTGATCTGTTGTTTGCAAAGTGTCCAAATCAAAATCAAAACAAACACGACGCCAATTTCGACAGATTTTGTGCTCTAAATCGAAAATCGAAAAATCAAACGCACTCCAATTGGAAACGAGTTCGTCGTCGAATCAACGACGACACATTTGCATTTAGTTCGTGACAGTCATCATCAACACAACATTGCCATCATCAGCATCAACATCAACATCAGCCACCGCTGCCGACAGCCAACCCGCCGCCACGCTCCACCCCGTTCCGCCCAGCAACAAATAAAATCGAATATCGCGCATCGAAAATAACCAAAAGCGAGGTTAGTTCTTTTAACGTTCTGTTCTAGATCACATTTGCATTTATTACACGCTGCTCGCCTTATCAATTGATAAAATCGAATACCAAATGAGTTGCTAAATGCTGCTGCTGCTGCTCGAATTTGTAGCATTTATAATTTAATTAGTTTTCGCTTTGTGCGTGCAAATTGCATAACGCACGAATACAAATCCCAATAGTTGTTTTTGTTTCTTTGTTATTCTTGTCGTTGGCCCTTATCAGTGGGTTGTTCTTTTCCGGCTGCGAAGAACGCAACATGTGCAGGGCATGTTGTTCTGCGCAACTTTCTTGCGGCGTCAATAAGTGCATTTCCTACTTGAAGCACTCGTTTAAAGTGTGCTCCACTGCCACAGCCATTTCCATTGAACGCAGCGAAATTGTTTCAAATAGGCGCCTGGCCTGGCAGCATCCTTCGTTCCATTTCCTTCGTTCCTTCCTTGTTGTGCTATTAACTTTTTCCCATTTCCTGCAACTGTCGATGATCTGCCGCCAACGTTTCAAATTCAATGTCAGCCATTCGATTTCCTTGGCCTAGCTGGGCCAGCTCTGCTCTCTTCTGTTTTGGCCTGGTCTGTTGTGTTCTGTGCGTTTACTAAAATAAAATGAAATGAATTGAAATGAGCGACATCTGGCGCAGACAGGCGTCTTCAAATAGACAAACTGCTTGACTGCCTGACTGCCTGCGCGGCGGTGTGCCTGCCTGCACCGCATTCAAGTTACAGTTATGTGAAGAGCGGCAATTTGAAAAATTTACAAAAAAAAAAAAAACAAATACCAAATTATAACAAACACGAGTGGTACCCACGGGAGCGGGAAAGCGAGACAGTGATCAACTAGAAAATACCGTATAGTAAAGTTTAACATTTATCTTACTCTGTTTTTGTATATTGAATTAATTATTTTACCTTGAACTATTCTCAAATCAATTCCATACGAATTAAAGTTAAAAGTAAGAAGAAAACAGTGCTGAATTTATCACATTTGCTTTTCTTACAAACGTAAATCCAATAGAATCCTTTTCAAATTTCAATATTTTTCAACTGACTCCTGTCAGTATGAATATGCTTTAAATGTATTTATTTTTTAATATTCGCCTGGCTCTACGATCCCAATTTCGTAGAAAGTTGGTAAAGATATTTTTAGATTGATTATCTGCTACGCTCGCAACATAAACTCATCTTTCTCTCCGATTGTAAAACCAAAAAAAAAAAAAAACAAGAAACAAAATGGAAAATGTGTTGAGTAAATATAAGGCAATTATAAGATGAAAACAACACAAGCAGCTTAAAAAAATGTTAAGCACTTTCAAGTGTAATTCATTTTTATTGGTCTTTCCTAGACATGCAGATGGGCTAATGAATTCTTACCTGCTGACAACAAATTCCTCAATTTTATTGGCTTCCTCGTCGTGGACCATATACAGGGTATGGGCTAAAAATATTACCCAAAATGCAACTGACATTATTGTTTTTTGTGTTGTCTGCTTTTGTTTTCCTGTTTTTTTTTTTTTTTTTTTGTTGTTGTGTTTTGCTGGCTATTAAGAGCAAAAGTGAAAAATGCCACACAGCCGCTGGCGACAATTGCAACTGCAACTGCTGCAGCAACTCCAACAACAACAGCAACAACTCTGTCAAGTGCGCTTGTCGCTTCCTACTCTTTTGGTGCGTTATGTGGCCAACCAACTGAATATATATATATACATCTAGATATATATATATATATATATATATATATATGTTTGTGTTTTTGTAAGTGTGATTCAATTACAAGCCAATCCAGTCCAAGTTGCCGCATTTGCTGAAGAGTTGTCTCTGTGCCCGGCCCAGGCCTCAATTCGATGCTTGCTCGCATATTGCGAAAGAGCTTTACATTTTCAGTCAGACTGTTGGCCAAAGTCAAGCTGCACGCCTCACAACTACACATACACATGTACATATACGTATACATATGTATATATATATATATATATATATGTATATGCATACGTGCGTATGTATTTACATTGATTCGAATTCCATTGGCGGCGATTTCATAATCGCTTGCGCTGCTTCCCCCTGTTTAACTTAATTTTTTTTTTTGTTGTGGCTGCTTCTTCGGCTCAATACATTTTTTTTTCGTTTATGGCTTGGCATTTTTTATGTGAGTGTTTAGCTTTTGATTTTTTTGGGTCTCTGCTTGGGCAACAAAAACAACAACAACAACAACAATGGCAACACACAACACAAAAAGTTGTTTCAATGTTGGTAACTTTCTCCTCAGCCACCTGCCAAAACCGCAGAGCAGCCAGCAACACGCAGCAAAAGCACAAAGTGTGTGTAGTCATTTGTCAAATGTTGTGTGTGTGTGTGTGTGTGTGTGTGTGCATGTGTGTGTGTGTGTGTGCATGTGTGTGTGTGTGTATGTGTGTGTGCGTGTGTGTGTGTGTGTTTGATATGCGCACTATGCTCAGCTTAGTTGATTGCGCGATTAGCAAAGCGGGCATTCAAAACGCGTGCGCGCGAATTTCAAACCCAAGCTGCAATTTCATAATCTTTATTCATCATCATCGTCTTCGTCTTCGTCATCATCGTCATCGTCATCAGCAACAACATGTTCGCTGTCAGCTGCACTATGTGCTAATTGAACCAGTCCCATAAAGACGACAGATCTCAAATATAAACACCTTCGACAACAGCACTTCCGAGAGCGGCAGCTAACTAAGTCCAAGGCGAAGGCCACATAAATATCCATTTACTTACTAGTCTGTCATCTGTGGCCAAACAATGAGCAAGAACCGATCCCAACGCACAATCCATCCAAGCACTGTTCACAATTTTTGGATGACTTTCAAAAATATATTTTGCTGTTAAACTACAAAGATTGTGACATTTTCATATTTAGCTCCGACACATTAATGTTGTCCATCCTATTGAAACTTTGATCAATGCTCTTAATAAACAAACAAAAATTTAACTTTGAATTAAAAGTTAAAGACTACAATTCAAAGCTTAAGTCGTACCTAAGTTTTTCATTTGAACAATACAAAAATTATTTACAAAATTTTTTCATTTGAACTGCCCAATTTTTCCACTTATAATGAAATGGATATGTTTAAATTGGTTTGAAATGGCATATAAACTATATTTCAAACTAATTTTGAAGTCTAATTTTTATTTTTAAGCTGGTCAATATTTCGTGGAGACGAAGCTTTTATAATCAAATGGAAAAGTTAAATATTTTTTTTATTTAAATTGGAGACGGCTTGTCTTCCATCTCTTTATCCCAGAGAGCTATTCAAAATTATTGCATTGAATTGTTGCTCGAATCGAATTAGTTCAATGTCAACCCCCTCAAAAACAACAGAAAGCAGCAATAAAATGTCAGTTTACAATTTAATTGGCACTTAAGGTTAAGTTTAACTACATTAAATTTGAATTTTACATACCTTTGAATGCAAATTGAAGTTTTGTTTAATCAATTATTTATCAGATCGATTTTTAAAGCGCTTATATTTAAAAGCGTGGTCTCTTCATCCCATAAAAAATATTGCAATTAAATTGATGTTCGATCAAATCAGTTCAATGGCAACCCAGTGCGCCTCCAAAGACAACAGCAGCACTCAAATTGCCTTTGTAATACAAATAC
This sequence comes from Drosophila picticornis, assembly GCA_035043845.1. Lineage (NCBI taxonomy): Eukaryota > Metazoa > Arthropoda > Insecta > Diptera > Drosophilidae > Drosophila > Drosophila picticornis. The sequence continues at coordinate 9,590,355 of JAWNMR010000362.1, forward strand.
AAACAGCAGTGTGCATGGCCTAAACAGTACACACACACACACACACACACACAGACAGAGACAGAGATATACACATACACGTTTTAGCCATAAACATATTAAAGTTTATGGTTATTAGATGTGCACCAAAGACAACAACGTTGACGACTCTTCCATGCCTCCATGGGGCTTATGCAAATCTCGGATTAAAGCCCACATACAAGTCGTGGCGGTTTCTGCTCCTCCTGTTTAACGCGCGATCTGTTTAAAGAGGTCGAAAGCACTAAGATGCAAATAAAGAAAGAAGATAACCAGTTGCATCAATGTTTTCATGTTCAGGGTTCGCCAAATGGCTGTCAAAGCAGTTGTTGCCAATGTTGTTGCTGTTGCTGTTGCTGCTGCTGTTGCTGTCTTAGCCATTGGGCATTGGCTCGACTTGAAAGCGTTTTATACGCCATGCAATTGGCACTCCAAATTGCTGTTGACCGCCATGAATGCTGATGACTCTTAATAGTTTTTTTTTTTTAGCTAAACTACCAAACAACCACACGAACAACGACGCAACATTCCGCACCTCAAAACAACAACAACCAGCAGCAACAACAACTACTTAAATGCAACTGAAAACGAGCGCGTTTTGATTTTCATATTGACATATGGCATAATCAAGTTTTCAACTCAAGTGGCTTACTTCCTCCCTCCCTCGCACGGCCCCCATCTCCCTATTGCCACCAAACGCATAGACTGGGCCACGCACAACGTTGCGTTGCAATTGAAACGGACCACTGAGGTGCAGTTGCTGTGGATTACCACTTCCTTCCAACCGTCCCCCTTTTCCCCCTCCACACAGCTAGCTATGTCTGCTGACTGCCAAGTTGTCTATGTCAAATGCGTTTGCCTTATGTTTTATTGCCGTTTGCTGTGGCTGCTTCTGTTGCTTCTGCTGCCCCAGCCCCTGCCTCTACCTCTGCCACCGTCGCATTGCTGCAAGTTGTTATTTGCATTGGCCAAACATCATTCAGAGCCGCACATTGGGGCAACATGTCATAGATATGGTAAATAAAAAAGATGTTGTTCTCGTCAAATAATTAACATATGCCAAGATTTTTACAAAGGCTGGCTTTAAATTCACAATACAACCCAAACGTACTTTTTCACTAACTGTATGAAACCTGTTCTTATTACATATTTGCCTTTTTTGCCTTTCAAAAAAGTTTAAACTTGTTTGGGCAGCCATCTCCTATACATAAATAAAATGTAGTCATGAAGCCATCCTCCAGAAATAATAAATAGCTTCAGTAAAATGTTTAATGCAGGAATTATTAGTGGGTTGGATTGCATATAATTGTTATTTTTTCGCATAAGAAATCCATAAAAATATAAAATTATAGCTTACATGTGTATAATATTGAGCAATGCATATTAATTCATTCATCTTGTGAATGATTCGTAAATGATTTAATGGCAGCGATTGTGTTTTGTAAATAAGAATGCATAAATAAGACTCTTGAAATGTATTGGAAAACATCGAAATTAACAGTTTTAAAGATTTTTAAAAATATATTTTTATTATTTCAAATTGTCAAAAGTGAGTTATAGTTGCATAAAGTTATATTCAGTTCCCACTTGGAATTTTTGTCCCAAGTCAAATCTAGTTTGCACCAGTGTCGTCTGCACAAATATTGAAATACATAAAAGTTGGAGGAAGAAAAGGCTGCTGTCGAGTTTGTATCTCCATATAATTATCTTGAGCTCTCTTGTGCATAATTCTAATGTGTCTTGTTCTATGCATGTTCAGATTGTATTACTTGAACTATTTGTTTGCCCAGCTCTCGGCGGGCGGCCTTTTCCCAAAAGGTCTCGCAAATATTGCATAAGCGCATCATGTTTGAACTACACTCGATGTGGATGTGGGATATTTTGTCGATGGTGCTGTGGTGTTGGTTGCTCTGCAAGCGTATAGCGCTTACATATATATATATTCATATATATATCTACATCTAAATATTTGCCTTTATTTGGTTGACCCTCACACAGGCTTTATAATCAAACCTCAAAGTCAAACAATTATAGTTGGGCCTTGCCAATAAGTTACAAAGCGTGCGCGTGTCAAAAATATTTACCAATTTATTCAATTTTCATGACTTTCAATTTTATTAATTTCCAAATGAGCAACATTTTCCGGCAGGCGCTAAGGTGCCACATCTGCCACAGATTCAAAAGTAGCTATGCGTCAAAGTGGTCGAAGCAGTAACTGTTCTATTGGCAGGATCTATAATATCTATAATACATGTTTATCTGTATCTACATGTTTTCGTGATTAATTGAACTTGTTGCTAATTCGTTGCACGATTTTCTATTATTTTTATTTGGGGAAAAAACATGAATCATTTATTGTTTTTAGCCATCTTATTAAAGCAGCGTATTTAATGCTATGTGTTTTTCTATTTTATTTTATTTTTTTAATATATTTTGCATATACTGCTTCTGATTAGTCTCTATCATAATCGAATCCTGGCAAATTCTCAATATTTTACAAGCAGGAAACAATTTCTGTTAAGGCAGAAGTGAATGTGGACTAAGGCTAGGTTTTGGGCAGGGGGTGTTGGCCCTGTTCAATGGCTGTAAGCCAGACGTGGCCATACAGCCGTGTAATATGAATGTGATTGAAAATTGAAATTGCATCCGGCAAACAGCAAACAAAATACCCTGTCGCTTCTGGAAGCTTAGCAAAACAAAGAAAAAAGCAGCGGCAACTCAACGTGGCACACGTTTTTGACACCATCGTTTAAAAAGTGCCATAATAAATATCCTGATTGTAAACAGTAATCATAAGAAAAATAATTGTTTGCAATATTTTTGCCATACATGCGTTGATAAAAAACAATCAACATAAATCTTCTCTGAACCCAAATTATTAGTATTTATTAGATAAAATTAAAACAGACATGACTTGCCAATTGTTGGGCAGAAAGCAGCAAGAAATATTTGTTGTTGGTTGCTTTTTTTGATGTTATTATTGGAATGCTTTGCAGACATTTGGCCTGATTAGCTGACTGAATGAATGGCAAGCATTTATTTATAAATATTCTATGACTAAAGGGTATCCCAGCAACCAAAACGTTTTGCATGTGTCTCTTGTTGCGCCTTTGAATTAAAATTCAAATTTACGAAACTGAAACTGAAGCTGAAGCTGACAGCAAGCAGGCCAAACAAAACAACTCACTGACTTTTTACGAGTCAGCGAAGCCAACGATGATGATGATGATGATAAAGACGATGATAGGGCAATGATGATGTGTTATGTTTAAGTATCTACACAAGTGGGTCTGTGGGTGTGTTTGTCTCTGTGTGTGTGTTTGTCTCTGTGTGTGTGTGTGTAGGTAGTTTGTTGACGGGTTGCATTGTTGTTAACCGTGTGCGATTAAAGGGATGTTCAAATTGTTAGCTCTTAGCGAGCATTTGAGCCTAACCGACTAAAAACCGAGCTAACCGAGCATGAAGGCAGTTTTAGCTCTGTTTTTTTTTTGTTTTTGTACTTGGCGTGATTGCAAATCGACGCCAGAAACCGAAGCGCATCGCAACGCATCAAATAGCTGGCAAAATAAAAATTCCCAAGGCGTGCTTCGCATCTGCTTGCCACGTGCGTGCAATTGTGGCACTGGCGGTCATAATAAGCCTTGGCCCAGCGCATTTCAATTATGGCTTCATTAATTATAACCCCACATTGCTTAAATTGTGTTAACAAAGACGACTTTAATATTATTGCATATATTAATGCCTAAGTGTCTATGTACCTGTACATCTGGCCCAGACAGTCGTGTTAATGGCCAATTAAGCGGCGTTGGCAGCCAATTAGCAGCAGACCTGTTTAGGCCATATTCATTTTAAGTAGACAAAATAGTCGGAAGCTAAATAAATGTTTTTCTTTTTTCTTTTTTGTTTTTTGTCTTTTTTTTATTTTTTTATTGCGTGTAATTTTATGCACACGTATTCGCATGCAACAATTTTACAACATTTTTTCCCCCAAACTCGTTCAGCCAATCGAACTTTCAAGCATCATTAATAACACTCTGGCTGAGCGATTGCCTTAAGCTGTCTAATGCCTTGGGCATCTGGTCTTTATTTCCAATTTGGATTAGCAGGAATTTTAAAACTCATTGGCTATAAATAAATATAAACATTTCCAGAAATAATAGCTAAAGACTAGAAATAAATGGAGGCATTCTTTAAATAATTGCTAAGTATTATAAAACTCATAAGCAATAAAGAAATAGCAGAATAAATACTTAATTAATATTTCCACGAAAAGCATTTTGGGTTTACTTAACTTGTAAGTTAATTAAACAACATATATTATTTCTGGGAAAGTGAGTAACATGAAAAAAAAACAGATTCCGCCTAAGAGAAACTGATGGGTATTTCTCATATTGTATTAGCATCTTTATTTATTACAGTTTTTGGCCAACAACGTTTTGGCCTATTTTTGAGCGTGTGTGTGATTTGTGTCTTTGGCAAGGGTATTGAAATCAAAAACTTTCTATTTCATTGCGATTGGTTCCGGTTTTAAGTAACTTGTTAATGGTGGCACATCTTGAAGCGTTTGTTTTGGGGTCTCCACGATCTGAATCTGAACAAATAAAATCAAATCAATAAAAAAAAAAAAATGGTCAACGCATTTGGGTCAATGTCAAAACTTCAGCTTGAATCATGACTAAGATGATGATGTTGGTTTTCATGATAATGACGATGATGAGGAGGTTGCTGGTGTTGGTCACATAGCCGATATCTGCATCTGGGCCCAAGCCAGCGACCGTTAACATTGGCTCACAGTATTTACAAATATATGTTCGGTACACGTGTCGTGGCCGCGACAAGCAGCTTTTGGCTTATTGTTCTGTTTTAGCCAGCATGAAAGAGTTTGTTTTTTTTTTTTTGCTTTATTTTTTTGTGTTTTACAACTTGATGCGTTTTAATTGGAAATGTTAGCCTTGTAAAAGTTTCAAGCCAAGCAGCGGCAGTGGAACTCAAATCTTTTGATGTGTTCGAGCATCCAAATTGTATACCCTATGTAAAATTTGCATACGCACACACACACATACATACATACATACTATTGTATATGTATGTGTTAAGATGTGGGCTTTGATTTTGGTCTTGAAGCGCTTTGTGTTTGACTTTTAGCGTTTGTGGAGCTCAAAGTTTTTCCTGGCGTGCCGCTTTGATTGCATACAAATTAGCGTTATTCGCATTTTTGGTAGAAAGTAAAACTGTATTTTTTATTGAATTTATTTATTTGCCCGCCGTTTGCCGCTGCTTGCCCCCTGCCGCTGCTGCTGGTTGCCATTAAGCGACAACTTTTACTTTTTTCAGAAACTTGTAAATTACACAGGCACACGCGGCAGAAGAAGCAGAAAAGCCCCGAAAAAAACGAAACAAGTAACAATGATCTATTTGAGATGGCTCGACCAAACGATACCCTGCACCTTCAATTCGCTTGTGTGGAATTAGAGCTGAGAGTCTTTTAGTTTATGTAGTTTTATTGGTTTATTATCTCCGATCTTGAAAGGCGAATAGTTAGAAACCGTTGAGACAGAAGTTGGCTACACTTTTGCTTTCAACGCTCTTCTAAAATGTTGACTCACTTTTTGCTGATTGAACTCAAATAAATAGATTATATAGAATAATAGGTAATATATGCGCTACACGCTTGATTCACACCAAATTGAACATGACCATTTTAAAACTGCTGATGTGTATCGTTGCACAAGTTGATCGCTTAATGACTACAGGGTATACAGCTTATTTTCTTTCGGCTTATTATTAGTTTGTGCGTTGTGAAAGGTTTCGTTTAATTGTGTGCATTAATCTCATTTTCAATCACGTTTAATGTGCCTGAAAACTGAACCAGTTGTTGCTACACTTCATTTCGACTCGCATAAAATACAAATAGATATTTTATCTGGCCAAGTGGCTGATAAGCCATCTGCAGAGTGTCAATTGGTAAAGTGCTTAACTGCCTGCCCACTCAATAGGGGAAAGCTGGCAAACACTGTTTTGCAGCTTGGCTCGACAATCCAGTTAGTACAGCTTGGCTTATCTTGAACACATTCTCCCCAATTCACATTTCACATTTAATCACGTATCAATGAATTTAGTAACTCATTGTGGCATTGACATTGTTTATTATCTAACAATATGCAGTTTCACCTCATAAATTGATTCCATTCACCTAGTAAAGTGGAACACACGCACCTGAAAATAGAACAACATATTTTACTATCACAAACAATTCACAATTCACTAGTTTTACATAACTACTTCTCCATAAAGTATTCCGAAATTCCTACTGCTCCATCAACATTGCATCACATTTGATGCCCAGCGATTTCCCCCAGCGGCGCCAAATTCCACCAATTATAATTGATTTTGAATGCGTTCGTAGAACTGATGGAGCACATATATATATTTGTATGTTTATTTATATGTGTGTGTATGCCTTCTCTGAATTGAATTTCCCCAAACAAACTCTGTTGCCTTATCAGCTAGCAGCAATTATATACAAACATACATTTAAAAAACTGAAGTCCAACATTCGCATGACTAATTGTGTCGTCGTCAACGAGTCGATTAATAGAAAGAATTATTGAACTTTTTGACACTCTAACAGAAATGATTGTGTAACTAAAATTATACGAAATTTGATTCGCGTTGATTTAAGAAATAATTCTATAAAACCAATAACTAATAATTTGTGCAATAAGCGAAAGCAAGCATTTCTGGCCTCATCAAGTTGTACATACAAGAACTGAACTTACCGATTATTTCTATGAGAGGTTTACGATATATAAATATAGATGTATAGACGGACATGACTATATAAACTTGACTACAGAATATATATAGACTTTATGGAATCGCAATTGTGTCTTTCAGTGCATTGTAAACATCACAAAAAAATTTTAACACCTTTTGCAATTGTAAACGAATGCAAGAAGATACCAAAATACTTTTTGCGGTTTCGCTGACGTAGGAAAAGATATGTACAAAGTTATCGTATTCAGCCCAACCCACTATTAATTCGTACACGGAACAATTTTCGCAGCTCGTATTATGGCTAGGGGATGGCGACCTGGCTACATGATGGCTTTTATTTCTGTCCAGGGAATGGATACCGCAAACCAGTTTATGCTCTTTGGAAGGTTAATTAACTTGCCTTTCGCATCATATAGAATAATGATAGAATACAGTTGGTGAAAATATATATTCTAACTACCCACTAATGAAACTGTTGTTAATTTTGTAATTTTATTTAATGTTGTCAGAATTAAATGTATGTTCTCTACATAATTTTTTGATTTGTTTGCTGTCGCTTATTTCCACAGTTTTCCTCAAATGGAAATTTGCATTTTCGAGTGCCTGCTAATCGCATTAAAGTCCTCAAAACGCTGAAATGCTGAGCCTGATTGGTACAATTAATGCGCATGCATGTCCCTTTCCCCCTCTCCCATTTTGTGTCAGCCTACAAAATAAATATACAAAAAATTCTTGATTTTTTTCGAAAAAATAAAATGTCGTTTCATTTGTGTTTTAGCTCCCTCATACTTTATTTGGCGAGTGCTGTTTGTTCGAATACGTATATTTTGCTTGTTTTGATAGCATTAGAATTGGGCGCCTGCAAAAATTCACTACAATAAGCAATCATCGAAATTGTGGCCAAATGTGATTCAATATTTCTGGCAAAATCCCAGGAAAAATAAAGAAATGTTAAATGATTAGCAGCAGCAGTAATACAGTTCGCATAGGGAATTCCAGTCGAATAAAAATGGTCGAAATAAATACCGAATAAGTGCAAACTTAAAATCAAATCAAAACAATAACAAATCATTTCTGGCGTTAATTGCCACAAAATTTGTTTTGACCTTTGGACCGATCAAAAACCATATATACACATTTTACAGCTTTAAGGAACGTAAAGTGAAATTTTTACTGACGAAATTAACAGCACAATGTTAATTGCAGCGCGTCTTGGTAAATTTGATTAAGAACAATCCCCTGTGATGCGTGGAAAATTTAGCACAAAAACAACTGAATTGATCACACCGTTCAAAGTGTGTGGAGCACCCACAATCCACCCAGATGAGTCATCTGCCACTTTCCTGGTAAACTGCGACTGACAAGAGTAATTTACGATTAATGCTGCACACTTGTTGCATATTAATTACTACACTGCCAGCAATTGAGCAAAAGGAAAGCCTAAAAAATGATATAAGCAAAACGATCGAAATTTTCTCAGAACTTTTTTATTCCTCAGCAACCGAATTGTGGTCAAATATAATATACATGTATGTGTATGTATGTATGTATGTTTATACAGTGCAAGAAACAATGGCCCAATTGGTCTCTGTTCTCTTTTGGGGTGCTTGCGGCGCTTTGCTTCTGGTTTGCATTTGTTTTTTTTTTTGCTTTTTGCTTTTGTTATGCGAGTTTCTCTTCTTTTTGCTAACATCTATTTTGTGCTCCCTCTCCCTCACTCTCTCGCTGTTTCTCGGTCTCTCTTCCTCCCACTTGCTGGCTGTTTGGTGCTTTCGTAAGGTTGAGGTCGAGACCAACATCCGTTTGGCGAGTGCTTTTCAAATGTAAACGAAAAAGCATGCAGCACAATGCGAAGCACACACAAACAGTGTTGAGAACGTCAGCAATTTTTGTATATATACCCTGTAGCCACACGAAATGGCCCAAACGTGTATTAGAAACAATCAGATGAAAACACTTCTCTCCCATAAGGTAAACATATTCTTTACAATGCGCACGCAACCCAAACGAAAAATTAGGTAAAAAATCACTCAAAAAGGATAACGTAATGCGTTGCCTGAGTATATAAATATATATATATATATATATATATATATATATATATAAGTAAATAAATGCATTTTTATAGGGTATTACGCCCGTTGTGCGGGCTCTGCTGCTTGTTGCAGCTCCTACAATTTTCCATATCTAAGTTTTAACATTTCGCCATTCAGTAGAACTTTTTGCTTTGTTTTCCACAGCTCAACGGCGTGTTCTATTTGTTGTTGTTAGTATTATGGCTCTGTTCTTCTTCTTATGTGTGCTACCAAAATAAACCATGCAATAAAAATGAGAATTAATTTTTCAAAACGTATTTTGCAAGGCTAATTAGCATTGCGGCCACTCAGGAACTTAGCACTCAATGTAAAATGTTTAATTTCATTTTCACTATTGCAAATTTGCCCGCAGTGATCATCATCATCATCATCAGTCTCAATTATCTACAATGAGTTTCGAGGCAGGAAGTTGAAGTTAGAGAATTTCATTTTGTTGTTCGTCTTATTGACTGCGTATTGTAATGGAAAGAAAAGAAACGAGTCAAATATGCGTACAAAATAAACCTTCCAGTTGAGGTCATAAGTTCAAGTTATATTTATGCTCTTATCTTACTGTTAAAGTTCATGCTTAAAAGCCAAATAAAAATAAATAACTGAAGCTATTTTTAACTGATGTTTTGACAAACAAGTCAGTTAATGAGAACAAAAATAAATTTTTCTTGCTTTGAAAGGATTATAATACAGAAAGCTAAAGGTTTACACATTTTGGCAAATATTTAAACCACAATATTTACATATTCATGGTCCGACTGAGATTTACTTATGCTGCCATTCATTCATTTCATTTTGTGAATTAGCTTGGAATATTCATATCTTATCTTAAAATCATAAAACTTATTTAGTGATAGTCATCGCTCAATATACTTACATAAATGTGACACGACACGATTTTGATTTATGAGTCCATCAATATCGGGCCGATGGCTTTGAATACAAAGCAAGCGATCCTATTAAATTTGTGGTATGTAAATATTTGATCTGTCTGAGGTACGTGACAACATTATAGCTCAGTCCAGTCCAGTCTATTTGCATAAGTTTTGCGAATTCTCTTGAAAATAGTTATTGTTTGAAAACAAAAAAACCCCAAAGATTTGTGAGTGAAGGGCGTTACCAGTCTATGATTTAGACATTCGAAAAAGATCTTAGATCATGAACCCACTTGCAAGTTAGCTTTAATATTTACTTGTTTGTGATGTACCACAAACTTCAGTTTCATAATGTGCTACCAACTGATAACTTTTTAAAGTGCAAAATAAACTATTCAAGTTACATGTTTTATCAGTTTGAAGGCAGCGCCAACGAAGTGCGAAAAGTATACAAGTAATGAATTGCATTCATTATTTGTAAAGCTTGCTTTTAAGGTGAGGCCATTTAAGTATTGCCTACAATTCTGTTGGGTTCATACTTAACCAAGATTGTTCTTTAGAACCTGAAACGATTTATCTGTTTAACACTTATCAACTAATTGCTCTTACGTGCATCATGTATTTATATTCTCTGTCAAAGATACAGGGTCTCCGATAATCACAAAGATAATATAAAAACTGAGTAATTTCCAGTATAAGATTTTTATTTCTTGTAAATCGGAAAATGATTTTCAAAGAGTCTACATTTTTATCTAGAGAATTTTCTGCTACCTTATCAGTGACTGTAAGGCAGATTCTTATCGATTCTTATCCTAACCGCTGAACCTTTTAAGATTATTATATTGTGTGGATAGATATAGATTCGTATTTGTTGTTAATTGTACTCCAGATTACATGGAATTTCTGGCTTAAATGTCTTGTAATACTTGCCTTGCAGCTTAGAATCGTTTTTTCTTTTTATTTTATAATTGTTTTGGATTCAAACAAGGGGATACTAATTTTTACATAAATACCTACCTCTAAATGTGCATGATGCATTAACTTTTTCCCTTTATGTTGTTGTGATCTTGATCTACTCTTTCATCCCTGGCCTTTGAGGCGTTTTGTTTGCTTTGGTTTTTGCCCATAAAATGTTGTATACATCTACACTGGAAAAATCTACCGATCTGAAATTTAGAAAACGAAATGCTTAATTTGTTAATAAATCATTTTTTAATTTTGAAAGGCCTTTTTCATTGTACTTTTTGCATTACGAAATACATTTCTTAAAAAAAAGTACTTTTCAAATACAGAAATTTTCTATCCCCACTGCTAAAATAGAGTATAGAAAATACTTTTGTTTGAGGTTGATTTAAGTTAGAACAATTCTATTGTAAGAATTCTGTCTGCATATATTAAAAAAAAAACACACACAAATACCTCGGGAAGAAGTTGAGATATTCCAAATTTGAGTTAGGCTTTTTTTTTCTGAGCGTATATGGTTCCAAATAGCAGCCGACAATTACACCGAATTTTATTGCAACCATTGCAAATGGATAATAAAAACAAAATGCTTTCAGTGCCCCTGAGAATGTTTTCATTGTTTACATGCCCGGGATTTTTAACGATCCCTGCAGCTCTAAACTCTAGACGCACTGCCAAAGTCCGTCTGCTCCTCATGCCTCTCCTGCTCTCTCTCGTTCTCTGTTTGTGAGTGCAGCAGCGCCCACGCTACCCCAAAATGCAATGCTTGAATGTATTTACTACAAATGCATATTTGTAGATGCACACATTTGTGTGTTCGTTCCGAGAATGGATCGTGGACCATGTGCCAGGCTGGGCGGCTACTCTTCTCGTGCTTTATGGCCAAAGGCCTCGGATTACACAAGCCAAAGCATGGCTCGCTCCTTTGGCGTTGTATTTTTGTTTTCAAGTTGAGAAACATATTTTATGTCTGTCACGATAAGCAACGGCACTTGGAGCAGTGCATAACTCAAACTCAGACGAAGAAGCAGACGCAGACGCAGACGTAGACGTAGACACACTTCGAATATTTATGGCGCCTGGGCAGGATAGGATGCTCGCTCGCTTGCCTACTATGCCAAGCACGTCGCTGCTAACGTTGATCGTTCGCCGAGATTTGTGCCAAGTGCCAAGTGCCAAGTGGCTTAATTAAGTCGGGCAGCTGCTGCTGCTGCTGCTGCTGCCAGTGTCGACCATTTAATAGACCAGGTCTGAGCTCCCCAGGCAATCGGCATGCGGATGTGCTGACCACATCACTGTGTCTGTGTAAGCACCGCCCTGGCTTATGTCATCAATCAGTGGGGAGTCCGCAAAGCTGTGCAGGCGAAAGGTGAACGGAGCACCAGCAATGGCAGATGCGAACAAAAATGCCAATAAGGAAAACATACGCACAATGCCTGCTCAAGGACGCGATCAAAAGCCGCTTAGTGGAATAATCACTGAAGCAAGTTATTTCCCATTCCCCACGCGCCGCTTTATTTGTGTATAGCTGGGGTATATTACTTGAAAATAACTCATGTCAATTCAAATTTTACGGTAAATTCAACTTTCAACACATTTCATACATAAAATATTTTTTATTTTCTTTTAATTTTTAAAATGGTAAAATACAACAAACTAAACTTTGAATACTGAAAAACCTTTGGCATTAGTAAAAACAAAATAAAAAATCGACCCTTAGGTTAAAATGTAGTCTTTGACTCTTTAAATCTCCCTTTATATATTATATATCCACCTCACTCACTTTTTACTTTCGTTATTGCTAAGCTGCTAAAGTTGAACAATTTATGGTCTGATTGGTTTAACTGTCTGTCGCATTCTCTTTGTCTCTCACCTTCTAAACTTTTTACTTTCCTTTTTAATAAGCTACCAGAGTTGAGGAATTTTGGGTCTGATTGAGTATCGCTCCCCTCCTCACTCTTAACTTGTTTAGCTGAAAGGAACACAGCTATTTAAGAAGTTTTGTTCCGATTGGTTTTGGATTTTCAAAATTCTTGCATTCCACCTGGAACCATTTTACATTTCAATTATGATTTATTATTCACTTTTCATTTTATATTGAATTCAAGATTTTAATTTGTTTTAAAATTGAGTAAAACAATGGTTCTTCGTCTAGAGCAATGCGATATTTAACTGATCGATGTGATTTTGCTCCAATATTTGAAGTCTAAATTGCTATTGCTGCTCAATTTGATGCAAGTTACAGAAAATTCAACTTAGATTTTTACGCTAATCACTCGTATTATTCAAACACAACTTTTGTGTTGCTTTTTCAAACAACTCCGGCTCGAATTTGAAAGTCAACTGAAAGGCAAAGTCAAAATTGTGCAACTCTTATGCGCAGGCTATGCAGGGTATTAAATAGTCTTGCAATTGCTACTAGTTTTTTCTTTCCATTTAGTGGCAGCAATCGGCTTTGGGGTCGCCGTTATCGCGTCGAGAACAAAACAGCCGACTAAATGTGTCAACAGCAATCGATAAATGTTGTTGTTGTTTTAGTTGTTTTTGGTTGTTAAATACCAAATTGTTTCTCTCGCTCGGATGCTGTTGATGCCTCAAAGGCAACTTAATGCGCAACGATAATGTGGCGCAGGCAAGTTGACTGGCCTGGTCCTTGACCATAGTGGAAAACCCCAAACCCAAGCTAATCCCTTCTCTTTTGTATTTTTTTTTTTTGTATTTGTATTTGCAGCGCGTGTTAGGTGCACCATAGTGTCCCGAACCAGTGGAACCAGTGAGCCGAGTGCTGGGGAAAATAGGAACAGAGCACTGGACGAACACAGTGAACGCAGCAGCCGCAAAGATGATTGGACGTTTGTTTCGGGCCCATGGCGAATTCTGTGCCTCGCATCCGTGGGAGGTGATTGTCGCCCTGCTCACCATCACCGCCTGCATGCTAACTGTGGACAAGAGCAGCAGCACACTGGACACCAGCAATGGTCTTAGCAGTGCCACAGCAACGGCTGCTGCTTCTGCTGGTGCCACAGCTACGTCAACCGTCACACCAAATGGTCCAGCTGCACCACCGCCCATCATTGCCAGCGGACCACAATCGGCGACTTCGAGTCGTCATCGTCCATGCCACGGCTGGAGTCAGTCGTGTGATGGCCTTGAAGCGGAATACAATGCCGCCGATGTGATCCTAATGACCATTGTCCGCTGCACCGCCGTGCTCTATTGTTACTATCAGTTCTGCAAGCTCCATCGACAGGGATCCACCTATGTGCTCGGTAAGTGAAGATTGCGTCATGGCCCCGTCAAGAGTTTTGATAAGACGCGTGTGTTGACTTAAGCGATTAGCTGCTGGCTGAGAATATGCTTTGTTTGCCGAGCCAAAACTATTTATGTAGTCAAAAAAAGAAGAAAAAAAGCTGGCTGCCATGTGCGTTGTGTTTGGCCAACATTTTAGCTGGGCATCTTATGGCCCGGTCGGTGGCATTTCTCACGCGGTCTCTAAGTGAAATGACCTCTGTTGCTAATTGGACATGGCGAACCCAAACTCGAACTCGAACCTCACGTTGAATTCAAGTGCGCTCTTTTCATTTTGTTTTTAATTTGTATTTCAGGCATTGCCGGGCTTTTTACGGTCTTCTCCAGCTTCATATTCACCACGGCCATAATGAAGTTTCTCGGCAGCGATTTATCCGATTTGAAGTGAGTACATCGAACATAAAATAATCACTTTGTGATGTTAATTGATTTCCATCCACAGAGATGCGCTCTTCTTTCTGCTGCTTGTCATCGATTTGTCCAATTCGGGCCGACTGGCCCAGTTGGCGCTCTCGGGCAGCAGCCAAACGGAGGTCACCCAGAATCTGGCACGTGGCTTGGAGCTGCTGGGTCCCACAATATCGTTGGACACGATTGTGGGCGCACTGCTGGTGGGCGTGGGCACGCTGTCGGGTGTACAGCGTCTGGAGGTGCTTTGCATGTTCGGAGTGCTCTCTGTGCTGGTCAACTATGTGGTCTTTATGACCTTCTATCCCGCCTGCCTGTCGCTCATCTTTGATCTGTCCCGCAATGGCATTGATATGTCTGCGGTCCAGGAGCGTGCAAAAGGTTCATCGCCGCTCAAATCACTCACCGACGAGGAGCAGAAAGCCAATCCGGTGCTGCAGCGTGTCAAGCTAATCATGACCACCGGCCTGATGATTGTCCACATCTACAGTCGCATCGTCTTCAGCAGCACCGACTACGATGCCGTAGACAAAACCCTATCGCCCACACTTAATCTTAATGTCAGCAACAATCGCACGGATTCTGGCGAAATTACTGACATCATTATCAAGTACGTAAATCCAACCAATGACAACCAATTAACAATTTTTCGAATTTCGAATTTAATGAATCATTCCTTCATTATAAGTGCCTTAAGCCAATTGAAATTGACAATAAGCAATATTAACACTTAAAAACTGATGCAATTTTATCAACAATTGTCGATATTCGAAATCAGCATCGATTCCAAGTCTTTTGATTAATCCTTATGCCCACTCTTGCAGATGGCTGACGATGAGCGCGGATCACATCGTCATCTGCATCGTGCTGATTGCGCTTGTTGTGAAGTTCTTTTGCTTTGATAATCGCGATCCCCTGCAGGAGCAACTGCGTCAAAGCACAACAGCAAAGGCCTCACAAACCACACCGCTGGAGGATGAAAAGAGGGAGACGAGGTCTAAACAACTTGTAGCTGTGCGCACGCCACGTTTCACCATCGAGGAGCAGAGCTCCGCAAATGTAGCCACGCAGACCGAGTTGGTGTGCATGCGGCAACGTCTGGTGGCGCCGCCCACACGTCCGCCACGCCCACTGCAAGAATGCCTGGAGCTGTTGAACGGTACAGACGACGAAGCCGACGACGCTGCCGGCCCCAATGCATTAAGCGATGAGGAAGTCATCGCCATTGTGAATGCCGGCGGAACACACTGTCCCCTCTACAAGATTGAGTCGGTGCTGGCAGATCCGGAGCGTGGCATACGCATACGTCGCCAAATAATCGCCAGCCGCGCCCAAATGCCCATGGAACGCATGGACATGCTGCCCTATCAGCACTTTGACTATCGGCGCGTGATGAACGCCTGCTGTGAGAACGTTCTTGGCTATGTGCCCATACCAGTCGGCTTTGCTGGTCCCCTACTGCTGGATGGTGAGAATCACTATGTGCCTATGGCCACCACCGAGGGTGCTCTAGTGGCCTCCACAAATCGTGGTTGCAAGGCTCTGTCCGTTCGCGGAGTACGCTCCGTTGTGGAAGATGTGGGCATGACTCGAGCGCCCTGCGTCCGTTTTCCGAGTGTGGCGCGTGCCTCCGAGGCGAAGAAGTGGATCGAGAAGGATGCGAACTACCAGCAGGTGAAGGCGGAGTTCGATTCAACGTCACGCTTTGGTCGACTCAAGGAGTGCCAAATTGCGATGGATGGCCCACAGCTGTACATACGCTTTGTGGCACTCACCGGCGATGCCATGGGCATGAACATGGTGTCCAAGGGTGCCGAGATGGCGTTGCGCTGCATCAAGCGACAATTTCACGACATGCAAATCATTTCGCTGAGTGGCAACTTTTGCTGCGACAAGAAGCCGGCTGCCATCAACTGGATAAAGGGGCGCGGCAAGCGTGTCGTTGCCGAATGCACCATACCGGCGGCCACGCTCCGCACCGTACTGAAAACAGACGCCAAGACGCTGGTCGAATGCAACAAACTAAAGAATATGTCCGGCAGCGCCATGGCGGGCACCATTGGTGGCAATAATGCGCATGCTGCCAATATGGTGACAGCTGTATTCTTGGCCACTGGCCAAGATCCCGCACAGAATGTCACATCGAGCAATTGCTCCACAGCGATGGAGTGCTGGACCGATAACAATGAGGATTTGTATATGACGTGCACGATGCCCTCGCTGGAGGTGGGCACAGTTGGCGGTGGCACTGGACTGCCCGGCCAGGGTGCCTGTCTCGATATGTTGGGCCTGCGCGGCGCCCATGCCACTCAGCCCGGCGACAATGCCAAGAAGCTGGCCCAAATTGTCTGCGCCACCGTCATGGCCGGCGAGCTGAGCCTTATGGCCGCCCTGGTCAACAGCGATCTAGTCAAGAGTCACATGCGCCACAATCGGTAAGTGTGCAGCCACAGCACAATTTTCTGCCCCACTCATTTTACATATGTCTCATCAATTTTGTGTTTTTCTTTACTTTTAGTTCATCGGTTGCCGTGAGTAGCGCCAATAATCCGCTCAACGTGACCGTCTCCAGTTGCAGCACAATCAGCTAGAACTGACGCCACTTTCTCCTCCTCCTCCTCCTCCTGTATATAAATATAAAATATTTTGTAGGCGGCGCTTGCGTTGTGGGTGTTACGGTTGACAAAAATTCTTTTGTTCAAATTAATGCTTCATGAGTTAATAATGTAAGTGTAATTAATCAATTGGCCAGGCCAAGCAGCAGCATTAAGCAAATCGTTCAAAGCCAAAGCCTTTAATGTGCGTGTTGTAATTTTGTTGAATCGAGTATCAAGTATGCCGCAGTCTGGGACTCATTATTGTTGCAATTTTCATTTAGGTTATACGAATATCCATACATATATATATATAAAGCTACAAGATATATATAAATATATACACATCAGTGTATGTGTGTGTATGATTCAAATGATGAGCCTATTTTTTCTACAAAGACATATTTTTAGTGCAAGCGCAAAAACTTGTAAAAAGTATTCCTTAAGCGAATTAGTTGTAGTCATTAAAGTATAAAAAAAATTAAGTTTAATAGAACAAACAATACGGATTGCGAAGCGGAATGCGAGTGCAACAATAATAATAATTATAATAATAATAATGGACACAAGAACAGAAGCGTATTTGATAAATGTCTTTTGTAGACGCTGCGCCCTGGCTTACAAAATCGGAACTCCATTTATTTTACTTCAATAATCATAATTATTAATAAATTATTATAATTAATTTATAATAATTCACAATGTGTTTTATTTAATTAGTAGATGTGGCTTTTCATTTGTGTTTTCTTTTTTTGAAACAAAAAAATTAATAATATAAAAAGGAAGAAGAACGAAACTATGCCGGCCAATCCTAAGCCCTTTCTTTAGGTGCGCCTTCCTTGGGCTCGGCCTCGGCATTGCCGCCGGCATCCGCATCACTTCCGTCCTCCGTAGACGGTACTACGATATCCACACTGCTATCCGCCTGCATAAGTGCCTTCTTTGGGCTGGGCTCATTGCTGTCCGCCTCGGCAATGGCCGCAGTTGAGCTGCCCACCGGCAAAGTATCCACAACGCCGCCAGCAGCCACAGCTTCATCATCGTCATCATCGTTGGTAGTGGATTCAGGCTGCACGCTGGCTGCGCACGATTCCGATGAAATGCCATTTTTAGCTTCCCCCACGGCGCACTCATCGGGATGCGTAATCTTGCGCTTGGCAATGCGCTCGCTCAATGCCTTGTGCACCTGTGCAATATCAGCGGGTCGACCCATGGCCAGGAATATCTTAATGGTGCCAGTGTTGTCCATTGCAGTCAAACGCAGTGATTTCTGGCTGGCACGTTCGGCCACCATTGCTGCCCAGACTTTAGTGTTCACCAACAGGCGCAAGTTGCCCGATGTCCGAAAGACGACCCGGGAACAATCGCGCTTATCCTTGGCATCGTTGAGACGCAAACTGCCGCGTCCGCGTTCCTCCCAATTGCTGTTGACAAAGGCAAACAGCTTGCAGCTGACATCGGCTATATTGAGTTCGTTCTCCTCGCCGGTAAAGGTCTCCACCTCCTCGTATTTTCGTTTCTGCGCACGGCTCTCCTCATATTCCCGCGCCACATCAGTGAGACTCTTTGCCTCGGCTGCCTCCCGATTGTTATCTGTCGATTGGGCAGCCTTCTGAATAACGCTGGAAAACTGCAGCTGCGAGGAGGTGGCTTCCGCTGTGCCCGATGTGGCAGCTTCAGCATTCGATTCTGTGCTAACGTTTTCCTACAAACCACAAAAACCAAATTACATTTATGTTCATATAGATTATTAGACAGCCATGCAATAAATAAGGCATAAATTTACCCCTGTGACACGCTCGTGTACGTTCTGCCCGAAAATGAATCCACTTGTTTGTACACGCGGCAAAGTGGTTTTGGCCGAAGCGAATATGTTCGAGCGTTCGATGCCATTGTTGCGCAGCATGGATAGCGGATCCGGCCGCTCATCGATGTCCTCGTCCTCCTTATCAATATTCTCTGTGGACTCCACCACTTGGGCAGAAGCATCCTCGTCCTCTTCACGTTGCTCACGCAAAAACGGATTGCCGACAAAGCCATCTTCCTCAGTCTTCTCAATTCCGCCGGCTACCGCTTCTATGGAGGAGCTATTGTTGCTATTGTTGGCGTTAGTTGTCCCCAATACGGAGCTGTCGACGAGCACAGCTGGTCGCAAGACAGCTCCGCCTAACCGCGATGCTTTCAATGTAAAACCGCCACTGAAGCAGTTGGCTTCAACCGACGCTTCTGCAAAATACAACAAGAACAAGCAATTGTATTCAGCTTTAGCATCATATCTGAAGTTTGCAGTTTGTGTGTTCAGGCTTTGCATGGCGTTGGAGCATGTCAGAGATCCGTGCGCACTGCTAGCAGTATTACGTAGTTTCATTAGAACACTTACCATTATTTTCGGACATGGCAATTGTAATTTATGTTTATGATTTGTAGTTTAACACAAAATTTTTTACAAGAAAAAAAGAGCGTTCTCTTCAAGTCAACGACAGTGCTGTGAAATACGTGATTATCGATATACGGGAAGTATTGTACTCGCTTTAACTCGATAGTGTTGCGACAATTTTGCAACACTAACTTAGCTGTCAAATTCGGCAAAGGCTGGAAAAAACAAGAAATTTACAAGTCATCGACTAAAAAAGCAAAGCAACGAAAACATTCTAGCCGCAGTAAAAGTTGGGTTTAAGCGAGTTTGTTGTAAGAGCACATTAATTAGAAATGGCCCAAACTCTTGAAGACAAGTCAATATGGGAGGATGGCGAGGAGTCGCTGGGCGAAGAGGTGCTGCGTATGTCCACGGATGAGATTGTGAGCAGGACTCGCCTGATGGACAATGAAATTAAAATCATGAAAAGCGAAGTTATGCGCATTACACACGAAATTCAGGCGCAAAACGAAAAAATCAAAGACAATACAGAGAAGATCAAGGTAAGGGTTGACTGTGTATTTACATATTAACTAAGATTTAACAAGAAAGCTGTTTTAGGTTAACAAAACTTTGCCATATCTGGTGTCCAATGTGATTGAGCTGCTGGATGTGGATCCGCAGGAGGAAGAGGATGATGGCTCCGTTACTGTGTTGGATAATCAGCGCAAGGGCAAATGTGCCGTTATTAAGACATCTACGCGTCAGGCATATTTCTTGCCAGTCATTGGCCTGGTCGATGCGGAGAAGCTAAAGCCGGGCGATTTGGTTGGCGTCAACAAGGACTCGTATCTGATTCTAGAAACCCTGCCAGCTGAGTACGATGCACGTGTAAAGGCAATGGAAGTTGATGAGCGGCCAACAGAGCAGTATTCCGATATTGGTGGTTTAGACAAACAGATCCAGGAGCTCATTGAAGCTGTCGTATTGCCCATGACACACAAGGAAAAGTTCAAGAATCTTGGCATCCATCCACCAAAGGGTTAGTGTAATTAACTCAAAAATGAAAGCGCTGGATGTGAATACTTTAATTTACAGGTGTACTGTTGTACGGACCGCCTGGCACCGGCAAGACGCTGCTCGCCCGTGCTTGCGCAGCCCAAACAAAGTCCACTTTCCTGAAGCTAGCTGGACCCCAACTGGTGCAAATGTTTATTGGCGATGGCGCCAAGCTAGTGCGCGATGCCTTTGCGCTGGCCAAGGAGAAGGCGCCCGCCATCATTTTCATCGATGAATTGGATGCCATTGGCACCAAGCGTTTCGATTCAGAAAAGGCCGGTGATCGTGAGGTGCAGCGCACCATGTTGGAGCTGCTAAATCAGTTGGACGGCTTCAGCTCGACAGCCGATATTAAGGTCATTGCAGCCACGAATCGTGTCGATATTTTGGATCCCGCCCTTCTGCGTTCCGGTCGACTGGATCGCAAAATCGAGTTCCCACATCCAAATGAGGAGGCTCGTGCGCGCATCATGCAAATCCATTCACGTAAAATGAATGTCAGCAACGATGTAAACTTTGAGGAGCTATCGCGATCCACAGACGACTTCAATGGGGCCCAGTGCAAGGCGGTCTGCGTTGAGGCTGGCATGATTGCCCTGCGCCGTTCCGCCACATCGGTGACGCACGAGGACTTCATGGATGCCATCATGGAGGTGCAGTCCAAGAAGAAAGCTAATCTTAACTACTATGCCTAGGCAAGAAATTCACAAATCTGGCACACAATTCAACATCAAAATCAACATAAATATACTAACAATTATAAAAAAACATTTGATTTGTCTTTCAATTTATAGTTTGGAATCATCTTGCATGGATAAGGCTTTTTATGCTTTTGTTTTTTTTTCTCAGTACAACACACATATATATATTTCTTTTGAGTAAGATATTTCTGATTTTAAATATCTAAAAATTCCATTTAGAAATCATAAAAAATAGATGATAAATATTTACATGGTCACTAATTAAACTAGGGATGATTAACCAATTCGTTAAGACTAATCAGTGGGATCGAGTGTATTGCTGCTGCTGGTGCTGGTACTGCTCGTCCCAACGGATGAGCTGCTTGTCGTGACTGTTGGCCTGGACGAGCCGCCACTGGACGCATTTGGAGTCTCCGCTATAGTTGATGTGCTTGTTGTTTCTGGTGTATCAACAAAAGTTGCTGACGCTCCAGTTTCTGCGGACGATGGTACAGCGCCTAGAGCTGGATTAACAGGCACAGCAAGTGCTACATCATTGACTGGAGGCTGCGGCGGCGCTTGTGGCTGCGCAGCTGCCGGTTCAGGCTGTTGAAAGGGACGCCTTGTGTACATTATAATGCCCAGTAGGAGGGTCAGTATTGTGATCATATATAGATCCCAATTAGCAGCAATATTTTCATCCATGTAGAATATGAATCTGTATGGTGACTGAGATACGTAAAATCCATATCAGTGCTCGCATTCTCAGTAGTCTTTAATAATCGTATAGCCTTACCTCCTTTATTGACTCAATCTTAGCGAGCATCTGCAGCTTAAATAGCGCTATTGTCACAGGTACTTTGGCATCCACACTCGTTTCGGCTGCCAAATCGTACAATCTCTTGGCCAGATGCCAATCCTTCTTCATGCCTAGCCCCTGCTCATGCATATAGCCCAAATTGAACATGGCTTGGGCATTGTACTGTTGCTCAGAAGCTTTCCTATAATTGGAATCGATATTAAAATATATATTAAAAAGCATATACCGGATAATTCAATAGCTATGCACCTATAAAGAGCAGCAGCAGTTTCGAAATCTGTTTTGGTGCCCCAACCATAATAGTAGTAATCGCCAAGCTTGACTTGGGCCGCCGAATAGCCCTGTCCGGCCGCCCGTTTCCAATAGTAAAACGCACGAATCAAATCCTCATGGCGATCGTTGAAGACATGTACCTCCTCGCGATCTAGCAGAAATGCTGCATTGCTTTGGGCCACCTCATAGCCAACTTCGGCCATTAGAGAGTACTGCATGAAAGCCTCGTCGACGCGATTCAGTTTATAATCACTGTAGGCGTGCATTAACCTATTGCTCCAGCGACCACGTTCCGCAACATTTTTAAAGAACTGCAATAAAAGAATACAATTATTTCACAAGTGAAAGTCGATTCCGAAGACCTAAAATCGAACACAAGCGGGAGGGATAATTAAGTTGAACAGATTCATTAATACATGTATAAAATAAAAGCAATTTGATACTGCCTACAATTCCTAAAATAACTACATAAAATCTACCTCAACAGCTGCAGGACAGGAACGCAGCATGCCCATGCCGTAGGCATGCATAACGCCCAGATTGTAGTAGGCCAAGACATGGCCTGACTGTGTGGCCAAGTTAAAATATTTTAGCGCCAGTTTGTAGTCAGTCTTCACACCATTGCCAGCTAAAATGAAATCAAACAAATTCGACATTACTTCACAATTGCAATTACAATTACTGTGACACCATGTCAGAAACTTACTGAAGTACATGGTTCCCAGTTGCAGTTGTCCATCGACCCAGCCCTGGTCAGCAGCCTGAGTGAAATACGACAAAGCCTTAATAGAATCCTTGGGCACACCAAGACCTTTGAGGTACATCAGACCCAGTCCACTCTGACCCACAGGATCACCCATTTCGGAGGCTTTAGAGAAGTACTGTTGATGGACACAAAGAAGATATGGTTTAAATCCATTCAACAATAAATTGAACTGTATTTGCACTCACTTTGAAGGCCGTTTCGTTGTCTGCCTTGATTTGCTCACTGCCCTCCAGATAGAGCTTGCCCAGAAAGGCAAACCCAATGGCATTGCCTGCATTGGCCGCGAGTGTAAAGTATTCCAAGGCCTTCTGATGATCCTGCTGTATAGCCTTGCCTCCCTGGTAATACAGCTGGCCAAGGCCAATCTGGGACTGCACATCGCCTTTGTCAGCCAGCAGCTGGTAGTAGTCGACAACCTCCGTCTCGTGACTGCCCGGATTCTCGAGCTCATCAAGCAACTTGACCCTGTGCACCATCGGACCATTGGAAAACGTGACCTTTGTGGCTACCTTCTTGGCCACACGCTTGTATTGGATCAAGGCCTTCTCACAACTGATGGGTACATTGATGCCGTACAGGTAGCGATATCCCATTGCCATTTGAGCAAGCGTATTGTCGCCCAATGCCGCAAGCGTATAATGCAGCAGCGCCAGCGGCTGACTGACATTCTTGCCACCCACACCCACCGAGTACAGAAAGCCAAGACCCAAGTGAGCTTCTGGCACGCCATCGTTCGCCAGGCTTTCAAATTCATCAGCAGCATGATGGAAATCGAATGCCATCCAGTGACCCAAGAGCACAGCCATGGCCAGTTCGGCTCGTGCCTTGGGATGCTTAAATGCGGCCGCCTTGCGCAGCAGCGTGAATGCGACTCGCTTGTCAGTGCGCGGCTTGGTTAACATCTCCATGGCGTTCTCGTAGAGACTCTCCGCTGCAACACAAACATTGCAATACTCGACAAGATGTTTTCCCATGTGTACTCAATTACTTACCTTCCACTTGCTCGGGCGTCCGCTCGGAAACTACAGCGGGTGCTTGCCTCGCCTCGATAGCTTCGATTTGGGCCTTCAACTTTTGCTGTTTCAATAAACTGTCGTTCCACAGCCGCTCGAACAATGCAGCTGGCATTACTTTGGTGCGTGGCGCGAATTCCGTTTCCTTAAGTTTGGCTGCTTTGCGGTCATTGCTGCCTGGTGCTGACGATGAAGTATCGACGGGTGGGGCATTGGCATCTTTTTCGGCGGTCGTTATCTCGTCGCCATCAAGTTTACCCCCCTGACTGTGTGGCTCCGTAGCGGCAACGGCCTCGGGCTCAGTTATTGGTGTCGCGCTGGCGCTTTCAGAGAGTGGGCCTTGAAGTTCTGCCCGCAACAGCTGGCTGCATTGGATGAGAAGGAGGAGCATCGAAATGCACATCAGGCTGTGCAGTCTCATCGTGTAGGGAACGTGGCTCTGCATTCGAAACATAAATCTTAAATGTACTAGCAATTTTGATAAATTCCCTTCGTGTCTTGTTAGGTCTGACGTGTTGTGTTATTTACTTTTTCTTTTGTGCACACACTGATTGTATTTTCACCGTTTGATAGTGCTTGGGGCTTCCGGTTCGAATTATCGCTGGCGCATTTTCTACCAGTGACTGTTGGTGAAATTGTTGGTCCAGTGCTTTCCAACAACTTTTTAACAATTTTCACACGTAAGATTAAAGAACACTTTTATTTGTTGCAATAATATTGTTGTCCAGTGTTGCCAACGGCGCAATTTCAGAGATGAGCAATAATGTGACTTTTAAATTGGTGAATAGCCACTGCTATCAAATATATACATCTTTATTCTCCCATATTTCAGAATGAAAATAATTTTTTAACAAAGCAAAATCGTTCAACTATATATAAATTTCATTTTTCAGATATTTTACTTCGCTTCAAGGCTGTGAATAACGAAAAAGTTATATACTTGAATTAAATTCATAACACATCGCAATGTTCATTGTAAGGAAGCTCGGCAGTATTATTTTGTTTATTTTTAATGTTTGACATGTATTACCATGCCATGTTATCTCAACCAATATCGGCTGATGTACCGGTATGTCCACCGCTACTGCATCTTTAGAGCCACCAGTGTTTGAAATGTTTGCAAAATAAGTGTAGTGTGTGCATTGTTGGTCCATTTCATAATGTAAATGCCCCAAAGCACCAGCGTAATTATTAGAGTGATAATTTGTGAATATACTAATTAATATACGTAAACGCATTGTTGAAGCGTGACCCATCGTTCTTTTGAACCGGAGAACCTAAAAAAATAAAGGCATTGAAATGAGTGTAAGTTACGATGACGACTGCAAGCCAGCTACAAACACTGCGATCGACAACATCAATGAAACCAGTTCCAAGCCGCGCTTCAAACGACTCAGACAGTCACGCATTAAACAATTCATGCTTAACGGCGTTCGCTGGTGAAAGTTTACAGCTGTTGTCGCCCTTACGCTAAGCGTGAACACGTCGAGTGACACTATTACTAATCCTACATCTCTCCTTACCCACCTGTGTGCGTCTGTATTTGTGTGTGTGTGTGTGTCTATCAACCCCTAAAGGCGGCTATGCTTGCACGTGTCTCCTTCTACCCGACGCTCCTCTACAATGTGCTTATGGAAAAGGCCACATCAAGGAATTGGTACGATCGGATCGATGACAATGTCATACTGGGGGCGCTTCCCTTTCGGAGTCAGGCGAATGACGTAAGTAATGCAACACAAAGCCATAAATACACCCATTTCGATATATTAACACTCCATACCCACTAAAGTTTCCAAAAGTAAAGCTTATTATATTGACAGAACATGCTTTGAAGAGGCCTGAAAGTTGTAAATTGAAAATTTATAAATATTAAGTCCAGTCCCTTTAGTGGAATTTGTGTGATTTATTCTTAAAATAATCAAAGTTCGATTCAATCTATATCAGTCAGGCTTTCTCTTCCATACATAAGAAACTTCGGATGTAAAATTTTTGAAACTGAAACTGGGTGCAGGGTGTCACCAAGTCATGCAGTCTCAACTAAAACCCTTTTATTTGCTTTTCGTTACTTACGTGAAACGAAATTAAATCAAATTTATTTTTCAGCAGTTAATTGAAAAGGAAAACATGAAGGCTGTTGTGTCAATGAACGAGGATTACGAGCTTACTGCCTTTTCGAATGACTTACCCAAATGGAAGGCTCTTGGCGTAGAGTTCCTGCAACTGGCTACTACAGACATTTTCGAGTCGCCCAACCAAGAAAAGCTCTTCCGTGGCGTAGAGTTCATAAATCGCTTTTTGCCACTGTCCAAGCGCATAGTTGGATTGAACTCAACGCAATATCCGGAGAATAACGGTTCAGTTTATGTCCACTGCAAGGCGGGACGAACCCGGAGCGCCACCTTAGTGGGTTGCTACTTAATGCTGGTACGCTATGGAATTTCACCCATTACACGAATTCTTTTATCTAATTGTATAAATTATATTTAGAAAAACGGTTGGACCCCAGATCAGGCCGTAGATCACATGCGTCAGTGTCGTCCGCATATTTTACTGCACACGAAACAATGGGACGCGCTTAGAATATTCTATGCAAATAACGTGGAGGCCAAGTCATGATGCAACCTCTATGTTTGCAATAGTTAAATGTTCAATATACATCATCAAAGAAAGGGAGTTTCTGTTTTTGTTGCCGTTACCAAAACAAAACGAGCACTGACTCGTGTGAAATAAAGTTATGAATACTAATATATTTTTTTAAAATACTTGTTCATGTGCTTTTTACAATTTATTTTTCTTTACTGCTAATGACTAACAAGCAGTCGTCTAGATCATATCGTTCGTTTACTAATAGACAATTAATAACTGTGTTTTATATGATTCCGTACTCGGTTTCCCTTGTCAGCATTTAAGCGGATTCCTTGCCCTTGATTGACCAGAAGCGCTTGATGCCATTGGCCAGACCCACATCGTTTTTAATGTAGTAAAAGAGGCCGCCAAGGGAAGCAACAGATATTATGATCAGAGCAATGTGAGCAACCTTTGGTAGAATGTTGCCAACAACTGCTGGACGCATATAGTCGACAACCATAGCTTCAACGCCCCTGCAAGATTATACGAGATTAGATGAACTATGTTGAATGTTTGCCTCCAAATGTTCATCTTACCAATGGGTGTGAATGACAACCGACACAGCCAGAAGCGCATCCATTATCTGCGAGGGTGCAATGAAGGCTGCAGGAATGACGGCCAGGAGACCAGCAGACACAATACGCTCAATAGTCCACAAGCCTGTGTGGTTACTGGAAGCGGAAGCCATTCTAGGAGCGCTCACTGAAATCTCACGCTTTGCAATGGGCTGAAAAGTGGGATTATCCGATTAAATATAATCTGCTCTTAAGGCAAACACATGGGTGTATATGTATTTAGATACACATACCACTAATGATTTGGTCAGTGCCAAAGGCTTGGCCAAAGTTTGACGTTGCGTGTTGGCCACGATAGTGGAGTAAGCCTTCAGTGGCGTAAGACGCACGGACTTAACAAGGTTTGCGGCTGTCGGTGCGGTTATATAATAAAACGGTTGTCAGCTAAAACTTATATATTTTTGTAGTTTAATAATATACGCACCATTGCAGCGAGCTGCGCCACGCAGTACAATAGATGACAGCATGTTTAGTGAATTGTTTTATCAGAAATTTCGTTCAAAATGTAAAAACACTTGTTATTCCTCAGAACATCCGACTAGCTTATTTCCTCAAATTTCACAGCACTGAAATCATCGATGACTACTATAATTGAGGTGATGAGAACTATCGATTGAGCTGTTATCGGTGCCGCCCAAAAAAATACCCCAAAACACCTGGGAAATATTTTTTATTTTAAAAAGGTTTTGCTTAGGAATTTAATTGATTCTATGCTAATATATATTCTCAAGGTATTTGTAGAGCTATGTTGGCTTCAACTATATTATCATATTAACAGTCACATTTACTTTAAAATTGTTTATCTGCTTTATTCGTTTGTACAATACATTTGAGATTCGCTTGTGTACGGAATGTTAAATCTTGAAACTGAAATTTCTATAATTGTATAATGAAGAGTTGTAAAACCTCTTGTTAATGTGTACTTATAAACTATAGATATGTATGTTGCAAATTGGGTGTATTGGAATTTCGTTACTTCGTTGCATTCTGAAAGGCACATAATTACATATTTCTAAAAGATACTTTACGGCTCGGATATGATGGACGGAACTGTAAAACTTATCTTATCCCTTATTAAGCGACTAAATACCTGGCTAGCATACAAACAGCGACAGTGCTACTGACCACTAGCGTACTAATGACGGAAGCCATACGATCTGCGCCGGCTTTGTAGAAGTCCCAGTCAAAGACAATATTCGAGGCATCTGATGGTCGCCAAGGGTTGAGGCCGTCGTCGAAATACATTGGACAATCGTCGCGCTCACGTTCGTACTCAACGGCATCGATGGCGACTGCTGCACCCTCCGAATGATTCCACGAGGTAACGTCTTGGTTGAGCTTGCAGAATGCGCCCACTGCCTGGGACATGAGGACACGATTGAGGTCGGCACGCTGGTAGACCCAACATCGGTATTTGGACAACGGATCCAAATCATCGTAGGTGATTAGATAGGATTTGAGATTCTCCTTCCAGAAGCCAATGCATTTCATTCTATAATCGGGATCACTGTAGATGTCAACAGGTCGACCCAAATGATCCACAGACAGGCAATAGTTCTCATCGACAGCCAACTCCTTTTGGTCCGTATCGCAAACAGATAAATCGGAAATGTTTTGCTTGCAGTGAATATCGGGACGTGGACTCAGTGTAACGCCACCCAGGATTCTGAAAGTTATGCCAAATGAAGTTCTAATCTTTGCATGTAAAATAGTAAGCACCCTTTGCATACCTCGTTCTAAATGGATGTTCGCCTCGTTGTGTAAAATTGAACTTGCCAGCGACTGGACAACGCACAGGAACCGGATTTTTCGCTAAAAACAAATCGTATTTCCATGCTTCGGAATTGGGAAACTGTACCCACGAACACACTGTGCTGAAATCATCCTTGATCACAGCTAGACCCTTGCGGTAGCGTATGATATTGTGATGCCTGGGCATAAAGTCAAAACATACGTAATCCTTTTGGCAACCGTCGACTGTGAGACGCGCCATCATGACACGATCACCGCGACGCTCGCGGCACACGTAAATCGTTTTGCGGTAACGCGCCTTGTCGGGATAATATGTCTCATTGATGTGCGTCTCACTGATGGAGACATCGGCATCAATGTTCGCCGTGTTCACCCACTCGCCGGAGAAGTTCTGAGGTAGCGTACAGCCGGGTTCCACAAATTCAGCTTTAACCGGTGTTAACTTGAGACGCTCTGGTGAGTTTTCGGGTGTTTTCAGTGTATTACACTCGGCAGTGATGGAAACGCCCACATACAGATCGTCATCACGATTCTTGAGGAAGCAACGATATTTCTCATCCTTACGCGACTCCTTTGTATTGGCAACGGCAAAATAGTGGTTCTTGCCCACAAACCAATCGCCCAAGCAACTAAACTCCACTGTTCCACTAAATGTGCCCTCCATGCCCTCACATTTCTGATAAGTAATGTTGAACTTTTGGTTCTGTATAAGAAACTGTGTGCCCGCCGTTTGACATGATTGAATGCGAGCATCTGGCTTGTTGCACACGCCCGTGAAGCGGAATCGATTCTATGGAAGAAGAAATGAGTTGAATACAATTGATTAATTGCTCAAGTTAATTATGGCACTTGCCTGATACGTAAAATGCCAAACACCCTCGAGGGATGAGCGACAGTTGATGGGAACAAAATTCTCGTTGAACAATGTGATTAGCTGCTGATCATCCTTAATGCCCTTGCACACGTTCGCCACGGTTGGCTCCTGGCCAGGCGGCAGACCCACACAAGGTCCCTCGAACTTCTCAAAGATGTTTAACGTGCGTATTATCGTACGCACGCAATGATAACAATTCACCGATCGCTCCTTAAACACAAATGAATACTCATCGCCATGGTGTCGCTCATAATTGATGCAGTATCCACGCCTCGACATCGAGGTCGCATCTATAACCGTTTGGGTGGGCAGGCCAGTCTCCCATGAGAACCATGAGCCCTGCAATATCTTGGGTATAATGCAACTATGCTGATCCAAGTCATTAAATTGTCCAAGCGCTGTAAATAACATTTTTGTATTATCTGAATTCTCAGTGATTCACATTGAGCCTCGCTTTGAAGCTTGGGTGTGGCTGGGGCTCTGAGAGTCGCTCTACTTACCGACGCTTGAGGCGCCCAGAAGGCAGATTAATCTTAAATATATGTTCATTTTATAATTGCAATACATGTACACTACTATGAAAACATTATATCAACACAACATAAATATTGAACACTTTATATTTAAGACACAACTCAAACGCTAAAAACACGCAACAAACAAATTTACCAACTAATGAGTGTGCATTTTTCAGCACTTAACTGGTTACCCTGAGTTTTACAGCACTACTCATACATTTTCAGCTAATTCTAATCGATTTTTATTTGTAATATCGGTTTAAATTCAAATAACACTGCAAAGAATACAAAGAATTTCATCAGCCGCAGACATGCTGAAGATATTTTCTCTGATTGACAATTACATATTGCTTAACGACTTTATGCTGTAATAAAAATGTCTGGCTGATTACAGAAATCACAACTTAGCAACAGCTCCAACTCAAGCTTTGTGTGCTTGTGAGAAGCAAGACTTTTGTTCTAAAATTAACGCCGTCTGGTTCTTTTAATAATATTAACCGTCAGCTCCAAGAGTTATCTGCGCTAAACCAATTGTGGCACTCTTTACGATTTGAGTGTTCCGACAATACTGCCAAAGTCTAACACAATCGTGTTTAAAACGCACTTTAAACTGCGATTTGAGTGTTCCGACAATACTGCCTAAGTCTAACACTTTAACGCAGTCTAACGCACTTTAAACTGTGAAGTAATTTAGTCGAATAGCAATTAAGATATTAGAATGATTGCATTAGCAAATGATTCATGTTCACATCAGATGGAGTCCCTAGGTTTCTTTTTTATTGGGATTATTGGAATCCGCTACTGAGTGAACTTTGGAACTTATTTAACGTGCTACAAATGGCATGTTGTTGATAAGTGTAGTCTAGGTAGGGCTTATCAATGGGCGGTAAAGGTCAATCTGTGCATGACGAGCCCGATGCGATTACAATGTCTATGAAGCGCACACTGCAAATTTGGCCCAGTCTCAATTCAACGTCCGCTTAAAAGGAACGTCTGCTCGAACAGTGAAAAAATCTATCAATAAAATTAAACATATCAAAACTTAAGAATTTTTTAATACTCGATTTAATATTTTCACATCGCAATTAAATGGGTTAGTACAACGAGTTAAGGCCCAACGAAGTAATAGTTTAATATGTATTTATATTCCATAAAGCAACTGCAACAATGAGCTGGGGACTGCACATGGAAGCCATCGATCGGATCACATCCATTCCATTGGTGGAATCGAGTGTTAAACGTGTCGAAAATATCTACGATAAAGTTAAGAACAACAATCGCCTCTTCAGCTGGTATTTTGAGACGGCGGAGGCAACCATTACCGCTGCATATGAAACAGTTCAGCCGGCAGTCAAGCTCTTCGAGATGCCCATCAAGCGCCTGGACAATGTGATGTGCAAGAGTCTTGATATATTGGAGCAGCGCATACCGCTCGTATATCTGCCACCCGAAATGGTAAGTGTTGCCAGGGCCCAACATGCGCCAACATGGCTTGAATCTAGCTTACGTAGGCCATCATTTTGTGCTTAAAGATGTATTGGAATACCAAGGAATACATGTCGGATCACCTGGTGCGACCTGTGCTCAAGCGTGCAGATTCTGTTAAACAAATCGGGAACGCAGTGCTCGAAAGTTCTCTGACAACTTATGCAGCTGATCGCATCGATGGCGCCTTCACAGCCGGCGACAAATTCGTGGACAAATATCTGGTGCCCATTCCCACAGATCAGGATCAAACAGACGGTGAGTGGGAATAATAAAACAATAGCTATCATTCAATATACAGATAAATAGATGACAATAAGACACTTTTAGCTTTTATATATTTATTGGGAATTTCTATTCACGATTTTTCGGTAATCTCTTGTACATTTACGCATTTTGTGGGATGCACGTCTCATTATTTATTTTTAAACTCCGTCGTCAGCCTCTATCCGTATTAAAAGAAGAAGAAAAATAAAAACAGAAAAGCTGCGACCCGCTAAGGTTATCAATCTATTTTTGAATATTTTTGATTTTACTTATGTCGCTTGCCTAATAGGCGGCAAGTCGTGCGATAAGACTCGACTGCACTGAGCAATTCAACGTTATTACACAAAAAATACAGATCGAGATCGATTCACATATGATAAAAGTAAAAGCACAATGTCATTAAATTCAAATACAATTTAATTTCACCGCTCTGCAGCACCGCAAGACGATAACGATGATAACGAACCAGCGGGCGCGGCACCGGGCGAGAAGGGCGCCATCAAGGCAATCCATCACGGTCAACGCTTCTCCCGCAAACTGAAGCGGAGACTGACGCAAAGAACTCTCGCGGAGGCGCGAGCGCTCAAAAAACAGAGCAGAGAAGCGATCCATGTGCTATTCTATGTTGCCGAGCTGGTAAGTAGAAATCAACTAATTGAAATTGAAATTAAATGAAGGTCATTGAATTTGAATTTGCAAACAGATTGCAACAGACCCAAAACAGGCCATGCTAAAGGCCAAGGAACTGTGGGGCTATCTCAGTGCTGATGAACCGGAAAATCAAGCTCGACCCGTGACCCTGGAACAGTTAATCGTCCTGCTGACACGCGAATCAGCTAGACGAGTCGTTCACTTGGTTAACTACAGCGCCAACGTTGCGGCTAATTTACCCAAGTGAGTCAGCTTAAAAATTTTTTGGCGAACATATAAGCTTAACATATAATTGGTTTAATAGAAACTTGGCACACACCACCACCGAGGTCGTTCATCATATTGTTTATATAAACAATCGCATAATTACCATTACCCGTTTGGATAAAGTTAAGAATATATCCAAGGAGGAAGCTGAATCTCTCTTCAAACGCATGCTTGCCTTCTACGGCGACCTGCAGCTGCTCACCAATGGCTACCTGGTAATACAAGCATGCAAGATATAAAATAGCCTTCGCATTTTTTAATATACTTGATCTACTTGCAGGAGCGCGTTGCGAGCTTTCTGTCCGGACGCATCGAAGCTGAGAAGGTGACGGGAGCGGGTAGCGAAAGCAACGCCGCCAGCCGAGGCTCAAGAAGACGACTGGAGGCAAACAATTTCTCGCCCGCTCATAACAATATAAATGGGGTCTATTGAGAAATCGAGTTTTTTATTGCTGTCGTATTTTTATTTCTAATTATAGAATTTTGCTTTTGCTTTCATATTCGTACTAACTGAACAGTTTTATTTGCATTTAAATTGGATCGAACTTAATATAAAATTCATTTAAATAAATGCTCCTTATAGTATTTCAATTCTGCAATACTCTCCTTAATGTCGCTCAAGCTGCGATGAGCGAACATTTTGGGTGGAGTGGCTTTTGACTCGTCTGGATACCATCTGGTAGCCAGCTCTTTAATAGTAGACACGTCTATGATCCGATAAAACAAATATTTATCGACCGCTGGATAAAATTTGTTTATAAACAAACGATCCATATATATAGAATTTCCAGCTAACGGACATTGTCCCTCTGGTATGTTCTCCTTAAGGTACGACAAGACAATATTCTCCGCCAGTTCTGGCGTTACATTCGACTCCTTGCATCTATCCACCAGTCCAGATTCGTAATGATGCTTCTTGCACCATTCGTCCATGTTGTCGTACACATGTTGCGGATGCCGTATAGCAAAAGAAGGACCCTCCGATTTGATATTTAGATGCTTGTCGGTTATAATACAGGAGAGTTCCAGTATCTGGTCTGTCTTTATGTCCAGTCCAGTCATTTCCATGTCCATCCAAACAATATCCGTTTTGTTATCATCTAAGCCTGTGCACGTGCTCATTTTGTTGTTCACTTGAGTACTGCCCAACACCGCACACCTAATTTGTGATCGAATTACATAATTGAAAAAAACTCCAATTCCAATTCGATTGAACCTTAAAATCATTGAACAATACTAAAACTTAAATCAGATGAAACCAATTCGACGAAGGGACTTTATCAATTAATCACTTTTTCCAGTATTTGATTTCAGGGAAATTTTAACAGCAACAGCTGTTCGGTGAGGAACTGTTCTGTACAATATGGTCGTAATTCTTTGAACTCGAGAGCAGTCTATTAACGCTGATAATTCGATCTGATATAATATTTGTGGTTTTCGTTTGTTTTTTTTTTTCATTTTAATCCGTAAGTTAAAAAAAATCAATAAGTTTGTAGACAAACCAGAAATATTTACATTAATTTGTTTGCAGCATTGTGCAACACTGAATGTGCGTTATTAAGCAATACTGGCTGTACCTTGTGCATTTTCATCAAAAAGAACTCGGAAAATATAATAATAACAATAGAAACGAAACGTAACTGAAACAAAAAGCACAAAATGTCCTCCACGACGTCTCGAGATCAGCCCAGCACATCAAAAGAATCGTTCGAGGACTTCTACACTGAAGTAAGTTTAGTGATGGTGACAGCCAAAGCTGAAGGCTGCGGGTAGGCGAGGCTCTCCCAAAGACAGCCAAAAAAAAAATAATAATAAAGAAATAGAATTTAATTGTAATACACATATAATAAACGATTTTGTGACTATTTTCGCAGGTGAAAGAAATTGAAAAACGCGATTCAGTACTAACTCCTACTCAACAAATTGATCGTTTACTTCGTCCAGGTTCCACATACTTCAATCTTAATCCTTTCGAGGTGCTGCAAATTGAACCAGATGTCGAGGTGGCTGACATAAAAAAACGGTACCGCACCCTATCCATACTAGTACATCCCGACAAGAATCATGATAATCAGGAGCGCGCCCAAATGGCATTCGACATCGTTGCACGTTCCTGGAAAATATTGGAGAACGACCTAACACGCAAAAAGTGTTTGGAGGTTTACGAGGAGGCCAAAGGACGCACAGATCATATGGTAAACATCGCATACCCTTAAGACCAATTGTTTTTTGGTAGCCTACTAATAAGGTTGTTTTCAGATTGCCGAAAAACGTAAAAAGCTCAAAAAGGAGGGCAGATCATTTGAGCCCATACCAGAAGATGATCCTGTGAAATATAAACATGCTATTTATGTAATGGTCATGAAACTGTTTGCCGACATGGAACGGCGGCGACAAAAACTCGACCAGCGCGACCAGGAGGAGCGCAAGCGAAAACGAGAAACTGAAATCGAGGAAGAGGAGCGTGTCAAAGCGGACCGCGAATGGCAGCAAAACTTTGAGGAATCTCGCCAGAGTCGTGTTAACAGCTGGCACGACTTTCAATCCGGCGCCGGCAAGTCGAAGAAGACCAAGAAACAAAAGCACATGACTGGCATGATGGTGCCGCCAAAGTTTAAGCCGGAATCCCGATGAAATCGGCTAATGCCCATGTGGCGTCTGCGTTGTTCTACTTCACACATAAATATTTTTACATTTTTATAAGTATCCCCTGGAATTGTAATTGACACGATGTATAATTTGTAGTTTAAGCCAAAAACCAAACTAGCTTTTTTCTTTCATTTCATTGCATTTAGCTCGGCGCATCACATTTCCGTGTACAAACTGGCTGTAAAGACGATATCACGCTTTATGGCCGCGGACGCCTCTTCCATTTTGGACTGCAAGCCCGGATTGCCAACGCGTATGGCCGCAGTTTTGACATCGCGTAGTGTTTCATCCAACTGCTGTATGCAGCGCACTATGATGCCTTCCTGCACCTCGGTCAGCTTCATGATCTCGGCAAAGGGCTGCAAATTAACCATTAAAAAAACAATATAATTGGAATTTGAGGAATGAATTTAGCTGACACTTGCCTTGTTCTGGGCCCACTCGTAGACGACTTCGAGCAGTCCAAAGTTGAGATTACTCTCAGCCGGAGTTGATGCTTGGCAGCGTTGCTCCTCGGCCAAGATGGTATCATTGATTTGCTCGAAGGCGGCAACACATTCCTTCAGATGCTCTGGAATGAATGGCTCGCCCTGAATTTTGGCCTGGAACACCAGACCGGATAACAGCGCAGCTATTTCCGCCGGCTCCAGATCGTTGAATATATTGCAGAGTATCAGCTCGGTGATCAGCAGCTCGTTCTGGCCCATCTCGCAGGCCACCTTTCCCTTGAGCGTCACCTCGTTCAGCTCATCGATGTAGTTCAAGGCGCGCAACACTTGCAGCTTGCTGCAGTAATCCGGATACAGTGTCAAATTCTTTGCCGAGTTCTTGAATTTCAGTTCCTCGATGTGAATCTCGAGCACACGCCGCTCGTAGACCTTGGCAAACTCCTGCTCAAAGCCGGCGATATTTGTGTGCGGCAGGACATCGTCCAGCTGTCGTTTTAGATGATCCACATAGTGCAGCATGACCACTTCACTATCTGCTTTAACATTGATCTTCTGGGACATGTTGATATATTTAATGCTATCCGGATTGGCATTGTACGCCTCATTTAGTTGATGCAGCTCCGTGACGGCCTTGACAACGGTAACACCGATCGGGCTATCCTTGAAGCGCTCCAACTGTCGCTGCTCCCAGTTGCTTATGATGACATCGGCATCCACCTTAATTGTCGACTTGGTAATGTTTATTATATCGATCCCTTTGATATCGAGCACCGTGTGTCCGCCAATGCCTTCCGGCTGGAAGAACTTATTCTGTGGCGTCAAAGAGAGTATTTTGTAATAGAGCTCCCCGCGATCCACAATGTCGCTATCGCTGCTCTTGAATTGATGGTCCAGTACCAGCACCTTGTAGATGGTGTCCTTGCCCAGCACGGACTTCACACTGAGCAAAATGGCCAGCTTGTTGTAGTGCTTGCCCTGCGTGATGACAATGATGCGACCAACTTTCAATTCCCTTTGGATTTTCGCCTGAGTTAGGATGAATTTCTGTAAGGATGTCCGAGGAGGAGAAGAAGCGTTCCTTATGGCATTGATAATTATATTATAATTCAGTTATTCACTTACCATAATGCGATGCTTTTCCTTCCAGTACTCCACGGACTTGTCGCAGAAATAGATCAGCGGCTCCAGATGCTTACCCAGTGTGGGAAGCATTGCGAACTTATCCTCGGCCAGTTGAAGCTGCTTCTTTTGCATGGGCTGCTGCAGTATCTGATTGAATTCCTTGAAGCTGAACTTCATAATGTCCTCCACCTTAATGCTCTCGATGCGCAGGCAGATCAAGATAACAGCGTAACGTAGAATGAATTGCGATTCCAGCTTCTCAGGCAGGCCAAGGATCATGGGACGCAGTTCCATCGATGGCGGCACGCTTGCCTTGCACATTAGTATGACCGTGCCGTTCTCATCATGGCCACGCCTTCCTGCTCTCCCCGCCATCTGTATGTACTCGCCCGGCTTCATAATGCGCATTTTGGTGCCATCGAACTTAATGTACGAATCAAAGATGACGGTGCGGGCGGGCATGTTGACGCCCATGGCGAAGGTTTCGGTGGCAAAGAGCAGTTTGACGAGTCCGTTCTGGAAGAGCATCTCGACAATCTCCTTGAGTATGGGCAAAATGCCGCTGTGATGCACACCGATGCCACGCTCCAATGCATCCTTCAGCGCCAGCACCTGGGGAATAGTGCGATCCGGCGGCTTCAGTTTCGCCAGGCACTGCAGAAAGAACTTCTGCACGGCGCCCGTCTCCACGGCCGTATTGAGATTGACGGACTGCAAGGCAGCGACATTGGCATCGCAACGATTGCGGGATAGGGTGAAGGCCACCACGGGCATCTTGTTGTTGCGCTTGAGAAAATCGATCATGCCAATCCAGGTGTTTTGATCCTGCTTGCTGCTGACATAGTTCTTGGATCCGCCCGCTTTCGACTTGCCCTGCATCTCCTTCTTGCGCTCCACGGCCTTCTCGTAGTTGCCCTGTAGATATTTACCATTGGCATCAACCAGCAGAAAAATGTCATCGCGACTCTTGCCCCCAGCGCCCGTGTAGAGGTAGTGCATCAGTGGCACCGGACGCTTCAGTGTGCTTATCACATACACCTTGCGCTTCTTGGTGTTGCCCACCCAATCGGCCAGTTCCATGGTGTTCGGTACGGTGGCGCTTAACATGATAATGTTGACATGATCGGGCAGCAGTATAATGATCTCCTCCCAGACATGACCGCGCTCCGGATTGTTAATGTAGTGCACCTCATCGAAGATGACGTACTCCAGATCACGGGTTATATCGCTGCCACAGAAAAGCATAGAGCGCAGAATTTCGGTGGTCATGACTAGGCACGAGGCTGTCGGTTCGATCTGCAGATCGGCCGTGAGTAAGCCCACATCCTTGAACGTTTTGCCAAAGTCGCGATACTTTTGATTGGACAGTGCCTTGATCGGCGACGTGTATATGGTGCGGGTCAGATCCCGCTTGGACAGCGCAATGGCATACTCTGCCACCACAGTCTTGCCCGCCGACGTGTGGGCCGCCACGAAGACATATTGGCGCTGCTCCAGCTTGAGTATGGCCTGCTTCTGGAACTCGTCGAGCTCGAATGGAAACTCCATGGCTGGGCTGGGTATCTGCTCCTTGAAGTTGGTAATCGGCTGGCTAATGTCCACCATCTCTGCCCAGTCGCTGCTAAAGGTTTTCGCCGTCGTCGATATGTTCAGCACCGGTTTCAAGTCCGCATTCATAATCTCATCGTCCACATCTTTGAATTCGGCCGGAAATTGCAGATCTCGCTGTGGAGCTTTTGTTGTATCGTTTTGGCTGTCGGCACGCGCCATCTGCAGCCACTGCTGCACATCGAGATCTTCCTGCAAATTCTCGAGGAGATCTACATTGCTGGTTAAGGGAACACTATCCTCCTCGGGAGTCGTTGTGTCCAGCGAGAAGTCGTGACCGCTGGCAAAGCCTGGCGGCACTGTTAGCAGCTTGTCGCCCAACGGAAAGTTGTCCACCTCTATGTGGGCTAGCTCTGTGGGGTGACCCATGTCAAAGCCTCCCGGCCAGAAGGGATAATTCAAGGGGGAGCCGCGCGTTATTTCCTCCAGCAGACCCGGTTCTCGCTGCATGGACATAGAGTTGTTGGCATTGGCGCCCACCTCCTCCACATCGACCTCAACAAACTCAACAATTTCCCCTGTAACCAAATCCCTACGTGGAATCAGCTTGGTGCTGCCGAAACATTTCGGAATATGCAACAGGCGCATCTCATTGAATTTGCGTGGCAGCACATCGGGCAGTGGATCATGGATGGATACATCTGGGTTTAATATGTAATCGCGCAGCTTCTGATTATTGTCCTCGTCGATAATATTGATATTCATTGTGCATCAGCCTCAAATTTATTTGTTTTTAATATTTACGCAAACCGATAAATGAGGCAAAATACACAAACACATTCGTTTCCAGTGAGACCATGCTATGAAAGAAAATACTTAATACCAAAATATAACTTCCATTTGCTTGGGTATTATAATGCTGAGAAACTTACTCAGAGAATTATAACAAAAATAATGATAACAAACACAAATCTGTACAAGTACACACGAATCAAATTACCAATGGACAAATACGTTGTGTACCAGTTTTATGCTTGTACTGGGAAATATGATCAGTCTACATCTTTATCTCTGCTTGAAGCTGTGTAGGTTAGCATATGCACGCACCAGTGCCACAAAATGGGTGCTAAATTGGTTGAATATCCCTCAAGCCAAATTTTCCAAAAATGTAGTATACTTCTGGGATGCGGAAGTTATATTGCTGCAGTGGCCAAATTGCGCTGAATGATTAACACGAGTGCGACATGTTTTCAGGGGTGCATTAAATGCCAACTGCAAAGACAAATTTGGTGTGACTTTAAAAATGCGGCATACTTTCAGGCAATCGCAAACAGTTGCAAATATTTCATTCGCAGGACGATCAAAAATGAGTCAAACTCGCCAAATCTTTTTTAATCGTTTAATGGGTTCAATTTTATTATATTCACAATTATATTTAATTCAATCGTATTCGTGAAGGTTTTTAAGTTCTAATATCTAATATTAAGCGAAATATTTGCGTTCTGAGGGATTCGGGATCTCAGGGAATCCACGAAGCGTAGCCAAACAGCCCCAGGAGATAATAATTAATTTGAATTGTAGATTGACTTTTGCTTTATTTATGTACAATTACTTTTGGCGGAACACCTCAACCTTTAATGGATGGCATTGGTCGTCGGGAACCTCAGCGCCGACTGGTACGGAGACATCGCCTTGGGGGCAAGCGCTGAGAGCGACCAGAAGATTCATTTCAGCGATAAACTCAATAAAGTCGCCCTTTCGTGCGGGGCTTGGCTTGCAGAAATATTGTTGTGTGTCTCTGGTGAAGCCGGTGCACATGAATATGTTCCACACATCGTGCACATCCTGTTCGCACATGCCGCGCTCCTCGACCACGGCTTTGACGAGCGAACTGTGGCAGCTGCCCACCCGCTGCTTACCCGTGATGAGCTTGTACGTGTAATCATCACACCGTGTGCCGATTACATCATGCAATGCTCCGCCATCCTCATCGACGCCATATTCGGCCAAGGTGTCGAACACGAACGTGGCCATGGGACGCAGATGGGGTAGGCAACTCCAAAGCCTATCGTATACCTTCAGATGGGAGGCATGCAACTGACGCGTTTTGCCCGAAAAGAAACGCTCGTGTCGATTCTCCAAATTCCAGAAGTTCATGTCGCCCACCTGGGAGCCCTCGTGCACCGTAATGCGGCACAGATCGCCCGCTTGCATCGTCCAGGTCCGCGCCTCACGCTTCGGCACCACCAACGTCGCCAGCAGCTCGCCAGTCACTGCCAGGCAGCGTTTGTTCTGTGAAAGACAATCAAAGATAATTGCCATCAGCATTTGAAACGTTTAGACAGTCTAAGCGACACTTACATCGTAGTCGGCCTTGGAGATAACCGCCGCCTTCGGCTGGTCGTAGCAAATAATTGGCTTATGCTTAGTGAAATCACGAGTCTTGTCACCCTTACCGCTCCAGGAACTTGGCTTGGCGTCTGTCATTTTCAGCTGAGCAACTCAAAACTAGATGACAATTACAACTTGAAAAGTCTGTATTACATACAGGTAACAACAAATTGGGCGCGTAACAAATAATTGATATGCGCGAGGCTGTTGTGCTCTTGTCGAAAGGCAGTCGTCGACTGACCCAACGACTTCAGCTCTGCCTAGTCACTGGCAACTCTCGATCAACTTTTAATTGAAGCTTTTAAGAGCTTAATTCAACCAGTGAGCGATGAATAGCAAAAGCTGAAAGTTTAAAATTTGTGGGATTTTTTTTTTTTTGTCTTTTAAGTTATAAAACAAACATACATTTTATTGTTTATCAAAGAATACGTAATATTTAATATCTGAAACACTTGATAGATAGATAGACAATAGATAGATAGATAATAAACTAATGCTTATTTCCTATATTTAATAAACCTACATTAAATTGGCAGCTAAACTACACATCGCTTATCGCTCATCGTTGACTTTTGCTTAGTTTCCTATGGATTGATCATGATAATTTAATTTTGTATAATCATGCGAGATGCTGGCTCTGATTTGGATTCCGATTCATGTGACTGATGATTCAGCATATTCTGCATAAATTCTTCGAGCAGGTTGCTATGCTCTTTGGTAATAAACTCCTGTGGCATGGGCAGCCGGTCTAAGGCCATTTCTATGACATAACACGAATCGAACTCCTCCCACACAATGCGTATGCCGTGCACCAGACAGGTCAGGCA
This sequence comes from Drosophila picticornis, assembly GCA_035043845.1. Lineage (NCBI taxonomy): Eukaryota > Metazoa > Arthropoda > Insecta > Diptera > Drosophilidae > Drosophila > Drosophila picticornis. Next base: position 9,632,356 of record JAWNMR010000362.1, read on the forward strand.
CTTGGATATCTCAGTCTGGCACAGTCGATGCTTGGATGTGGGGCACGGCAGCAGGCTGATGCGTGAGCAGATCTCGCTGAGCTGTGGCTTGAGGTTTTCCCACCTCGCCAGCATTTCCGAATTGCTTGTGACGTTGTGTATCTGCCTGAACTTGGCACTGATGTCGATGAAATCGAGAAATATCTGACCCTGATTTGTCCAATTTGGCACCTTAACACCACCGTCCTCCGTGCACTCGAACTGACTGAGCAAACTGTTCAAATACTCCAAATTGTCTGCATCAAGAAATAACAATTTATAAATATATATATAGAAAAATATACCAATAAGATTAATGTACTCACTATTTATGATGGCATCTGGTGCGATATACTGGAAGATTATCTCATGCGCTTGCACCCAATGCTTGGCCTTCAGCAGATACTTGGCCTGAGCGTGACGGCGTCCCATGGAGCCGGCCTTAACCGCCTTGGCGTAGTCCACCCATGACTCGGGCACGCCCAACTGTTCGATAATGAATTCCTCCTCAGCAGTCAGAGTCTCAGCAGAAACGCTGACATGTTGCTGGAGTGTGTGCTGCACGGCACGTTCCCGCTGATTTCGATCCTTAATGTGCAGCTGCACAAATATTGCCCACTGCCAGAGGTCTTCGTTTTCCAGCTGGCTGGCAAAGTCCACGTGCAGTTGCGCCTCGGCCAACGGAGTGCAATGATGATAGCCAAGCGCCTCCAACGTTTGCAGCAGCATCCAGCTGTAAATTACATTTGATATAAAATTTATTTTAAATTAAGGCAAATGGCAGATTTTAATTACTAACCTTAGGCGAAAATCCATTGGATCTGAGGTGTGTGTGATTGGATTCAGGGTTTGCTCTAAGGAATGGCCACGCTTTGAGTAGAGCTGGAGGAGATGGTAACGCAGATCGTAGACGGACTGCTGGCTCTTGTAAGGCTGCTTGGCTTTGTAGGTGGGCTTGGGTGGATCCGCGTAGCTTTCGTCGGCTTGGAATGACTTGTCGTACTCCAACAGTGCATCGGTAATGCTCGAGGTGGGTGCTGTCAAGTACCACAGCTGGAGGGCCAATACGGTCAGCCAGCTGCAGTCCTCCAGCAGATTGATGGCGCCATGGGACGACTGCATCTGTGGAACGCCCGCGGCAAGCATGAACATTTTTATGCGCTCCAGGCTTATATATTTGTCCGATTTGCTCTGCTGCCACGCAAATAGTTGCTCCTCCATGAGCATTCGCACCACGGCGCCAGAGCTGAGCTGGGCTAGGATCAGTGCCAAATTGGCATCGTCGTATTTAAAGGCTAATTCGCAGGCTTCTGTCACACGGTGGCAGGACAACAAGTCCAGCATATGAGCCAGATAGCTATTGCTGGCGACCTGCTTTGAGAGCAAATCCTTGCTGACGAGCGCATTTTCCAGCCACTCCGAAAGCAGATTGCGCCGACACATGACCACAAAATGCGAGCTGGCGTCCTGCCCGACCAGCTCCTCGTGCTCGCCCCACAGCGAAAACAGTAGCGACCACACGGAGACTGCATAAGCATCCATACTGCTTGCTTTACTCCGCCTAAGGGCAGCGGCAAGATGCTTGGCAATCAGCTGGGTCCCATTGTTCGACTGCAGCCATGGACAGTTGCTGTCCTCCACTTGACGGATGCTGCAGTCCTGCAGCTGCACCTCCAGATGCGGTAAAATGCTATCGCCAAAATGCTCATATTTATCGACCGTATTGAATTGGAGTCGCTGCATCAAACTGGGTGAGTAATCATTTGCGACGCGTGGCTCAAAGGCAATCGCTGCGGGCGTGGCTTTGCCAGCTGTTGATTTAAACACAGTGCATTAAAATCAATTCTCTGATGAATCGAATGGTGGTTTTTTGTGTACTTACACTCTCGCAAGCTGTACAGATTGTTGAAGGTGTTGGGCACCATCAGTGTGTTCTGTGGCCCAAAGCTGAGCTTAAAACTACCCCCCTTGTAGAAACCCAGATCCGCTATCCAGCCGTTGTAGAGGCCACAGGCAATGGAACGAGACAGTGGCACAATGGAGGCGAATACTTTTTCGGGTGCCACACGTGGTTTTATCACAACGTTGAAGGCCTTTAGGGCACCCAATAGCTGCGTTGGCTGGGCATTCTTTTCGGCCGGATTAACACTCTCAGCTGCCACCGAAGATGTCTGCAAGTGTAAATAGGAATGAGTAAGAGGCACATCAAAACTGATTATATCGCTCAAAGTATCACCTCGGATTGCAATTCGCGGATTATGCTATTCACGGAGTTCGACGAGGAAACGGCCAGCAGTGGCGACTGACGTCCATATTCACTGGAGTTCTCCGAGGCGACAGCATCCTTCCACATCTGCGTACCCTGGCCGAATAGGTTTTGTGTGCGCTGCTTTTGCTGCTGCTGTTGCCGTCTTCCAGGCAGCGGAAACGAATCTGTCGCAAAAACAAAAACAGGAGGATAAAGCAACTATATTGAGTTTTGGCCAAAATTAGAACTTGATTTGAGTTTTGTGTAACATAAAGTTGCTTTGTTTTAGCCAACCATTACACTGCTAAGCTTAAACGAAATTGAGCTTTATCTAAAACTGAACAGGCGTCAGGCATAAATCTGCTGCAATCAGTCTGGCTTAATAGTTAAATATATATATATATATATCATACAAGTTTGGCAAAACTTTTCAAACACAAATTTTATGCAGAAGAAAGTATAACAAGCGTAATAAAAACAATATAATTATACAAAAAAGAAGAGAACATTGATCTTATGGGAAATTGACATCATCACTTTTAGTTTGTGGATGGTTTGCCATCTGATAATTCTGTTAGGCATAACAGTTATTTAGAAGGTACACACCCATCTCATCGTCACTGCCATTGTCCTCCACAAAGAGCGATGATTTCATCAGCTGCGTCTTATGCGGCTCACTGGGCATAAATTCGTGAGCCAATGCGGCCGAGGGACTGGTGGCCACTGGACGTGGTGCATCGAACATTGAGAAATCGGTGCCGCCGCCGGCTTGAAAGAATTCTGTGTTGGAAAAAAATATCAAGTTCAATTGTGATCCTTAACGGCATCGGCATTCTAGTTGCTCACGTGTCTTGTCCATCATGACGAACTCAGCGGAGGTGTCCATGGGTCGAAAACCGCCGGCAACGCTGACAACAGCCAATGACTTGGGATCCATGGTGCGACCGGCCTCCTCGGATATCTTTTGCGCTTTGCGCAGCGATGTCAAAGTCATTTTATCTGTGGAAGTGGTGGCCTCCATGACACCCATTTTGGCCTTCTTGGGATCGGTGGGTATCTCGTCGTCTTCCTCATCGCTATCGGCCAGTCCGTATTTGGAGAAGTGCTTGACGCGAAACACCCAGCTGCCCGTCTCCGGCCGGAACTCAATGAAACGTGTCGCATTCTTATCGCAGACACGACGCAATTTCGCCTCCCAGTCCATTTCGAGCAAACGCTGCGGATCCTTAATCGCCTCATGCTTCGTCTTGTCAACGGGCCACACCTGATCCAGTGTGACCTGAGCCTCTCGATTCAAGCCGCTGCCAATGGGCGGCTTATTATCATCGTCCGGATAGATGATGACCTCCTTGTTGCGAAAATGTACTAAGAAACAAAGGGGAGAACTTTAATAAAGGAGTTCCGAACAGAGAAATCCTTTTCGCTTACCTATTTCATCCAGATTGAGGCCGGCTACGTCCAGTTCCTTGCCAAAGTAAACGTTGCCGTAGCCTTCGCGTCCAACTGTGAAATCAGGGACCACGCAGGAGCCATCCTCGGCCAGATAGGACTTGAGATCGTCCAGTTGCGGTATGGTGTAGTAGCCAACACGGTGCAGCACAATGCCCGTCGGATGTGGCTCAGCGTCACCATCCGGATTGGAATCTGCATCGGCGGCCGGTTCAATGGCCAGACGCTGCTGCTCCGAGTCGTTGGACCGTATCGAGAGACTGCTCTCGTTGCCGGGATCCGAGATGAATGTGTCGCGACGCGCAATGCTGCTGGCCTGATCCTCGAACGGATTCTCCGGTATGGTGGACACCGAGAGGCGTGCGGCCGGCGCCCCATTCTTATACGTTTCCAGTGGCTTGCGTGGCACCAGATCCGTGAGGGTGCTATTTAGGAGCGACTGATCCATGCCCGATTGCAGATTGTGCTGACGCACCTTGGCCAAGTTGTTGGGATGCAACCAGGATTCCCGACGACTGCTATCCGCATCAGCTCGATTGACCACCGGGGAACTGTTGGTGACGCTAATTGGCACCGGTTCGTTTGGTATGATGCCGTTGTATGACTTGGCTGGTGGACGCACTACAGCCGGAGCAGGACTGCCGCTGCCGCTATTGCCCTGGTGTTGGATGCTGCTCGGCTCGCTCGTGGTGGTTACCTTCGGTCTGGGTTTGATGACCAGCCGCTTGGCATTCGGCTTGAGACTGAAGCCCTCGACACTGGCATCGAACTCCTCGAGGCCATCGAACATGGACTTGGTGTTGCGGGCGCTGACAAGCGCCTTCACCCGTATGCTGGCCGGACCCTCCTTTTCGGTGATCTTGTAATGATGACTGTTCATATCGAGCACTGCCTGCTGTGCCACGGGATTTGTGGCGCGCGTGGCGTCCACCTCATCGTTGCGCTTCAGATCCCTGAAGATGGGCGTATCGCCATACGGCGACGTCACCTTTGATAGGATCTGCTGATGTATGGGCACCACAACAACGCCCTGGGCGGGAGATGCACCCAATCCAATGCCAGAGAGAGCCGTATTGCCGCCGCCGAGGCTGCCAAAACTGCTACCCAAAGTGCCGCCAAATCCACCAGTTGCTCCACCGGCCCCAAAAAGACCTCCACCCGTTGGTGCAGCACCAGTGCCGGTACCGAGAGTGGTGTTGCCACCGCCAAAGAGACCGCCGGGCTTGGCCGCACTGCTGAAGATGGAGTTGCCCGTGTTGCCGGCATTGAAGTTGAGCGGAGCCGATGAAGTGGTGCCAAAGCCACCAAACGCCGATGTTGGCGGCTTATTCATATTGCTGTTGAACAGACCACCGCCGGCGCCCGGAGCATTGCTGTTGCTCAACGAAAAGTTGCCAAAGCCCGTGTTGGCCGTGGAGCTGGCCCCAAAAGCGGGCGCCGCAAAGCTCGTCGCCGGCTTTGAGCCAAAGAGACCGCCACCAGCGGTGCTCGTTGCCGTCGAACCGAAACCACCAAAGCCCGGCTGCGCAGTGGACGCACCGGTACCCAGTCCAAAGGCTGGCTTGTTAGGATCCGTTGGATTTGTGGCGCCAAACAGCGGCGTCTGTTGAGCAGTAGCCCCAGCCGTGCTGCCAAAGCCACCAAAACCGGTTGTTGTCTGGCCAAAGGCAGGCGCAGCACTTGTCGCCGTCGCCTGACCAAACATATTGCTACCCGTTTGGCCAAATCCAACAGGCTTGGCGCCAAATGGATTGGCTGCATCGGCTGTGGTGGTGCCAAAGGCGCTCGTTGGAGCCGCACCGAAAGGCTTCTGCATAAAGTTATTCTGTTGGGCGGGTGCCCCGAAGGCGCTGCCTGGTGCCTGCTGGCCAAAGGCCGAGCTGCCAAACAGGCTCTTATTCTCCTGGCCCGTCTGGCCGAAGAGTCCAGTGCCGTGCTGCTGTTGTTGCTGTGACGGCGATCCAAAAAGTCCACCGCCCGCCGTGGCCTGTGTGCCGGCAGCGGGACTGCCAAAACCAAAGGCACCCGGCGCACTGCCCGCCTGTGGACCCTTGCGGCCACTCATGTAATCCTCCAGGCGCAACTCCTCCAGCGATTTCAGCTCGTACTCTTTCATCGCAGTGATGCAATGCTGCTTGGTGTTCACATTGTTTGTCTGGCCGCCCTTCATCAGTGTGTCCGTGCCAATGGTGGGCTGATATTTGACCAGCGAGGTACCCGTATTGACGCCACCAGCCGCACCCACAGTTACCGCCTGGGGTTGGCCAAATGCCGAGGCGGCACCGCTGCCAAATACATTTGTTGTTGTCGGTGCCGTTTGGCCAAAGCTGCCAAAGCCCGAGGCACTCGAAGCCACTGTCTGCTGTTGGCCAAAAAGTGGCTGCGCCGCCGGCGTCTGTCCAAAACTGGTCATGCCCAGAGTTGTGGGCTTGGCGGCTCCAAAGGCGCTCGTTGCGCTCTGGCCAAACAGTGATGTGTTTGGCGCCGCCTGCGTCGATCCAAATATACTCGTAGTCTGCTGCGGTGCCTGTGAAAATGCTAAAACGAACAACAACAAAAAACAAAAGCATGAAAAACAGCTGAGACAAGCGGAATCGTCGGCAAGCCGAAGTTTAAAATACCCTTTAAATACATACTTCGCATGACTGGAAAATTCTTAAATATTTATCAGGTATTTTCCTTGTCTGTTACTTGCAAAATGCAATTATTTTCATGCGGTTTGAACATAGAATTCGAGGAATGCGTTATTTCAAATTAAACAAGTTAAAATCCTATGTCAAAACTCAAATCTCACTTGTCTTGCTTATCGATAAACATGCGATTCCTGCGAGCAGGACAACCTCTGTCAATTGATCGATTTCAGAAAATAATCGAGATTATGTCTATTTATTTACAATTATTATTGCTGGAATTCAGATGCAAGCCAAAAAAAAGATACAAACAGGCTCTGAAATGCATTTCACAAGTCTGCAAAATTAATCACTTTTGCAATTCGTTTCTAACCTCCAAATGATGTGGGCGCCGCTGTTGTGCTGCCAAAAGCGCTTGTTGTTGTTGCACTGCCAAAGAGTCCGCCCGTGGTTTGATTCGGTGCTGCCGCACTTCCAAACATCGAGGACTGGGTTGGCTGGGCACCAAAGGCGGGCGTCCCTCCAAATGCAGGCGTCGCTGGCTTCCCAAAGGCCGACTGCCCGAAGGGTGTTGCTGCGGCTGTGTTGCTGAAGGCGCCAAAGCCTGTGGCGCCGGCTCCCGCTCCGAATGAGGGTTTAGCGCCGCCGAACATTTTGATTCTTGTAGCTGATGATGATGATGATCCGTCTCCGACTGTTTAAACTATATAATCGTCCAATTTCTGCTCGCGAATTGAGCAAATGTGTGCAACCCGATCGCTTCTTTTCTGCTCTCTGCGTGCCTATGTAATCGTATATTGTTTCTGTGGGCGCCGGCGTCGAATGGTTGCCCGTTCAACACAACAATTTGCGGTTATCGAGTTTTGTTTAGTTTATAGCTGGATGTTTGGAAGTGCAAACACAGAAATGGCGCGCCGAATATTTTCACGATGTCTGGCGGAAAACCGTGCGACCGTTCTGTGCTGCCATAGAAATATCTGCGCCATGCAAAGGCACTGATGCTGCAGCCCTGGTAATACAAAAATACCAAAAACTTTTAAGTCAACTTTGCATTAATAAACACAGTATACTTTACTTAAACTAAATAAAATATGTGTAACACGATGTGCATAAGCTGCATAATATTATATTAAATTTTTTCGTATTTATTCTAAGTAGCTCTTGAGTGATTTGCGTTTAGGTTAGACTGGCCACACTGCACAGTAGAAGCCGAGCAACAGTTGAAATGAGTTGTGTGTTGTGTATCGTCTGCGCGCGGAGTTCATTCCGGTTAATTAATTAATTGTGAACGAGACAGCGAAGTGGAAATATGCCCGCCCGACTGTGTGCGTGTGCGTATATGTGTGCGTGCGGGAGCGTAAGCAGAGATTAAATGCGGCCAACTCCCAAAATGAGAACAAATTGACCGACACGACAAACAAAATATAAAGAATAACTGCTGCAATGGAATTGTGCAATAAATCACATTATTATTTTAATTAAGCCAGCGGTTGAGGCGAAGCAACAAGTAAATGCAAATGTTGTCGGCTTCGTGAACATCACTGAAATTCAACTAAAACTACGTGTTGCTTCTCATACACAAGTCGTTTTTTTTAATTGTTTTTACTTTTGCAAATTTCCGACTCGTTTTCTATTTTTTTATATTTGCCAACGAAAGTGTACGTAAACCTATGTTCGCAAGTGTACGTGTGTGTAAGTGTGTATGCATGTTTATTATTTTGGAAAAAGTTAACAAGATCATCAACAACAACAATCATTCACAATGAGTGTGTGGAGCGATTGCAACGCTAAGCAGTCATTTGGCATTGGTAAGTCAAAATTTAACAAAAAGAAAAAAAAAATAAAAAAGAAAAACACTCAAATGAAGAGCAAAAACAAAAACAAACTTAAAAATATATTTTGGTAATGTTGAAAAAATGTTTATTTTCACACATAATACTGCCGAAATTGTTTAAACAAAGTGCCTAATTTAATGCTAAGTTTTCCTGGAACAAACCAACAATGGCAGCAATTTTGTGGGTGTTCAATTCCAAAAACCTCAAGTTAAAGAAGAAGGCAACAATAGCAACAACAACACTAACAGCTTTTCTCTCTTCTTACCTTGCGCTCAAGTGCAATTGCTTTGCTGACTTTGGATCATGGTTTCTGGTTCTCCTCCCCTGCTGCGTTTACTACGGTATTTTTTGTTGTTGCTATTGCTGCTGCTGCATCTGTCTGATCTCTCTCTCTCTCCCTTGCATTCGCCGGCCATGTGGTCGTTGTGTCAACATGCGCATACACACTTTCATCTGCTTCTTCAACATCATCTTTAATTTCGTTTTTCTTTCAATCGCATCCTATATTGTTTTCTCACTCTCCGCATCTTCGCGTCACAGCCGAGTTTGCCTGTTTGTCTGTAACCTGTTTTCTATCGCCTGGCTGCATTCACTTACACTTGCACACACACACACAAGAGAGAACAAACATATATTTTCCATGCACAGCAACAACAACAATTCCCATTCTATTCATTGACAATGACCATGAAATGGCAAATGTAACATTTTTGAAATGCTCTCATCTGTGTTGTTCTTTATACGTGTGCATTTTTCTATTATTGTCTGTCGGCTCGTTTGTTTGTTGACCTTTTTGGTGTTCAATAGATAATAGATGCATATGTATCTACATATTACATATGTTTGTATGCATTTATGTGTGTATGAGTGTGAATATCACTCGCGCAATTTGCTGTTTCGTAATCGAATTAACTGCTCATTCAAAATGCTAATAATGTTTGCGCTCAATATTTACACGTGTTTGCCCTTCCCCCTCTCTCTTTGTCAATGTCTGCTTGCTCTGCTTTACCACCATTCATCCACCGTAGAAATCATTTTAGTACATATTAGTTCCAATTCGCAGAGTGTTAGGGGCAAATTTGCGGCATTTTTTTTTACGTATATTAAAAAGATATGCCGCTAGATTACACACGGCATTGGGCTGAGTTTTTTCATTTGATTAGTCTCTTGTAATGAGCAACTAATTTACACATACACATACACTTACACACGTTAAAAGGGGAAGAAGATCAAAAAGTTATAATTTCTGTCTCTTTTCACACACATAGCTCTGGTACAACTTACAGTGCAATTGAAGCGAATACTTTTTTTTATTCTTCTATTTCGGTATTTTTTAGTTAACTTATCCTCGCTGCATTTGACATGAAATGTTTAAATATGTACACACTTATTTTTCGCTTATCAACAATAGTTTGTTGTTGTCTTATCGCCTGGTTTTATTTTATTTTTATTTTAACGCCTGCGTCTTATAGTTTAAACACTAAGTAAATATATGAGTGTGTGTGATTGTGTTAGTGTGTGTCGGTGTGTAGCAGCAGCAATAACCGCAAAAACAACAACAACAATGCAACAACGCATTTCGAAATGCGATAAAAATGCGATTCGCTGTCCCACATTTGAGCAAATAATAGAAAATTTCTTAAGCTTTTGTTTGTATTTATTTCTTTTATTTGTCATTTGATGCTTCCAAAAAAAGGGCTCCATTCGAATGCAAAGTGAGGGAAGCGTCACTTCTACGATGCGTAGCGGGAGTCCACACTAACACAATCACACCCGCTCTCTCTCTCTCTCTCTTTTTTCTCCGTCGTCTGTCTATTTGTGTTGATTTGTCGCTTTCAGGCATTTGCCATGCTACTCTACTGTTCATTGACATTAGTTGGGCGACGTCTGTTGCACCTGCGACACTGGGTCCACTCACCCAACCTCTTTCTCCCTCCCACACATACATACATACGCCCATACTCCTTTGCTCTTTACACTTGACTCACCGCTTTGTGCACTACTTTCTTTGCATGGATATATGTAGCTTTAATTAGGGAGAGGGAGACGGTGGGGGGGAGAGAGATAGTGTAGGCAGCCATGCATTCTACTTCTAAATTTGAATAGCAACAACAACAAGAGCAGTGCAAACGTAAAACTTAATGAGGCTCAGCATTGAAAAAGCGAGACGAGCCGAAAGTGGAGGTGGAGAGTGAAGAGGGAAGTCGAGTCGAGTCGAGTTGTGGCTGAATTGAGTCGAGTCAAATTGAAGTTTGTGTTTTTCTATTTAATTAAAATTTTCTTGCTCGTTAATTTTTGTAGCGCATAAAAAGCCTTTTCATTTACATAATTGAAAGTGCTTTCCAAATTTTCAACCATGACAAAGCGCAACTACGATTGCACCCAAAAGCTCCGATAGAAAGATGTAAATATGTATATGTGTATTTGTATGTGCATGTGTACATTGCCAGATTTAGCACTTGCTCAAACAGTCTGGCATCCCCCCTCGCAACAGCTGCTTGATTGTTTGCTTGACGTAAAACTATCAACAACAAGAGGATGCATCTCCCCCTCCCTTTTTGCGTCTTCATCTTTATTTATGAGCACATCCCTAGGCTATTGTGCAAAGCGACATCCACTTACATTTTGATATCTACATCCAGTTCCAGTTTCATTCCTCTTCTCAACTCTCTCTGTCTCTCTCGCTCGCTTCTAGTCAGTGTAAAGCACTTGGAAGCCAATCTGCGCTTTCTATTTCGCAATCCAAATTGAAATTTAATAGCATCCATTGGCCTCCATCGGGTTTCTTTTTATTGCTCCCCAGATTAGAAAATGTCAAAAGATGGTCGCATCTCTTATTCGTAATTGTCTTTTTCCCAATCGTCGTCGAAAGCAAAAGTTCGACTTGGAAATTGCCAATAATTAAGCATTTACATTTTGCTCGATTCTCTCTGTGGCAAATTGTATCTAAGTAGAAAGTAACGGCGCTTTACTTGTGGGTGGCAGTTGTGGATCAGCTTTGGTATTGGTGGCATTAATTGACTCATAAATGTATCATTGAAAGCGATTCAAACTAGTTTCGGTTTATCGAACTTCTACTGTTTCGATCAGACAGAGACTCAAAGTCCACTCGAACCCTAGGTTAAAAGTGCCAAATGACTCAGTAGTACAATCTTGAAATATAGTTTTATAAATTTTTCATTGCAATTTAATATAGAATCGCATTTGAAAACATTTGACGTCATTAAATGAATATCATTATGTCGTATATACAATATATATAAGCAGTGCATTTATTATCTGAAGCAAGAAATTCTGGTTGCTTTTGCTATAAGCGTACTGTTTAATGCGTTGCACATATATTTTTTTTAATATGTTTGATTAAAAAAATCAGTATTCTTGGAACTAAAGCACTTTATCTATTCGAAGAACAATTGCTATATTTCTGTTTTAAAATTCTTTATAAAATATAAAGATAAAAGTAAAGAGCCTCTCCTTAATCACTGCAATACAAGGAAGTTGATGGTTCAAGTAATAAAATCACTATCCTTCTTGTAAACAATTTGTGTGTTTCTTGTGTACTCATGACCTAAATAGGTCAAGTTATTGTTTATATTCTCAATTTTTATGGCTCGCAACTATTATCAACATTTTCCTTTGTGTGTCAAGTTTTTGGTTAATTCTTGTGGGTTTTACGAGCGCGGCGCCATTAACTGTAACTGTCAACTGCCCATAAAATCTTATCTACAAATATGTCTCGTTCTTTTTCTCCCCCTAAGTATCTCTCTCTCGCTCTGTTTACCTGTCAGAATAAGAATCGGGTTGTTTAATATTTTTTGCCAAAAAATAGAAAAGAAAAAACGAGTAGCAGAAAAGAATACAATGGCATTTTTGTTTCAACACGCCCATAAAAAGCGTTACGCTAAACTCGGCTTAGCTCCCTGAAAATATAAATATGTATGTACAAACATACGTACATAAATGTGCTATTTGTGTGTGTGTGTATACATATATGTGTATAGGCAGCAGCTATTATTAGCCAGACGAGCTGTGCGTCTTAACCGTTGGGAATCGTTATAATTGACCCTCAAAACTTAACTCACATTTATGTATGTGTGTGTAATATGTGTGTGTGTGTGTACACTTGTATATAGATATACATATGATTTACACATATCACACATTTTTAGCCATAGCTTAGCTCATTGCTTTGAGAGGCGATCGCCAAGAACAAATGAGCTTAGAAAAGCTGACTTAATGCGCCCGGACAACAACATCATTCACAATAGCAAAAAAAAACACAACAACTGAATTAGAGATGAGCAGCAGTCACAGTAAATGAATCTATCTGATCATCTCTAGAACCAGTTTTCAGCTCTAAGCAAAATCCAAAAATATTCATAATTTTTCAATTGCTATTTCTAATGACCGCTAATTGAAATCTTTAATTCACTTAAGGCGATATAAACGTTTGTTTAACTTTGATTGAGATATATTTAAATTGTTGATTAAAAAATATATATACTAAGTCATGTTGAAGGAAAAAGAGAAAATTAAATTGGTGCAGGCCACGAAAACAAATATAAAAAAAGACACAACAAGGGATATAAGATTTTAATCGTTTGTTTTAAGTACTGTATTTAATTACGTCATATTGTATTATATTTAATTATGTACGTCATATTATATCACGAAAGCGATTACCACTGGGCAAAATAATTGTACGCTATATATATGTGGTGGATATGAGTCTTTCCTATATAAATATGCATGTATGCTTGACAAATTTGCAAATTAATGTGTAGAGCAGACTTAAATACACAAAAGCGATATTTAAACAAAATGTAAGTTTGAATTTAGCGTCAATTTACTATTCTTTTCATTAAGTATATAGAATCACATTAATTTTTATATTATTTAATATTGTCTGTTTTAAATCAAATATATGATTACAACTGATTGTTTTGTGCTTATTGACTTTTTATAATTTAAATATATATTAAGCTGCTTAACACATGATTAAAAACTTTGTAAATTTTTTTTTTTTAATTTTAACTTTTGGAGAAAATTGTACATCGATACTTAGGTGAAAAGAAACTTCAAATATTTATTCTGTGTGCATTTGAATTGAGTTTTTGCAATTGAATTTGAATAGAACATTCACAGTTGTGATTACAATGACTTTGAGTCAGTCTCACAGTATCAGTCGTGCTTTACGTGTGTTACTGTTAATACACCTACACATATGTACACATGTTTGTATGTATGTGTATGTGTGCATGTATCCATGTAAAGCGTGCTATTTAAACCTGAAATTTAAAAATGAGCCAAGTCGATGCCGACGCTGATATCGCTGACGACGTCCAGTCACGATTGTTGTTGTTTTTGTGTACATAAGTATTCATGCATGCATGTGTGTGTGTGTGTATTATATTTATCTTCGTATGTATGTGTGTATATGACTTGTCAGCGGCAAGATGACGAAGCGTCGTAGTTTTCTTTTTTATATGCTGGCAATTTGTTGTTATTGTTATTAATATTTTTATTGTGATTGTGATTGTGTTGCTTCATTTGCAGCAGCTATGTTTGCATTTAAGCACGGCTACCTTTAAGTCTAGGCACACACTCCGTGCACGTGCTGACCCCCGCCAGACCCCGCACCATGCTGCAAGTTGTGTGGGGGCGCATCCGCCGCTAACAAAGTCGCCTTTGTAGCCATTGCTGTTGCAGTTGCCACACCATTTGTCCACTGGCCATAAAGTGTGTGTTTCGATGACGTCGTCTACCTGGCTTACCTGTCCTCGCTTAGTTTATGCTGCTACTGCTGCTGAACCCTTTTCTTCTCACACCATTCAGCCGTGACTTGGCCTCCTGCTCCCCCTCGTTTATTTATGGCCGCAGGCGCGTTTGCATTTCATTATTCACGATTGTTTCCGTTAGTCCAGCAATTCCAGATAAAAGTTGCCTTACAGTTTCCATCGTTCCTGCTTTATGGGAAATGAGTTCGATTTAATGACATTTTCATAAGCAGCAGCGTCTGCCTGAGACTGAGGCCTGAGCAAGGTGTGTACAGCGCTCGATGACTGATAGGTTGACCGGCAGCAGCGTCGGCGTCGGCGTCGTTGTCGTCATCATCATGATCATGATTCATTCATTTCCCAGAAATTGTGAATTAGCAGTTTATTATTTTGCATAAGAACACTTCAGGTTAAACTTATGTATGAAAGTTGATATACATAAATTTCAAAATGTACATTTAATAAAAATAAATTATGTAAAAAAGTCGACAAAACTGGAAGATACCCTATGACAAGAAAAAAAAAAAGACAGAGTGGGAAAAAGTGAAATGCAACTTTCAATAATGAAAACATGTTTTTACATATTTTGAATATTAAACTTAAATGCAGCAAGCAATACTTAATTTCATGAAACTCAATAAAAACGCAAACCGCATTGGAAAATCAGGAAGATCGTTACGAATATGCAGTTTTCAGAAACTATGACTGACAGCTAAAGTAATACAGAAACACCCTGCGGAATTCAATGAAAGGCATTTGCTTTCTTCTTAATTAAATCGAAAATATAACATTCTAATAAATAAAACATCGATAGGCTTATTGTTGTAATTTAATGATCGCTATTAAAGTTGAACTTTCAAGCCGTTTTCTGCAATTATTATTATTAATATTTTTCATAAACAACAAAAATGTTGAGTTTTATAAAGTATTTCGTTAGTTGCACGTGTTACAGGGTATGTGCTACACAAGCAAACTAACATGCTTGTACACGGTTGTACATGCCTGTGGTTTGTGCTTGCTTTTGCTGTTTAATGTTTACCGTGATCATCCAGTTTCCTCATGATTATATCGAAGCGTTGCTTTATTATTGCATTCCATAATGGCAAAATAAAACAGCGCATTTGCACTCGCCACAAAAGTTTTGCACACAAACAGAGAAATAGTAGTCTGTGAATGAATCTGTGAGTGAACTAATAGCAACTAGTGGCTATGCTCGACTGGTTTTCGTAATTGACCCACTCCGGACTTAACTTTCCAGGCAATTGGGCAGATCAACGAAAATCTTTCACTCTCCAACAAATGCGAGTGAATGAAAACAGAACAGAAACAGAACGAAATGAATAAAAAAAAAATACCTTTACAAATTGTTGCCACTTATTGTTGTCGCTGTTTTTGCTTTTGTTAGTTTATGTACTGTGGAGGTCGTTCTCCGCTGGTTATGCTCGTTCATCAGCCACAGAGACCACAGAGCACATCGGTCATTGGACCGGGACGGTGGCAACAACAACACCCATACCAAACACCACCATCAGCACCACCACCACCACAAGTACCGCACCACCCGTGGCGTATTACGCGAAGGCGGCTTTGTTGTTGCTGTTGTTGTTGTTGCGTCTGCTTTTGGCGTTGCCTGCAGCTGTGGCATATTTGTATCTACACACACACACACACACAAACAAATGCTTATGTTTATCGGGCGAGGAAGTGATGACGATGTCGCAGCAGTCGTCTGTGGATGCAACAGCGGCTTTGTCTCGATCCTCATCATCATCTGTTGCTTGCCCCCGCAGCGTGTCTCACTGATTGCGTCTTGTTGCATTTCTTTTGCATTTCTCTCTCTCTCTCTCTCTCTCTCCGTCTGTGCGTAATGCGTCATTTAACTGGAACCTTATCAGCTTTATACGCTGTGCTTGCAGTTAGATAAATCTCACGTAGAACGACGCGCATCATTATCAGTGGCAATGCAAATCACTCATAGCCCCCCATCCGCTCCAGTAAAAATGAAAAACAACAACCCCAGTTTCCGATCCAAATCTGAATTAAGTAATTGATAACCCTCAACCCAAGCATGTCAATTGAGAGAGGCACATTCGGCTAGCTTTAATTTGCCAGCTCAGTTTCGCATTGCAGCTGAATCGCAACAGGTGACGGGACTATAATAAAGTTATCCCTACACTATATTTCTATTCATTTTATACATTTAATAATTATTATTTCCGCTTTTTTCCTCTTTTGCAGCCAAATGCAATTTTGATCAGGATACGAAGCCACATCGCTTGAATCTTGATGTGGGCGATGCGGTCATAATTCTCAAGGCAACCACACATTGGTACTACGGCTACAAGCAAAAGTATGTAAATCTGAATAATCTCAACTCTGATTAATCACTGATTAGCATATGCACTTTGACTGTATTTGTATTCGATTTATTGTTGAACATTTCTTAAAGTTCTAGTGTATGTAATAATCAAAGTGTTAAAGTGTTTAAAGTAACTGAATCAGCTTTAAGATTTATATCGCACATTGCGTGTTGTAAATTAAATCCATATTTGTGCCGAATTGTTTGACTACCGAGAGTCCAATTTGTTTGCTCAAATAATAACAGGGTATTCCACAGTCCATTACGCCCGACTGCAACGTAAATATCAAGTTACCAATACGTAGCCAAACACCGGTAAAAAGTTTATAAGAATGTCGAAATCTAAATTTTTGTATACTATTCGTAACAGAATCAGAATCAAAATCAAAATTCGTTTGCTTTTGACTTAAATATTTACTTTAAGATTGCGCTCGCAAACGATAAGAACCCGTTGTACTTGCATCCACATTATATAAGATCCTTATGTAATACGAATCGTTAAGCTCGTTGGAGTCCAGCGAATCTGAATTGTTCCTCAGATTTGAATTTCGACATTTGCAACTGCACGACCAGTGACTACAGATCATAGATTGGAATTCGTTTGGAATTCTCCTAATATTTATGAGTTGCACTGATTTCCATTATACAAAGAATTTAAACAAAAACTTAAATTTTGAATTTGTTTGCTGGGTGTCTCTAAATAAATCGGCAGTTCTTCTTCTCTCACAAATGGAAAGAACAACAACAGCTTTATATCTGGAGCAGACAAACGGAAATGTTAATGGGCCGGGTTGTTCACATGCATAAATCAGGTAACCAGCTGTTGTGGGCCAAAACGCTGCCCATTCGGCTGTGTTGTTTACTTAATCAGCATGTAAGAATCTGTGCCACGTTGCCCAACAACAAATGCATTCTTTCGACTTGCTCTCAACCCTTTCTGTGCCAAAACAGATGCTGCCATGTGGCAAACAAAAAAAAAAAAAACCATTCGAAATTGAAAGAACTAAGATACAAATTTGTGTGTCCGATATTATTGTTGACCCTTTTGTTGTAGGGTTGGGTTTTCCATATAGATATAAGAAGTTTGGGTTTTTATTTGATTGTTTTTATTTATCTATAGTGTCTTGGACACATACTTGAGGCAGCTCTGCTGTGGTTTGCCTTATCTTTGAAAACAACCAACGAAAACAATAAGAAAAACAACTGCTGAGAGACAGTAGCCACAACAAGAGTTGCAACAACAACAACGTGCAGCATGCAACACGATTGGTTGGCTGACCTTTCTTTATAGTTGACCCACAAGTAGACGAGTCGGGTACAGTGAAGCCGTCGCAAGTAAATATTCATGTAAACTGAGCATTCGTTAAGCTGAGGTGCTCATTAAGTCATATAATGCTTAAGTATTGATTCAAAAATTCGATTCGCTTCCATTCTCCCAGGTTTTCACTGTAGTTGCTGATACACTTGAGTATTTATTGCTATTAGGCGATAAAACCATATTGATGAGAGTGTGGGGCATTTAAAAAGAAATTCAATGCGTTGTGATAACCTTTTCGGTTCGAAATTTATATTCGTATTTGTTGTTTTTGTTTTTTCTTTTCGTTTTTCGTCTTTCGTTTGACTGCCTCTGTTTGTTTATAATGAAATATAAATTTTAATTGTGCATTTTCTCACGGTTTCCAAGCAATACAAAAAATTGAGAATTTGGGAGTGCCCAATATATATATATTGAAGGTCACTTCTATGTCCGGTACCTGAATCAAGTTCAACGCAACGCAATTTGTCATAGTTCCAACATTTTCGTCTAACTATCAGTTATATGTGTATATCATATACACATGTCTATATATATATAGTGATGTGTAGATGTATGCTGGAGAGTACGCTGATTGATGGTTCTTGAGTTCAGTTCTGTTCGGTTCTGTTTGGTTCTGTTGTTGTCTCTGGCAATTAAGGCGGCCACCCCGCATGTCAAATGCTGAATTAAGCCAAATTAAAGCATTCCATTTCATTTGGAGAGTGTCACACTTTGCGCGCACTTCCTCTACTCCCCATGTGTACCCTAAACAATGTCAGTTGAGCCTCTCTCAGCTCCGGTTGGAGCGTTGGATTTTGAGTTGGGTAATTCATCAGCGGCGGCAATGAATTGTGTCATGCTGCACTCATAAACATATCGTGCATAAGTCATTCACACATATACACATACATATCCTATCGAATATGTACAAACATCCGAGGGTCAGTTTTAAAGTTTCGGATAGAAATTGAATTCAAATCTATATAGATCTATTGTGTCACCTTCTGAGTCTATAGCTCCTCCTTCAAACCTGACCTTAGGTTGTCTTCTTATCACAAAATTGGCAGATTTCGTAACTGATTATAGCCAGTTTAGATAGCTGTCCTGTCCGACCGGTGAGTAATCCAAGTCTTATACCCAGTTTAGATAGCTGTCCCGTCCGACCGGTGAGTAATCCAAGTCTGTTCTTGCTGTCGGATTATAGCTGCCGAAATGATATTTGAATAGTCTTGGACCAGGTTTCTCTATCCAGTTTGATCGCTGCATATTTTTATATTGAAAACTTTTAAAAAAGAGCGCGAATTAAAATTTGGTTTCATATGTAAATTTAGAGTCATTCTCACTAATTGCAAGTCCTCAAAGAATCGAACTTAAATCTTATTTCATTGTTTCAATATGTACATTTTCGAGTAGAATTTCCGATAAGTTTTGGTGCATTTCAGATACGTTGTTTTCTCTCAACAACAACTTTTGTTGCTGCCCTCTTTGGGGCATGCTCTTAAATACACATAAATTTATTAATGCATACGCAATTATAAAAATATACATCCATATGTATATATTTATATATATTTACATTTTTTTGTCGATTTCGCAAGCATATGTTGGCCACATTTTAATATATTCTGATTCCGTCTGTTTCCGCTGCAGAGAGAAGCAAACACGCGGCATCTTCCCCAAAAGCTATGTGCATCTGTGTGAGTTCAACATCGTGAATGGCGAGTACTGCATTCGACGCACCGATATCGTAGAGGAGATCACCAAGGTGCTGCTGGAATGGGGCGGCATAGCGAAGAGTTACTTTTTGGTAAGTAAATGAATCCAAGTCAAATTTGCAGCTAGATAACATTTTTCTCTTGCTTGCAGAGCACAAATGAGAAGTTTCAGGAGATACGGCCAAAGATGAATGAGCTGAACAACAATCGAGCAGCCTTGATATCTGGCAATCTGCCGCTCGACGAGATGCGCAAGGTGAAGCTGCAGGCGACGGCACAGATTGACACCGGTAACAAGCTGCTCGGTCTCGACATGGTCGTGCGCGACGAGAGCGGCGACATCCTGGACACAAATGCCATATGCACCACAGAGCTCTACGAGAATCACGTGCATGCGCTAGAGCGCATAAAGAAGGCCAACGTAAGTGGATAACACAAATAAATAAAACACAAAGTAGAGAGTTCTGTGATCTGCGCCTTAACCAGTCATTGGCCAGCTGGCACTCATGCCAATAGACTCCAAGCCCCTACTTGCTGAGGAGAGATTAAGTACTCTGAGAAACCCCCTTCCCAACCTGGTTTAATTTTTTATGAATTATGGAACTGAAAAGAATCCAATTCACGGTATCACAAATCTATTTAGTCTAAACCTAAGTGGGTTAAAAAGGGAAATGAAAGAAGTGTACCAAGTACCAAGATAGAGTATATCTAAGTCAAACAATTTTAATGAGTTAAGGCCACTTCGGCCATTTCCGTAATGTTTTTCCTCACACTAAACTCACTTTTCCCATACAGAGTTTAACCACCGATCGGGAAAGGACGCGAGGCTTTAACAAATACTCGCACAACATATTGCTGCATGTAAATGCTTTTGTATGCAAGTTCCAGGAGGATTCGGATCTGCTGTTTACGCTCTTCAATGGCGAGACGCATAAGCCGATTAGCGAGAACTATGTGGTGAAGTGGTCACGAACCGGCATTGCCAGGGATATCGATCAGTTCGATAATAATCGAGTGCTGTTCACCGATCTCAGTCGCAACGATTTAAACATATCGAAAATCTATCTGGTGTGCTTTGCCATACGCATTGGTTCCATGGAGGTGAAGGATTCCACAGACTCGAAGCGCACCAGCATGAACATTGCGAACAGTGTCCTCACGGCAGCTAGTCGAAAGCACTCGCAGCTGTCGGTCAATTCGAACGGATCCTCGGGCAGCGCCAGTGAGTACATGATGCGACGTCCGTTCGGAGTCGCCTGCAAGGACCTGACGTCCATTATCAGCAAGCCGGAGGATCATCGTAACAATCTCGATCTACCTTTCATCATGTGCGAGAAGGACACGTTGGATGGCACGCTGCGTAAACTGATTGCCAACAAGGACATTGGTAAAATCGATTCCAAAATGGCCGTCACTTTTGAGGTGTTGCGCGGCGACATTAAGCAGATCAAGGAGGACTTTCCACGGTTGGTGCACACCAATGTGCCCGTCGCACGCAAAATGGGCTTCCCCGAGGTCATATTGCCCGGTGATGTGCGCAACGATCTCTATTTGACCATTTGCAGCGGTGAATTTGCTCGAATTGCCAAAACATCGGAGAAGAACGTCGAGGTCACCGTTTGTGTGGTCAACGAATACGGCGTGCTGATGTCGGGCGTGATGAGCATCGGTGCCGGGCATCCACCCATCGATGATTACAAGTCGGTGGTGTATTACCACGACGACAAGCCCAAGTGGCAGGAGACCTTCAAGATCCACCTGCCCATCGAGGAGTTCAAGGTGTGCCATTTACGCTTCACCCTCAAGCATCGCAGCAGTAACGAGCAGAAGGATCGCTCCGAGAAGCCCTTTGGTCTGTCCTATGTGCGTCTGATGCAGGCCAATGGCACGACCATAACGCAGGGTCAGCACATTCTCGCCGTCTACAAGATCGATCCCAAGAAGTATGACAAATTGGTTTCCAAAAGCTATTTGGAGTTGCCGGCAACCAAGGCCGAGTTACTGGGTACCAAACCTCCTACTGGTGGACTTAATCTGCTGCCCAAGGATCAGTTATGCATTGACGTTAATCTGTGCAGCACAAAGCTAACGCAGAGTGGTAAGATTTGTCTCTCCGCCTCTTTTCAAATGAGCATTTTTATACAACTCTTAATTATGAATTCCAGTCAGCCTGTTGGGATTGTTGCACTGGTCGGCGCATAAGGAGACCTTGGAGCAGTCGTTGAATGCATTGGCAAATGTGCCCGGTGAGGAGGTGGTCAAATTTCTGCAGGATATACTCGATGCACTATTTAACATTCTGGTCGAGAACGATCATCATGAAAAGTACGATCAACTAGTCTTCATGAGCATCATACATCTGATTGAAACGGTCTCCGATTTAAAGTATCAACATTTTCTCACCGTTCTCGATGTGTACATCAATGAGAGTTTCTCCGCCACTTTGGCCTATACGTAAGTGTTAACCGTAATTAAGCCATTAAATATTGCTAACGAATATTGCATTAGGAAACTGATGGATGTGCTGCAGCGCAATATCAGCGATGCCATCACACCGAACGAGAAATCCGCCGATGGCATTGAGCATGAGGAAAGCACCGCAGTGCGACGCCTCTATAAGACGACACGCTATCTGCACTATGTGATGAAGTTTGTGATTAGATCGCGTGTTTTGTACGCGGCAATGAACTGTAATAACGACTATGTGGACTTTGCCACACGACTGCAGGAGCTGCTCAAAATGTTCATCAATATGATCGGATGCCCCAGCAATCAGTTGAAGTCGGAGGGTGCGCTGCTCAAGAATCTACACATCATAGCCACCGATTTGATGGAGGTGTTTGATCCCGTGGATCTAAGGTGTGTGATCTGTTGTTATTCAGTTATTTTGAAATTTATTTTAATATGCATTTTTACAGTACGTTGATCGTAGAGATCTTGGAAAAGTTTCCGCCCCGCCGTCTTACCCAGTCCAAAATGGGTTGCATCAAGGATTTTGTGGAGACCAAACTGTTCGCCTTGCCCAATTGCCGGGCCATCTTGTTGCCGGTGTTCTGCAAGCATATTAAAGACCATCTCGAGAGCAAGGAGGAGGTATGTTTAATGCCAGATTTTACCTTGCTTGTGCCACTAATTATCCATTGGAGTTCGCATACTGTTTATAATCTAATGCATCGTTTCAATTTGTGTTCTATATCCGGTCTTGTGAATGCAACAACAACAAGACGCAAAATTAAAACATAACCCAGCACATGTTCAAGTCAAATGATCCAAAGTAACTAATTTAACTCAACTTAATTAATATTACAACACTTACCGAAACATACTTCTCAAAACCAACTTGCCATTGTCATATTGCTTAAATATATCTGCAAATCAACGCGAGATAAGATTTGATAGATCAGATCATAACATTTTTTCAACTGAACATGTGAGCTGTCTTAATTTTGCTCAGTTTCCAAACGAATTAGTTTTTACACATATCTGTTTGTAGCCATTTGAGATGATTTGTTAGTTAAAGTTAAGCATGCTGCATCTATATCTTTTTTTTTTTGTGTACCCTTGCAGAGGAAACCTTCTCTTTCGCAAGACGTCTGTCTGAATTAAAAATTTAAATTATTTTTTAACATTATCCATTTCAAAACGATAAAGAGCACTCGGTTCATGTTTTTAATTTGTGCTAATAATAATTATTCACCTTATTCGCATTTCAATATTAAAATACAATTACAACTAACTTTACTGAAAAAGATCCGCTCAGTGCCAGTGCTGATCGTACAGCTTTTTTTTTTGCAAGGCTGTTTGCCACAAACTTTTTAAATTAAAATTATGTTTTTATCAAAATTGTTTGCTTTATATGTAAAATACCTATTGATCGAAGTGTTCATGTAATAATATGGTTGCCAGATATCTGCAAGGGTATTTCATCTTCGGTAACCCGAAGATTACAGTTATTGTTTATAAAAGATTTAAATATTGTTTATTTAAAATTGCATCTTTTGATTGAGTTTGTTGTTTGTTGTTATGTGCTTGTCCTGTGTCTGTAATTGATTGTCACGTGTCCCTACTAGTCTTAAGCACTTTGTAAAGTAGCCGCACAGCAACCGCAAATATTCCATATGTGAATTATGTGTATGTGTCTTATCTTATCTGTAAGAATGTAAGTATTATTTAATGCATATGTACCACACACATGCACATATATATATATATATATATATGCGTATATATATATAGCACATATAACTGTGTAATCTTGTTTAGCTAGCGCTCGATCAGTGTGTTTAGCGAGAAGATCTCTCCACAGACCATCATCACCATCGTCGTTTAGTTTTGTTTTCTTTCTTTTTTTTGTGTTTATTTCTTTTTCTTCGTAAAGGCATTGCTCGTGTTTAACGGCACATAAATCAAGATTGTAGATTTATTTGTTTTGGGTTTGCTGTTAGTTGAGCGCTCGTTAAGAATCGACTTTCTCATCTGGCGTCATAACTGTAATAAATGTTTCAACTGCAATTACGTATGGCAATTCATCATTGATCCTCTCTCCACACACACACATACATAAGCACCCACCCAACACCCCCCGTATCTGAACAAATGGTTTTAGTTTTAACACACAATATGCATACATACATAAGTAAATAAAAATGTCGAGCACAGCACACACACACACACACATACACACCCACACACACGCACAGTATATAATGCGAATGTATGTATGTATGCACATCTGAAACATCCACTTCTCCTAATATATATTTATATATATATATATATATCTTTCTCTCTCTCTCTCTCTCTCACTGTCTGTCTTCTTGTCACTCTTTATACGTGTGTAATACCTATTTTGGCTTAATGATTAGCACCATAATCGTATTCGTATTCATATTATTTACTTATTCCTTAAATGCCTTCAAATCATGATCAAAACTAAATGTTTCCCAATGTTTCTCTTTTGTACCCAACCACCACCCATCTGCCTACCATCTATGTACCATTAAACGTGTATCGAAACAAAAATTGACCCACTCAATGTTGGGTGCGCTGTTTTTGTTGGTCTGTTGTACACTGTACACTATCATAATTGTGTTATACAAATAGGGTGACTCGAAAACCGATATCTGGCAGCAAGAAAAGAATCTTTCCAAAGCCGCTAAAGTGCTCGGACAAAAAAAATCCCAACTGCACACACGTGAAACGACTGCCAATAAAAAGGTAACAAACAAACAAAACAAAAAACCAACAACAAAAATAAAAAAAAAAACTCTGAATAACCAGAAAAACATACAACGAAAATTGCACAACAATCTCAGATTCAGATCAGGCCTATGTAACGCACATCCAAACTCCAAGCAACCAGCTGCCTACCGCGTTCTGCCACCTATTCAGTATTTATATTTTATATATCCATATAAATATATATATATATTTGTTTTTTATATTTTTATTATTGTTTAAGTTATGTTTAGCTTTCTGCCATTTTGCACTGCCGGTGATTTGTGCACTTTTTATGCTCAATGGCTTTTAATTTATAAGATTCTCTTATGCGAGTGTGCGAGCAATGCACAAAGCTTTTACACACACACACACATACAGGCATACTGAGCTCCGCAGTGGAGCTTTAAAAGCTCCCAAATATTAATGCAATGTGCATTGCTTGCTTCCTTTTTTGGTGTACGCCATGCGTTTGTTTTTTATCCATGTTGTTTTTGCAGCCAATGTTTTCCTTAATTTACAACGTTTATTGTGTTTTTTCTTTTAAGTTTATATATGCACTAATTTACATTATATTTTAGCTAAGCTTAGCTAGGCGGCCAGCAGAGGAGGCGTGATTTTTATTTAAATTGCATATTTCAAGAATAATCGAATACATCTCTGATTGGGAATTGAAACTAATCCGTCAACCTTTGTCGCTAGATCGCCGAGTGCATCAACATCATGAACAACATTCTGAAGCTGCTCTATCGATCGGATGTTGGACCCACCCACAATGATGTGCGCGACATTATGATCAAACTGTTGCGATCGGTGATGAAGGCGGCGCATTCCTTGGATCGGGATGTGGACGTCGTCGGCCAGTTCTTTGCCATTATGCTGGGCATTTTGCAGCGCATGGACGCCCAGCATTACAAATACTTTGTCAACGATCTGCATCAGCAGGGCGAACTTAAGGATTTTGTCATTGAGATTCTGCTTGTGTTCGAGGAGCTCGTCTCGCCGCATCAGAAGGCAGTTTTTCCTCGCGACTGGATGGACATGATTATGCACCAAAATACGGTCATCCTCGGCGCCCTGCAACAACTGAGCATGGTCGTCACGGACTATTTCCTCTGCCCGGTGTTCGATAAGCAGATCTGGTCCAATTTCTTTCAGTGTTCGATTGCATTTCTGGTGCAATCGCCACTGCAGCTGAACGACTTTAATGATAACAAGCGGCAAATTGTGTTTGCTCGTTACCGAGATATACGAAAGGATACGGCCAAGGAGATACGCAAAATGTGGTTCCAACTGGGCAAGCACAAGCCAAAGTTTGTGCCGCAACTGGTGGAGCCCATACTGGAGATGAGCATGATACCCGAAACTGAGCTGCGACGCGAAACGATTCCCATCTTCTTCGATATGATGCAGTGCGAGTATTACAGCTCTCGCCTCGAACAGGAGAGCTACGGCGACACCAAGCACAACAATGCCCATCACAAGGGCAACTTCTCCGAGTTTAAGACGGCCATGATCGAGAAACTGGACATCCTAATTGGAGCCGGTAAGTGCCTTGGTTTTAAGTGCTTGATTCCATTTCAATCAACTGATCATTTTCATCTGGACAGGCAAGGGCGACACGGAATACAAGGAGCTGTTCAAGAAGATCATGCTGGAGCATTGTGCCGCCCACTGTACGCTGAATGTGGACGGCAGCAGTTTTGTGAGCATGGTGACCAAGCTGATGGACAAACTTCTGGAGTATCGCTGCATCATCCAGGACGAGAGCAAGGAGAATCGCATGGCGTGCACGTTCTCACTGCTCCAGTTCTACTCGGAGGTGGATCTCAAGGAGATGTACATTCGTTACGTTTACAAGCTGCGCGATCTGCACATGGAGTTTGACAACTATACGGAAGCGGCGTTCACCCTGAAGTTGCACACGGAGCTGCTGCAGTGGAACGATACGGAATTGTCGCCACAGCTGCGCAGTCATCTCTTCGGCAGCTGTCGCACCCATCGTGAGCTGAAGGAGGCGCTCTACTACGAGATCATGGGCTACTTCGACAAGGGCAAGCAATGGGAGTGCGCCATCGATATGTGCAAGGTGCTTGCACAGCAGTACGAGGAGGAGATCTTTGACTATATTAAGCTGTCTGAACTGCTGAAGCGCATGGCCCTGTTCTTTGAGAAGATACTCAAGGAGCTGCGTCACACATCCGAGTACTTTCGCGTCTGCTTCTATGGATTGGGTTTCCCACGATTGCTGCAGAACAAGGTGTACATTTTCCGGGGCAAGGAGTACGAGCGCCATAGCGACTTCTGTTCACGCATGCTAGTGCAGCATCCGCAGGCGGAGCTGATGCAAACGCTGGAGGCACCGGGCGAGGATATAACCAACAGCGATGGCCAGTACATACAGGTCAATAAGGTGGAGCCCGTTATGGACGCTGCATTCGCCAAGTTCAACGAAAAGATCATCTCCAATGAGATTGTCAAGTACTTCACCTCCAATAATGTGCAAAAGTTTCGTTTCTCGCGACCATTCCGTGACAGCACCGGTGGTGGCGGCATGAACGATGTGCTCAATCTTTGGCTGGAGCGCACTGAGCTATACACTCAATTCCGCTTGCCTGGCATATTGCGCTGGTTTCCCGTCATCGATACGCACACGTTCAAGATTTCGCCACTGGAGCGGGCCGTTGAGATTATGAAGGACACAAACAGGGACATCAGACAGCTCGTCATACTATATCAGAGTGATGAATCGTTGCACATTAATCAGCTCAGCATGAAACTTAATGGCATCGTCGATCCAGCCGTAATGGGCGGCTTTGCCAAGTATGAGGAGGCGTTCCTAACCGATGAGTATCTCGAGCAGCACCCGGATGATAAGGAGCTTGTCGAGGAACTTAAGGAGTTGATTGCCTTGCAAATACCACTACTCAATATTGGTAAGAATTCAATCAGATTATTGGTATTTAAAGAAATGCTTTTTATAAATAATGTTTCGCCTTTAGCCATTCGACTGCATCGCCAGAAGGCCCCAGACAGTCTCAAGGCGCTGCAGGATCATTTGGAGGGGTGCTTTGCGGACATGAAACATCACGTGGAAACGTGCTATGGACGTAAATCGTGCGACTTGAAAATCGATCGGGATTCGGTGGTGATGCGACGCACCAACTCCTATTTGCCCACACTCTTTGACAACGGCAACAATCGATTGTCCGAGACCAGCATGGGCTCCTCGGAGTAAGTTCCCCCTATTCGTACTTTCATCGTACTCTAAACTAAATCAGTGCTAAACTAAATTGCCGACAATTGCAGCAGCGGTCTGTCAAAGTCCACTTTTCTACCGCGTCCGCCCACAAATTCCATCAAGTCAACGCTGGCCAGCCTTAGTTTCAACACCAGGTGAGCTGTGAATCCGCATTTAATTAACCCAAAGACTAATAAACCAAATAATTCTTTTAACACCTTTTTTGCTGCTCGCCATTTTAAGTTCGAGATTTTAACTTGTTTGTTTTTCAATTTAGTTTTTTTTTTTTTTTTTGCACGATTTGATTTTATTTTTTTTTACTTTACTACTTTACTTTACTTTGTTGCTTACTGTGTTCGCTCACTTAGACCCAGTTTGGGAAACACGCCCAGCACTAAAGGCTCTAAGTACAAGGACAAAACACCCTCCAAGCGGCGTTCCATGAAAAAGGTAAGCAAAGTGTTCTGTTGCATAAATATTATTCCATTATTTTATATATTATATTATACCAACTTGTGGCTGTAGGACCGCGAGACATTGAGCCTGCCAGTTGCCAACTGCCAGTGGTATACGCCGCCACTGTCCACAATTAATTCGACGCCCGAGAAGGAGAGCAACACTTCTGTCAACTCGCTGGCCAGTGCCTCAAATAGCTCCTTGGGTGGACCAAAAACGCCTGATCCACGCGTGCTCACTGAAGAGGTTAGTTAAGCCTATACCGTCTCATATTGCTAATAACAACTAATGTTATTTGCACTTTGCATAGTTAACGCCAAAGCGGCCACTGCGTTCGGAGAAGGAAAAAGAGAGGCGCCTCTCGCGGCCAGCTAGCATTGCGACGCCAA
This sequence comes from Drosophila picticornis, assembly GCA_035043845.1. Taxonomy (NCBI): domain Eukaryota; kingdom Metazoa; phylum Arthropoda; class Insecta; order Diptera; family Drosophilidae; genus Drosophila; species Drosophila picticornis. The sequence goes on from JAWNMR010000362.1 coordinate 9,660,987, forward strand.
CGACGAGCATTAAGAACTTTGCGGACACACGCTCCTTGTCCGAGGGCAGCAATCGCAACTCAGTTGGTAAGCAGCATGTGGCATGAACTACTCGCTGAATTATTTCCAATTATTCAATTAAAACTTACGTATAGAAACGACCGATTCAACTTCGGAGGAGGACTTGCGACCACCGCCTTTGCCGGCCAAGACACGCGACTCCACCGATTTTAGCAGTCTGACGCATAGTCTGGACTGGAATCCGAATGGTTATAGCATGTTAAGCAACGTCAGCATCAACACGTCAAACATCATCAGTAGCATGACCACAACCATGACAAAGACCAGTATTACAAACACATCGTACGAGTATGTGGAGGCCACTAATTTCAGCATTGATCCCAGCAAGCCACGTCCTCCAACGCCGCCGCCAAAGCCATCGCGCCACAGCAAACACATTCCATGAAAGAAACGAAAAGCAATTGCAACTGTTGCGCCATAAAAGAGAAACAAAAACAAAACAAAAACGTCAACGAGGAAGCATCGAGTGCCAAATATTCCTATTACTACATACATATATAAACCTATATAGCACTTATCGCGAGAAAAACGAGCAACAAGTTAAACAATACACAAAAAGCAACAACATTTGCCTCACATGACCGACTACCAAATAGCAACCGGCATCAGTGTCTTAACAAACGATCGCAGTAGATTTAAGATAAAGGCTTATAACAAACAAATTAAGAAAATCAATGTTTAATGTTTAATTATGTTGAAATGATATTATGTTGAACATGTCATCATTTTTGTCTAAGTTAATATTTATATCAATCATATATTCGTATGATTCTATATCGATATCCTCTATTTGAATTTGTTTTCGAAAAAAACAATACGCACACCTGCTACTTGTCTTCCACAAGTCTTGTAATCCTTTACACAATATTTATGTGAAGCGTATCTATAATAAGTCTAAGTTTTAATACTGTTTATACAAATCTACGTAAGTTTCTTATGCAAACAAGTGCCACAATCTACAACAAAACGAAATTAAGAATGGAATCAAATTTGTCCAATTTGAAGCACAAATTCAACTAGAAGTCAATTACGCTGCATGATGCAAAACAAAATCTTTTAATCAATTCGTTATCGATTAGACAAATATACAAAAAAGTAATGTGCAAAACTATTTACATACATATTTTTATTGTACGCTAAGTAGCCATAACATAAACTTTTAATACGTAATATATACTTATGTAATTTACATATGAACAAATAACTTTTTAAATTTTGTTATCCAATATACATACATAGATCTAAATGTACACCTAAATGTAAGCAAGTATGTGTAATATAATGTAATTTGCGATCTATGCATTGGCCAAAGATTAAGCAATAATAAAGTTCATTTAAGCCAGCTCAACGCATTGATTGGAATTGCGGGAGATATTGGCTTTTCCCATTTGTGGGAGTGGGAGCGGGTATGTTCCAAAAATTGAAGGCTGTTACTATAAATATACCTTTTAAATTTGGAGACTCCAGGTTGGCTTTCGAATTGCGTGGTACACATGGTTTTCTTGACGTATCCCATTAATGGACGTGGCGATCACATTTTACCGATTCAAAATTGCAAAACAATCTACCAACTAAATCTAAATCTTTAAAATTGTGAGCGACACGTGGCCTTACCAATTAGTGATTATTGATTTTGTCTAGCCTCCTGGTGAACGTAGCACTCCAATTTCGACACTTTGACGCAGCTGCAGAAAAGTAAATGTTTCAAGTTTCAAGGCTTTAGCTTTAAGAGTGTCGAAAAAAGATGTGTTTATACGGACGGACAGACGGATAGAGAGTAGCTCAAAACCAATACTTTCTTTGGTTGTTAAGTCCAATTCTTTTTCTGCTTCAAGTGAAATTTTTCTAGTATTTGTTACTAAAATGACCCCAATGACTTTGAATGCCAATCGGTGGGGTTTATCCTAACGTAAAACTTCCTTGTTGGATGCATTGTTCCGAAAAGTAATTGTCCCTAAAAGCATGCTATAATATTTAGACTGCTTGAAACAGGTTTTATTTTGAGCATAAAAATATGCTATGAAAAATATTGCTGTGGCATTTCAGATTGGCTAAAGCCACAAATTAAACGCAATTTCAATTTATTTCTTTCCATTTATTAAAATTTGTTATTTCATATGTTATGTGAATTTTTATTTATAATATTTCGTTGGGTTTTAAATGTAAATAATGCATAAATAATAATAATTAGTACATGAACACATTTCAAAAAGACACACATCAAATACATGTTAGGTAATACGAAACAAGAAAATAAGAGTAGTAGTTTGGTCAGCTTATAAAATGAAGTTGTTTTTGTTTTTTCTTCCAAAAGGAAAGGCACACACGAAAAGGCATAATTAGTGATACACATATGTATATATAAATATAAATAGTAAAATGCATGGAATGTTGCTTGTCGAAGCGCAGCGAAGGCTTTAGTTTTTTGAGACCGAAGTAAGAGAGGTGAGTTTTGTCACTTATAAATTGGTATTCAGATCGACGCATATTTTCGAATTGCGATTCTGCTTCTGACTTATCTCGAGTACTTGGAACATCTCCTTGAGAGCTTCGCTGGTGCCGGTCTTGCGGCGATGGTTTCGCCGCAACGTTACGCGTCCAGATTTAAATTCGCGCACTATAGCGTCAAGACCTGAAAGGAGCCGTTGTACATTGAAATCAGTCAATTGTATTATGTATTGTGGTAGCTCAGTGTTAGGCTAAGCATCTAAAAGAATTCAACTAACATGCGGTTAGTTTTTTTTTAAACCATTGCCAAAAAATGATAAGACAACACCTACCTTTAAATGGCAACAGCAAGCACGCGACATAATCAAGGGAGCTAAGGATTTTCAATTACGAATTTTTGGGTATATGGCAAATGTATATAAATCACAACAAATAACAAAAACAACAACAACTGGAAAGGGTGTGAAATAAGCTCACGCATTCAACAACTGTCGGATGAACGACAAATGAAGTTGCTGATGCTGCGTATTCGACTTGTTGTGCCCCAGAAACGAAGTCAATGGAAATATACGGTCTCTCTAGGTAAAGTGCGCTGGTGTGTGTGTGTGTGTGTGTGTGTGTGTGCGTGTCTGATTATAAGAAAAGCGGCGCAATAAAACACGGAAATATAAAACGCACAAATAATAATAATAAGCCATAGCATGACTACAAAAACAACAACAATGTGGATTGAAGGTGATGCCTTGTCCCGGTTCTGGTCTTGGGTCTGTGGAATGCTGTGGCATCGCCATTTGGTCTGTTGTTCGGTTTACTCGTAAAAATAATAAATGGCGTATGCCTTGCCTTCATCGAATTTGATACGTTGCGTCGTCGGGCGTTGGGCGTTGGGTAACATAAAGCTCCGTAAGCTGCGAGTGAAACATGTAAACGTCTGATGGCTGTGTTTAAAGCCGAAGCTGTCGCATAGACGACAGCCACAATAGCACCCGCCCCTTTGGTCCGCCCGCCCCTCGTCTGCCGTCTCTCGGGACGCTGTGTTGCCAGGGCAGTTGCCTCGGCCCAGGAAGCCAGCTAATGGCGTGCAGCTAGCTTCTAGCTTCTGGCACTCTTGGCTCTTGGCTTTACACAGCAGGACAAACTTAAATCAATTCGAGTTCTCCTCGGTGGCATAACACATATGAATGAAGTATGCGAGTTATGCTTGCTGCTGCTGGCTGCTGCTGTTATTTTTGTATCGTGCACAACCGGAAATGCTGCGGAAATGATATCCAGCAGTGCTCGGTCTGTGCCTACTTCAAAGTCAATTAATTTACACTAGCGGAAATTGGTCTAAATGTGACAGCTTGTTGCTAGACAGGGGAGGTGCGGAGTGGGTGTCTGAGTAGGCTCTCCGGTCAATAATGGTCAGAACAAAAGACAAGTGGCTGACAAAAGCCAAACGCCGTTTGATGGTGCTTCAGGCATATAAACATTGCCATGGCAATCTGTGGATGGATAGATGCTGTATAACTCACACACACACACATACACACACACACACACACTGACACACACACATAAATACACACAACTACAGGTTGGCTTCGCCCGGCAAGCGACAACAATAATGTCAGAAATTTATTCGCTCAGTTCGCTTCATTTGATTTTGGGCCGAGTGCGACGACGCGTCGCTGGCTGCCTGGCTGCCTGCATGGCTGCTGCTTGGCTGCCTTGGCTGTTTGCTGTTGACGAGGACGAGCGCCAGGACACGAATGCCACAACGCTGGCTAGCTGTAAACTTGCTGCTCGCTTTGCTGCCAGCTCAAACGCTTCATGTGCTTCAAGTGACGCGCGCGCGCTTCGTTCTCAGTTCTCAGTGCCGGGTCATTTATCGCACAGCTTATATACCAAACATAATACAGATACATATGCATATATATATCTTCATGTAAATTGGTAGCAATAGCAATAGCTGAAGCCTCGTCTTTTTAATAACTCGCGCCTCGCACACAATACCCGCCTTGATTGATTTGAATGTGCGCTCGTTACGCATACGCGCCACAAAAAAAAAACGTAGAAAGATGGACAACGACAACGACAACAACCGGAAGCGGATGTGCTTAGTGTGACAGTGACAGTAACAGTGACAGTGAGTGTGGCAGTGTGAGTGCTAGTGCGGGAGGCTCTTGTAATTGAGTCAGCGCGTAAGTCAGTCAGTCAGTAGCTGTACATACATATTGCTGTGTCTGTGTGTGTGTTTGTGTGCGAGTGTGTTGCAACTGGCAGGCGTTGTTGCATGTGGCTTAAGCTTCGATTGCATCGCTCCTGCGTGGCAGCCACTAAAGGAGTCTTCTCTTGCTTTAATCCGCGCACTCCGTTTTCCACTTTCTTTTCCACTAACTTGCCCATAATTTAGGTGCACAGACAACAGAGCAAATTAAATGAAAGCAAGCAACGATAAACTAGTTAAAACTGCAATAGAAGTGAATCTGCTATTTTACTTTCTGCAATGCAATTGCAAAATTTGTAATTTGATTGGGTTAAACTTTAAAGTACAGTGGTTGCCAGTTTAAAGATGTGAAGATGTGAATTATGATTTATGTAACGATTTTTACATAGAAAGATTTCTCTAGTCAACATCTTCCAACTATAAAAATAAAAGATTTCACAGAATCGAAAATTGCGAGTTGAAGGCATTGAGTGAATTGTAAATGGCAATTTTATTTGCAGAATGAATCAACATTTAAATACACAACAACATTATGAATTTAAGGATCTCAACTCAATACGTGAGATATTCAGCTAACATATATTTTTATATTCAGTTGTGTGTTGCAGCCACAAGGGTAACTGTAACAATAATTTAATCATGTTTTATGGATCGATAGTTTGTATTTATAAGAATACTAAAAGTGTTTTCAACCATATTATGTCTGCCAAAACACACACAAATACACACTCACTCACTCACACACACACACACACACACACACACACACACAGTCACATCCATCAACATAGAAACTGCTGCATGGCTGCATTATGTTTTACATAAGGAACATGCTTGCGTGTTTGGCTGTGTGTGTGTGTGTTTGAGTGTGTGTGTGTGTGTGTAGTAAAGCCCCTGCTTGTACAAACCAGTTGATTTCCTTTCATGTTAGTTACATAGTATGCATATACATATATATATATATATAAATATGTGTACATGTGACTTGTTGTGTTGATGTTGTGGTTGAAGCGCGTCATAATGCAATACACGATTTTTTGCATAGCACAATACAATAACATGTCTCTACACAATAGCAATAGCTGCATATACATTTAAATATTTCCTATATCAGTATGCAGTCTCCTACAAAATTTGACATAGTAATTGAAATAAAAATTTGTTAACTTAATTTCTTCTCTTATCCAATAAATATACATTTTCCTAATCTGTAAATCGAATACCCAAAAAATCTGCTTTGTTAATTGGCAATAATATCTCTGCTTTTTTCAATTTGGGGTTTTCAAACATAATCGTTTCCTTACTAGTATTAATTAGTAAATAAATGTGTAGCTGCCGCTCAATTTGTGTGTCATGCCACACGGTTGTCAGTAAGCGTTGCCAAATATTTCAGTTATCTAAAGCATACACTTAATGTAAATTGAAAGCTGCCAGAAGGCAATCAGAGAGCGTCGAGCGTCGAGCATCGAGCATCGAGCATCGAGCGTGGAGCACTCAGCTCAAACTCAAATCCAAATCAATATCATACAATTGTTTCAACGCAATAAAAGCGGAAATTAAACGTCGGAGATGTCCTACAAGTGCATTAGCAATATGAACAACAACATCAGTCTACACCTACACACACACACACACAGAGACACACCTATATACATACATACGCACAATGAAATATGGCGGTTTCACATTGATTGCAAAATGTATTAAGGCTAAAAAGAAATTCAGCTACCAGCTTCCAGCCTCGCAAGCTGTCTTTCCCTTTCCCTTTCCCTTTCTGCTGAGTGTAAAGCCGACGCTAATTAGATTTTTACTGCTGTACTACATCTCAATGCACACAGATACACACACACAGGTGTGGGTGTATGTGTGTGTGTGTACCTAGTGGAACAACAGCCGCGCTGGGCTGGGCTGCGTCAAAAAGCTCGTGGCAAACTTAATTAAGAAGTTGCCGCCGTTGCAGCAGCAAGCACCAGCCATGACAGGCATGGCATGGTAACGTGCACCGTACCCGTGGCAGAGTGGCAACGCTTAGGTAAACAACAACAACAGCATCCACAAGCAGCAGCGACAAAAAAAAAAAACAAAGCAACGCACAAAATCAATTATAATCGGTGAGGCAGGATTGCGTGAGGCAAAAACTAACAATTCACAATTGAAGATTGACAGCAACACGTAGAAGGCTGTTAAAACAAACGCCAGGAAAACACTAACAACAACAACAACAACAACAATAATGCCAGACATCGCCCCTGTCTAAGGATTTAACGCAGTCGCCTCCAGAGGTAGATAACGCTTATGACATTTGCATAGTCGCCACTTCTCAGTTTTTGCAGAGAGAACGAAAAGTTTTCGTTTTTGTTCCAAGACAACCTCAGCAAGCTTGCAAAAAAGAGTTTTTTACTTCGCTAAACTTAATTGCATTTTTTTTTACTGAATGTGTCTATGCCACTAATTATGGCTCCCAAAGAATAGTTGTTCAAAACTATAGTTAGTAAAGGCAAAAAAATCTAGCACATTATTAAGAAATTGCGCGAAAACGGAAAATTAAATTGTGTCTTTGTCTATTTACCTACAAATATCTATTCTGGTTTGCATAAGCTGCTCGATTGTCAAATTAACTGACAATAAAAATTCTTTCAATGTAAGATTGACCCCTAAAATAGAATTGCCTTGATAAATAAATAGGAATTGGCAGGACAAGGTTGAATATTGATTTTCGTTTACTGCATCTTTTTCAGATTGCAAATAGTTTTCTCAGTCGCTGCTCAAATTTGGCTGAAATTTAAGGAACTTTGCAGCGAACATAAAAAATAAAAGCTTCATGAAATTTCTATCTTGTAGCGAAATTCACCAAAATTCCTAGTCAGTATATATATAAATATAGTTGGTATATATTAAGTGTATACACAACGTAGGGCAAATTGCGCATACGTCCGGTATGGAAACACATACACACACACACACATACTAAAATATACACAAGCAGACAGTATTCAAAATGAATAGCGAAAGGGAGCATCATAAAAATCGACACTTAAAATTCCGAGCACAAAATGGCCGAGGTGAAAGTGCTCCACGGTGCATGTCCTGTCCATTGTTGAGCCATTGACATTGAGTGGAATATGACACCCAAACACATACACACACACACACACAAACGCACACATCCTTAGACTCACATATCCGACTCGATAAAGTAGGCCAGTGAATTAGGGGGTTTGCTGATAACTGAAAGACAGACATACCTGTTGCCGCCTGCGCCTGTACCTGTTGCTTGACATTATCGATAATCTTATCGCCGACGCCTTTGTGCAAATTATGCCCAGCTATATGCTGACTAAAGCTGCCAGCTCCACCGCTCTCACCACCAGCTGCACCCAAAGCCGTTGCAGCTGTATAAAGCATTTTGGCCGGCATGGGCGGCGGTGGTGGTGGTGGAGGGGGTGGAGGCAGCACTGCTGCTGTTGTGGTCGCTGTTGCATGCTGATGCTCTTCCGCTTGCTGATAGCGCACCAACTGCTCCTCGGCGAAATCGGCGCGTGTTTGCGCCAGACGCAGCTGCTCCTCGAGTATTTCCAACTTAAGTTGTAATTTTTTTAGTTCATCGTTAGTAGTTTTTGCAATAGCCGCATCCATTAGACTTTGCTACGGAAACAAGAGCAGGGTAAACGGGACGGGGGGAGCGGAGCGGGTGTATCGAAAATTAGTCGAGCAAAAATTAGTTTAAACGCGTTCGATGCGTGTTAATACAAAGAGAGAGAGTTAAAAGATAGCTAAAAGCATAAGGCAAGCGAGTTGCGCTTACGTTTTGTGTTTTGTTTTCTTTTTTTGATTGGAGTCCAGCACCAAAATGTTGGAAGGGAATAGCCCAAAACCCAGCTGGACACATTCCATGCATGTGTCACAAGATAACTTTTGTAATAATTTACTGTTAGGTGCAAATAAGTGTAAGAAAAGTGCGTGCGTGGCAAGAAACTGCCTTTTTGTTGTAGCATTCGATGATGTACTCAGTTGTTTTTAAAGATACTCGAGAACGGCTTGAATATATCAAACACGCTTCGTGTTGGCTTTGATATAGGCAGATATAAGGTAGGATAGATAAACAGAGAGATACATAGTAGATAGATAAACCGTCACCAAATAAAATGTAGCTCAAATTGCATAGCACTCCGCTCACCATTTCCACAATGCGCTCGTTGTGCTCGCGAGTCTGATGCTGCACCTGCTCCTTGATCTCCTCGAACTCGGCCTGCGTCTGCAGAGCTGTGGGCGAAGGCGTTGCTTGGGGCTGTCCGTCGGGCAGGTCGCGTGTCTTCGCACTGAGTTCATCATTGCGCTGCTTTAATCTAATTAGGGCGGCCTCCATTCTGCAATGTATGCAATATATATGTGTTGTTGTTAATATGCTTTCATTTTATTTGTACAACAAAATGAGTTCAAAGAAACCTTGCCAGGAAATATATTATATTATTATTTCATATCCTTCTTTGGGGTACTTTAACAACAAAAATAAATATTCATATAAAATCATTTATCGATGGTGCCTAAACGGAACTTTTCACCAAAACAGCCAATTTAAAATTAACATACTCGAATATAATAGCATATTTAGAAAATGGTCTTACTTCTGACTGGTCTCCACGCTCTCCTTCATGTTGTCGGTCAACAGTTTGGCCACTTTGGTCAAGTTGCCATTCTCGGTGCGCAGTGTTTCGTTCTCCTCCTCAACCAGATGTTGCTATGTGCCACAAATGAAGTGTAATGTGTAATTCTAAGTTGCATTGTGGATACTAAGCTCTACTTACATGCTCCACTAGTTCTGCTATTTTCTCGTTGGCTTCATACAGCTGTAGTTCGACGGAATTGGTGGCATGCTTCAGCGCTAGAAACTCAGTGACCAGACGTTCCACTAGGGCGTTGGTAATGGGCACATCCAGATTGCCGCCGACATCAATGAGGCTGTCCAGATCGTTGCCGCCACTGGCGATATCGCCGCTGTCTGTGCTGTCATGTTGTAAGATCTTGAGCAGATTGCGTTTCAGCTCAACGGAGTCAATTAGTGTGGTTGCAACAGCGCCGCCACCACTTGAGTTCTCCAGCTGCTTTTCGCGCATGTGTTCCAGTTCGCTGGTGAGACTTCGAGGGGGAGAGAAATGCTTCAGTTCGTTTCGATAAGATTAATGAACTTACAACTTACTTGTGTATTTGATCGACCTTCATTTTGTGAAGCTTGTCAAGCGCATTGCGTTCGTTGAGTGTTTTGTTGAACTTGACAGTGAGATCCTTGATGTCTGACTCAAATTTGACGTGCTGCTGTTGCAGTAATTCCTGCTGAGCGCACAGCTTCTCGTGCTGCGCCTGTTGCTCCTCCTGCGTCGTTTTATCTGCACGTGGTAAAAGTGGTTTTAGGCCAACTAAATTATAAACTATTGTATTGTAACTTACGCGATTCAATCTCCAGCTTGAGCGCTTTGTTCTCCTCTTTAAGAGCAATGTTATCCTCTAGCAGCGTAAACATATCATGTTCCGGATCCTGTTCATTGTAGTCCGGCTCACTCACTCGACTCCGACTGCGTGTTTTGGCCTCTTGCGTCCGAAACTTGGCCACCGGAATGCGTCCACGTCGCTCCATCTTGTTACCGTCCTATGGCTCTAAATGAAGTGGAAAGAGAAGATTAAGGATAAGATCAGTTTCTAGGCAAATTATTCCAAACTGAGCAGCTTACGTTTGTGCGTGCCTTAAGCCTTAAAGCATTATCCTAAACCGCTTATGCTATATGCGATATGAATCTTAAGTACTGCCATCACCATGAATTGCTTAGCTGTGTGTGTGTGTGGGTGTGTGTGTGATATTAAATGTGGATGCATGAGGATGTTGTGTGTGTGAATGTGTGTGTTGTATGTGTGTATTAGTTGGGTGTTGTCCTTTTGGCTGCTGCCCACAGTGAAACAACGTCTTGCAGTTGTATTTTTCTTGTTCTTTTTTCTTTTTTATTATTTGAATTTTATTATTATTTGCTGTTTATAATTTCATCATTTGTTAGACCGCCCTCTAATCAGCTTCTTCAAGTCTTATGCGCCTTTTTTTTAATGTATGTTTGCCTTTGTTTTCATGTGGTTTACTTGAGATTTGAAATTTCATTTAATATTTTTAAGTTGTTAGATATTAATTGGGTTTCTCGTTAATGTTTTGTTTCCATGCTAAAAATGCTCACAGATTTGATTGGATTGGTTTATCGTTTTGTTTTAATTTATTCCAGAATTTGACTACACATTTGAAATGCTCTCAAAGAATGCTAGAAGTTTTCAGAAATTCCTTAGCTTGGCTTTATACTACTTGCTTTTCAGTGCAGAAGCGCTTTCACAATTCCTTAACTAATTTTTTTTGTTTACATTTTTATTTCTTTGCTAAATAATTTATTCTTACGTCTCTTTAATTTTTATTTATTTATTTTTTAATTTTTTTTTTTTTTTTGCATTTTGCCGCAAACCATTTTCATAATTTTTTCTTCGTTCCACTTTCAGTGTAAAAATAAAAAACGAAAATTATAACTAATAAAATTAAAACTGTGAAAATCTTTTACTATTGAAATATTAATTTTTGAAATTAATTTTTTTTCCTTGTGTACTCTTATAAAAATAACTAATTCAAGGCGGCTTAGAGCTCTTGGTTTTGCTTTTAATTGTTTTTCTTTTTTTGTTTCCTTTTTTTTTTTGTTGTTTTTGTTTTGTTTTTTAGGTTTATGGTTGCTGTAAATTTATAAATATAGTTTTCAATTTGGTTTAAATTGCTATAATGTTTTGTTTTAAATTAAAGTTGATGTATTTTTTCCTTTCATTTTATAGCTAATTTTCTTTTTTTGTTTTTAAACTTGTATCTTTGGATTATTTTTGTCATGCACTGTGTACTAAATACATACATACTTTACATGTCTTTTCTTGCTATAATTTACATTGTTTAAAGTATAACATATATTGAAGTAAATATAGAATTTTGTATTCACGTAGTATTAATTTGAGTCTAAGCCTCGCGACAATTTCAAATAGTCATAGATTCTTTATAAGGAAATAAACGTATGCTTTCGGTTTGAGCCTTTTGCATGGAAATCACATAAACCAAATATCGTAATAAGTTGATTTTATATTAAGTAAATATAATATGAGAAAAAGTTAAATAATGGAAATTAAGAAATGTTTGTACTTAAAGGTAAAGAATATAGTTATTTGTCAAGAATAAACAAAGAGAATGCTAAACTATGCCGATAGACTAGCGAGTTTATTGACTTGTATACTTTGAAGAAAATTTAATTAAATTAAATACTGGAGGTTTTCAATTAAAATAAAATTAATAGATCCTACATATATATATATGTATACATATATATATATATATGTGTTGTATATATATATATGTGTGTGTTGTATATATATATGTGTATATATGTACCCTGACTTATATTTTAAGTTATGTTTGTTTTTGATTTTCGAGAATACTTTTTGACGCCGAGATTCTTTTTAGTTTTTTAATTTTCATCGTATTATTTTGTATTTTGTTTATTGCAGAAGTTTATTTGTTGTTTGTCGTTTGCATATCTGTTGTTTTTACACTCTCATGTTAAATGGACAAGTCAATTGATATTTGAAAACGAATTCTGTTTGTAGGATGTATGTGGTATCGTGTGTAGAGGGTATACACGACCGCGCTTGGTGTGTGAATAAAATGCCGAGTGTCGCTGTTACATATGTCGTATACATAATAAATGTGTTTTTGTTTGATTTTTATTTAATTTTTTTGTTTGCCGGTGATTTTCGTTGTTGTTGTTGTTTTTGGCTGTTGCTGTTGATCCTTTTTATTTTGGTTTGGTGTGCGTCGGTCTCAAATTTTCTCGATAAACGTACGCAACTTATCCTTCAGCAGTCGTGGATAGACGGGGCCAGATGGCCCGATCTCCTGCTTGAGCCACTTTTGAAATGAGTCCCGCGAAATGACCTCGCTGTCGTACAGCACGCTCCAAATACTGCAGATGGTCTCCGCCATGGTCAATTCACCGCTGTCGCACTCGAGCGTATATTGTCTGTGTATCGAGTCGAGTGACTCCTCGATGCAAGCGATCTCGTGCGCCTCCAGCATATCGATGCACAGGCGGAGCAGTGGGATGCACTGGCTCTTGAAGTTCTCGACGTTTAGCTGCAGCTGCTTCTTGCTGTTGTTCTTGTTAGTCTTATGGTTGTTTTTAGTCTTAGTCGATGGTTTATTGGTGATCACAGTCAGTGCGAAATCACAGCAAAGGAATTTGGTAAGTTGGCGCACAAATGACACATTTATGTGCACATTGGTATTGATGTAGTCAATTGCGGTGTCGCTGGACAGCCGCAGCAGATAGCTGATGCGCTCCACATGCTCCGACGGGGTGCGAGTTACCTTTGGTCGCTGCACACCCGAAGTTGTCGGAGTGCTGTTTGGCTCCAAAAACTGAAAGCTATTCGACTGCAAAAAGTCGCGATACTTGCGAGCATCGCTCCAGAACAGCTGGCCTCGATCCAGCTTGTTGTCTATGTGCCACAGCTTGTGTGTGAAGCTGGCGCCAAACTCTTGCACAAAATAGTTGACAAACGCGCGAACGAAACGCTCGGTGAACTGGGCATCTTCCAACCAGCGACTTTGCCACACATCATTGAAGTCCAGACAGCCCTCATGCAGTATGGGACCGAGAAACTCAAAGACATATGTCCAACCGTTGGGCACATCCACCAGCAGATCGGGAAAATCCTCACCGAATCGTCCGTATGCCTGGGCAAAGACGCCCCGGCCAAAGGCCTGATGACGCATCAAAAATGAGAATACATTGGCGCATGCCAAACGCTGTTGTCTCTTGACCTCCGCTCTATGCACATACTCCATGAGAACGTAGTATATAATCGATTCCACACTCTGGGGTTTGTTGGTATTGGAGTTGCACCAAATGGTCAGCACTTCATTTTGCCAGTCTCGCGTGCTCAACACCTCCTCGACGAGCTTCGTGAGCAGTGTCTGACACTGTTTGCCATCGAAGTCGTTGTTTTCCACCAATTTATTCGGCGTCGCCTCTACGTTATTATTTCTGTTGGCAACGGAAGGCGCTGCTAATGGTGCTGCTGCTGAGCCTGCTGGCGCCGTTGACGATGCTTGTTGCTGTTGCTGCTGATACGGTGGATTTGTAAAGGAGTTCGTCGTCGTTGGCACCGTACGTTTGGCCAAGGTGATCTGTGTCGCTGCTGGCGGTGCGGCACTCACCGGACGATTGTTCGAACTACGCCACTGAAACAGCGACGAGTTGCCCAGCTTGGCGGTCGCTGTGTCCTCGGCGCCGCCGCTACTGAAGCGCAGTTTATTGGGATCTATGCTCAAGGATTGGTTCTCCTGATGCTGCGACTTATTCGACTTTTGCATAAAGTAATTTCCGCCGCTCTCGTGGCCAAGATGATGTTGCTTCTGATGTTGATACTGCGAATTCGATGACTGTTGCTGCTGCTGGGCCTGTTGCTGTAGCAGTTGCCCACTGCGGAGGGCGCCGCCGGTGCTATGTTGTTGCTGCTGCTGCCATTGCTGCTGTGCCTTGGGCTCATCCTGCTGTTTGTGACGCTGCTGCTGACGATTGGCAGCGGCTGACTGCGCCGTCACCGGCTGATCCCAGTTCCGTGAGCGCAAATCGAGTACATCCTGCATCATGAATCGCACTCGGCTGCTAATCTTGATGTTATGCTGATGCTGGCGATGCGATGTATGGGTTGCATTGAAACGTGAGCGTTGCACAATATCCTGGATGCGGCGAAAAATCTTTTCGATGCGCACCCCGCTTTGGTACTGCTCAGGTTGGCCCGCCTCCAGCAGATGACCGACAGTGGTCAGCAATTTGCACATATATTCCAGTTTCTCCTCGCAGCCATGTTCCAGCAACGACTCGACGCAATGCAGCACTCGATCGCTGGTCAGCGATTGCAGTTTGAATAGCTCGCCAATAAAGCGCACAGTGCCCCAGGCGCGACGCCTGAACTGATATTCCAGGTCCTCCATTTCGGCGCGCAGTTCGGCCTTCTTGGCCGGATCGGTGCACGCATTGATCCGCTCCTGGGTAGGCTGCAGTTTCTTCGCCTTGGCATTCGCATCATTCACATTCGATTCGAACTCATGCTGAATCCGAGTTATCAGCGAGCTGGTGAACAGCGATTTATTCTCTGCCTTGATCTCGTGGAATAGCACCTTGCAGAAGCGCGCATAAGTCGGCGCAAAGTTCGGCTCACTGATAGTCTTCTCAAATATGAGCAGCATAACCTGTGCAGCAAAAAAAAAAATAAATAAATAAAAAATAAAAAAAATAGAATTAGCAAGGAATAAGCATTGTAGCATGAAGCAGATAAATCGACAAAAAAAAGACAAGGACAAAGAGTTGCTGCTGTCTTCGCGCACATTCAAGGCTCTGTTGATCCGTTAGCAATATAGCTGCTTTCTTCGCACACATTCATAACCCATTAGAGTCTGCCAGTCTACTAGAAAATGTGCGTACCTCTTCGCACCCATAAAAGGCTGGGTTTTTCATGTACTTTTTTGTCGATTTGACGCCACTTTGTATTGTTTGCTGATTGTACTTACATTTGTCATTTTGGCCTGGGTGTCCATCTTGATGCTGGACATCTCTTTGAGTAGCACATCAAAGTTGTCCGGCGTCAGCTTGTTGAGTATGCCACGGACTTTCTTTAGCACCACTTCTATGTCATCATCGGGATCGGTGTCCGTTGTGCTGAACGAAGACATGCGACGCATCGCCTCGGGCTGCCAGGCGTTTTTGCATTCCGACAGCTTAATCTCCTCCTTGAGCGATAGCTGTACACGTATGATGTCCATGTGCCGCTGATTGGAACTACCCATGCCGCCGCCGGGCCCGGAACTGCTGGCACTCGTTATGCCGCCGCTCATCGCCGCCTGGTGTACATCATGATGTTTCTTGTTCTGGTTATGGCCATGACCGCGTCCTCGCTTCCCCGAATTATAGTCCATCGATTCGTGCGTGTGCTGAAATTGCTGCCCATACTGGTTGTGGCCATGATGGTGCTGTTGTTGCTGCTGCTGCACCTGTTGCGACTGTCGCGAGACGAACAGCTGCGAGATGCAATCTCCCTTCTGGCAGGGGACCAACGGCGGCTTCCTGGAAATGCTCAGTTTCGATAGCTCGCGCAGCTCCTCCAGGGTGTACCTAATGAATTTGCTGGCACTGCGGCTTCTGGTCAATGTGCCTATTATCCCTTTGCTGCCGCCAATTACGTTTGTATTGGATACGGCTGATTTAACCGACTGTTGCCCAGAAGATCCAGAGACCTTCTTGATGGCCAGCTCAATCTTCTGTGTGCTGTCTCCTGGGGCACAGTCCACGTTGTCCTCGGAGGACAATGTGGTCTGCGAGATTTTCACCAGATCAGATGCTGGCTGTGAGCTCGACCAGGTGGAGCTGCATATAAAACTGGAACTATCTGGCGTTGCTTCCTCAACGAAGTCACCAAATTTCAGTTCGCTCAAATTGGCCTCATTGGGGGGTTTGTTGATTTGAATTTGATGAACGCCAAGTTCGGCGGCGTCCGTTTTGCTTTTCGTGGACTTTTGGGAAACGCCAGCGATACTCATCAAGTCCTCATCCTCACATATGGAGCTGCTGCTATTGAGGAATTCAAGCTGTGGCTCGGCTGCTTGGCTGGGCGCATTGGCGTTCGTTACATCCTTTTGCAGAAACTTGGCCACAATATCTTTGTTGGCCACATGCTTGTCCACATCCACCCCCTGGGCGTCCATATCACACAAATCTATATCCCTCTGCTCGCCATCTGAAAAATGATGTAAGTTCAAAAAGGATTTAGTCACACATATGCACCAGAACTGTGAGTGTTGTGTACTTACATCTGAGTTGGTCACTGGCAGTCGCCGCATCGATCGCATCGGGTTTGTTGCTGCTTGCCAGCGGCTTCTGCACATCTTTGGGTTGCTTGTCTCTTAGGCTAAAACTTAAGCTAGAATTATTACTAGTTGCACTAAGCATATCAGTCGTCGTGGGCGCCGCTTTGTCCGCCAGCGTTGCGGATGCGACAGCGGCTGTCGTTTTAGTTGTTGTCACATACGTGATGATGGTCTCAGCGCCACTTGCACTATTGTTATTGTTGTTGTTGCTGTTGCTCTTTGAGCTGGTTGTGGCGCTGCTGCTGCTATTATTATTATTGTTATTGTTGGTCACATTACTGACAGCTGCTGCTGCTACTGCTGCTGTAGTTGTTGTCGTGGTTGCAGCGGTGTTGCTCGCCGCTTTCTGTTTTTTCTTTTCCTGCTCCTTGCGCTTCTGCTTGCGCTGATTCTTCCTGTTGGGCGGCACAGCCGCTGCAGGCATAACTCCGCTTGCAACAGCCACTTGCTGAGGTGTGCTCGTGCCGGTGCCTGCACCCAGGCCTGGACCTGAGCATGAGCCTGGACTTGGTGCTGTGGATTTGAGGCGTCCAGTTTGCTGCTTTGCCGGTTGTGTCTGTATCTGTGGCAAATTTTGCTGATGCGTTGGCGTCGATGCAGTCGACGACGAACTCGAAGGCAGCTCATATTTTACTTGCTGAGGCTGTGACAGCTGTTGCTGCGCTGGCTGTGACTGTTGCTGCTGCGGCTGGTCTATCTGACTCTGTTGAACCGCGATTTTTGGCTTTGGCGCCTTTATGGGACTCGCTGGGCCCGCATCAGTTGCCAAGCGAGCGCTTATCGCTGTTGTTGTTGTTGGCGTAGGCAGAAGTGGTTTCTGTTGTTGAGGTTGTTGCGCTGATATCGTCGCCTGTTTGATGCCAGCTGGAATGCAAGAACTCTTGCTGCTGCAACTAGTGGCTGCCTCGGCAACAGCATTGGCTATCGAAATGGGCGTGGCGGTGCCTATAATACAGTTATCACAATTAAATTATTGTTGTACAATAGTTGAAAGGAAGTAAATGTGCACAACACTAACTTTGCTTGTTGGCCGACTTGGGACGCTGTTTCTTGCTCGTCAGCGGCTCAGTGAACAGCACTGGCCCATCTGTGTTGCTGCAACTTGTGGGTGGCAACTCATCGTTATTGGCCTCCTTGTCAACAACACAAGGTAACTCGGCTGCATTCTCCGAGGAATTGTCCACTATAAATTATTGAGATAAGAAAATAACTTTTTACTATTGCAATTTACCTTAATCGAACGAAATGAATACAAAAATAATTAAAGGGGCTCTTTAAATTATATATTTGCGTGAAACAGCCCTTGGTTTAAATGGGATTATCCACAAGCAAATCACATAACTGACGACTATTATTTATAGTGCATGTGTTTGCACTAACAAAACAGAGACAAAAGATTCGTATTTCTTTAAGAAACATAATCTGTATGGTTAATTGTAGCCTAAACTTACCGTCATTGCACTGCCAAAAGCTGAGATGTTCATCTGGATTGCCCGAGTTGGCGAGTATGTCCTTGACAATGACACTGACTTTGTCCTCGTCGGTTAATGGAGTCGCAGCTGCAGCTGCGGCTGCAGATGCATCGACTGCTTGACTCTCGGCTACCGGCTGCGAAGCTTTCTCCGTTTGCATTTGATGATCGACCATGTTGCCGGCTAGTATTAGAGCAGTTAGTGAGCTTGCATCCGGATCGGCAGTCAATTGGTATCGCGGCAGGCTGCACTCGCTGCCCGTGCTCGACGTGAGCGTGCAGTTCGAGTCCTTGTTAATGAACACCGATGAATTGGGATCGAGGACATTCTCTTTGGTGTCCGGATGTATGATGGGTATGGCATGACGACGACGCTCCTTTAGCTTCTCACAACCACCGGCCAGCTGCTGCAGTGCAGTCAACGACGTGCTCGAATAGGCGCCAGCAACGCCACCTGGCACCGTCGTTCCCACGGCTGTGGCACTGGTGCTCTGCAAGTGTGACGCATACGTGTGCAAGCCCGTCGGCGCAGTCGGCGGCGCTGCCGTCATACTGGCGGCTGCTATCAAGGGCGCCGTCGTCAGGCTCTGCGGCGGCACAATGGGTATGCTGGGACAATATGCCGGGGGCATGTGATACGCTGGTGTTCCATTCAGGGGCGAGTTGCGCGACGCTGGTCGCTGGGGGGGCGCTGCTGTCGGCACCGCATAGGCGGGAAAGTAGCTCGGCTGCTGTTGGGGCGGCGTTGAACGCTGCCCGGCTCCGCGCATGCTGCCACGATGGCCACTATTGCCAGTGCCGCCGCCTGGCGTCGATTTGTTTTTGTTGGCACTGCTGTTGTTGTTGTTGCTGTTATTTAGCGGCGGCGGCGGTGGCGGCAGCGTCGTGTGATAGTAAGTAATGGGCTGAGCTTGTGCCGGACTTGGTGCGGGACTGGCGCCAATTCCATGCTGCTGCTGGGCAGCTGCCATCTGTTGCTGCTGCTGTTTTTGATGCTGCTGCGCCGTTGCTGCCGCTGCGTAGAAGCCGGCTGCAGCTGGTGTTGCCACAGCGGCATTCGGTGCAAATGCCACTGGCTGCGCGTTAATCAGCTGTCCGGGATGATTGAAGGGCAAATAGGTGGCCGAAATGTAGGCGGTGCCGGGCCCACCAGCATTGCCGGCGGGCGGCGCGATCAGGCCAGCTGATTGCGAGAAATGTGGCAGCGTCGAGCTGCCCAAGGCATGCACCAAACTGGCACTGCTACCGCTGCTGCCATTAGCATGGCCGTGTCCATGACCATGACTGTGACTGTGATGATGCTGCTTATGGCCATGTCCAGCATGTCCCAGCGAGCTGTTGCTGGCGGCGCCGCTCAATTGGAGAGCGGCACCACCTGTGCTGCCATTGCTGCTACTGCTGGACGAGTGTTGGCCGTGATTAGCGTATGCCAATTGCGGCGGCGGCTGATAGAAGATTATTGGCTGCTGTTGCAGATGATGTTGTTGCTGCTGTTGCTGTTGCAGATGATGTTGCTGTTGCAGCTGTTGCTGGTGGTGCTGCTGTTGCTGATGCTGCTGATGCTGCTGATGCTGTTGCTGCAGCTGCAATTGCAACTGCTGCTGTTGGGGTAGGGGGTGGTGCTGGTGCGGATGGTGATGGAGGCTGCCGAGATTGGAGACGCTGCTCGGCTGCGGCACAAATACCGCGTGCGGTGGCGGCGGCGGCGGCTGCTGCTGTTGCTGCTGATCCTGCTGCTGCTGATGCAGATGAGAGATGTGCGGCGGCTGTTGTTGTTGCGGCTGTTGCTGCTGGGGCGGCTGCTGTTGCTGGCTCGTTACTTGGTGATGGTGGTGCGGATGCGGGTGCGCGTGTGGCGTCTGATGGTGCTGGGACTGGCGATTGTGGTTCTGCTGGTGTGTTGACTGTGGTTTTTTTCCCTTCCCACCCCCTCCCGTTGACATGAACATAGGAGGACCTTCGTAGGATCTAAATACGCGAGCGCACACACATACCCAAGAGTGCACACACACACACACACGCACACACCGTGAGTAAGGAATAAAAAAAAGTGGGAGAGAGAGCATTTTGTGGAGGCGGGGCCACAAATATCGTTGGCGTCGTGGAACAGAACGAAATGTACAAAAATTTCATTGTTAGTAAGATGAAAATGGGGAAAATGAAACGCATTAAAGTAGAAGCCATGGGTCATTGAATGCGGTGAATGATCGTGCGAGAATTAGCAAAGTAGCGCATGCAAAATGTAATGGCGTTAATAACTTAAAACTCTAAGCAGCTAAATACATTTCAACTCTTGACAATTGACCAACTCACTTAACTTAGAATTTCAGAAATTACTCAAAAAGTGGAACGCAGTTGTCTAAGGGAATACCAAATTAATAGTTTATTCATGTTTATTGACCAATTTGAAAGTGTCTTCAAAAATGATATTCTCGTTGTTAAAGTAATGAATCCTTCATTTTTAGAAAAGTGATTTCAATTATCATTTATATTTGCAAATATTTAAATAAGCGTTCCAACTATCGAGAGATCACTGCTACACTCATTTGTATATGTTAAACAAAGACCAAGTGACACAACTACATATATCAACATATATTGCGGCTCAATTTATAAATTACTTTTATTTATTTAAGCACAGACGAATCAAATGTCTGTGAATATTTTAAAAAGAAAACGAGTAGCAGCAATCAATTCCACTTTAGTGAATTTCCAATGAAATCGAAATTAGAAACAATGCAATATGCATTTGTATAATAATCTCTATGCTCTAAGCTTTCCGAGCGGAAAGCGAGCAGTGGGTTTTTGACTCTCTCTCGCTTTTGCATTTAATTGAGCTCATGAATTGGAATGATGTCACGTATGGGGCGTGTGAAATACGTACATCGAGACACAACTGCTGAGGATGGCTCACTTACTTATCGTCAGTTTTTATCAAAAATAGCACACAAAATACAATTGAAAAAAAAAAAAAAAAAAAACGAATACTTGTCGCGAGTAAAAAAGAAAATAAAAACTGTTCGATGACACACAACAACAGGTGGCGCTCTTAGTCAGCAAGAGCCGCTTTCTGTGTGTGGGAGGAACAAGCGGAGAAGCGGAGAGTCGAGCAGAGAAGAAGCTGCCACATTCTCTCGGCCCACATTCACAGTGTCGGCTCATCTTCTTCTTCACAGAGAGTTTGTGGGCCCAGCAACTGGCACAAGTGGCTTCTTTTCGTTTTTGTGGAATGTAGGGGAAAAACCAGTTTTCAATATTTCTTTTCTTTTTTTTTTTTTTTTGATTAAAACATTTTCACTGCATGCCAGCAGAGCAAAAAGAAAAAAGCGAAACGAAAACACGTTTGAGAAAATTTTCGCACTTGCTTGTTTGTAAACAAAACCAGTTGTGGTCTCTTCTCTCACCTCGCCTGTCTTTGTGTGTGGGTTCTGTTCAAAAATCGAGATGGTTTTTTGCAGTTGTTGTCAAATGGTCGCTTGTAGATTTCACAATAAACACAACAAAAAAAATGCAGGCAGTAGTTGGAAAAGCGATAGCGCAAGTGAAAACTATTATTAAAAGCACAATATTCCATTTGAGGATAAACTTACCGCTGCCTGCGCTTTTTTTGTTCCGCACTCCCGCCTGCGTTTAAGTTGATGTTGTTGTTGTTGTATCTGATGTGTTCTCTTTTTTATATTGTTTTCGTCGTTGTTGCTGTTCCTTTTGTTGTTATTGTTACTGCTGCTGCTGTTGTTTTTGCTGTTGCCCCACGACGAGGGCACAAAACAAAGTGACGCGCGTTTCTTTCCTCCTCTCAACTTGACAATAAAAGCTGAGCTTGAACTTGATGTTGTACGCAAGCTCAAATTGATAGCAGAAGAATCTTTATTGATGATTTCTTCGCAGCTCTTTTGTTTGTAATAAATTTGCGAGTTGCCGAAATGCAATTGGTCAATTGGCAAAAAGTAATGATTGCGATGCGATTGTTCTCTTTTCTTTTCCTAATTTCCTTTTCGATTTCTTCTTTTGCAGCCGCGTATTTCGGTTTTGGTAAATTGTAAATTTCTCGCATGTATAATTAACGAATGCAAATGTTAACGCACATCGACATTAAATTAGACGAAAGACGAAAACGCACATTGATACGTTTAAAATATTGGATATATTTAAGTACTGCTAAAATTTCACGGTAATTTTCTCTATAATTAAAAGAAACAAAATAACGTTTGCTTTAATTTTGCATTTACAAATTTGGTGAATTCCAGGAATTGCTGGGCAAAGCTTGCTATATTGTTTTCGACAAAATTTTATCTGTTTCCTTTTTTTATATATATAACTTTTTTGTGTTCTTCTCTCTCTCTCTCTGCCGTCGCCGAGGCGTTGCTTCTTGTTTCTTTTTTGTGTGTGTTTGTTGCCGCTGCTAGTCGGCGGCTGTCGTCTGTCTGCCTGTCGGTTGGCTGGTCTGTGTTTGTGGTACTTACTCGCCGCCCAAAGCAAAAGCTGCTTACACACAGGCACACATCATAAAATGAGGAAACGAAAAAAATGGGGTTCCACGTGGGAACACGCTTATTGAGTACTCGCGGTGTGTCTTTACATTAGTTCATTGTTTGTTTTTCGCGTTTGTTTACAGTTTTGTATAATCTGTATATATTCCTATTACAAAAAATTTTGTAAATGTATAAACGCTGCAGAAACACGTCCGCTCTTGACAACTTCACCAACAGAATGTTATCGACTAAGTCGATTAACGTTCGTCTAACATATGTTTCTGTCACCCAAAAACTAACATTTTGTCAATCTGTTGTTAACAGTATAAAATTTATTCACCACACATTAAAAGCCGTTGCACGTTTAAAAATGTACTTGTAACCTTTAAATACTGGTTTAATTATAACAATTTTTTTTTCTAAAGCCAAATTCCTATAAGTCAACAAATGTAGCTCACATTTAAAATCTGACAATTGGCTTAAAGAGCTGTTTACAGGCCCGTAACAGAGCAGAGTTGTAATCGAAAGAATTGGTTAATATACAGGAATGATCGATAAATTTTTATTTAATAAATATATTCTATTATATATTTATTTTTTATAAACAAATTTGAGAGTAATTTGTTAGTTAACTAACAGAATCTAATGTCCTTGTAATCATATGCAAACAAATCGATATTTTCACAATATACCTGCTGTTATTTAGCATACGGTCACCTACTTTTATTAAATGCGGATATCTCCCTCGCACGTATTGGACCTTGCGCAGTTTCTAAGTGCACGATGAAAGCTAACTGCTGTAGCACGCCAAAAACACGTAGCTTGCATGTCGTTCATAGGTGGCGCCAAAGAATTGTTTAATGCTATTTGTCACATTAATAATTTACAAACATTTTATTTGAATTTGGGCATTCGCGGTACTTGAAATATTTGTTCGCCATGACGTAAGCCGGTATATAAAATTACAGCCATTTACGATTTGTACAACATAAAAAATGTAGTTTGTAGATATGTTTATAGTTTATGGTTTAGTTTATTATTTGCATTGAGCGCACATGCGCTTTGCCGTTATTGCTTCCAATTGCCAAGCATTTGTCGAGCACCCTGTATGGCCTTGAAACTGGAAAGCTTGCACCGTTTACGCGCCCAAATCTTGGGAAAGTTGTAGTAAAACGTTGTTTTTCTCCCCATTTGTGCCGGATATGCGGCTGCTGTCAGAAGCGCCATTGCTCTGCTTTGCTCTAACCCCCATTGTGTATATGTGTGTGTGTGTGTGTATGTATGTCGAATGTACATACACACATGCATGCATATATATGCATATATATACACACACATGCATGAAGACATATTTACATAATTTAGTCTGTTTCTTTACATTTCTGGCCTTTTTCGTCTCACTGTTGATAATTTTTGTCACTTGAACTAGGTTTGTATTTAATAATTTGATATAAATCTGTCAAATGTTTCCACGTTTGAATGCTAAAATAAGTTAATTTTATTATTAAGAAAATCGGCTTAAAATTCAAAACAAATAAACGCCCGATTGAAAAAACTGGACTCAAAAACATGAACATTTGTAGTTCTTTGATGGGGTTAATTTATATTTCAAAGATCCGAGATTTTTTTTTCCTATTGACTTCTCTTTTTCGTCCTTATGTCTCGTGTATAAATAAACATATATTTTGTTGCACGTTTGACTTTGGGTCTTAACAATCGACAAAAATGCTCAAAATAACAGTAACAACAACAATAAATGTTGGGTAAAGCGCTTATTTTTTGACCAATGGCAGGGCAAAGGGATTCTGACCGCAAATGCAAATGAAAATGTTTCAAGTTGAGAAAGTAACCAACACAAAAACCGCATCCAAACACACACACAAATACACAAGCAAGCACTCATGCAAACTTTGTGGGTAATTTACTGTAAGCCTTTGCATGTTTTATAACACTTCTTTAGCAATTCAAGTAGCAAAGTCAAATTGTGAATCATGCACATTTTTTGAATGTAACCGCTATTTTGTGGCGCCATCTATACAAAATGGCATGCACTGTATTAAATATAAGTGTGACCAAGTTCGCATTTATCTGATAAACTATCATATTTGTAACTGCTTTTTGCTTAATTTAGAAAAATTATCAGCAAAATTGTCGTCAACAGAGAGAGAACTGCGTAATTGAACGTAAAGAACGCGCTGGAACACAAAGGATGTAGTAAATGTGCTCCAATTTTCTAGAGTGTATAAAAATACTAAGTCTACAAAAGGGCCATAAAAATACCGCACGCTGAAGCCAAACATACCACGACGGACGCTTCCTATTGGAATTTTCGCGGCACTCAGTCTGAGGCCGAAGCTTGTTCCTGACGCGCGTTTTGCGAGCCGCGGCGTTTAAAACGCCTTTTTCCGTTTCATTCTTCTCCACACACACATTTGGCGTTGATAAATATATATACATATATGCAATATTAATCGAAAAAAAAAAAAAATACAAAACGAAACTTATTTACAACATTTAACGAACTTTGATTTATTTACTAAGAAGTTTATAACAAAGTGTGCAATGATAATAACTGAATAAAAGTGGAATACGTTGAAAACGCATCTATAGCAATGGGCAAAGCCCAAAATAAAAACCTTTTATTTCAATTTTATTAATTTAATTTAAATAATTAAATATCATACGTGAAATCGACAATACAATTTCAATATAAATTTATAACTAAGCCAACTACAATAACGACAAAGTGAAATTTGTGCAATAACTTAGATAATTTCTATAAGAAATTAATAAGCGAAAAAAAAATTTTCAATTAATAATTATGTAGATAGTAACTAAAATTAACAAAATTTAAAAATAAACAACAAAAAAAAAACAATTATACAGAAGCAGTAAAACGCAAACGAATAAAATAAAAAGACAAACATAATAGAAACCTTCGCCATTTTGTAGACCAACTTACAAATACCAATACTACAATAAAAGCAGAGAGCTGACGACACCAACACACAAAGGCAACGCACCAGCAAACACCAATACCACGACGTGCCTGCGTGTGTGTGTGTGTGTGTGTGTGTATAATGGAGCCTGCATAATACGATGTGAGACCTTGAATTAGAACGGAAAACAAGCAAAATACATCAACAATAACAGCAGCAACAACAACAACAACAACATTTTGCCGCCAACTTGACAACAACTAGAAGACACCCACCAACAAAAAAAGAAGTAAAAGTAAAGAAATCAGTTAGCAGAAACTGATTTAAAGTCTAAGGCAGAGACAGCAGCAGCCCACCTGAAATTCAGACTCCCCGCAACCCCAACCCCCCAAAAAACACCTGCTAATCGACTATTTTGTTGTTGTCCAAGGAACACCCACGCAAGCGCATGTCCAAGCCAAACAAAAGCAACAACAACAACAAAAATAACAACAGCAACAATAGCATCAGTTGGATTCCCAAAAATAATTTCGTGTGGATTTTTGGTCGTTGCGTGAAACGCAAAGTGGCAACAATATTTTTGGCCATGGAAACGCCGTCAGTGTGGAGAAAAACGCGTCGTCAGGGACAAACAGAAGCATCAACAACAGCAGCAGCAGCAGCAACAATGGCAACTGCAAGCATGCGAAGAGCGAGGATAACAAAAACAACAACAACAACAGCATCAGCAGCAGCAGCAGCAAAAGGATTAATCAGCTCATGGTCACAGTTAGTTGTAGTTGTTGCTGTTGCAATTCTGCTCAATTGCCTCGTCTGTCAAGGTGAGTGTAGCACACCAATAAAAACTTATACATATATAGATATGTGTGTGTGTGTGTGTGTGGGTGTGAGTGTGAATGAACACTTTTACTCTCTTTCAATAAAAGTGAGTCGGCAAATTTGTCGCTCAGTTTATAATTTAGATATGACTTCAGCACTTGAAGTACCAAGCAAATGTACTCAAAAAATCATTACGAATAAATCGACATACTCAAGTCGGCTTATTTGGTAGTTGCTTTTGGACAAGGTCTTAGCCACGACTTCGATTGTGGCCGAAGCACAATTGAATTTGGACAAGTGCGAGCCTCTACAAAATGTATCCCAACTTGGCTCTACTCTTAATAAAAGTAATTATCTGCACTTCACAAAACTGATGCGTCATTTCCATAGCTATAAAATTTGGATTTGATAGTGTTCCGTTTTGGTTTTTCAAACAAAAGAAAGAACCAGCATCACTTCCCATCATTAACCATTCCTTATACTCCACCTCCCAATCATTAATAACGAAGCGCAACTCATTTGGTTACTGGGCCAACAACTCAACGACTGGCACAGGGTTTGGCGTATCAGACTACTCGACAACAATATACTCTATTCATTATTATTGGTTAGTTACTTGACTAAGACTAAATGTTAAAAGGCTCAACTATTTCATTTTATGCTGTTTAATTTATTGCAATTGTGAGTTGCTTGTTTGATCTTATCAATGTTGTACAATTAAGTACAATACATTTTACAACAGCTGCTTTTCTTTTATTCTCTTTAAATAAAAATATTTGTTTAAAAACAGACAAATCTTAGATCGTGCAATAAGCTTGGATGTTATGATATTAATGTTAATTTAGTTGTTAATGCATGTTGTCATTTCAATTATATATTTAATTTTTACGGATATTTTTGTTATATACAAATGGGAACTCACTCAAGCACAGAGCAGGACAAAGTTAATTAAATAAATAATATTAATTATATACATTTTCATAGATTAAATAAGAAAACACATTTTCTGTAACACAATTCATATATAAAAGATGAATATAGAAGAAGATTAGATAATCAAAAAAGATTTTCATCCAAGAACTCATCATTTGATCGATTGTTCCTATGGCAGACGGGCATGGCTATATCGACGTGGCACTGATGCTGATCAGGAATATATATATCTATATACTCTGTGAGCGTGCGTTACAATCAAACAGAACAAAATTATTATACTCTCTGCAGGGTATAAGAAATGACTAATGATCATGTGATTAAAATGCCTTTCTTTAATTTCAACTATGAATACACATAAATACGATACATACATAAGTGTGCATAACAACATATGTATGCATATGCACATACATGTATACATACATACATAAGTAATTTTGTCTTGCAAAAAGTTTTGCCAAATGCGCTAAAATATGCCGCTAGTTGTAGTCAAGCAATTTACCAACCGTTTGAAATTGCTTGTAACTTGGTTTAATGAGCGAAACAAAGACACATCTGGTGAAACAAAGACACATTGCATGCTTGCTGATCTCTCTCAACAGTCATCAGGCGCTTAATTAGCACAACTACGTACGATAATCATCCAAAATATAATTTATTGTAAACATAAACCGCTTACCAACTGCCAACGTTAGTTGGCTGATTGGTGTTTTGGCCTTATGCGCGTTTGGCATTTATGAGTACAATTTAAAAATGCGAGTTTTTAAATCAAAGAATAGCCATTGTTTTGCATATTACACAAAATACATGGCTTTGGCCGCTTAATTATCATAATTAGCCTGGCCAACAGAGGCGGACGGCAGAGAATGGCTTTTGGTTCATTGAACCGTTGACACCGACGCTTCGGTCACGCAATTGGTCAGCAGCAAACGATGGAAAATACAAAAATGATAATAAAAGCCACACTTTTTTACCAAGCGAGCATTTCAACTTTGCCATGTGTTTGGTCGCGCATTGAATTCGAGATTTACGATTGCATTAGGCATAAATGCATTTCCAGCTATCTGCTTGAATTTGCATACAAAATTATGTAAATGGCCAGCTCATATTGAATTCAATTGGAAAATTTCACAAAGCTGTCACAGAAACGTTAAAATAAATATTAAAGATTTGTTAAAAACCCAATCTTTGTACGGACTTGGACCTCTTGTAAATGTATAAAACTTTCAAACGCATTATACAAATTATAATTAACTAATTCAAATTATTATACAACTTTATTTCTCTGTCAATATAGCATGTTTAAGCCTTTTTACATATGGTTAACTGCTTTGCAGCTGCATTTAGTAGTTATTATGAAAAGCTTGGCTTCAAAAGTCAGCTTTTGGGTTGCTTTTGATTTCATTGCTCTAAAGTTTCACGAGCGAAACGAGATCTTTCTTTAAATTCATCATTCTACCTCGGTTTCCACACCAATTAATATGTCTGCATTACGAGCCGCATTTAATCGCGAAATATTTCGATTTGTTAGCCAGTCTTGACATTTTTGGCAATATATTTGCGCTGCGGATAATATTTATGGCCAGGAATTACTCTTCGCTTTCGCATTATGCTAAACACTGCGATAAGACATTAGAAAGGCCAATGAACCGCAGCAAAGTAAATCATTCATATCGCCGCCTCTGACGTGCTGGGAGTGTAAATGCCTGGCATTATTAAGCGTACTGCCAAAAAAAAAAAAAAAACACATGGTGTAATGTGAAAACCGGTTGACGCTGGCTTCTCATACTTGGCCAACAGTTCCCATACACATACACGGACACCTTCTGCAGACTTGGCCTAAAAGTTACACATCAAGAGCTGGCTGCGAGTGGAGCAAACAGAAAACATAAATGACTCGGCAGCCCACATGCCGGTTACGTAACACAAGACTTTTGAGAGAAAAAAAAAAAAAACGAAAAACGAAAAAAAGGCCAACTACATAAAAAACTCAAACTATTAAAAACGAAATGCACAAGCGCAGTCGCTGTTGCGGTAACTGGTGTTGTTGTTGT
This sequence comes from Drosophila picticornis, assembly GCA_035043845.1. NCBI lineage: Eukaryota > Metazoa > Arthropoda > Insecta > Diptera > Drosophilidae > Drosophila > Drosophila picticornis. Next base: position 9,690,378 of record JAWNMR010000362.1, read on the forward strand.
TGTTGTTGGTTTTGTAGTTGTTGTCGTCGTTGAACTCAATTCCATTGGCAAGCAGCCGCCCGTCTTGGCGGCTAATTAACAAATATGAGTGGCAAATATCGACAACAAAATCAAGTAAGAAAGCTCTAGTCGAGAGTGCTCGTTCAGAAGATACGCTGAACGCAAGTCATTATCTATCAGTAGCCGAGCATGTTTTAGATGTGCAATCGATATCGATATTCGTGAAATGAGGAAAGTTATCGATAAAATGAAAGAAACTTGAATTGCGAGAAATTACATTCGAAATTTGAAGTCTCTTGTCTAACAGTCTCTTAGACTTCTGCGGCAACTATACGATATGCCCTCATTCTTCTCCAAATTCAACTAAGAAAGTGTATTAAATATTAAATTAGAAATACGTTTACCATCTTAAATTGTAATCTTCTTACTTGAAGCAAACGCTTTAAGTTTTAGACCTTATAAATAAATAAATAGAGACTTGATTGCATAGAAGCAGAAGCACAGACGAACTTACTTAGAGTAACTCTTTTACTTTGTGCAGCGACAAAAGTAAAGTACTCTTTGCAAGGGTATCAAAATGAAAGTGTCTCTGGCCAGGCACAAAAGTGCGTACAAAGCATTACGAATGCGTTTGCAATTGATTTCGGAGCCAAAACCGCACAATGCGAGCTGTGTTTATTGAATGACAATATTGAGCAGGCCTGTCAATTGATGTGTCATGTGGTGGCAGACAGAGTGTGACTGTTATAAATGGATTATTTTGAATTTTAGAAATATTGTTGTCATCCTTGAATTGTTTTATTGAACAAAACTTTCAAATCTAAGTTACGTCAGCCAGCTGCAACTATTGGAAAATCTGAGTGTCAGAGCTCTAAGTAGCACTTGCAATTTGAATTACAAATGCTGACCCTCTGCTTCAGATATGTTTATCAAATATAAATTTAAAAAAAGGCCATTTATATAGATACTAATATTTACTTTCGTAAATATTCGATGATATTATGTGTGATAATGATTTTATAATTGAAGGTGCCCAGAGAAAAAATGTTTGATTGTTGTTAATTTGTTAGTTGACTTTGTGTGATAAGCCTCGAAGGCATCAAGACTACGAAGCTAGCAAGAAATTTGAGCCGTTCTCAAAGTGACTCACAGCATTTTCGAATAGGCAGCATATCTTTAGGCTGGGACCAAAAATGTGTTTACTCTGTTGGACTACTTGTCTGGACTGTCTACATTATAATAAAGGAAAAACTAGTTGCAAATCTTTTACAACTTATGGACACGCTGTAACTATAGTTACATAATTGCATTCATTTCATATCATATAAAGAAAACGAGTCGTTTAATCATCATCATTTTATGCATCATTGTTCAATGCAAATTGGCTGGTTCGAATACCACATAAGTTGGCCAGACAATGGAGCAAGACGGCTTATCATCTTCGAACTACAACAGATACTAGTATAAATATCTATATGCATCACATGCAGATGTGTTGTGCGATTGATTGCCATTCAATTGGTTGTTATGGGCAGGGAACGAGTCACGTTGTTGAAGTGCAGACTGATGTGTGATGTTTATATGATATGGCTAACATGATTTTGGGATATGGCCAAGCTTCGATTGTAAATTGGCGACAAGTGTGCTGACAAGCTTATCGCGTATTTGCAGTCAACAGAGTTTAGCAAATGATGGTCGTTAAACTAAGCGCACAAGCTGCCAAGCAGTTTGCAATTTAATCTAATTCGCACCAGCAACACACAGCAGGAGCCAAAGCGAGGTGGGGTAAGAGAGAGACATAGAGAGAAAGAGAGAGAGAGAGAGGGAGAGAGAGAGAGAGAGTATATCACTTTTCACGTGTGTAGTTCTAATGCCGCGCAGATTGTCGAGCAATTTGCAGAGATTAAATTAGCTGAAGCGTGCGCTGCCAAGCAAGAAGCAATCCCTGCCGTTTTATTCGCGTTGTTATTGTTGTTCTTCTTCCTGTTGTTGTTGTTGTTGTTGTTACGAGTGTTGCTGGCCGTAAAGGCTCCATGCCGGTAGCTGTGGTTGCATACAGAGAAACCACCACCAAACGAAGCTGCTACGGCAGCATGCGGAACTGAGACAGCGATGTCTGCGCAACATTTTGTGTGGGTGTCAATGCGCCACGCCCCTGCCCTCAGTCTCACTAGTGCCCGGCTCAGCTGTTGCCGCACTCCTGCCCCCCTCTGTGATGTTGCCGCGCTAAATTTCTAATCTGTACTCTGTACACTGTACGATATACGAATTTTGTATAGCTTTCCAGCCAACCAGCTACCCACCCAGCCAACTGCTGCTGCTGCTGCAGCGAACCCGAGCAGCGACTCCCCGTCGACCACATTGGAACTTTGTGTACATATTTGAGTTTCATTTCGTTTGTGGTTTGGTGTTTTTGTTCTTGTTTTTTTTGGGCAACATGAAGTCATAAAATTGAAATAAATATACAGGCGAACAGCGAGCTGGGCTCACTTCCCACTGAGCGGTAACGCCCCCTTCTCTGCCACAAGTGTGGGCGGGAGCGGGAGCGATAGAGTAGCGTGTCGCTTACAAATCTCCCACGATTGTTGGCTTACGGGGCAACAATTGAAGACAAAAGACCAGAAGGAAAAAATTAATTTCTGTGGGGTGTCAAAGATTAAATACCGTTGCAAAGTTTAGAAATCTGATCGTTAATTAAATCTCTTACATTCTGAATTTTGGATTTTCAATATCTTTATCATTTAGAAAAGAAAGATACAATTATGCGGACGGAAGGATCCTTATAGCAGTATATTTTGGTTTTGACAAAACGAATGCGTTCAACTGATTTCGTTATTATGTCACCTTTGTGAATCCATCCAGATTTTACAGACTTTTATATGATGATGTTATGTCGATTGCAAACTATTTTGTTTTTAAAATTTAGCTGCTTACACACGGGAAGTTTCCTCTTACAATTCTGTAAAACCCTTTTTACCCATATTTATATATGAAAGAAAATAAATATGAAAAACAAGAAAAAAATAGTTTTTACAGACAATAGCAATGCACACTCGGTTCCATTTTTGGGAACATGCAGAAGTGTTTCTGCGAAAGAATATTTAATATTCTTTGTTAACATGAATTTTATTTGCTAATTAAAAAATTAACAATTCGTAGTATTATTCGAGAGGTTCGAGAGGAGGCTTCTTTTCATGATAGTACATTCTGCAATAAAAGCTTTCGAATTCCTTCTTTTTATTCTGCAGATTTGTTTAGCTTATAAAACTACAACTTGAGTTTGACGTACTATAAAATAAGTTTTAGTTAGAGAAAATTTTAATTATAATACTGAAAATGGTTAGTAATTTGTCTTAGCTAAATAATGTGGATCATAATTAATTATATTCATTTAAGCTAAGCAAAATTTTAACCAGAATACTAATAATGGTGAAAAATATCACAACAAGTGTAGGTTTTTGAACCGTTTATAAGACGCTGTCTTCGCCTAAAACAATTATGGGCTTATAATTAATGAGAACTGAGAGTTCTGCGACTGTAAATGATTGTTGCTCTAAGTGAAGTGAAATGGCAATTCAAAGAAATGCCCAGACGCCTTTCAACAATCAGCCGTGGCGACAGTTGAGTTACCCCATTCATCGATCAATGGCACCGAAAAGATGCTGCCCCTAATCCAACCCAATCCAACCCAACCCAACCCAACCCATCCGATTCCATTTGATTGTATTCATTAGCCGCTTTTCCTTTTGCCTTGTTTGTGTACGCGAGTCCAGCCTTCTTTTCCGCGTTTTCCTATTTATTTATCATCATTTATTTCAGCGATGTCGCTTCTATGGCAAGTCTTAAAGCCAGTGCCCCCTCACGCAAGGGAAAAGAAGTCCGAAAATTGTCGCTGTCAGATTACGGTGCAATATTGCTTCCAGTTGCCGTATCCTGCTGCCTTTCCGCCCAAAATTCATGCCATCGTCGACCCCCTTTTCTTTTTTTTTTTGTTTGGCTTTGACACAAGCAACAATTTACTCGGTTTCAGGTTAAAGTCATATCGTTAGCATTAACGCTTTTTGATTTTTATTGAGTCAGCTAAATTTTATTCGATTTGCCATCCACACACATACACAACACACAAACGCACACACACACACACAGATAGGCACATACAACACGCATCCCTCGTGATATAAGGGAGTACACAGCATAGACAACAACATTCCTGGGGGAGGAATATTTTCGAGCTTTAATGATGTTGGGCGACCAACCAACCAATGAACCAGCCGACTTCCCAGGCATTTGGACTGTGGTGTGTGGGGTGCGGGGTGCGTAAGGGCAACCTGCTTGCCGAGAGTCTATTTGGGGAAGTAAATGAAAATTTGATTTGGAATTTCGTGCGTTGTGTGTGCGACGTGCATGCGGAACCAGAACCAGAAACAGAAGCAAAAGCAGAACCCCTGTTGACGATAATGTTGATGACGACGTCAAAGTCGAAGATGGGCATGTGATAAAATAAATTACGGGCAGATTAGTGCGAATTTAATTATCATTTGTTCCTTTGATGTTGCGACGAGTAAATAAATAGAATAAATACCAAGCACGGACGATTATATTAAGCAGCAACCGTTGCGGCATTTATAACCTCATTATCTTGGCCCTATCCTGTCTTCGAGCTAATTGCAATAAATCTCTCTGAGATATCCTGTGAAATAACTACCTGTTTTACAGTGTTGCCTACTTTTAGACCTACCGTAGTTACCGTCAATCCCAAGTAATTCTCAAGTGGTTGTAGCAGTGAGGCCATGGTAGTCCTGTTGTTGAGCTGAGAAAAGCATACTTACCTGGCGTAGAGGTCAACCGTGATCACCAAGGCGGTTCCTCCGGAGTGAGGCTCAGTCATTGCACATTCGACTGAGTTGACCTCTGCGATTATTCCTAATGTGAATAACTCGTGCGTGTAATTTTTGGTAGCCGGGAATGGCGTTCGCGCCGTCCCGACATTTAATAATACATCAGACTCCAACTAAATTGAAACAATCCTCAAATGCACTATTTGCTATACTCATAGCATTTTTGTGCTGTACTTTTACACCACATCTTTGCCAGTAGCAGAGAAGAGACAGCTTTTGTATTGTGTTGTCCCCAGCACAAATGATGCTGACATTGTATTTAGGGCTTCAAATCGGCTTAATTTTCGTGAAATTTTTGTTGGTTGGGTTGCCAGTGGTTACGGCTTTTAGGTTGCCTCTCTCTCTGCCTTTCTGTTGTTGTTATTGCCTGACTGAGGACGACTCGTCGTCGTCCTTTTGATGATTACTACAACAACCAGATGAGAATTACTTTTGTGCAACCGGAGAGGACAGAGAGGGATGCGCTCGGATTTGTGTATGATGCGCGGAGCCAACCCTTTTTGGGAGAGAGAGTAGCGCCTTTGAATAATATTTTCCAGGCACAAGGGCCAGGATCGATGGTGCGTGTTCAGCAGCAGCAGCAGCCCTTTCAGTAGTGGTGCGTGCTGATACCCATGGTTACCAGTTAATTTATAGAGCTTATGCTGTCTGCACAAATGCAAATGTTTAAGGCTATTGCTATAGATACCGGGTGCAGCGCTCACAATCTTCAGGACTAACTGCTCTTAAGCATGATTAGCTTTTTTATTGCTAAAAAAAAGGAGATGAACACATCCCCTGTTAAATGTGGTTCTTTCGCTTTAAATTTCATTTGAAATGTGGGTCAGAACACCGTCGCCGTCGCCGACTGAATCGACTAGCCAAATAAAGGCCATTCCCTGCCTGGCAACCACATCTTTATCTGCCGCGGCAAATCTTATCGCACTAAATGAAGAGAAATAACGGCAGACAGCAGCAGTCAAACACTCAGCCAGTCGGACAGAAAGATAGACATGTCCATTGGACTCTATTATTTGCTTGGCATGCAGCCCACTGTCTCGCCTCCTGTCACCACTGTCAATGCCCATCCGTTCACAGCAGCCACCAAAACATTATTAACAACAACAACTACAACAAGAGCAGATGGAGGACAGCCTAAGGCTCAGTTGCCAGCTCTTTATGAGCATCTCATCGGGTATCGGCTGCATCAACATCCACATCCACATCAGCGTCAACGTGCTCGTCATCACTTTGTATAAATATCCTCGAGCACGTATATTTCATGGAGACACGTGCTGCATGTTTGCGGGCCGGTCCAAATCTTCAGAGATTAATGCACGCATTAGTAGATTTAATGCATATTACGTTGAGCGCACGTCCTTGTCCGACTTCCCTCCCTGCCCGACCCTTCTATTGCTGTTTGTATTGGTGTTGCTATTGGCGTCGCCTTGGCTGCTATCATTGCCTTTGTCGTCGATACAATTGAGACATTCTGGGGAATACCCGGGCATTATTTGTTCAGCTACCCCTGTGTGCCAAGTATAAAGTGGCATGAGTGACTGTGCCGCAACCTGCTGCAACTACAACTTGCTAACGAGCAAAGAAACATTTGCACTGAAGTTGTAACTAATTCATTTTGTTGCATTCAAGTTTGCTTTATCAATTATTATTCCGAAGGCTGTTTAATTTCAATTAAAGTACAAACTTGAAATTTTATTGCTTTTGCCACTTAATATTTAATTATATTTGCTTATGTAAATATTAATTTCGATGTCCCCCGGGAATTTGCTATTTTTCATATTTCATATTTCATGGTGCTCAATCAATTTATGAATAATATTTAATATTAAAATAATTTGTTTGTCAATATTTAAAAGTCAATTTATAGACTTTGTCTGTCGTTCTCCTTAAGAATACAAAGTTCTCCGGTTGTCCAAATAAAAGATTGCAGCTTTTTGAGTCACTCAGAAGTCAACTACAAATTAGCTTTGCCTTCCGCTTTTAAGCTGAGATTGCTTGCATGCAGCTCAAAATGTTTGGTTAGATATCCCCGGGCATGTGTTCACTCTCTCTTCAATTTAGCATCGAATTTCAATATATTTCATGGTTTTCAATCATTTTCTTGGCAAAGTCACAGCGGGGTAGCAACAACTCCCCAAGGACCTGTCAAGAGTATTGCAAACAGAGTTGAAAGCTGCCAAGTCCATCATCAGCTACATCAGCAACAACATCATCATCATCATTATCATCATCATTATTATCAGCATTATCAACGTCAGCATAATATTCATACCCGTCCTCAGAAGCAGTCACAATTATTCAAAGCAAATGCTAGCCAGTCGAGGTAAGAATCGTGGAGTCCTGGGAACCAAATTGTACAGCCAACTGAGACTGAAACTCAAAACTTTATGCATCGTGCACATTTTGTGTGACAAAGTTTTTGGGTGAAGCGGATTAATTTGTAAGGAAGCTGACGCTCTTTGTTTTTGCCCAGCATATTTCTAGAGTCTTGGGATTATGAATGTGGCAACTGCAGCACAACTGCATTCCCTTTGATAGGTGCAACATGAAAGTTAATTCGTTTTTTGCCAAAAGTTTTAGATGAATTAAAAAGCCATTTCTAACTCTAGTTTATGTCTTCCTCCTCTTCTTCCAGCTGCGGGACGTGCTCCACCGGAGCCCTATTTTGGCCGCTACATTGGACAGTTTACGAACTTTGCGCATGGCATCAAGGTGGGCAAACTCAATGGATTCGCTGCTGGTCAACCAAAAATGGAACAAAACAAAACAAAATTTAAAAATTTCTCACTATTCTAGGGCTCCATCTATGCGGTGGATGAGTCAACGCTGTTTGTTAAATCCTTTGCGTACGACGGCACCGGACCGGATGCCTTCTTCTGGGTGGGCAAAACGGCGAGACCATCGCCAGATGGCTATATTATACCCTATCCGGAAGAATACAAAGGACCGTATGTATCAATATATATACTATTTTACTAGTGCCAATTCTATTTTATATATATAAATATTGCTTGAATTTCTTGGGCGGCATTTTTGGATGCCGGCTACTCGAGCGCAACGGCCCATTTCCTTACACTTGAAGTGTTCATGTGTGTGTGTGTTTGGGTGTGCGTGCGTGCTATGTATCCTTGCAGATTTTACGTTACGCACGCTTGACAATGAAACCACTTTTAAAAATTAAAAAACATTTTTCATCTTGGTTGCCATTTGCGAAGTCGCTTTCGTGCCGTTCGTTTAATGCTTTATTGTTGCTGTTGTTGTTGCTGTTGTTGTTGCTGTTGTCGCTTCGTTGCCTCCTAATGCGAAAAACTCATTTATTTCTTTACGTTAGATCTGCGGTCATACGTATATATTGTGCTCCTGTGTGTGTTTGTGTGTGTGGCACAGCAATGTAAAGCACAGCCTGCTGCGGTGGCAAAACAGCCCACAAACAACAGCAAACAATGAAAGCCACAGCAGCATGTGATACGAGAGAGCAAGAGAGACAGCAAGCGAGCACGAGAGAGAGAGAGACAGAGAGGGGGGAAGAGAGAGAGATGGGTGAATTGTAGCCACATTCTAGTTGTATTTACTTTAAGTCGTCAGCGGCACAAGGTTAAGACGCACTACTCTGAATTTTATTTACCTTGCTTTCTTGTGAACTGGCATCTTGGTCTTTCCCTAATGCTGCGCCTCCCCCTCTCCCTTCCCCCAGCACCTGTACCTGTCTCATCCTCATTTTGTCCACACATGACGGCCACTTGAGCACGCTAAGTCGCGCTGAGCCAGCTGCTAGCTTCGCGTCTCGACGCGTTGCATGCAACGCACACAATTTGACGTCATTTGACTGATTAGGCATTAGGCATTCAAATGCAACTCGTAACGCATTTTAATCATTATCCTTATCATTGTCATGATCATTGCCATAAAACCAAGCAGCATTGCGAGCCGCTAATCGCGTGCCAAGGTTAGACTAGAGTGCCACATTCAGAGCCACAGCCACGGCCACTTGTCACTGACATTTTGTCATGTCCCTGAGATATATTTAAGACCTGTCAAGATTTGTGTTCCCCATTGAATCTCTCCGAATACCTGCTCAGTGAAAAATGTCACGTTTAGCTACCAAAAAAAATAATAACAACAACAAATATGGAACACATATGTAAAAATTCGGTTGCAAAAAAAAAACAACTTCATTATTTTGACAGGTGCTGAAAGTAAAGAGTGTTCTTCGGATATATTTGCTAAAGGGACAAACTTACAGCCACATTCCCAATCTGTCAACATTAGAATATTTTCGATAGGAACAATTGTTGCGTATTTTGAAAGTGATTATAAAGATTACGTTTTTGAAACTAAAACCTACAACAACGATCCAATTTAACAAATGCATTCCATAGAAACACTCATTAAAAGTAAAATTCTTATTCATATTCTTATTTTGATCATAACTAATCTGTGGTGCTGGACTCCCATTTATTATTTGACTAAAGAAAGTCAGCAGTTGGACAAAAAAGTAAAGTAATTGTCGAGCCAATATTTTCTTTGTTTGAAAATCATAAACTAGCACAACTCTTTTTAAGCATAATTTTACCTAAAATATGTTTATTGATTGTTTCAAAAGTGCTCAAGTAATTAAACTTGGTTTGTAGTCTGTTATCGATATTCACGATTTTTCAGTTCATTGAAAAGTGAACATCGCTTAAGAATGGATTATTTAAATATACTGGAAAAAATTACAAAATCATATGAAAAACCAAAAAGACAATAAATCAACAAAATTTCGAATGTATTTTTTAGCTGGATTCAAATAAGTTTCAAGTTCGCTGCACCCTTAAGTTTAGATTGTATCCCAAAAATGCTTCTTCTTTTTTTTGAAGTCCTTTGAAATGCTTTTTCGATACGTTTTATGCATGCTTATTTCCCCTTGCTCCGTGCACTTGCCACTTGCCACGCGGTTTCTCGCTTGAAAAACCTTTGCGAAAGTTGTTCGTGTTGATGTTGCTGCCTGATGACGTGTACATGAAGAAGTACATACACACACACACACACACACATATATGCATACACGTATGTCAAGCCATGCCAGTCAATGGAAGTACGGTACCCATACCCCCATAAACCCCACACTACACACACATCCCCATACCCCATTGCCAGCTTCATATTGTAATCGACTTTAATGCGTTTCATTGTTGGTGCCACGTGCCAAGCTTTATTAGTTCAATGTATAACACTGCCATGCCTCGTCCTCATAGTGTATGGGTGTGTGTGTGTGTGTGTGCCTGAATATAAATATGGGGTGGCAGATTGGAGTCGCTGCCCGGAACGAGAAGCGCCGCGCCAGCGCTTGCACGCTTTTACGCTTTCAGACACACACAGACACTCACATTACCCATGCCACAACAAGCCGCATGCCAGATGCACCTTCCTCTGGGCTGGCATGTTGGCGGATTGGCGGGTTGGCGGATTGGCAGGTGGGCCCAAATGATTGCTGATATTATGTGGCTTCGCGGCTAAGTGCTAACCATAGCATACATTTGGGCGTAATAATTGAGCGCATTTATTGTGTCTAATGACTTCGATGCTTGTTTTAGCTTGATTTTTATTTGGATACATAAAGTGCATGTACATTTGGGGCACCACTAATTGATAAATGCACTTGATTGACAAAATCTGGGTGGCAACTGAGCCATCCAGCATTTGTAATGGCAGCTGACAGCGTTAGTGACTTGAACGTTGAACGCCCGTCAATCAGCCTTAATTATATATGTATATATATATATATATAGCACAGCGTTTAGCTGAAGGGCTGCTGACACTGCTGCTGGCGTCGCTGCTCATTTCTTTTTAATGTTCACGCTCGCTTTGTCCCACTGTGTGTGCTATGTGTCTGTGTGTGTGTGTGTGTGTGTCAGTCACAATGGATGCATCGAGCATAAGTAATTAAATTAGAATTTTTTGAGAAGCATGAAAGCGGCAGCAACGCTGTGCTGATTAACGCCCCATTGCCATGACGATGATGTCCCGTTGCCCCGTTGCCACGTTGGCCCGTTGACTGTTGCTCATTTGCATTTCGAGCAACGTTTTACAATGCACAAAGCCACCTACTCCTGTTAACAGTGTACACCATCCATCCACCATCCACCACCAACTCAATAGTGTTGCTGATACTGATTTATGCTGATCTCATTAAAATGTGTTGCATGCAAAGTGGCAAAACGAAGTTTTTTTCCTTGCAGTTTAGTTTAGCATGCCCATTGTCAAGTGAGTTAATGAGTGAACAGGCGGCAGCCATCCAATCTCACAGCCCATCATCATTCATTGTGTTCATGTTAATCAACGTTGACAACGCAGCCGCAACAGGCGAAAAGCCTTTTTGCTCCTGCTGCTGCCAGCCTTTAACTCAATTAAGCGACAAAAAGAGAAAAATGTTGTTCAGCTCCGACAACAAACACAATGAGTGGCAGACGCCTCAAGTAGTTGCGCCTGTTGCTGGCACTTTTTCGGTTTGCATTTTCAAAAAGTCGAAATTCCCGCAGATATCCTGCAGCTGTAACACCAAAGTGTTTAATGCACACATCAAAAATTACATAATTCTCAGAATACATCAACTGAAAATCATTTTATGAGTCTTATTTCAACAGGAAAATATCTATATCTGTTTGAAGACCAGCAGTTGTCAGTTGTATTATATTTTTGTCACTTCAAAATAATTTGAATTCTTGGAATATTTAATTCAATGTTTAAAAGCGATTGACAACCGTTTTGACTGTTCTATTCTGCTGTTCTGTCAAAAAGTTTAAGATAAAGTTTTAAAACATTGCATACAGATACAGAAATATCATTAAAATTTAAGATGTGAATATAATTTTTTCAAATTTTGTTCGTTTGTAACGATTCGATTTAATAATATCGCTTTACGAAATAGCTTTGCCAACTAATAAAGTTAAACAAGAGATTTTCAATGGCAACATCACATTTAGTGATTAATGGGCATATTTGGGCACGAGATTTTTGGATAGATCTTATCTAACATCTAACAAACTGATCTTGGTTTAAAAAATTGCTCTAATTTGGTAAAAATCTCAACTGATTTTTAATCAATTTTTCATAAATAAATAATTTAAGAGCATTTTCAAAAGTTCTAATATGCGTTTATAGGACAAGACACAGGGTATACTTTTCGACAGCAATAAGTCTATGTGTACAAGTTTCCCCTTGCTGCGTGACTAATTCCTCATGCTTCACAGCCCGCCCTTACAACATATTTTATATTTTCATATAAATTTAATTGAGTGGTCGTTGCCCGGGACTCATCTGGCGCTGTTGCTGCTGATGACTTAGATGGGGCGCAAAAATTAAGTATTCATTATAATTTTTGGAAATACATACATACTATGCACAAGCACATATGTATATAGAGTGATTTATATATATATATATTTGTATTTTTTTGTGGGTTGATTGAGCTTTACTCTGTTTCTGTCATTTGTCGCTTGGCGTGTGTTATTTCTCTGCTGAGTTAGCTCGTTTTGTTGCCTAGTTTGTGGGCTGGGTGCAATTGTTGTGCGCTTTTGCGAGGCAAGCAAATCTGAAATACCAGTCAGCTAGCAAAAAAGAAACGCATTGAGCTAAAAATTGATAGACTAACGCAACAAGTTGTTTGAGCCTTGTTCTTCTTGTTGTTGTCATATTCAACGGAAATTGTGCACGCAGCCAAGTCAATAACTAGCTACACTGATTGACACACTGAACTTTGGCACTGTTGCTGTTGCTGTTGCTGTTACTTTTGCTGCTCTGCTGGGGCTTTGGTTTCTGATTTTGGATTCAGTGTTTGCTGCAGGCCAGTAGACAAATAAACAAGAGGAGGACAGCACTCTCGGCAGGCTTTCAAACTAATTGGGGGGAAAGAGTGTCTGTTTGTGTGTGTGTGTCTGTGTGTGTCTGTGTGTCTGTGTGCTCGTCTGTAACAACAACGAAAACAAACAACAATAAGAAAATCGATAGATGCTTATGGATTTGTGTGCTGAGTGCATCAATGTATCTGAATCTCAAGCCCGTACACAGCAAGCAGCAGCAGCTCATCAAATCAAATATAACACAATACATACAAACGTATTTGCAATGGGAAAACCGAACTCAAAGGCAAACAACAAACCAAAGTGGGTGAGAAAGTGAAAGAAGGAGGACAGCGACTGACAGCCTGACGAAATCAAAATGAATGTATCTAACAGATACGGATACAGGCACTGATACAGATTCGGTGTGCTGCTGTTGACTGTTGACACAGAAGCATTCAATTTATTTTGGTCTCATTAAAGGTCAACCTGCAAAACTCGGACGTCCTTCCTTAAGGGTGTAAATTAAGTGCTTAGCCATGTCCAATGTCTAATGTCGCTTGTGGCCTGACAAACACTTGTTACACAACAGTCAGTTCTGCTTGACTGATTGACGCATACACACACAAAACACATACACACACACACACACACATCCCTTAACAATGTACTCCACCAAACACACCCTCAATTTTTTATGTCAGTTGGCGAATGCTGATTACTCACATATATTTTGCCTTCTGATTATCATCGGAGAACTCAATGTCTCCTGGGATTGATATACGCGTACTTCGACTTCAAGTTGTTTATGATTATTGAAAGAGTTTAAGCACTGTGAAAAACCTTAAGCATTTTACGATTGTGCACACTCAGCCACAATACTCTGGTTAATCAACTGAAGCACAAATTCCGAGAATGAACTGGTTGTTAAAGCAGATACATAGTTGGAATCAATTGAATTGAATAAGATATTACTTTCTTTTCACTTCAGTTTGCACAGTTAATAGCTGGAATCGGGGCATGCCCAACTCAATATACTCTTTGTAAACTTTTGCCTCGTAATTTTAGGAGCTTTAAGCAAATATTGGCGATGGTGAAAAATTCACTCAACATGGCAAAACTGTAGTCTGCCTGCTGAGTTTTTAATTGTAATGTGGGCTCCTTATTACAAAATGTAAAACCAGAAGCGTAAATTGACTTAACAGCAGATATATTAATATATATTTGCTGTATATATAAACTGAACTCCAATTGCATTCATGCGTGAAATTAATAAATTAAATACTCAACAATGGGTGCAACAATTCACAATCATAATAATATCATACAAATTACAGCAGCTTGGAGATAAAAACTTTTAGCATACAAAGTTGGTTTATACTATTTAATTCATTATGTATAATCTGTGTTAATTTATATCAAACCAAATATTTATATAAGCAAGGGGATTGTCTTAAGCCTATTCTTTAGTTGGTAATGTTCATATGGGAAAAAAACTCGTCGAAAACTTTCAATAAACATTATTTTAAAAGACGACCAATCGAATTGAAAAACAAATGCAGTTTAAAAATGTAGTAAATTTGTTCCTTTGATATACCAACTATTTATATGTGAAAATTCTATTCTAATTGGTGCATTTTAAAGGGATTATGAATAATTACATTTGAAATTTTCATTAATGAGCTTCGCATTCAGATTTTCCACAACTGTCACAAAGTAAAAAGCTTTACACATGAATAGAATCGCTGCACACAAATGTTCATATATTTATATATATATAATGTGGTACTATGTACAAGCATTACATATACGCTTTTGAGGATGAGGAGGGTGAGGGAGAGGGGGGTCGTGTGACATGCCACGCATCGTTGCATTAGCAATAAATCTTCATCAGAGCCAACAAAAATTATGCAAGCACAAAAAAAAAACGAAATAAGGATTGCTTCAGTCAAAATATGATACACTGTAACATAATTATACTAAATAAAATAAACACATTTTGAGTTCCAAACAATCAAAGAAAATTTGATAATATAAATCAGTTAATCAGGTCAAAATACTGCAAATATATTATTTATAATGGGAAATTGTAATGGTAAAAATGTATCACTTTCGACCCAATTCGGTCACCAAATCGTTTGTGTTTAACATTTAAATAATGTGATTTCAGTCTCACAAATAAAAATGAGATTATAAAAACTGTAATTTCACTTACATCACTGTCATTAACTGAATTTAATTTACGATAGATACTCATGTAGATAAATACGGCAACGTATATCGATTGTGGTCGAAAAAAATTGATTGTTTTAAAATTCAACTTAAAAATACTATTTTTGGCAAATGGGTTTGCTTATTATAATTACAAGCATAAATTGGCTGCTGTGTTTCTGTTGAGATAACATTGCAATCATTGGAAGGGGGATGGGGGTGAAAACATTTTCAAATGGGCTGAGAGACAAGCCAACATATTATTCATGGTTGAAACTGTGTCATCTTCTGGCTGGTTACACATTAATTTTAATGACACTGCAACTACAACCACTCGTCAATATTGACAGTGCAAATTGGAGGCGTGCTCTGTTGACCAGTGCTCTGTTGGATCGAAGTTGGGCCTCGAGGCCAAAGGACTTGACGACCTTCTGTCCGATAGGGACACTGAGTTGTGGGCAAAGGAGCAGCGGCAGCAGCGGGATTTTTAATAAGCGCCGTTTACACTGTATAGATATGGATACACAAGGATGGGATGGATGAGATGAAACAGGATTGATGCAGTTCTTGGTATTTTTAAGGACTTAAATGCTGCATTAGGCAGACACACAACGCACTCACACCACTATGTATACTACCTATAATGTTTTCTCTTGTCATGTCTCCCGCAGTGATCCGCCCATTCTGCAGGCGCACAACAATACGGACATCATACTGCGCTTACCCATGGGCAAAAGGATTAAGGACATTCGATGGCTGTCGGTGTGGTGCAGACGCTTTACGGTAAGTCTTTCCATTTTGATGCTGCTGCCGTGGCTGCTGCTGCTGCTGCTGTCTCTGCTGATTTTCTTGGTTGCTCAAAGCGGCACGCGCCGTTTCAAACAGATTTATGTGTGTATTTAGTGAAGACCAAAACCATTTTGTAATTACATTTTTGTAATTTAACTGCACTTTGGCTAAAGTTTTCCTTCTTTTTCTTTTTTTTTTTAGCATTATGCTATTTTGTGGAAAATTGAAAGATTTTTTATTTATTTTTTGGCTTAGATGTGGGTCAGTTTTGTCAGGCCAAGTGGGGGCAAAGTTTGTTTTCATTAGACTTTGTCTTTTTTTTTAGATTTTAATTACATTTCTACATAGACAAATGCGCATTCGAGAGCTCCACAGCAGCCGGACCGCACCCCATTTCAAGGAGAGCTCAACTCCTCCAAATTTGGAGTACATACACACAACACTCAACTCCGCCTGCTTCGCGCGGAGCAAGCTGAAAATTACTTTGTTTAAGTTGGGCAGCAAAAAAAATGCATCTACTTTTTGTAAAATTGAACTGCAAAAATGTTATCACAACTCTCCCAGCGAGCATAATGCTGAAGAGGAGAGTTGCGTGTTTTGGGGTAGGGCTTGAAATGGGCGTTGGGTGGAGCTGTGGCAGCCAAAGATGGCCGCCATAGTAAAATAAATTACAGCAGACATTTTTGATTAACTCAAGTGGTTGCATATACACACACACACACAAATAAATACACAAACACAGGCACAACACACACTCTCCCCCTTCACGCACACACACACACACATACAGGGTGTCGAGCTGTTACTGTTACATTTGTGAGTGCGTTTGTGTGTGTGTGTTTGGGTGTGTTTGTGTTACGCACGCTCTCTGTTTCTCCGCTTCCATTGACTGACAGTCAAAAAATATCTTGGGGGCTGACACACACACACTGACATAACACAAACACACACACACACTCGCACAAGCAGGCCAGATTGGGGGTATGTTTGTGTGTGTGTGTGTGTTGTTTTATGGAGTTCTGCGCGCGCATGCTTATTTTTTGGGGGCCTCACAATCCCGTTAGCCTGCATGTATATATAAGACTCCTATATACAAATGTTTTGGTTTGCAACAACAGCGAGAAGCATGCAGCAAGGTATTTCGACCCGCCAAATACACTATTTATTTATTAAAAATAAAGATTTACCTATTTGCAGTATTATTGTTATTATTGTTATGGTTAAAAATATCATTGAATAATATTGTTGTCAAATTACACAAGCTTCCATATTGTTTCAATGGTGTTTTCTTTAATTGCAGGTCGATTTTGGGGAGGTTTTTATACCACCTGGCATAGATGTGCCCAAGCCACGTGTGTTGCCAGAATTTAGGCGACTGGCCCATGGACTACGTTCCAGTAACATTAGCGTATTGGACGCAAAAACATTCTATATGTAAGCACATGAACAAAATGGAACCATGTTTAACTTACTTATATACATAAATATATATATATATGTATATTTATGTAACTATTATATTATAGACCCAATCTGCATTACGATGGCGCTGGACCCGATGCCTATTTCTGGGTGGGAAATGGCAGCGAGCCAAATATCATGGGCATTAAGGTTGGTAACAGTTTTAAATATTATTTATTTCCCAATTCTGAGTATTCTCAGGAAAACAATTACTAAGCAATTGTATTGTAGAAGCATTTTTTATAAGCTAGAAATACACAATTGTAACTTGTTACATTTTATAGGAAGCAAATCTATAACCCGAAAAGTCCATAGATTAGTGCATTATAATGATTTGCACATTGAAAATATTAAAAAATCAACTATATCATATATCTCTCATAGCAACGGTCAACATATGATTTCTTATAAGAAAATCTTTATGCAAGCCAAATTCTTCAGTTACTTGAGTTATTACAATTACGCACACTTTCACAAGCGATCATTGGCATTGAAGCATTATATCATATAGCTCCCATAGGATCAATCGGTCGAAAAAAAACTTGTTTTTAGTTTCACAATATCAAGAGAAGTCGTAAAAAAATACCGAAGTCTATTATTACAATAAAATTTTCAATAATAACAGTAAAGTTCGTTTACAATCCAAAATGAACGGATAAATTCGTTACATTTGCCATTCATTTGTTTGACTTCCAACTTACTCTTAATGGAAAGATAAATATTTAAGCAACCAAAAAGATTTGCAAAAGTTTTCCGGCTATTTTACTAAAAAACGAAGAGACTTATATAGTTAAATATGACTACGTTTGTTATTCAAAGTAATTAAAATTACGATTCTATTCTCCATTCACTATTCTTTTAAGTGTACTGATTGTCATTATGATTATTCATTTTAGGTGCCCAATGAGGTGGGCTCGTTGGATCCGCTGCGTGGCTATCAGGGCGAGGATATTGAGATTCAACTGCCTGGCAGCCTGACCGTTTACGATATCGACTGGTTGGCCGTGTGGTGTGTGGAATATAGGCACAACTTTGGACACGTTTTCATACCCAAGGACCTCGATGTGCCGCCCGCATTGGGCCAAACGAAGATCACGGTAAGTGATGTCAACAGGCTGCATTTCAATTAATACTCACAAATTCACACACTGACAAACACACCAACACACGCACACGAACACCTGTACTTAACCATATGCTCATTCCCACATAACTCATAATTGTATATCTCTTTAACCGATATGCGCCGCATTAGCCTTCATGGTGGTATACACCCGTAAGTACTAGGGTCCCGGCCTCATGCATGCTGCATCTTCCATTCGGCTGCGCGCCATCTTATCTTTAATCTCTGTTCATTACAGACGACAACGACACCACGGCCCGTTTACTCCAATTGCCGTGAGATCCTGCCCAACAGACTGCAGGTAAAGTGGGAGCTGCAGGGTGAATATCTGCAGATCGAACTGTTCGGCCGCATCACCGAGGATCAGTATATGGCCTTCGGTCTGTCCGGCGCCAATGGACGTCCCCAAATGGCACAATCCGATGTTGTGGTTGCTTTTTACGATACGAACGCCCGCGTTTTCCGTGCCGAGGACTATTTCATATCGGATCTATCGCAGTGCGATGGCCAACGTGGTGTGTGTCCCGATGAGCGGATCGGAGCACGCAACGATGTCATTGTGGGTGGGTAGACAACAATGAAACGTTTATTTTATTCTATTTTAATACTATCTCTTCATATCTCCGCACTGCAGTCAGCGGTGATAGGAAGAATGGTGTCACCAGCATTCGGTACAAGCGTCTGTTGCAAACCAATGAGGCCATCTACGACATGCCCATTCCCATTGATCGCGAGGTATCCATCATCGCTGCCGTGGGACCACTCAACGCACGCAAGGAGGCCAATGCACATGCACACACCACCAGCGATCACAATCCCGATGACATACGCATCAATTTCTCAGAGCGCGTGAGTACAATCGGTAGAAATAAATCTCAACGAGCTGATCTAACATTGGGGCCAATTGCAGAACGATCATGTGTGCAAGAGCTCGCTGTATGATGTCAAGGACGAAAGCGGTCCCAAGGCGTGGCCGACGCGCAAGATTGTTGGCGAACACAAGTTCCGGGCCAGTATTGGACCCACGGGCGGCAAGCGGGGCTATACGGCGATTACGGGCGTACCGTCCTGGGGCATTGCTTGGTACATCAACGATCTGCTCATACCGGAAATAACTGTGGAGCGCGGTTCGACCTATGAGTTCTTAGTCGAGGGGGGCAACGATCCTTCCCAGCCGGCCAGGTAAGTCGTACAACTAACCAAATGTGTGATATTCATAACATGCATTAAATTTGCATCCTTTGACAGCTATCATCCAATATACATTACCGATTCGCCGGAGGGCGGTCTGGGTCAAAAGACTGGCCTAGAGGCGCGCAAGCAGAAGGCCTATGCGGGAGTTGAATACGATGAAGATGGCAATGCCATACCCACGGCCGGTGAGTTTTACTTATATATATAAATATATATAGATCTTTTCCTGACTGACATCCTGGACCATTAAGGCGTTAAATAAAGCTAAAGCTTCCCTTCTTTGAATAAGTCACGAAGTAATTTGCTTAACTTTTTAGTTGCCAAATGGGTATCTTATTTAGTGATTAAGGTCTTGCATAACTTTGCATAACAAGATGAGTCAATACTTGAGAATTCTCTGAGATACTTGGAGAAAAGTTAAAAGGGTGCATTAAGTTAACTTCTGGATTTTAAGATTCCATTTTGTTCTTTTGTTCACCAGTGGGGCGCTATTGTGAATGGAAGCATCGCACTGTGGATCGTTCGTCAGAGATTGAGACCTTCGAGGAATATAAGGACACGCTGGTCTTCCAATGCGAGGACGGGGAACCGGGCTACATGAATTGGACGGTGCCAATGGATGCACCCAACACACTCTATTATCAGGTGAGTCACTTAACACTTCATTACCTAAGTAAAAAACTGAGTTAATGCTGCCCACTTCAATTGCAGTGCTTCACACACAACAATCTGGGCTGGCGGATCAATGTTGTGGATGCTGGCGCAAGTGCCGCATCCGAAGGTCTACGGCTCAATTCGCTGCTCTGTTACATGATGTTGACAGTTTTTAGCCTGGTTATAAGGCGGTCTAGATTGCTTGCCTGATAGTCAGATAATCGTTAAATTGACGCTTTGGGCATGTTCCGAGATCTCCAACGGACAAGGCTGTTGTTTGTTGGACCATATCTTGCAAGACACTTTACATATCCCAAGCCATGTTGAAGTCTTTTTTAACAAGTTTTCTAAACGAATTTATAATTTCATGTCACATATAAATATCACACATCATAAAACTCAACTCAACTCGTACACAACGCGTTGTTTGTTGGAGATTCTTGGAACACCAAAGGGATAGAGAGACATTTGTATAAGAACAACAACCAGGCTAATATCATCTGAAAGACATATCTTCATAATACTAATTTTTAAGATGTAAAACTGTTGAAACTATTGTGTGCGTGTGTGAGTGCTTATTGTAGCTTGTATCTACGATAACAACTGTAGGCGAGTTGATTAGGAATGCGCAGCAAGAACTCTTTGTATATTTACGTGTATGGAATTCTACTTTTTTACTGTGTATGAAATGAGACATACGAATCTTACTTATACATTTACATTTTACATCTAAATTTACAGTGAAATTGTAACTTTTCTAGCAACAACTACTAATTAAACACACATACATTGTACATATATATATATATATATATAGATACAGATACATATATCTATACATATATAGATGCGGTTCTATGTAAATGTAAACCGACAATAAACAATAAACGCGACACGATGACAATAAATAAATGTGCGCAAAACAAAACAAAACAAAAGAAAATAATTTGTTGAGCCGAAACTTGAGCTCAAATATCATTGTACAATAAGAAAAATATTTATGGTATAAGAAATTGGTAACGAGATATGACAATAAAAGGCATATATCTATGGAAATCGAATGAGTAACACGATACAATAAATAAATTTACACATTTTAAATGTACTACAAAAACTAAGAGAGAAAAAAACCAACATAAACACATTCTTTAATAATGGAATCAAGTTATTTTATTATTGCTACTGACTACTGTGGTGCTTCATGTAACAATAACAATATTATATTGAGAATGTTAAGGAGTAAGAAAGGATTCCAACTTTTTGTTATCAAATGTTTTTTCTTGTAACTTTTGAACTCTTTGCATAATTGATGTTTTTCTTTTTATAAATACATTTATATAAATAACTTTTGTTCTTTGCCGTTTACTATAATAAGACAATAAATAAATCAAAAATACAAAACAAAATACACCTAATATTTGTGACAATAATCAAATGTCAAAAATTAAAGATACTTTGTACTACTTATAAAAAAAAACTAACTTGCGAATTGTTTTGAATGGAAAATATAAGAAAATATTGAATTTAAGTAATGTTTGTACTTTATACCTTTTGGTAGTTGTACGCACAAGTTGGGCAAGGTTTTGATATATATTAAAAAGAAAGAAAAAATATCTAAAATAAATATACTATATACATATACAAATATATATATATATATATAAATTGTATATACTAAATATAAAGACGTACACATTTGAAAGCATAATAAGATGAATTTTTCTAGCTCTTGAACAATACTTAGCACATATTATTCTTAAGTACTCATCGATTTGTTAAGTTTCTGTTGTGTGACTTTCTTTAAGCCAGTTAACTTTTTGTTTTTGTTTTTTTGTTTTGTTTTTTTTTTTTTTTTTTGTAAACTAGAAATGATTTAAACTATATGTGAACAGCAAACAGAGAAATCATCGGCACAAAATAGAGCCAACAGAATATTAGAGATTTTTATAACAACATTTGAGATTTACGTATATACAGAGGTATAGGCTTACGACCTAGGGCTCGATTGAGTTTTGTAAGGCAATTTGAATATTTGTATATATTTTTTTGCAACTAAGCGCACAAGAGTCCAAGCACACCAGTTTATAAATACATTTTTGGTATTGCGTATTGTATTGAATTAAACTACATAATAATAAATACACAAATACAATATATATACCTATGAATTGCAATGAATAATCCAAATGCATAAATACATACTATAAATACATACATAAATATATATACATATATATATATTTATATAAATGAATTTTCATGTCGATTATAAATTATGCAGCATTTCTGTACTTAAGTAAAATTAGATAGCAAACATTTTTCTGCAAAAATATCAAACAAAATCTTTCATTAACTTGCATTCAAATCTCCCAACTTAATTAAATAAGAATTGAGCACTTAAAATTCATAAGTATATATGCATGCAAGAACTACTCCATTTTAAAAGCGTTAATACGAGTCAGACAATAATATGAACACATATTGAAAATCCATCAAGTGGAAATCACAAATGCAACAAATGCGACATTAACAACACCTGCTTCAGAAGAAGCATTAGCAGAAGCAGAAAAGCCCTTAACAATTAAGTGGTAGACAATTGAAACATTGATGTCAATAAGCAGCTTCACGAATGCAAATTCCAAAACTGCTACAAAACATATTCTAGAAATAAAATCGAAAAACAAATGTGCATTCTATTATTCATATCTGAATAGACCCCGGACTTGATTCTTATTGTTGTTCTGGCTGCGTTCTATTTAAAATATTTAAATAATTGCAATTACCTCATGGCAACTTGGTGATTGATAAGACATGTTGCGCTCGTGATGACAAATACGCTCTGATTTCGACAACAGATGTTCCAAGCACCTGAGATAAGCTCTGGCGACACCGTGAACCCTTAACCTGGCTACACCTTGTCGCTGGCTGCTACAGATATTTCTGGACTGTGTTCGATTTCTTTGGGGTATATAAGCAGCGTGCTGGCTGCCGAAAGAACAACAGTCTTTAGGCATTGGACTCCAATTGAGTGTGTCTAATCCGGAGCAGTTGAATCAGTAGCTGAGGTAGAGCAGGTGTAACCAGAGGACTCATCAATATGAAAATCGCAATTGCATTGCTGGCCTGTTTGGGCGTGGTCGCTGCGGCCAGTTTCCATCAGACGCATGAGGTCAAGATCGCCGACAAGGCCTTCCTAGAGAAACAGAAGTTTCTCTTCGAGGTTGTCTACCGTGTGGAGGATCCACTGATGTTCGAGGAGTACATCAAGGATGGCAAGAATTTCTACTTTGACGAGTCCTACTATACTGTAAGTGGAAACGCAGAACATATCTCAAGTGGCCTCCTTCTAAGGCATCTCTCATTTTATTCCCCAAATAGTACTACGACATTTACATGAAGAAGTTCGCTGATGCGTTCAAGGCGTACTCACTGCTGCCCAAGGGCGAGTTCTTCGGCCAGCTGGTCAAGGCACATGCCAAGCAGGCACGTGGTCTGTTCAACTTCTTTTACTATGCCAAGGATTGGGAGACCTTCTACCACAACGTGTGCTGGGCTCGCATGCATGTTAACGAGGGCATGTTCGTCTATGCTTTGACTCTGGCTGTCATACATCGTCCAGACTTCCATGGCCTGATGCTGCCCACCATCTATGAGATCTTCCCACAGTTCTTCTTCAACAGCAAATTTGTGTACGAGGCCGAGAAATTCGACTATGAGATGTGGAGCAAGATGGTCATGTACGAGAAGGAGTACTTGGATGTCTACTTCAAGGGACACGAATACAGCAACATGTATCAGAACAGCGACTACATGTACATAAAGGACTGGAAGATGTGGCAGTGGTGGAAACTGATGGGTCTCGGCGAACACTGGTACAGCGAGCAGAAGTACATTCTCCGTGAGAACATCTATGAGTTCAACCAGGACACCAAATGGCAGCAAATGATGAAGGATTTGAAGGTCTGGTGGATGCCCGTCGACTACACTCGCGATCTTAATGTCTACAACGAGGAATCCAAACTTTCCTACTTCACCGAGGATTTGGGCTGGAACTCATACTGGTACTACTTGAACATGGACTACTCCTTCTTCCTCGATGGCAACACCTTCGGCCTGAAGAACGATCGTCGTGGAGAACTGTGGCTCTACACCGTTCACCAACTGCTATCCCGCTACTACTTGGAGCGTCTGTCTCATGGCTTTGGTGAGATTCCCGAGTTTTCGTGGTACCACGAAATCGAGATGGGCTACGATCCCCAGCTGATCTACTACAACGGCATTGGCTACAGCTACCGCAAGAACTACTACGAATTGGAGACCTATGGCAACTTCGATATGCTCGGCAAGATCACCGGCTTCATGAAGCGCATTTACGACATTATCGACTTGGGCTACTACAAGACCGCCAGTGGCGAAATCATCGATCTGCGCAAGCCCGAATCCATTGAATATATTGGCAACATGCTCCAGGGCAACATTGATAGCTTTGACAAGATGTTCTACCAGTTCTGGTACATGTTCGCCCATATGTACTTCGCCGATGCCGACATCTACGAAATGGAGGTTTACCCCAACGTGATGCTCAACTTCGAGACTATGATGCGCGATCCTATGTACTACATGTTCTACAAACACATCGTTCAGGTGTACTTCAAGTTCATGCACTACCTGCCCAAATACAGCAAGGAAAATCTGATGATGCACGGCGTCACACTCAAGCATGTGGATGTCAGCGAACTGGTCACCTACTTCGATCTGGTTGACTTTGATGTCACCAATCTGATGAATGAGAAGATGGTCTTCCACGATAGCAAGTTCGTGTGGGATAAGTCTCTATATGCCCGCCAGATGCGTCTCAATCACAAGCCCTTCACCTACACCTACACCGTGGAGTCCGACAAGGCCGAGAAGGTTGTCATCCGTGCATTCATTGGACCCAAATTCGATGAGTTCGGCAGCGTCATTTCCCTTGCTGAGAACCGCATGAACTTCATGGAATTGGATGAGTTCTACTACGATCTGAAGGCTGGTAGCAATGTGATCACCCGCAAGTCCAACGACTTCTACTGGACCGTCAAGGATCGCACCAGCTACAGCGAACTCTACTACTACGTGATGATGGCCTTCGATGGCAAATACGATTTCCCTCTGGACATCAGTGAGCCTCACTGCGGCTTCCCCGATCGCCTAATTCTGCCCATGGGCTGGAAGAAGGGCATGCCAATGCAGATGTTCTTCATGGTCGTTCCATACAGCGCACCAACCACCCACGAACAGTTCTCCACCTTTGACTACACCTACTCCTGCGGCATTGGCTCCGGCGCTCGCTTCGTCGATAATTTGCCATTCGGTTATCCTTTCGATCGCGAGATCGATGAGTACGAATTCTTCGTGCCGAACATGTACTTCAAGGATGTCTCCATCTATCACGTTGACACCATGGAGCCCTACTACAAGTACAAGGGATACTCCAGCTATGGTCAATTCGACTACACTTTCTTCCGTGACTACTACACCAAGTACTTCAAGTTGTAAGCGGAATGAGAATCGATCAAAAAGACATACATTTCTGATACCGAACTTTGTACGAATATTTTGAAATTGTCGCAATTGTCTAGATTGTAAGTTGAGCAAAAAGTGGAATAAACTTTCTAAAAACACAAACATTTGAATTTAAACTCAACATATTGCAGTTATCGATGTGGTTAATAGCAAACAATGTGACGTGTTCTTCATATGAATGAACTAATCATTTAAAAAAAAATTGGTTAAAAGTCTATTTACTTTTGAGAAAAGCACGATAAATAATACATAAAATCTCACACTTTGTACGCAAAACATTTTATAAATAACTGCCCAGCCATGTTATAATATTGTAAACAGTGCGCTTACATTCCAACTAACGCAATTCTCGTTACGTATTCATAGTTAACAAGCGCACAAATTTTAATTGCATAAGTCACAAGTCAGCGATCGATTAGCTTCCAGCCAGCTTCTCAGCAGACAATGCATCGAGGTGTCAACTAGACTAAAAACTAACTGCCTGAAAAATCAAAATCTGAATCCACTGTTTTGCTTGTGGACGCCAATGATCTTTCTCTGTTTCATTAATCTCAGCAGATGTCTTGTCTTTAGATCTATTTGCAACCAAATTCGACATTTGCATCCGCCGCAGCAGCTATAAAATAGGCCTTGCGCTGCCTAAGTTTGCTCTGCACGCTACTTGTTGCATTCGTGAATTCACCACCACTGGCAACGTTGTAAATGTGCTGCATACTTTTGGTGGTATACTACATTGCGACCAACTTGTGATTCACAAGTGGTTCTAACTGTGTGGCCATGGTAGTCAAGTTGCTGAGCTGAGAAAAACATACTTACCTGGCGTAGAGGTTAACCGTGATCATGAAGGCGGTTCCTCCGGAGTGAGGCTTGGTCATTGCACATTCGGCTGAGTTGACCTCTGCGATTATTCCTAATGTGAATAACTCGTGCGTGTAATTTTTGGTAGCCGGGAATGGCGTTCGCGCCGTCCCGACATCGATGAATATGTTGAAAATGGGGTGGGTTTTTTCAGTGCTTCCGATGTGCGCAGAGAGCACCGTGAATCATCGATTATGCCATTTATCGAGGTTGCCGCATCTAAGAATGTATTTTTCAACACTAATGCTGAATGTATCCCTGGTTTCGTTTCCTTCGCGTTGCTAGAAATTTCAAATACAAAGAAAACTTAGTTTTTATTTGCACGCTTTAATAAAAATATACTCGCGTATGTATATTTGTATGTGTATCGCTAGAAATTTTTATTTTACAGTTTATATTTATTTACTTGTTTTTGTTTGCAATGTTGGAATTGTTAACATAATCGTGTCGCAACATTTTTCTGAACACAGCGTGTTTTTTGTTTAACTTTTTTCTTTTAGCATACAAAATAATAATACAAATAATGTTATGATATAATAATAATAGTAGTAGTAATAAACATAAAATAATGCGTACAGGCAGAAATTTCATATATATATAAATATATATGTATATGAAGGGATGAGACAATGTAATCTTTCATAAATGCGTTAAATTGTTTTAGTAATTCAAATCTCAGCAAAGTTTTTAAACTGTACATATTTTTAGAATTTGCTTTCAATTGTTATGCAAATAGTATTCGTAATCTTAATTGTGATCTCTTGTTTTAATAAGTATGTAAGCTCTAGATTTGGTAAAACAAAAATACATAAATTGTGGTGTGGAGTGCGGTTTGTTGTTTTTTTCCTCCTGCGCGAATGGGAAAACATAATTGATGGTTGGTTATATTTAAATTAGGTTTGAATCTTATGTTTATACAGAATTACATATACACAGTTTAGGCAGCTGGCAGCTTGAATCAGTGCAATTAAATCAAATAAATCATTCAATTATTGCTGCTCACTTCAATGCTCATCAAATTTATTGCGCAATTTGCATCTTTGTTGCTCGTTGGAAATAATTTATACAACAGACAAATGTATAGGAAACAAAATAACATCAAAGTTTGTATGACATGCAATTTGGGCTCTATTGCATATAATTGATATTTGCAAATGATTGCGTTTAAATAATTACTAAACATTTGTAATATAGTAATTAAAGCAATTAACTTTTACAAAATACATACATTTATATAATTTACTTTCGTTTTTAAATTATACTTTTTCATGCATTTCATTCGTATTACACGTATAATTAATTATATAATGATAATAAATAAAGCCTAGTTTTAATGCCTGCTTCAAACTTCGACATTGTTCAATTACTACAAATACATATCTACTATAAAGATGTGCACATACATATACATATTTAATCTAAATTATCCTGGAAAATTAATTTAATATAACCAGTCGCGCCATCCAGCGGTGTCGCACAGAATGGACAAACGGCCTGAAAGCCGTTGGTTCCGTGCGGTATTTCCACATTTGCCCAGTATCTGATAAATAGAAACAAATGTGACACATATCAGTATTAAAAAGAAAATTTGTTGTGCATATATCTCACTTACTTGACAGTTTTCTCAGTCGCCATGTGACCACATGGATTGAATGCAAACGTGGGTGCACCCACATCCACATAAAAGGCCGGCTCCAGGCCCATGCACAAGGTAACAACTGGACCCAGTTCTAGGCACATGGGACAACGGCGTGCACCAGTGTTCTCATCCTGACCCCAGTCATGATGACCTAATTGGCAAATTAACAATTAATTACATATTCGATTGATTGTGACTATTGACGTACCCTGCACATGGCCGCAGTTTAAGTACACATAAGGCTGATTAACCTGATCACTGATAGTCACTTTGCGGGGTATAACCAGTGTATTGAGGCCCACCGGGCACTGTGGACGACCAGCGTTGATGGCATCGATAAGCTTTTCCAAATCGTGTTTGGTCTGCAAATAAACGACACCGTGTCATGGTCAACCCATAGTGATTTATGTTAGCCAAGTGCTTACCGGTGAATGTTGCAAGCCCTCGGCGGAACGCCAGAGCAGCGTTGCGCCGCAGAGATCAATGAGTGTGCCATCCTGCAAGATATTGCACTCATCATAGATCTGTGTGAAAGAAAATATATTTATTAGCTTCATTTCCATTAACATATTTATCAAACCAACTTACGGGCTGACCCTTTTGTTGTGCCGAACGCGACTCGCGCAGACTGAATACATCGCCACCCACGGAGCATTCACGCCAGAGACCGCACTTGGCATTGCCGCCACAGAACGATCCTTTGGGATGCATGATTAGAACGCCATTTGTGGTCAGGCCATCTATTTCCACATTGTCCTGCCACTTTGTGGCCTTTTCCTGTGAATTTCAATCAAATCCAATATGAGTATGCAAATTGAAATAACGTCATATTCAAATCCATTTTACTTACACCCAAGAATATGTTTCTGCTCGAATCGAAGCCGGCGGCAAAGATTTTCGCCTTGGCGGGCTCACAGCGATTCACCAAAATGCGGCAGGCGAAACGTGAAATCGTGCTCTGCATCACCTTCGCATCCTTCTTATCACCGGGCAGCGTGTCCATTACCACAAAATCAATTGGCGATTCCGACGAACGTCCCACCTAACAAAACAACAACAACAAAAAATAAGAAATTGAGTGATTGTGTGATTAGTCAGAAAAGCCCATGCTGATTAAGTCGCCCTCATCATCGATTGACCCAAAAATACATCTAAATACACACACACACACACAGAGAGAGACATTAACATACACATAATGCATATTTAATGCCACTCTCCATGTCGCTCAAGCACTTCGAGCAATCTATCAAATGTTCAAATGGCGAATCATGCGATATTGGTATTACACTTCAATCCAATAAAGAAGTTCAAATGGAAATAAACACGTTGCCAGACCAGTTGGCACAATGGCTAATCAATATGCTTATATTATGGATGTTCTCCGTGCGCTGCTAGGTAATGTCAATTGACCTTTTAACGGGGCACTTTACCCTCCCACGCGGAACGAATTGATTCAGTTGAATCCCCCATATAAAATATATGGGCCCAAGTACAGGAAATAACTCGTAGTCTAAGTCAAGGTTCGCAAGCTAAAAATGGTTAAACATGATGATCTGATTTGATTATGCTAAAACTAAATTAATAAAATAAAAAAGTCTGTTATTTCTTTGGTAATCCACAAATTTTAAACATTTCAAAACATCAAATATAACCAGGTTAATCTACGCACATAAATAAGCATGTTTGTGCTAGTTTTTTTTTTTCTTCTATTTTTCTTTTTAAGATTTTCCATATATATGAGACACATTCCTCAAATTGGGTCGTTTTTTTTATACATTCAGAATTATATTTCTCAACAAAAGAAAATATTTTAAATATGTTTTTCGCTGGTTTCAGTTCAAGTATATTTTATTTATTTTTTTCTTCCGATATATTTCGAATCCCGTTGGGACTCGTCTTCAGAGCTGTTCAAATATGTTCCTAAAAAATTTGGAAGTGCAAACTGGTATTTTTACAAAAGGTGTAAATTATAATAAATTCCAAGATAAATAATAAAATTTGCTCTCTTTCGCGAAGGAGGGCTCCAAGTTTTAATTTTGAATCTAAACATATTTTTCCTACATTTAAGAAAAATGTTCCCTGCAGCTAAGAAGCGAAAAAGCATGTTTTTTAACAAAGCCAAAACCTTGTGTTTTATCTACTTTATACTTATAAAATCTGAGTAATAAGCTGAGCTATCATTGGCAACGTGACTATTTTTTGCTGACTACCGGAAACTAAGAAAAGCTTTATAGATTTGTGGATCCAGCATCTCAATTATTTAAAAATTATTTTTCAGCTTTTCCCATTGATTATTTTATTGTTGGGATATTTGCTTGAAATATGAAATGTGATAGTTTTGAGACTCACCTGAAACATATCCGTTTCCTTGTCCTCCTTGTATTCGACAATGACGGCCTGGCTGCGAGATAGTGTATACGATATCGAGTGCTGGTTGGCATCCAGTATGGCCTTCGATGTCTGTGGTGATTGTACGATGTAATGCTTGGAGCGTCTAACGCCGCTCGGCTCCGTTCGCTTGTGCAGCACAAATTTGGAGCGTCGACGACCGCGATCACCCTGCGGCAAGTAGCCATTGTAGCTGCAACGAGACCATATTAAACGTAAGTATTCAATGAGTTCAACGTTCTACGGCTGATTTATGATTATGCCAGCTGTAATATGGATTGAGGTCCCAGTGGGGTCAACATTATTACGAAACAAACACATGCAATTTATATCTACATTTCTCTGTATGTGTCGGCGTGTAATTTATCCAGTTTATAGGTCAAGTTCTGCGTCGGCAATGTGTTTACATAATTAGTCATGCCCCCCATTGCCATTATGTGTAACAACAAATAATGTGTAACAATAACTTAAAAGCATCTTTCTTTTATATTGGCCACACGGGCGAGTCGATAAGTTAATTACCGGATCATTAGAGGAATTCTAACCAAGTCAGTATTCAAGTTGTTAAATCCAATAGGCAATTAAAGATATTTCATGGCAACGCACATCGATCTTTGATTATAGACAAACGTCACGCAGAGCACCCATCAAAGGGTTTTTGGCTTCGTGGTCCAATCTATGAGTTTGAGCATACAGTGAATACTTAATACAAAGAACTCCGAACTCCGAGGAGCAGACTTTCAGATCTATTGGATAAGCCGCAATTCGTTTTGGATTATTTTTGACTTGCTCTGCGCACAACACACACTCGTCATTTGATCAATTTAGTGCCGTTTAATGGGAACAACAAAACAAGTAAGTCTCAACAAAAAGCACAACATTCTTTCATCTGTCACTTTACGACATCGTTTATGTTTTATGAGACAACTACGCTTATTAGTCAGCAATAATGATCAAAGCAACAAAAATATCGCATTAAATTCTTATAAACATATAAACAATGTGTCTTTAAAGAGATGTTCGCACCAGCAGCTTAAGCAGTGAATCGTGATCGTTAACTGAATTGATTGTAACATAGAAAGCAAATAAAACCTAAATGTCCGACTTTAACATAGGAAGTCAGAGCACTAAAAG
This sequence comes from Drosophila picticornis, assembly GCA_035043845.1. Lineage (NCBI taxonomy): Eukaryota > Metazoa > Arthropoda > Insecta > Diptera > Drosophilidae > Drosophila > Drosophila picticornis. The sequence continues at coordinate 9,722,112 of JAWNMR010000362.1, forward strand.
CCTTTTAGACAACCCATACATATATATAAATATATATATATAAATATATACATGTGCATCACAGAGTTGCGCATAGTTCCACAGTATTATTTCTACCTAACGTTTGACAATTTAATGAGCTGACAGCCCACATAAAATATCAATAATATAATGTAGCCGATTTGATTCAGATTTGGAGACGTGGCGATTAACCCAAAACATACGCCACTTCAGAAACTAGAAAAAACATTGATTGTGAAACAGTTTCTCTGGAATTATGTGGCAAAGGGAAAAATAAATATTGCCTACCATTAAAAACAAAAAGTTCTTGGAAGAATCCAAGTGAAACCCAAAAACAAACACAAACAGAAACGGATTCCAATAAAAATCCAATTCCAATTCCAAAAATAATTCTACAATAGGTTGACATTTTTGTGTTCTGTAATTATGTGGTTCTTGATAGTTCTGAAATATAAATGTAAGCACATTTACCAAGTCGTAAGTGATATTTAACGCATTAGCAAACACACGCTGACAAGTGACAAGGCTACAAAATTGTTGTTGTTAAACAATTAAGACTTGACTTGGCAACGACAACAATAATAACTACATTAATGCTGACTGTTCTCTTTATACCGGTTCCTTCGATGTCTTGTCGCACTGACTAAAGCTGTCATTAAAGTGGGCGGCAAATGTGCGTTAGCCTAAAGATTTAGTTGTTTTAGCCTGTTGCTAGCCTGTTGATTGCCACAGCTCGTCGCTTGCAAAGCAAAGCCAGCACGCATTTGGCTTTAAGAGAAATGAAAAATTGATTTGCTGACACGCCGACAGATGGACAGATAGAAAGGCACAGACAGAAGACACAGCTTGAGGCTTGAGGCTTGTGGCTCGTAGCTTGTAGCACACAATAAACGAAAGTCTAACTCTCTGCCTCTCTGGTCTAGCAAAGGCAATTAAAAAGTGTTCAGATAACGAGCAGAAGAAGAATTACTGTGCTCTAATGACAATGACTCAAGATCAAGTGAAAACGCCTTTACCCATCACAATTCACATGTGAGTCAAACACCGACGTTTCGGGCGTTGGATAATCAGCGCAATGTCAAGCGTTTTGGCCAGACAACAGACGGCAGACTGCTGACCAGACAACTGGCCAACCAAGCATTCAGACAGCCATCAAGATTTACAAGCGTCTGTCGCACAGCTGCCAGTTAAAATCATCAATCTTTGCTACACTGGCGACTGCAGCGTGAATCTAATTTATGTGGCCGACAGCCGTGTTGCCAGTTTTTGGTTGGTTGACTGCTTGTGGCTTACAACTTACAGCGTCACAGCAACAGTTTAGTGTTTAAAGCCTTTTGTTACCTAGTCACACCAGAATTGTACTTGGGATTGCAGGGGTCAAGTCAGGTAACTCGACGGCGGTTACATGTCATCGCACACTGGGACAAAAACACATTTAAAAAGCACAAAGAATATCATACAGACACCAAAAGGTATTGGATTCTTGCCCGGCTTTTTGTCTGTAGGAACAAGGTGATCTCGGAGACTAAAAGAGCTACAATAAATGCAGCACATTTGGAAGTTATTTGCACTTACTATCAGAAATCGAGTTCTATTATCGAAACTCAAATATCACGCGATTTAACACCGACTTTTTCTTTCTGGATACACCCTAAACTAACATTCGTTAAATGGACGGGATACGGCAATTCAAACTAGGTCATCGCAGTCATTTGAATATTATATAAAATGACATAAGGTCATCATTCAAATTAATCCATATTTATATATATAAATGTAGCATTGTACTTACCCAAGTATAACCAATTCACCGTATCGCAAACGCGGTTTATCGTGCCCATCGCCACCGTCTTCAGCCAGTATAGGGGATTCTGTGCCGTCGGTGCTGTAATAAAAATATACCAAAAGAATGTTAATCTTAAATTAGATCAAATAATTTTTAGAAAACGCAAAGCTTTAATGTAGAAAAAACTTGGCCAGACCAAGCAAACGACTATCGTCGTCGTGGTTAGTTGTCAAATGCGTTCATGACATAATACACAGTGGCGCCGCTTTCATATGCAAAAAGGGGGGTTGTGTGCGAATGGTAAGTAAAACGACTGTAAAAATACAATAAAAAAAAACGAAACAACTTCTTTTTTTTGCTTTGTGTAGCAAAACTAATGCAAAACAATTTCTCAAAGAGCACAAATGCCATGCAGAAATGGCTTATTTCCAAAGCATTTTCTTTGCTGACACACTGTCGTAGAATTTCAAATGAGGAAATATCTGAGGCGACTCCACGATGTCTGGCAATGTGCAATGTGCATTACAATGCCAGCTTATGCCATTTTGCAGTTTTACTTACAAGTTCGTCTTTTGTTCGAGTCGCAATCGGAGTCAGAGTCAGAGCCAGAGCCAGAGTCGGAGTCGGCTGCATGTAAATCCGACACTGACTTTGCCATTTGAAGTCATAGAAATTCCCTCACATAAACACCTCAGGTTACCTGTCCAACTAACTCAACAAATTTCACAGTAATGAGCACACGAACAGATTTTTAACTAGTTTAATTCTTGCCACATGCCGAAGATGCTATCATTTTTTTAAGTATTCATTTTTTTTTTTTTGGGGCACGTCATAAACTTATTTACAGCAATCTAATAAAGCAGCTCGGCGCCGGTTGACGCCCCAACAAACAAGCGGGTCGGCTCACCCACACACCCACACACCCACACACCCAAACATGCACACAGCGCAACTGGCAAATGGATTTTACCCCCAGCTATGGGTTAGAAGGGTGGGTGCTGAGGGTGGTGCAGAGGGACGTGCTGCTTTTGGGGTTGCATTGAGTTTTGCTCGTTGCATTTAAACTTGCTCCCCTTTTTCTGATGCGCTGCGGAGTGCGGGGTCAGGCACTTGAAATTGTGCAGCGCAGACAGAAACTGTGCGCATAAAGAGACGTTGTCGGGTGAGGAGAGAGGGGCTGGGTGGGGTTACCAAGGGGGTGCATGGGTGCACAGACTGGCGCGTGCAGGCTAAATAGAAATGTTAAATGTCTGTGCATCCGTCAGCCAGTCGGCAGCAGGCGCATCAAATTAGATACACATGCCTTCAAATACATGCATAAATTAATGTATATACAGCTCTGGAAGAAAATGTGGCACCAACTTCCTTTTTAAAATATTTTTTGCTTTTATTAAAGCAATTATTTTTAACGAAATATATTTTTTTAAGACAATAAAAGCATTGCATCTTTTTTCTAGGGAATCCAGCTCCACTCCCAAAGCTATTCGTCATTCATCGTTTTGGCTTCCAGTCTACTCGTTATGTTAATATGCACATCCTTGACGGCTTTTAACTACTCGATAGTAAGTTAATAAAATCAAAGCCATGCCTCCATATTTATTCGGTTTGCGGACAATTTTTTGCAGCAATCAGTGGTTGACTTAAAATAAGCATAAGATCCCTTTTCAACGCACAAAACACAATTAATTTGAGCTCAGACAAATAAGACAGAAGTGTTGTTAAAGCTGTGAACTAATAATGGTTCTATTTCTCTTGCCTGCACTGTACATAAAAACAGATGTAGTCTTGTCTGCTGCTACAGCGGCTGACTCATTGCAGTCACTAAGGCCAGAGGCCGTAAATCAAACGGTTAAAGTCAGTACACAGCAGGCTCTGTTAGCCGATTGAATGAGCAGCGCTGTTAGTTAACAGTGTTCACAATGTTAACTATAATGCGAGTGTTTCTTGGTTAACTTCTTCGCTCTTTCACTCAGGCTACCTGGCCAAGATGCAATTGGGTACATAATTTGCATCTGTTTGGCTTAGTTACCAGCCAACATCATCATTACCACTAAAACAACAACTTCAGCTTGTTGCATAAGAGTTGCATTAATTACAACACAACATCAGCTAAATATGAATGCATTTGTGGGTAATTTGTTACAGTACAAAAGAAAAGTTCGTTGTTCAATTTGCAGCACACTTTCCATCAACTTGTTAAAATATTACAATAGCTTAAGCCAAACAAATTATCGGCTAAGTAGGAAAACAAGGAAATGCAATACAACTTGAACTTAAATTTCGATTTAAGTTGAACGTTGTCAGTATTTCATTAGAAGAGCTGCAAGTTCTAAACAATGCAACATAAATAAACTAGGTTAAATTGATTAGACGTGCATTATTTGTAGAGTGCCGCTATCTGCTGAACCACTTTAATTTAATTAACAAACAAACTGAAAAAGTGGCAGCCAACAAAAATCTCTTTTAGCAGAAAATGTGCCCAGACAAGCAAATAATTGTTTGGAAGACTTCCTAAATGAGAGTAAATATTTGGACAACAGCCCTAAACAATTGCCACAAATATGCGTGTAGCTTAATGTGGGCTTTATAACAGCAATTGGCCAGCAAATGGCGCAACAATCAATTCAAAAGTGGAATCGTTCCCGAGGGGCCCACAACAAGCATAAATCTTAATTTTTAAAAGCTGAAATACAATTTGAAATATTCATTTTCGCGGATAAAAAATAAACAAGCTGAGCTTTTTGTTGAGAGAGCTCGACTGTGAGATACCCTAAAATCAAGTCTTTAACTATTATGAGTCTGATATATTGAACTTAACCTGGCTGACTGTGCTAAATATGTCCTTGGCCATGATAAGGAATTTCCCTCATGTTTTGGGAGGTTTTTTTTTTATACATTAATAAACATTTTTTTTAAAGAAACTAATTTAAAATTTGTTATTAAAGGTCATTAAATCACCTTTATATTTATGTATATTAGAAAGGTAGATACATTAGAAAGTGCTACTATCTATTAATAAGAATAAAGTATTTCCATTAGTGGGTATCAAACGATATTGATGAAATTTCAGCAGATGGCAGATTGCCTCGGCTGTTATACTGATCAGGAATATAGACACCTTCCTTCTGGCTGTAACATACTTTTGCGTAACTGCGACATACCCTTTTTCTTTTACCCATTTCCGATAAATTTCTTGGTATATGTATATATATAAAAAAAGAAACAATTTGCTGGACTTGTTTCTCACGCAATCAGCTGCTTGTATCGCCAAAAAGAGCTTATCGATTTTCAAGCTGGCGCGGCAACTACCACTACGACTACGACTACAGACCCCTTTTTTTATTATTAGAACGAAAAATGTGGCGGCATTTGCATACATTTCAATTTCGAAACTAAGTAAATAGCATTGCTAGCGCGATATCGGACTATGCGACTAGAGACTACGTGTAAAATGTAGAGTTGTACACACATCCAAACACATGGAACGATGGTATGCATGAGATACGGCGGCGCACTTTTAGATACCAACGCGACGAGCGCCGAACTTGTGTATCTGTATCTGTGCCTGTCTCTGTCAATGTATCTGTATCTGTATCTGTGCGTCTGTTTCGGTTTCAGTTTCGGTTTCTGTCTGTGTTTCTGTTTGTGTTTAGTTGCCAGCGTCATTTAGGGGAAATCAATTTTTAACTTCGTCTGTGTGCGCATGAAAGGCGTACAAATATATACTATTATTACCTTAGACTTGCACACACACACACACACACACAAGCATGCGCACACATACACACACACGCACACATACACATTCAGACGGTTGGCCATTGCCTGACAACATGCTAGAATCGATATTTCCCTCTGGTTAGTTGTTGTTTGTCGTGTTTGCCACATGCAACCCAAATGGCCCGGCAATCGCATTACAATAAATTCTCCGTTTCAACGGCAAAACAACAACAACTACAACAACAATAACTACAGAAAAGAAAAAAAAACAAAAAACAGACCATTGCATGTTAACAAGTGCAGCAGGGTCCCAGCAGAGCTAATGTCAGGAAGGGGTCGTGACGCAAAATCAGGCCAGGTTGTTATGCACTAAAGGACCGCGTTCAGGCCTTTTAAATGTCATTAACAAAAGAGCGAGGTACACGCAGAGAGAGAGAGAGAGAGAGAGAGAGAGAGAGAGAGAGAGAGAGAGAGAGAGTGTTTTACTGTATGTTTAATTAAATTGATTACTATTCTTGCACACATGAAGTGCATTCATTTGATTATAACCACAGTTGCGTAGGCAGTTGGTATTTAATTAACCCTGCTAAACGCTTTTAGCTTATCAATTTCAGTTTTAGCCCGCAGTTAGGCCATGTCCAGCGTTAAAGGTAAGAGGTCACTCTAAATGAACTATTTGCTCTTGGACAGGTTACCATCTAGACGGCCAACATTAGCAGCGCTTCCGGCTTTTGTGAGCTTTTAAAAGCTCAGCCGTTAAATCCGTCAAACTATTTTTCCCAGCAAAATGCGGGTGAATATCAAAGAGATATATTAGCTCTTTTGATACAATCTAATGGCTCATTTGGGACATGTGCTACAATAAACATGTAAGACAGCCTTAGTCGAGAGAGCTCGACTAGAAGAAACACTGAATTCAGCTGTTAAATGTATTATTCTAACACCAATCAACCACAAGTTAGTTGTAATGCCTGCAAAAGCACGGATATATTCTATGTTTGATCAAGACAAGTTCAAAACTGAGGAATAAAGATAGATATACCGATATATATCGAATTGGCTGTGGATGCTAATTAAAAATATATGTAAATGGGTTATGGGATGGGAAACGGATCGAAATCGGATCAATGCAAAAACGACAAAAATTATAATACTATCTCCATATTAACCTGAAGACGATAGTTACTAGTTCGTAAACAAACTAAGCTTCAAAGTTCACGTTTTATTTTAAAAGTTTATATTTATATTTATTCATACCTCATTTTTGCCATTTGATTTCCATTAAAATTGATAGCTTTTTGATCTCATTTTGAACACACAAAGACTGAGATTGAAACTCTAACTGAAGTTGAGACTGAAAACGCAGCCCACTAAGCATGATACATATAAATATAGTTATATATATATATTAAATAAATATAGATTTAAGCCGTAAACAAACAACAATATGTACGTAAGTATTCCGTGTTTGCTTAGGTAGCTGAAATTCGAGCTGAATGTGTGCATTGTGAGCATTTCAAACGAACGCTGATTAACTGAAGTATGGGACAAACTGCAAAGCGGGCAAATGCAGAGCGCTGCAAAAGTGCAAATGAAATATTAAACAATAAACAAGGGAACTATGACAAAAGGGCGCCCACAAAATGCAGAAACACACACACAAATACACAGTTACACACACGAACACACACACACACACACACAGACACACAAGCAGGCAGACGACACTTTTCGCAGGTGCCCAATGAATGCTGCCCTGATGCATGGCAGGTGTTTCGTTACCATATTTTACGGCCAAATTTGTGGCTTTCCGTCTCTTGCTGATGGCACTTAACAATGCTTCATTCATATGCCAAAGTCGTAGCAACTGTATCTCAGTCTCTCCCTCTCTCTCTTTCGCTCTCGTTATGTGTTTGTATATATATATATACAAATATATATATGGCGGCCTTTGGCACAGCTGTTTGCATTTCAAGAATGAAATTCTCAACGTGCAGAAATACAAAGCGAAAAAGCAGACAAACAGAGAGACAAAAAGACGGCGGACAGACAAACACCAAAACTCGTTCTGTCAGCGAAATTCGAGCATAAAGCGTGGACTGAGTAACAAATTGCAGAGCATAAAATATGCGCAGCTGAAATCCAAAAATAATGCGAAAAATTCCCAAGCCAAAGAGATTCTTTTTAATTTTCAGCGAAATAGCTAGAAAAAATAAATAAATAAAAAGGTAAAATAATATGCGGATTAAGCTACAAATACATTTATACATATATAAACACATATACAGCTACAAAGGAATTTTGTTTGGCTGGTCAATCAGTCAGCTGCTGTCTCACGACCTGCGCAGCCACGCCCTCTGCCCTTAGCACTTGGACTTGTTAGCAACAGCGTCTCTATTTTTTATTTATGCAAATCTTCCCGTCAATTTTTAAACAACTTTTCATATTTGCTTTATAGTTATTTAAAGTAAGTTTGTGTTACATAAGCAGCACAAATTTGGCTTTTTTTTTTCATTTTTTTTTTATTTTTCTGTTTATTTTTTTTTTTGTATAACTTTTGTTTAGAAGCAAAAACAACAACAACAACAACAACGACAACAAGCGACTCATTTACTCTTCAGAAGCTGTTTTGGTTTCGATTGTTTGTTTCTTTGGCTACATGCAGCAGCACGTTTCGAACTATTTTCTCCACCGCTTTTGGGCAAACAACAAATTTGCAAGTACTCCACTGGGTGACAAGCCTGGCTAAAATTATACAAAGCCAACAGCCACAACAACAACAGCAGCAAACAAATGCCGGCCAACTAGCCAAGCATGACTCGCTAAGAGCTGCTCTTGTGCACGCTCTGCCTGGCTGCTATTTGCTGCTTTTGTTGTTAGTTGTGATACCCTTTCCTGAACAATATTTAAAGTGGCTTATATATTAGAAGCAAAGTACAACTTAAAAGTGTTTTTCCTTTAGGCTGCCTAAGACACGAGTAAATTATATATCTTTTTGTTGACCTGACTGAATGAAAACCAAACAAGTCTCTTCTTTATACAAATAAAAATATTTAATAAAAACAAAATAAACTTGAACTTTCTGTAGAAGTGAACATGTCTGATTAGTGCCACTGCTACACCATAACCTATATTTAGTTAAGTATTCATTAATTATGCATAATGTGAGAAGTTTGCAAATGAAGTTGTTCAAAAGTGTTTAACAGGCAGACGGAAGCATCTCCGACCCCATAAATAATATTTTTGATCAGCATCAGCAACTTTATTTGAGCAAGCCAATCTCAGAGACAGTCGGCAAATATGGGCTATAAGTTCTCGTACATCTTTCATGAATACACATTACTTATATGTATTTAAATCTTTTATTTAATTTATTAGTACTCTTGCATCTTACATCTTTCATGAATACACATTACTGATATGTATTTAAATCTATTATTTAATTTATTATTACTCCGTCAAGGGCATTTAATGGTCGTCGTGCCTAAAACACAATTTCTCTTTAACTTATTTTTGTTTTCCCTCTGGTTTACCTAGATTTTAGTCTTTGTCAATGCATTTTCTTTTGCTAGCTGACAATTTTTGCTGTTTTGCTGCTGCTACAATTTGCAAGCTAAAAATACAGCCACAAAGCGACAATCAAATGGTTGGAGCTGCCACAAACATGGTAGAGGAACTTGCAACCAATGAAATTCCAGTGCAAATAATTTCGCTTTTCATTGTGAATCGTTCATTGCCCATTTCCAAGCCCGCTGCTAGCTGGCTGGCTCTTTGTGAGCGCTTTGCCATTGTCTGGCTGAGCATTTTTGGGCCAATGACTGTCACATTTTCTGGCTGTCGTAACGCGGAAGAGTTAAAGCCATCATGCCGAATCGAACCAAGTAATGGGCCACTAAATAGGGGGGAACAAAACCAACGACTGCAGTTTGTCATTTCAATTTAAGCATGAATATGCAAATTTATCGTATTTTATGACCAACGACATCGCATTACTTATTGCGCTTAGCAATTTTAATAGACAGATGGGTTGACTTGTCTGTGGGCGTTGGGCGGTGGGCGGTTGCAATAGAACAAATGATTTCGTGATTACGAAACAAATGACAAGCTTAGCCTCAGCAACGGGCCAAATGAGAAATGATATTGCCTTGCCACTTGATACCGGCTTGCTTTGCAAATCCTTTTGTACAAAACATATGCACCACAATTAATTTACTGAAATAACTCGCAAGGGGTCGAGCAACAATGCTTTCTCGTTCGATTTCCATGACATTTCCAGGGCAGAGTATATATTTATATGGACAAACAACTTTTAAACGAGCGGCTTTTTTGCTTGAACTTGAACTGATATATGCCAGTTAAAATGCACAATTGATCTCTTGCATATCTAAGGTGTTTTTTAATTGCCTTGGTTTAGAAAAATTACTTAGACCCACTTAATTTCTCTAATTGTATTTGATGTGAATATACGTCTGAGAACTAAGCACTTTATAGATAAAACTATATCACCAAAACTAGAACCAGCTTTTATTAAATAAAATTTCAAAATATGTTAAATGTTTTGAATTCGAAAAATAAATTATGCTCATAGTTTAATCTGACTCTTCAATGTTGCGTTGCTTGTAATAATTTTTTCATATTTAAATATTCTATTGCACATGCACAAAAACAATGCTCTAGAAAGAATACAAGATGTGAAAGGTTTAGTGCAAGCGAAAATGGAAATTGAATATCCAGTGTCGAAAGGAAATATTTATCTTTTCCTATCGTCGAAAGGAAATATTTATCTTTTCCATCGTCGAAACGAAATATTTATTTTTTCCGTTCGACAATGAAAATGCGATTCCCACCTCAACATGCAAAATTACTCGAAATATGCATTCAAATATGTTGCATGCAAATATCCACTCTGAACAGTTCATAAATAATACAAGACAATATCAAGTTTAATCTTCCAAAGATTTAATACCCTATAAATATATCTCATTATTTATAAAAAGATTCAACTTATCATCGACTGCAGGAATATTATAATTATATTTCATTTCCCATCTTTAAGAACAAATATCACAAACTGACTAAGAATTTGCCCACACATTCCGTGATAAAAAATTATAACACTATTTTCTCTCAGCAAAGGGTATAAGAAACATAATTCGGCGACCAGTTGCAATTATTGTGGCATATGTGGAACATTTATTTCATTAATTAACATATGTTGTCAGCTAATGGACATGTGACATTTATATAATACCGATAAAATCGATGGCATTTTAATTAACAACAGCACAGATAAGGCCATCAGCGAGTCTTATGTTTATATATATACAGGATACATATGTGTATAGATATTTCTGGTATCTATTCGTTGTATTAGCGGCATAGTATACACTTTGACAGTAACTAAATGTTTTCATTGAAAAAACTTAACGGAAGGCATTCGGCAGTAGGCAAAATGATAATAAAAGTTGTTGTTTGTTTTTGTGGACTCTGCATTTGTCAATATAGTCCAAAACAACCAAACAAACTAAATAAATAAAAGAAACTGTGTTTGCATGAATTGAATATATGAAAATCATTGTATTAGTTTAAGTTGATCAAGCGAATCAAGCTAAAGTCGAATTTTACTAAAGGTCTCGTCATAAAATTCTAATGAACGGCTTCAATAATACGCCATTATTTCAATATAACATTTTGGCACAAATTATATATAACATAAAAGGCGACAGGTTGTTAAACTCATTACGCCTCAAATTAGCCACACAAGATAAAAACTAAATGCGGAAAACAGAAACCAACAAAACAAGTAAAAAGGGTACGCCGAATATTGGATACCCTCGCAGACCAAAGTCAATCTGCCCATTCAAAAGTTCATGCAAATGTTTTGCAAGTTTTATCAAGATGTTTTCAAAAACTTGCATGGAAACAGTGAACAGGTTTATTGACTTTATCGACTTGGTTAGTTATATTTTAATCACGAATAGATGGTCGTTACAAACCTGATTAAAAATGTATAATACCCACTGCAATCTGACGATACGTTTGGTTTCATGAGCAATTTGGTAATTCATTATGTGGGTGTTTTGATTACTTTCTGCTTTGGCCATAGTTACACTCTCTTAATTAAGCAGTCTGCTGCGTAGCCCGTGCCCCTCGCCCACATGGCTGTGGGGCATAATGAGCGAACGGAAATTGAAACTTTAGGCATGTCAAAAGTTTTTAAAAGAAGCATTTAATCAAAGAAGGTGACATAATATGTGCACAGCGAAATGTTGCTATAATATACAAAACTTGTAATTTATGTGAACCAGTTGCAAGAGAAAGAAGCAAGAAAAAATATAGAAAAGAAAACTTTTCAAAAATTGTCGTCTCAGATGCGTGACTAAAATCATTATGAAATAATTTGAAAAGCGACAAAAACAACAACAAGAGCAACAAAAACATGCAGCAAATGTTGTAAGCTATAATCATAAATAATACAAGAATGCCTAGCAGGTAAGCTGGCAAGTTAGGCAAGCTTAGGGGCAATGGCAAGAATCTTGATAAAAATCGCTAGAACTTATGTATAAAGACAGCTTTATGAAAAGAAAAATAATAGTAAACGCAACATGTCGGGGGAAAGTGGCTCGGAACTGGCGGGGGCAACTTTATAAGAGCTGCTATTATCAGTATAGAATTGAGTTGAGTCGACGAGGCGTAAATAAAAACCAAGTATTGACCTAAATAGAGCCGGTTTTTGGAGGGAGGCGCTGCCTCTCCCAGGCGACGCGTAGATCAATCACAAATACATTCGAGGCCTTTTTACGTTTATTGACTGCTTGCTGCAGAGTTCTGCGTTGTTATTGTTGTATTTCTGACTATTTTAGTTCTTTATCGCGCTGCACTTTCGTGCGAGATCCCCAAAATAAGCTGTGCGCGCCCCTGTCTCTATTTTTGGCTGCACTCGAAGATTTATGGCCAAACGTCCGACTCACCGACAGTCGATGCAGCTTACTCAGCCGCGTTTACACACTTTAATTGCTGAGAGTGGAACAGCAGCAACAGCAACAGCAACACAAACAACAACAACAACAGCATGCCACGACAGGAAACGCTCTGGCTGCCTGTCTGCCTGTCTCAAAATTGGTTTTAGTATACCCTGAACGCCTTGGAAATGGATAAAAAGGGTAGAATGAAGTTGTACAAATGTGTGTAACAGGCAGAAGAAAGCATATTCGAATAAATAACTTATACATGTACGTTCTAGATCAGCATCATTAACCGAGTCGATCTAAACATATCCATTTCTCTGTATGAGCGATCTCAGAGTCTAATTTCGATAACTGAACTCGTTTCGTGAATATCTTATCGATTTCCGATATCCATAAAAGACACACTTGTAATAATATATTTTTAATGAAATATCACATATCACATATCATATTCAACTTCAATTAGAGGAGCTTACTTGTATTATGTTTTGTAATATTCAATTAAACTTTAATAAATGCCAGTTAACATTAATAACTAATCAGCCTTAATAAATCAGGGTATCACAGAGTCGATCAATCTCAACTAGAACATTCTTGTTTGTTTTTTTTTTTCTTCTTATTTTTTGTGTCCAATGTACACGCCCACTGCACTGGCGCTGTTGCTGTTGCTGCGTGTTCTGTTCTGTTCTGTTCATGGCCATAATCAAGGCAATTTAATAATATGTTACGCTGCATACAATTTCACCTGCAAGCCACTTCGACTCTCTGCCTGGCCGCCTGACGGGCAATGCGCGCTCCTCTTTGCCAAGGAGCAGGCATCGAACCGAACCATAGCGAACCATACCGCTGCGCTCCACACCGCACCGCACCTCACCTCACCGACAGTTGATCTTGTGGCCAAAATTGCAATTTGATTAAAAATTATGCTCGTATGTATGCGCGGCGCATGCGTGCCAATAAAGAGAGAGAGGAAGTGGAGGGCAGCCGGGGGCTGAGCTAAGGCAAGCACAATAGCATTTGGCACAATGCTAAAATACGAACGGTTGGCTGGCGTACGTGACACTTAGGCAGGGGGCGGACAGGGCTGGACAACGCTGCGCGAAAAAGAGAGACCGAGGGAGAACAGCCAAATGACAACTGGATAGACAGCTTTCAGAATATGCGCATTAGAACAATCTTGCTTCACTCTCAACCCTCTTCGATGCGATGCTAGAGCTCGACAGAAGCATCTCCTCCATTAAAGGATTGATGTGTCGTCTCCAGGGTAAAACTTAAATTTACATAAAAATCGTACTCTTAAACATTAAGCATTCATTGGACAATCAAATTCGAAATGAAATTAACTATTAACTAATATTATAGTTGTGCTCATACCAATTTCTTATCAACAAATCGATTAATCTACACGTTAGCAGCATTTGCACATTGATCTCAGAAAAGTTCTCTTATAAAGGTGGCAAATAATCGATAAGCTGTTGATTTCATGATAGTTGAGTAGTTAAATTTGGCAAATTCGTAATTTTAAGTCCACAACGCTACAAGACATGACTCACTATAATTGAGAGAATTCCACCAGCAAGAATGGAAAAATTATGCACATTGATATTTATAGATTTATATTTATTTATATTTATAAAAATATTTATGGAAGCGCATATAAAACAAGCAAGAACATTCTATTCGAGAGAGCTCGTACATGACTTAGACATTCAAAGCAAAACTCATTGTATGAATGTATGAGTGAATGTACGTATGAATATATGAATGTATGAATGGATGTAAACTTACGTATAAAGAAAATGCTTGAGCTAATTTCTGCATAATTTCGTAAATAGTCATTAGGACTTTTTTCCGTGTTTGGTAACCGATGTTAATTTAATTTTCCAGATGATATTGTCTAACTTTTATAGTCCCTCAGATCGGGTAGTTTATGCAGATAGGCGGGCATAGCTAAATCGACTTATACCTTATAGGCTCCAAGATTTTTTCTTCCGCCATTTTTAGTGGGAGGGGAGGGGGAGGGGGGGGTGGTTTAGGGTATAAAAATATAATGAGCATTATTTTTATTACTTTAGGTGTTCCGTTAGTGCTTTTCTCTGCTGCCTTCAAGACTTGAGTAAGCAATCTTGAACTGATACAGAAGGTAGGCTAAGCACACTTGACTGCAGCATTCCGACTCATTGATGTTGCTGTTGCTGTTTGTACTGCTGCTTTTTGTTAGCTAGCAATTTTGCACGTAATTCGTCACGTAGCAAAAATGTTGTTGTTGCTGATTATGCATCGAAAATTGCAGCCGGCAATCTGCATAGAGCCAAACAATCACAGGCATACAGACAGACAGACAGACAGAGAGAGGCAGAGTGGCGGGCAGGCAGGCAGTTGCAAAGCAAAACAGCCGCAGTCGCGTTCGTCCCTCAAGCATGGCTCTCCAGCAACATCTACATCTACATCTATAAAGCCAGCAACTCCTGCGACCGAATCCCAGCCAGCTGCTCCAGCTGCGACTCCAGCTCCAGCTCAAGCTCCAGCTGTTGTTTGCTGATTACGCCCGCGGGCTAGCAAAAGCCATAAATATGCACGAAAGCAACAAAAACAAGAACAACAACAAAATTTTATGTGTAAGCACAACAACAATAGCCACAACGGCAACAGCAACAACAACAACAACGTTCAACATTTGCAAATTTCGTGAGCCAATTAATGCCAAATTGAAATAAAGCCATAAAACATCAGCCATACCCAGCTGCTTATCAACCAAAACCCAAACCCGCATCTTGAAGTCATCATAATTCGGTTCGGTTCATTGACATTTAAACCATTCGATGACATTTGACTGAAGTACAGCGAACATTCAAATCCTAGTCAACCACAATATTGACAAATGCTTGTCTTCCCTGCGAGTGTGTCAATCAAATCAAATCAAGTAAAATCAGGTCAGACCATGCCAGACCAGCAAGCTAGACAAATGTCAAAGGTTGCAGTACTGGTAATGGAACCTTGGGCCAGCCACGGTCTGACCCGCAAACTTGTAAAGAGAGAAATATAAATATATATAAATGTATACATATATATTCAGGAGAGATAAACATTGGAAATCACACAGTGTGCCACAGTAATCTGTTCGATTTGTGCAGCATTGGCAAAATAAGTTGCATTTATTATTTGTATTTATACTTGCAACGTGACAATATTGAAAATGTACTAATTTTCTGTCACATTCTTTTTCTCCAGTCTTCGTTCCAAGACCTTATTGAATATTGATTAAATTTATTTAGGTTCTGACGCATTTTTTTCCAGGCCTTAATCCGAGAACTAATTGAATATCGATTAAGATTATTAAGTTTATTTAGTTTCTGCCACATATTTGTGTCCAATGGGTCCAATGAACACGCTCAAGCATATTTTCCGAAAAAAAAAACATTATTTAATTAAGGCAACTAACTGAATAGTATTACAGATAATACTTAATTATGTGGCATCTTTCAGATTTTACCTTTCTGAAGAAATTTAACTTAAAAAAAAAACGCCCCAAAATAAACATCAATAAGCAGACCCGCCAAGCTTCGATAACATTCCCCCAGTTTTCCAAGCAAACTATTTTAATTGTTTTCAGAAAATTTACCCTTTTTAATGTTAGACTTTAATTTTTAGGATTTAATCAAAGAAAACTAAGCTACGAAACTCATTTGGGCTGCCACACAGTAAATTGTGAGATTTGGTCTAGACAAATTGGATAAGTTACATCATGTTGCCTTAAGCCAAGTTCGGTTCAGGCAAAAGAAAATAACCAAATTGTAAAATGTTTGTAGGCCACTTCAACGGCAACATCGCGACGTTGAAACAACAACAACAACAACAGCAACAGCAACAGCAACAGCAGTGATTAAATTGCAAAACAGTTGTTGCCAGGCCAACTGTGCCGATTATGTCACTGAGAGCTCTGCAAGGCTAACAAGACCGTCTCTATGCGCAGTCTATAAGAGCAAAGGACGCCTCCAAGCCCCTCCTTACCACACACCCACCCTACTCCTCATCATCCAAAAAGAAAACTGTCTCTGCGCCTGCCTTGCCACTATTCCCTTTCTGCTGCATATTATGATCATTACGTGTTTTGTGGCATTTGCGTCGCTTGCATGGGTTTGACTTGGGAGCCAAAGCTGGCTGTCTGCCTGGCCTTAAGGTCCAAGGGAACTGTGGAAGGGGCCAGCAATGTGGCAAAAGCATTTCACAACAACAGTTACTCCAAGCTGAAAATAGAACAGACGTTGAAATGGAGATTGCGACAAGTGACATGTGAGAAATTATTTCAGAGCTGTCAAAGTGACGAATGCTAACCCCGCCCCAAAAATCAGTAAAGTGCCCAAGTAATATCCAAAATAGTTGACTCACGCTTCAAGACAAGCCAAGCCAAGCCGCAAACGTCTCCACCACCTCAAGTGCAAAAGTCAAAAGGTGGCGTTGAGGCAGAGTCATAAATTTAATTGCTGCCGAATGGCACTTTGAAGTGGCGCCCTCTGGCGACCACCAGCAGAAGCACCAACTTACTGTATGCTTAACACAAATATATACCTGTTCTTGTCGCACTCACTGCTTACGGGCCTCTGCTCCTCTTTGAATGTTTCCATTTTGCTAATGCATGCAACATTTTCAAAGCTTAAGTTCCGTTCTAGTTTCTGTTCGGGGCGCACTCGTATTGTGTTGTCCAAGGCTGACGAATGATTTACGAAATATGCCAAGAAATTGTCGATGCGATTACGTTGAGCGAATATGCCAAAGGTTATCGTGAGTGTGAGCAAGTTGTTGTGCTTTGTACACTCTGTTCTCAAAATCGGAAGAGTTTATTGGTGTTCCGTAGCACGACCGTCCATCAGTTGTATCAGACTGTGTTATGATTGGGGATACTGCGAAATCGATAACATCGATAAACACAAATCGATAGGCCATAAATGTCTGTTGTGCACTTCTAGAAACTTGCATCATTGCGGTACGGACAAATCGAAAACATCGATAAATTATAAATCTCTGTTTATTTAATCAAAGCTTAAAGTTTCTTCTTTGACTTCCGATAAGTTATTTTACCAGTTATCTGCTATCAACTGTTAGCAGAGTATTTCGCAGTCGTATACACCCGAGTGTTTTTTATTTTTGGGTGGGACTGCGCAAGTATTAATCGGCAGAGTTAGAAAACCATTTGTAAAATTTACCATAGCGCACTTTCAATTTTGAATTTCTTTTGTTGCCGTCCGGCTGAACGGATATTGCCTCAAAGCTTCAAAAACAATTGTTTGCTGGAAGTACACAAGTATTTTCTATGACATGTTGTTACAAAAAAAAAATATATATATATATAAATACATATATATATATACAAATTTGCTTACAAATAAAGCGGCATGTATTTCCATTGACTTATTTGAATTACTTGGGGCGTAAATGCGCAAAAGGCAAAACTGGTTTTTAGGGCGAATTTCCGCTTTGCGGACGATTCTTATCAATCGGAAGTACTCGTAAGATAAGAATTACAATATTTCTTAACAAAACTAGACTTACTATAGCAATAAGAAATCTATGTTACATGGTTACCAAAATACCAGGAAAAACTAATCTTTGGGTTAACGGAAGTTTAAGAAGCCTTGCAAAAATATATGTTTTTCTTTATCGATTTTAATAGCAACGAAAATATCTCTCATAAACTCTTCAACACAATAATTTACTAGTGTTTTTTTTTTTAAGGAAACTATCAAATAAAATAACAGTAGTTTGATAAGATTTTACCAAAATGAAGGGAAGTAAAGTATAAACTCAAAGGAACTTTAATAACAAAAACCTAGTTTTCGATTTGAAGATAACTGCGTCAAATTTTGTACAGTAAATATAAATAAAAAATTAAGTTACACCTTTTGATAAACATTTTTTTTTTGATATGCACAGCAAAGGTATAAAAAATCCATAAGAAGCTTACATATTAATTTGGCTATATTAATCAAAATGCGCATAATGCTTTTGGTTTAGCATATTAATAATAAAAAAAGATCAAACTATGCAGATAAGTGTAAGCCATAATTAAGCATTCTGAGTAATCCGCTTATGGCATAATGCTTTTCCTTTTGTGAACTGATTACTATTCGTTTCCACGGCACAAAACTTGAATCACTTTTCGAATAAAATCTGAGAAGTTTGCACATGCAAGAATCTCAAAAGATACGCGAATGCAGTTTTCACAAATCATAAAATGCTCGAATCGCTTTTGTTATCAATAAACAAAGACAACAGTCTAAAACTGTCAAGTTTTATGAAGCATTTACTGTTTTTTTTCGTAGATTACACTTCTACAGAAACTGTCCCGATTCACATATCGCATAACACTGAAGTGCACCAAATCAAATTAAATCGCGATGACAACACTGACTGGCAGACAGACAGACGGACAGACAGAGGCATAAAAAACATTTCAAAGTCACATTCCGCGCGTCTACGCCCCATAATCAAACATAACTATCAGTTCGTATCTTCAATGTTCAATGAATTCTCAAATCGGCAAAGCGTGCAGATAATTCATATCTAATTGCCATGGGGCATTGAGAAAACTAAAACCAAAAGCAAAAGCAATAACGAACAACAACAACAACAACAACAACAAAAACGAGAAAACAAAATGCAATTACATTTCTCATGTATGAATTTGTAATGCAAATGCTATAGATTCCCCCATATGGTCAGCAGGCACCGCACACACACACAAACACACACAGCATCCATGACAAGTAGCCAGCAGTTGGCTTTTCGACCGCAAACGCAGCTTGACAAGTGCAGTGCACACAGCAGGCAGCGATTGTGACTGCGACTGCGACTGAGACGTCAGCAGAGGCAGCACCTTGGCGTCAAATGGATTTATGGTAGAGCAGCGGAGTGCATGTCAACAACACTTTGGCGACGCTGTTGCTGCTACTGCTGCTGCTGCTGCTGCTGCTACTACTGCTGACGTCGTCAATAATCAGACGCTGAACTCACGACAGTTGCAGACAGTCTCAAGGCGACAGCAGCAACAATAACAAGAACAACAACAACAACGGACAAACAGAGCAACGACAAGTTGTATTTCTTTTCATTACTTTTGTTTGGCTTTTGCCTATTGCGTCGAGCTTTTCATTTTAGCATTGTTTGCAGCGCCAATTGCCATAATCAGTGCAAAAGTCAGCGACGGCGACGGCGACGGCGACGATGACGGCGACAAAGCCAAAGACAAAGGCCAAGCGACGATTACGGCGGCATCACTTTCATGCACGAAGCCAACAATTTGAAACGACCATAAAGGAGTAAGTGAGAGGCACTATGTGCATGTGTGTGTGTGTGTGTGTGTGTTTGTGTGCTAGTGAGTGCTGTGTGAGACTGACTGTGAAGCTGAGCACACCTGAAAGCTTAACAACAGCAACAGCGCAGCATTGCCGCATCAACATCGACAAGACACACACACATCGACACACAGCAGCAGCAGCATCAGCAGCAGCATCAGCAGCAGCATCAGCAGCAGCACGAAACCAGTTTACTTCTTTTTTACCTATGACGCATGCGAAGCTGGCCGCTTACATCGTTTTCTTTTTATCATCAATTTGTAGTTGTTGCCTTTCTTTTTCTATGATTTAATCGAGTTGCACGTGAAAAACACTGCAACGTTGGTGATCTAATGCGTGACTCCTTTTTAAAAATGAGTACGAAAGTCTTGCGTTTTTCAGGTTTTCAGTTCACTAATCTACCTGCTGATGCCACACACATGTAAATATTCTCAAGTATTTACTTTCTTAATAAAAGTAGAATGCAAATAAATGCATGCATAATGAAGACAAACATTTGATTTTCTTTAGAAAACACAATTGGCACGTTTTTGTGGCGCTTGCGTGTATTTAAATTAATGATCCACAATTTGCACCCTGTGCGTTTTAGCGGTTTTCTTTTGTTTTGTTTAAATATAACTTTTACTTAAACACACAATTAATTGGAATATGTAATTAGGTTTAACGCCAAACATTGTTGCTTATTTTGTTGTTGTTGGTTTTGGTTTTGGCTTTTTGCTGTATATTATTTCGTTACTGGAAAAATAAAAGCACTTTCATGTTTTAATCACTGATCTGCCCCAACAATTTGTTAGTTAATTGCTGCAATTTAATGGTGTTCACATTAAATCAGCAGTGAAATTTGATGAGAATACGATGATGACGTGATTTTTTGCTGCCACTGCTGCGCTGCTGCACCTCGAATATAACCTGGCAATGCAAGAGCATTTTTGAGCAGCTGCGTCACTTTAGCCAAGGTTTTCATGCCAGCTGCATGTTGAATGTGTCGAGAAATCGATTTCAACCTGAGTAAGTACTCCTCTAATAATTAATGACTACGCTTTCGAGGTTAATTTACAGTAATCACTATTCTATCAATTTAATTTCTTTCTCGGCCTTCACTTACTGTACAAAGTTTTAGCTACTCAAAGATGGGCACTTTAAAATCTTTCTTTAAGACGTACAAACGAATAAATCACAAAGTTAAATTTGTAGACTTTGCTTACTAAAAATAAAATATTTCACTGTCTCATATTGTGCGTTGATCAAAGCTGTGTGTCTTTGTTATTATTATTATTACTTGTACTGTCCTAAATTCTATTAAGAATTTTTATGTTTAATAATAATGAATGACAACGACAAGGGAAAGTTGTCAAAAGACACACAAACTGCATACTTAATTTATGTGTGTATACAAAAAATGTATGTCAAAGTGATTTCCATCGTTATTCCTGCTAAAAATAAATGCGCACACCGTAAATCAAATTGTACTAATTTTGTGTGTCTTATAAAAATGTTGAAGTCAGCAGATTACCTGAGGCTAGCAATAAAATGTCCTCTTCAAGCTTTAAATTTGGAAACACGATTTTTAGTAGTACATAAAATACAAGTGAAAAAATTCCACTGCTAGTTTAGAGAATTTTTACTTGCTAACAGTCATTGTGGAATTGAGGATTATAAAGCATTCTCGCTTGAAATAAACTCTTTGCTAAATAAATGAATACAATGAAGACCCTTCTGTGGAGAAGAAATAGATATTAGCGACCACAAAAGGCAGCAAAATGTCAAGCAACTGCAGTTGCTGCACTTTTGTGTCATCTGCCCCACTATTAATAAATAGGAAATGTATAAATCAATACCTTTGTGTAAAAATACGCAACGTTTCTTGGTCTGTGACGTTATGGCTCTCCCTTGGACTGGATGACTTGCTAAGTGGCACAAATTCTGTGCAACATATTGGCAAAAATGTGGGTCAAAAGCAACCACAACAATAAAGTACAATAAACGCCACAATAATGGTTATCAGGCAGATGCAAGTGTGTGTGTAATGTGTGTATATTGTGTGTAATTGTGCCTGTCTGCAGTTACAAATGCAAACCAGCGCCTCCTCCTCCTCCTCCTCCTCACCACCATCCCCCTCAGAGAGCAGTCGAAAACCGTGGCGCGCCTTTGTTGCTCATCGTCGTCGACAGTTGGTTCATCAAACTTTGTTTGCAGTTTGAAAATTGCGCGAAAAGTAACGCACATTATTCACACACACACGCACACACACACACACACACACCCGCGCACACTCAGTAAATATACAAAACACATTCACACAAATTTACGCACTGACTAACGTGTGCAAATTATGCAAGTAAACAGATTAATTGGGTCATCATCAAGTGGGCGCCACACAAGTTGGAGAAAATAACCCAGAACATATTTTTAGCGGAAGCGTGCACACAGCTAAGGTGTGATAAAGAGAGGGGGTACTGGGGTACGGGGGGGGTCTGGGGATATGTTGTTTGGTTTCCTCTTTATTTATAATTGTCAGGAACAACAAATAGGTGACAACATCCGTTCATCTAAGATTTTAAGCAATTAAATACTAAGAATGACTCACATTAATGTGTGTAGAATTTGTGTTCATCGATTAACATCGTTATCGAAAGGTGCCAGCATTTTTACAGCTAAAACTATATTTTCTGATTTATGGCCTTAGAATGCATCATAAACTAAGCGTTTTGTAATAACCAAAACCAGCGTGGGTTTGTAATTAAATTGTGTGTGTGGAAATGCTTTTAAAGCGTTGCTGTTAGTTGTAATTTATCAATTGAATGCGTCACAATAAATTTATCGATTCAATTTATAGTCATACAGAAGATTTTCAAGCTGAACAATTTGGAAAGAGAGTAAGAAAGCTCGACTGGTAGATACCCTAAGCCCAAAGCGTTATCTATGCATAAATACTTCTTATTGACTCTCAAATCGGCTCGTTTTTACAGCAGGATGGATATGGCTACATCGACCCGACTTTAGAAGCTGATCAAGAACATATATATACCTTATAGGCTCGCAGATGCTTCCTTCTGCCCGTTACACCATCTTGCTTAACTTTATTATACCCTTATTAAGTATTCTATTCAAATATATTATAAATTGGATTCTTGAGAGCTCTGAAGCTTTGAATAGATAGATAGATCCAATAGATCCAACTAATTATATTAATAACTTGGATATATCATACATCATACAAATCCGTGAAAAATTAGCCAACAATAATTTTGCAACTTTAAGTTATTCTTATTGTTTGTTAAAAAAAAAAAGTTATTGCTTAAAATGTTCGCATTGTTCAATGCTGGAATTCGGCCAGTTAACTGTACAAGGAGACCCGCCTAACACTAAACCCACACAAGGCCAATTTTGAGTTAAAGAGCTGTTGCTTAAACACCCCACACATTGGCACACAACCAAAACACACACACACACATGCGTGTATATATTGTCGGTGCAAAGTACAGAGACCCGCTCCAACTTCAACCTACAACAACGTTGCAAACTGCCAACGTCTGTAAAATTTGAGCATACATATTTATAACCGACATAGAAAACAATAACCAGCAATGTATATTTGGCTGTTTGTTTGTATGTTTGCCTGTCTGTACTTGTGGGCCAGGAATTTCCCCATTTCGGTTGCTTTGTCATCTTCGCAAATGTTTGTGTGGGAAATTAATTGTTTTAAAATATTAAAAACCAGGCAAAAAAAAAGAAGCAAAAATCAAAAAGTAACAAGACACGAGAGACACGGGACATTCAGTCTTTGCCATGTAATTATTTTAAATGAATTTCCAAAACCGCAACAGCAAAAAAAGAGGTGTGCAAAAAATTAAAAATAAAAGAAGAAAACAAAAAACAACAACTTCAAACCAAGTTTCAAGAGTCTTGCGTGGGCTGCCGAGCTTGGCATCAAATGCCTTCATACCATATTTAAAGTTTCCAATCGCTTCCAAAAGTTTTCATGCGTAAACTTACCTGTAAAGAAAACAAGAAGAGGAAAAGTAACAAATTTAGTACATTTATTGAGAGTCATTTGTGGAAAGAGGAGACGGTAATGACCTGAGCACACACAACATACATGCACGCACACACATACACATACACACGCACACACACAGGGCAGACATCCTGCATCCGGCATGCTACACTCGCAAAAAAGAGAGCCGCCATCAAAACTAGAAAAATGTTCTGGTTTTAAGAAATAAATTGATTTAAGAAATAATTGAAATGCTGTTTGCTATTTTTCAGAAATATGTTTTTGCTTTTAAAAACAAAGATTTTCAATCGGAAAAGCTTTTCTTCAATTTGTTTTCTTTCATAATGATATAAAATATTTCTCGCTGATAATTAATTTAAAATTTTAATGAATAAATAAATAACAAATTGTGTTAGCCTTGCCGAAAGAAGTAAGCCGATTTTCTCAAACTCAGATCGTTTTTTTTTTCGAGTGTACTTGCTCTCTTCTCACTCGCTCTTTCACTTTCCTGCGGGCGCTTTGTGTGTGAGTGTGTGGCAAGGCAAACTGCGTGAGAGGATAAAGGAGATGCTCTGCAAGTGGCAAGTGGAAAAGAAGTTGGCTTTCCTTAGCCCGTAGCTGCAACCGTAACCGTAACCGGAAACGCTTGCACAACAAAAGTTCAAAGTTCTTAAAAACACCAGTCAGCCAGCCAGCCAGCCAGCCAGCCAGCCAGGCAACCAGCTGCTGGGCTCGTACGCGTTTTAAGTGCAATGTGCCACCAGCGAATTAAGGTCAAATCATGCACAAAAGCTGGCATGCAAGCAGCAGCTGAGAGCACCCTGCCTCCCTTCTCAAACCACCCTGCACCCAAAACCGTCGTCAGTCTGTCTGTCTCCTGGCCCAGCTACCCATATTAATGACAACGACAAGTTTTTGTTGTACTTGTGTTTTGTTGTCTGCGAGAACGTTGCCACTTTTTTTTGTGTTGTGCAGCTTGCAAAATGAATGGAAATTTTTTGCATTGCAGCTGCAACTCAGCGACGCGCATATCCTGCATGTTGCACGTATCCTGCATGAAGTCTTGTTTTTTATTATTTTTTTTTTAGCTTTATGTCTGTGGCATAGTTGCCAGCTACAGCAAATTAATGTGGGCTCACAATATGTGTGTTTTATAGGCAATAATAGCTCATTTTTCTTCTAAGATTGTCGAATAGAGCAGAAACAAGTTGAGCAATCTTGAATTACTAATCCAAAAACTGTTTTTCATTATTAACTTTAGCAGAACGACTTTTTATGTGCATGTATTTTTATGGCTTTAACCCATTAAAATTGGAAAAAACGCATAATGAACAAAAGTATGCACACTGCACAATGCAACATCTCCCAACTCATAGGGTATATCTATTCCTGATCCTCTTTAAAAGATGAGTTGATGTAGCCATGTCTGACTAGCCATCTATCTGTCTGTACGAACAAAAAATAGCTACAGAGTTCAAATATGAAATAAAGGTGCTCGTATATTAAGTTTATTGCATTTTTATTTGCTAATGTCAATAACAATCGATTGCGGCTAGCAATAAAACACACAGTTGTAAAGATAAAGCCGACCAATTAACTTTTGATACACCCAGACATATCAATGAAAAACCGTTGAAGTGTCATTAACATCGAGTAAAAAAAGCGCAGATATTGTGAACAAAAACTTATTTTCATATTGAACAAAGTAAGATTATCAAGCCTTCTAAGAAAAGCACCAAGCAGACAACACTGTCTCCATTTAAAAACTGAGTTCAGGGTTAGTCGAGCTATCTCGATTTAGGCATTATAACTTTAATTAATAATAATAATAATAATCGTGAATACCTGTTGAAAAAATATTACAATTTAATTTAATCTGCTCACACCTGTGGTAGATCGTATTATTGTCGATCTTCATAAGTTATAAAATATATTCCATTATTGTATTATACATTTAAATACATTCAGCTCGTTGACTTACCTAGCTATTTGCTCAGGGATTCTGTGATTTTCACAACAATTTCGACACTCACATTTTATTGGATTATTATCAATTCCAATTGAGCTGTGTGCTCTGCGGTATCATATTTTATTGCTTATCTGGTTGAATCAAAAGTGTTGATTTTTAAGAGGCCAATTGGCTATTAAAATGATTATTTTTCATTTCCATAGATTTTCACTTTCATTTTTCACACACTCAGCTTAAAATTACCACACGGCTGATGCAAATTTGTCGTAAATAGTTGTAAGTGGCTTAAAATACCAGCCAAAAACAGCAACAATAATAGCCAAAACATTAACAGCCACAACAAGCTGACCAAAACTTTCACTTGACGAACGGTAAGAAGCGTAAAAAAAATAAAGACAAGGCACAAAAATCAGCTCCTGCTTTATGTGGGTCAAAAAGCGTTCAGCCTCGAAAACAGCTGCAAAATAATCTTCTGGCTTATCGCTAAATTTGTGGTTTTTTTGCTTGAGCTGAGTTGAAAGTTCAAATGCCAATGCACGCAAAGCCAATTGAAGCCCAACAACAACAACAACAACAGAACCAACCATCTTTTGGCTGAGATGTGCGCTGCGATAAAAGATGCGCTTGGTGAACTTTGAACTCGAAGCACGGTCAGCAGTAAATATTACTGTTACCCAGGCGTTAATTTTGACAATGAACTTTAATGGCAAAATGGATGTGAGTGGGGGGTTTGGGATGGTGGTGGTGTGGTATGGGTGGGGGAGTAGATGGTGACAGTTGTGGGCGAGAATATGAATGTTGATTAATTTACAGCAATCTTGTTGATTTTTGTAGATGTCTCTTCTCGCTAAGTTCTCGTTTGCTTTGTTGAGTTGTTCTCGGCCCTTGTTGACAACTCTTATCACAGCACATACAGCTAAATACACACACACACACACACACACACACACACATGCACTATTCGTGTTTGCAGCTTCAAAATCAGGTCACGTGTTTTTTTTTAACTAAAATGATTACATTTCGTGGTTGCCTTTGAATTCAGGTTTGCTTTTGCTTTGGCTGCTGCTGCTGCTGCTGTCTCTTATCAGCTTTTATAGCTCATTCTGTCTTCCACGCAAAAAGCTGAAATGTTAAGGGCCAAATCTGCTGACGCAGTGCCTGCCTGACTGTCTGTCTATCTGTCTGTCTGTCAGTCAGTCAGTCAGTCAGTTTTGGGCTCAGGCAAATGTGAAAACAAAATGCTGCAAAATGGAAGACTGCATAAGCTCAACAAACTAAGCTAGCCTTTGTGCGCAGAGGATTAAAAGCAAAGATAAGTTTGTAGAAGTCAGAGCTCCGTATGATACAATATAGTGAGTCAAGAAAGTATTCGCACAAGCTCCACAAAAGCAGTACAATTTCTTATTAGAATTACAAACGTTTTGCTTTTCTTGTTACAGCAATTGTATTGGATATTTAATTATATATTTACATATATACCGGAAAAATGCAAAACTCAAAGCTCAAGCTTAGCTAAAATATAGTGTGTCAAAAAAGTATTGCTTTAGTTCTCGTTCCTTTGCTTAATAATTTAAAAAAAAACTTTAATTAATTCAATGCAACTCGATTCAAAATTTGCAATGCTAGAGTCGTCAAACTTGGTTTGAAAAATTCT
Source organism: Drosophila picticornis (assembly GCA_035043845.1). Taxonomy (NCBI): domain Eukaryota; kingdom Metazoa; phylum Arthropoda; class Insecta; order Diptera; family Drosophilidae; genus Drosophila; species Drosophila picticornis. The sequence continues at coordinate 9,749,558 of JAWNMR010000362.1, forward strand.
ACTATATTTGGATCGCATACAAAAAACTTCTACCGGTAACAGCCCCCGTAAATTTTGGACCAAATCTCAAAAATGCACTATTTTGTAAATTGTAGATTTAGGTAATAATACATTTTAAAATTCTTTTTATGTTTTTTTTCTCACAACGTTGAACATTTTTGATAATGGAGTCTGTAGTATGTTTTTAGGAGTTTAAAAGCAGATTTTTTAATTGCTCAACTCTGCGAACAAACAGCTTAGCAACTAAATGCAGTCTAGCAAAAATTCACCTGACTCACCCCCCACCCTGGATGTGTGTGTTCTGGGCATTTTAAAACTTGTACACAAAGAGAAAATTGTGTGAAAATGAAGTGAGCACATGCACATGCACAAATACACACAGTAAATACATGTGGATTATTTGTTCATTGTTGCTCCCACGCTTTGACAAAAGTCACACTCGGGCGCCCCAAACAAACACAATCGGCTTCATGAATCATGGACACGAATAATAACAGTTAATTATGAGAAGTGTGCGAGTGTGTGCGTGTTTGCGTGTGCGTGCGCGTGTGCGTGTGAGGGGTTTTTCATAAATAAATTTGCACTTAACAGATGAAGAGAGAATGTTACTAAGCGCAACAGGCTAGCAACAAGCCAAACGCTGAATGATGAATGGTGGTGTGGGGATGGGGATAGGCGGGAGTGTGATTGGCTGCCAGGCAACAAGGAAGTCGTGAAACAAAGCAATGCTCACTGCAAAGAGAGGCGCAACTGAGCAATAATAGCAGCAGCAACAGCAGCAGAAGCAGCAGCAGCAGCAGACAGACAGACAACAACAACAACAGCGGAATTAAAATTTAATTTTAATCGTCAAAATGAACGAAAAGAACCAACAGCAAAAGGGAGCTAGAGGATGAGAGAGAAAGAGAGAGCGTGTGAGGGGGGAATTGAGTGGAAAATATACACATACACATGCATATGCTTATCCACATACATACACACATAGGCACACACAGACACACTCACATGCATACATAATGGATAATGGCGTGCAGACAAATACATTTTCAAGCAGGCAACGCTGCCTTAGTAGCAACTGCATGCATACAATACACACACACACACACACGCATATAAAGAAAATTTAATAAACACAAAAACAGCGTAGCTAGCAAGATCTGCAGAGGCAGCAATATGTACATACTCACACGTTGTATACATATCCACATTTACATACATAGGCATGCATATACATGCAAGGCTGGAGATTTGTAAGGCGAGATCGGCAAGCAAGCAAGAACAAGCACAGCATCAGCAGCAGCAGGAAGAACAACAAAAATAACAACCAGGCGAACAGGTCGGCGGCAGCAGCAGCAGCAGCAGGTAGTGAGAAAGAGAAGGGACAACAACGATAAGACTGCGGCTGATGAATATCGATAAATTAACAGCGGGCAGGCAAGCAGAGGCAGGAAACAAAACCACTACGAAAACTAGTCAAAACAAAAGGCAGGTAAAAGCAACTAAAAACAAGAACGCGACAAATGCAAGCAGAGAAACGGCATTCGTAGTTGTTGTTGTTGTTCTGTTGGCTATGTGCGGGGGCGCGACGCACGTAAGCAACTGTAAAAAAATGCAACTGCTCACAATGGAGTTCGTAACAACAACAAAAACGGTCAACCTAATGATAAAAATAATATTAGAAATGTCTTAAATTACAGCATTAATTTTTATAAGAGAAAAATTAACGAGGAGTGCAACGTATGCAGCTATTTATGCAGGCAGAGGTAGCGGCAGAGGCTACCAGTGTTGCCGAGGAAACATAAAATCGTGTAGAAAATCAAATTGCAGACGAAAAAAAAACAGAGACATGAAGGATGTTATTGTTGCTGTTGTCTGATGTCAGAGCGCATGCGTTTAGCTGAGCCGCGTTGGGCTTTTCTTCATTCTTTTTTGTTGCTGTTGTTGCTGTGCTTTTACATTTTGATTTTTCGGAAAACGCACACAACAAATTTATGCGACGCCGCTTGTCAACACTGTTCCTGTTGTTGTTGTTATTCTGGTGGTGGCTGCAGTCGTCGTCGAGGGGTGTGTTTCCATTTCCATTTCCATTTTGCTTTTCTTTTTTTGTATTTTCGTTGGGGGTTGTTGTTGGAGCATTCAAACGTGCTCACATCCACATAAAAAGCGTACAAAACATGCTAAAAAGACATTCTAACAAACTCTCAAATGCAGACTGACTGCGACGCAGTTGAAAGCAACCCTATAACAACAACAACAAAAGTAAGCTTCCCCCCTCCCTCATACCACACTTAAATAGCCAACTGCTGAGCAATTAACAACAATAAATTGCGTTATATTTCGTCTCAAAAGGCAAATGTTTATTATCAGAGTGCCTGAAGTTCAATAGACTCGGGGACAATAAACCAACTACAGTGCTCCCCCAGTATGTGAACTATTCTATCTATTTCTCATAAGTCGAATGTTTGTAAAAAAAAAATTACAAATCATTAATTGTAATTTGTTAAATTGATTATTATGTTTATTAAATATTTACACATTACAAATTTACATTTGTTGTAAAACTTGACATTCCAATTCAAGTCAGCTGCATTCACGTTACAAATTCTAATTTCACAACGGTTTTATTAGCCAGCGACCACTGTGCATAAAGTCCCAAAAATAGCTATAAAATATACACGGGAGAGGGGTGGAGGGGGAGCGGAGTTGAATAGGCGCTAATTTCTCTGGCAATCGCGAATGGCAAATGGGTTAATGAACTGCAACAGCGTCGATAAGGAACTGCATCATCCAAAATATAATTTAATATATATATATATATATATATATATATATATATATGTATATCAATATTTTATTTATGGCATAAATAATTAACTTACCGTTTGACCATTTTGTTGGTTACCCCAGAATTATTTTCCTGCTGAGTTCCAATATCAACGGATTTATTATAATCCAGTTTTGAGGTAAAGATTTTGATGCGACGGAAATCAATTTTGGCGATGTCTTCGTTAACCTTGTTTTAGATTTTAACATAAAGTTTTATTGCATTGATTTTATAATTGCACGCAAAGCAATTTGCTATACAACAAAAAAAGGCAATTTCGCTGTTGTTGTTGTGCTGACTGTTGGTGTTGTTGTTGTATAAGGAACAGCCGCACTGCGGGAGTCCAATTGGACTGTGTATAAGACTTCTTAACGGCAACGGCAAAAACAAAGCGAAACGAAAACAAAAAAGCGAATGCCATAAAATTTTATAACAAAACACAAACCGAAAGCGCACTGTAAACAAAAAATGTGAAAGAACTACAAAATTTTACAGTGCCGCGTAAATAAATGAATACATTTAATTTCTCTATATGCACATATATAATTATTATTTAATTTTCAGCATGCGGCTTAAACCTCTGCAAACAACAATAACAAAAGCTTCGCTTTGCGTTTTGTGCTTTGTTTTCCGTTTTCGGCACTCGACGTTGGTTTGTTTGTATGTATTTTTTTCTTTTCTGCAACACTTCAAGGGCTTTGCAAGCACAACAACAGCAACAGCAGCAACATCAACAACAATATGGCCACTTTATTGATTCACTGTTATTACAATTTGGTCGAAATTAAGCACAAATTAAATTAAAAACACGCGCAGTCGGCAGATGAATGCACTTTGGTATTTTACGCGTTTGCCTTTTTTTCCGTTTTCTTTGCCCGTTTGCCCAACTAATAATTCCATACACTCAACACCTACACGCATACATGCACACATGCACTTCTACATGCACGCCCCAAACACACACACATACATACAGGCGAGTGGATTTGACTTTGTGTAGAATATATTTTTTTTACCTTTTTGTTAAAAACAAACTACGTATTTTTTCTGTTATAGGTTTTTACACTTTAATTCACTTGTCGCAGTTAAACTTTTGCTGCATTTCGAGAGTTCGCTGTCGATATGCATTCGCGTATGGAACTTCTGTACTGTTAGCACGCCGCCACGAATTCTATTTTAATAACGATTATTACAAATTACAATTCGCCTGTTCAATTAAAACAACTTTGCCCGTTTCAAAAATTCTAAGATTGTTATTAAAGCGGTTTCCGTGCGAACACGACGCGCTGTTGTTGCGTTTTGTACACTGAAACTAGGGATGTTGATTTTATATCGATGTTTCTTACGCAGCACTTTCGATAGATTATACAGATATCGATTATGGGGCTATCGATATTATTAACCATATTTTCTTGAAATAAAAATACCAATGATTTATAACGCATATTTAGTCGTTAATGCAATGATTTATGTATTCATGTTAATCAATTGTTCCTTATTAACAGCCTTCAACTTGGATATAATCATTTGTTGAATTTATAGTTTCTTATAAACACAATTTTATCGTGTTAAATATTCCATCAAAGAGCAATTTTGACGGGCTATCGATGTCTCCTGTTAATCTAATTTGCGGATCTGCTCATATGGTGCTCGTAGTTGTTAAGCACTTAAATCTCGATAAGACGAAAATCGATTATAGTTTAATATTAAAATATAAATAAAAAAAACAATGCTCTTATTTGTAGTAAATATTCTTCACAAACGAACTAATTATTTAGATTCAAAAACCAATTACGTTTTTAGTCTGCTTTGGAATTCTTTATACGAAAAAATCGAAAGAAAATACTGAACCTTTCTGCAAGGACATTATTAAAACAATTAAATGTTGATTAGAATTTAACAATTTACTTATCCCCATCTGCTGCATATTACAGTTACAATTAACAGCAACCAACTCAAAACTTATCGATAAGAAGCTTAAAAAGTAGAATGCTTTGCAATTTGAGTGCTGTTGATTTTATTAGTTAAAATCACCGCTCTTGCCGTCACAGGCCACAATCTTCACTTTGTCGACCTTAACGAACTCATGCACTTCTCTAAACTCCACATCGTTCAGCATCAGGGTCCAAACATTGTCACAGAAGCGATACGTATTCAATTTGCCCGCCTTGAATGTGACGCGCGCCTTAACGCGCTGGTTTAATGCGTTGTTGATGCTCTTGTCAAACTGCAGCAGCACCTTGAAGGCCAACGTGGGCGTAATTTGGCCATACTGAAAATATAATCAAATATATATTATAAATAAATAAATATACATAAATAACAGACGAGTCGTTCTAACAATGTATGTCATTTTCCGTGACACACATATACATGCATCCATACATTGTGTCTGGGCGCATTTTTGGAAGTGTTGCCCTGAATAAAACGCGTAGATTGGGATAATCGTTTCTGTTAGTCGAACTAACTACACTGGAGCATTCTTAATTGTCTTAGTTTGTAAAGTTCGTCTGTCCGTTTGTCCATCTAAGACGCAGCTGCAGCTGCAGCGACTGCAATTGTTTTAATGTTGCGGTTGCTAAACTCACCTGAATTAATTCGTCAAGGCTCTCCTGTAGTGTATTTCCAAGAGTGGTATTGCGATACAATTGATACGACATATTAGTAAGTCGCTAAATTATTGAAATTGAAATGTTATTTTCTTGAGCAGTCAGAAGTAATGTTGCGATGGCACCAATTTTCGACTACAACATAAATCATTTCGATTACAACTTGACATGCTAGCGATATGTTGTACTCGATACTTTTTGCGATTAGCTAGGTTAAAGGTGTCGATGTTCTTTGTTATAAGCAGGAAGATATAATTGCACCTAAAATGCTTGGATCGTTAGTCAGTTAACCTATGATTATTCTATATGGCAGCAAAAACCAGTTACAAGTCGATATTATCATAAACTCGATATTGCAAACAAAATTGAGTAATGCATCAAGCAGCTTTCCAGCGTGAAATGTCTGACGCAACAAAAGCAAGCTGCTACAAGATTGTCGCAAAATAGGCGGCGCCTGCATCCTGTTTGTTACCCTTAACGGACACCCTGAAGCGGAAGTTGCCCTGGGGTTGCACAGCAGCAGCGACCAATCAGAACAACGCCGCTTCAGGTCTGCTTCTGGTGTGGCGCCAATATTCTTTTTATGAACCACAATTTTGAGCGCCCTCTTGTTGATTACAATGCGGCACATAAATTGTGTGGCGCAAGGATAAACACAGTGGTTGACCACAAGCGGTGCCACTGGTCAGCGGCGGCGTCATCGGAAGTAACGCCACTCAGACTCAGTCGCTCGTCGATTATTCAAGTGATTAGTACATAATTCGGGTGCACAAAATGCTGCAACAGAATCAATCGTCATCATCACCGTTGCTCCTTCATTTGAATGATGTTATCAAGTCCACGAATTCCACACCGACACCCACACTCACACCAACACCCACACACACCGTAATCGCCGCGCGTCCGCAACGTCCGTCATCTCCACGCCAATTCTTCGAGCGTCTCTACGGTCATCTCGAGACGCGCACCCACAACAGCAACAAGAACAGCAGTGAAAACGGAGACATCGATGTGGGCACCCACATCGAGACTCCCTATCAGAGCGATGGGGGCAGTGTTTCCTCGCCGGATATATCCATCAGTGATGAGCGCGTCTCTTTAATCAGTTTTCCGCCTTATGAGCTGCATCCGGCACCGTCGGACTATAATACCTATAGAGCTATATCGAATGGAACTTCGCCTACGGTTCTCCCTTATACGGCCTTCTCGAGTGATCCTCACATTACGGCCGGATTTTCAGCATTTCGTAAGTAAATAAAAATTTGCTAGATTACGTTAAATTTGTAAGATTTATCAAAGAGTTTTTTAAAGTCCATTGTATAGTTTATTGTCAAGGACGGACTCAGCGAGGGGGAAGGGGAGAGGTGTCCTTTGCATTGTGTTAACTTTGCATTGATCGAAAATATAAGACTTGACTATAGATGAATTTTCAACAATCCTTGGACAACTTTAAATTATTTTTATGCTGAATTTTATTTTATTTGTCGCTTTTTTATGGCATTTCAGTGGATATTATAATTTTTCGTGACTGTAAAACAATAAACGAGACTTTCCAGATGGAGTATATATATTCTTGATCAGCATCATGTCATCTCCGTCTGTCCTCTGTTTCTAAGCAAACTTTTTCTAATTGAACTTGGAATGTATGCGAATCAGGTCACTATATAAGATTGCTGCCATATGAACTATATTTTCGTATAGAGAACTTCGTGCAGCAAAAACTTTGGCAATGCTATACCGATTCCCAAAAGTAAAAATATAAATAAATAAATAAAGTATCAACAAACTGATCAAAATTGCCACTTTAAATTTTAATGTATTTAAACAAATGAATTTATGCTATTTGACAATGTTGTTGCTACGACAGGAAGATTTTCTTTGTTTACTTTTGCGTATCCTCTGTGGGTTTCTCTCGCAAGGATTTCAAGTTTTGCATCTCCATGCTCAAAAACATTCGCAAATTGGGATCTTTGATCTTGGCCAGAACAATTTGACGAGCACGCTCATCATTGTCGCCCAGTATTTTGGCCACAGTCTGTGCGTATTCCACCCAGACACAATTGGCGCATCCCGACATGCAGCAGGTGGTGGGTTCCGGGGGTAACTGCAATAGATAGACAGATATGTTTAGAGACCTTGCCTCTAATAGATATATAAGGAACTTACCTCTATATCTGCATCCTCTTTATCGGAGGCATCCTTATCCGACAGGTGTCTGGGCTGAAGGGCAGCGGCCAGCTGAAGTCCACAGCGCCCAAGCAGGCCGCTAGGATATCTCAGGCACAGAGGCATTGGGGATAGACTGGGCACTGAAATATGGGAGATATATCTTTTTATATATCATTATTAATAAACAGGAAAGCATTTCGATATTCACACGCTTCGGCATAATGCAGGTGCAAAAGTTTGATGGTTTTTTGCAAACAAAAAATTAGTTCCGCAGGAACTGCACAGAAAAGCTCTGTAAATTTCTTGCTATTAAATATCCTTGCACTTGTCGGTAAATCATTGAAGAAAAAATGTACAATAAAAAAACCCAAGCAGAGGAAATAATGCAGAAGCACAAGCAAAAGGGGAATGAGGAAAAAAAGAGAACGGGCGTTAAGAAGAAAAGAAATTAACAAAATATTAAAAAGCATTGAGCTGAAAAAGTTCCCATTTACTTGCGGTAATCTCGCTTAAAGGTCGCTGTAAAAAGGACTTGCGGTTAATATTGAAATTGAGAATGCACAGTGAAGGATTGTTAACAGAGAAAGCGAGTGGGATAGAAAGAGAGAGAGAGAGAGAGAGGGAGAGAAAGAGAGACAGAGGGAGAGATAGAGTTGATAAGAGAGATGATATTGAAAGCCACATCATTATTATGTGTTTCGCACAACCCCAAATAAGAATAACACCTAAAAAAAGCAAGCTGTGCAAAATGTATTGGTAAAAAATTAGCATTGTAATTGAGCTTAACAGGAAACCGTAAAAAACGCACACAAAACACTTGCGCCAGCCCAAAGGACACTTGTCATATCGCATTTCACACGTGATTTAAAAAAAATACGTTTGTGTGTCTGTGTGTGTGGGTGTATGCATAAGCCGAAAGCAGAGCTTATAACAGTTGTTCGTTAGTCAGGCAAAGGGTAATCAGGCGAAAACTAGAGATTAGCCCGTCTCTCACACAGCCACACAAACTTTACAGCTTCGCAATGCCAAGAGCGAAACACAAACAAAGAGAGAGAAACAGAGAGTGAGCGCTTTCCGAAAGGAGGGGGTGAGGGGCAACAACAATTAGGCGGTAATCAGCATACTACGACAGACAATGAATGTAAACACGCCGCTTACGAATGGGTGTGGCTAAAGAATAATGTGCGCTTGGATGACGAAGTGCAAACAAACAAGACGATGACGAAGTGCAAATACCCTTACAGAATCTAGTACCAGTTCAAGTTTGTGCAATGTTCGAAAATATTTTCAAATAATATGTGTACTTTGTGCTTTGACCTTATATTTATATAAATAAAACGGTTTTACTTATTTCCTTAATTTAAAGTGTTTATAAAATGTTACGCACACAATTTGAAAATTGTTGAAAATCGCTGAATAAATGGAATGCTTCATAACACTAGTTTTTAGCAATCTATAAATTGCTTACAAAATAAATATTCTACTTATGCGTGGCAAACAGCATGTTAAGTTGTAGTATCTTTTATGGTAGTGTATAATTATGATGACTGCTGAATGTGAATTGACAATGGTAAAATGGAAGACAGCTGTGCGCATTGTTGAAAGTTTCCCGGCTCAGATTGCCCAAAGTATAAATTGCTCGGATGGTGCTCGGAACGGATGAGAGGGCTAGAGAGGGGAGGGTTGGGGAGTGGAGTGCTGCTGATGGACAGTCTAGGCAGAGGCACACGTGTAAAATGCATTTTAATGTGCGCTACAAACGCGATCAGAAGGGGCGAGGCTGGTCGGGGCAGGATGGTTAATTATTTGTTTAACTTGTTCACACGCAAGGACATTGAGCCGGTGGCGGGTTTAGCGCAATTTGATGGTTTGTTAATGTAAGATTAATTTCACTCTAGCATCTCCATTGTGCGTGCATCGGCTATTGTTGTCCACTGATTATGATATCCACTCTAACAATTTGATTATCCGTTCTCTATTCCCACTAAGTGGCGCGACGTCGTCGCAAGGAGGGACGCCAGAGACGCCAGCGTACCACGTTCAGCACGGAGCAGACACTTCGCCTGGAGGTGGAGTTTCATCGCAACGAGTACATATCGAGAAGTCGACGCTTTGAGCTGGCGGAAACGTTGCGTCTCACAGAGACACAAATCAAGATCTGGTTCCAGAATCGACGGGCCAAGGATAAGCGCATTGAGAAGGCCCAAATTGATCAGCACTACAGGTGAGTGATGGTCAAAAATCAGGCAAAAGTGACCGACTTAGAGCTACCCTGGGCTAACAGTTAAACTAAAAGGGTCTTTTTGGGTTTGAGAACATTGCGAAGTTATGAAACAGATATGTAATTTATCTGATATGTATGCCCTTTAAATCGGATAAATGATCTGACAACAAATCTTTTATATTTTTACATTGATTTTATGGAACATGGAAAGCTTATATATTTTATAATTATAATACCTGCAATACTCCTACAGCTAAAAACAGGAGCAGAAAAGTCCTTTTAATTATGGAGCTAGAATTTTTTAAGCTATGACTTTGGCGCTGATAAATAAGAGTCTCTATTTCAATGGTCAGTTAAAATAGGTGGAGAAGAGGCTTATTGATTATATATTAAAGATTCTCAACTCTGACGTTGATAAATAAGTGTATATATATCTATATATTGAGGTTAAGTTTTCTGATTTGCGCATGATGAAGACAAAAATATATTTCAAACTTGATGCTGAGTCTCGATCTTCCTCACTCCATAGACCTCGATATACCTATGAATAGATGCTTGCGCAACATGAACACAGCTAATTCTACTCACTTTCAATAAAAATAAAAAAATAGAAAAGGGGACATCTTTTTTGCAACGGAAGTAATTCAAAGAAATGTCACAAGTTTAATTGATGTACTCACATTAAATTAACACGAAATTAATTTTACGACATTTACGCGCACACGGGCCCAATTAGACAATGTCCTCGTCCACTCCTCTCTCTCTCCTCTTCCCTATGACATCCTGAACTGGGTGGTTCGTCCACAAAAAGTGGTCATTTAATGTAATGCACGATACAATCAATTTGCAGGAACTTTGTCGTGGCCAATGGTTTTATGAGCACTATTATGGGCCAGACGAGTTACGCGACGGCTGCCCCAGCAAGCAGCGCAGTGGCAGCGACGCCGACGGCGACGGCAACAATGCTTGCCACAAACGGTGGCGTGGGCTACTATGGAGCACCTGGAGGATTGCAGAGCCTATTGCCAGCGCCGCTGCCAAAGGACTCAGTCATCAACAACAATGTGACTCGTGATCGTGCCGATATTAACTATGCCAACATTGAGGATCAACATCACCGTCATCAGCACGAACTGCATTCCAATTTGCATCAGCAGCAGCCGCAGCAGCAGCAGCGACGCAGTCGCTTTCTACCTCCACCAACGCTGATCAATTCGTGTTAGCGTCCTTAAAATTTGTCTAATTTAATTGAGCTTTAAATCATTAATTGCTATATTGAGCAAATCTATAAATTAAGTTCGTGTCTCTGTTAATATAAAATTGCATTAAATAAACTAAGCATAGAACAAGAATCGCTCGACTGTGTGATACCCTCTATTCCAGACTGTCGTGACTTTATTGGCTTTTTCTGTGATTTTAATAGTAGTCGAATAATAACAGGGTATATTTCGCAAGTGAATGTCGGTGTATCTAGTTGTCAAAAATAAATTAAATTGAACTTTAAGTACAATCACTACGCAAGACAATGTATTGTTGTACAATATGCATCTCTTCATTTCTTTTGGCGACTTTGTAGCTTAAAGCTATCGAGAAAAAAGCTAAAGTGCGCAGCACTGTCTTATGTGACCAGTTTATTTGGCGGGCCTGCACTCTGACAACACAATGACTCTCTTACCTTAACAAACTGCATTTGTTATTGCAGCATTTAGACAACTGCTGTTTTATTTACACCTTATTTTTTGAGAGACAACTAAAGAAAAACTAACTCAGAAAACGTACATGGTTTGCGCAACAACAACAAACCAGGGCCGTCAACGATGTATGTGTGTAGACGCAAACAACCTGCCGATAACACAAAATATATATCGATATCTAAGGCACATCGCTGAATTTTTCTTCGCGTGCGTGTCTCAACGAGTTGCACTTTTGCATTTTTTTGTAAATTAAATAAAACGTGCGCCAAATATGGCAAACACACCGCAAGTTGTTAAACTGGACGATTCTTCCGAGGAGCCGTCCCCAGAAATATTCGAAATAAAGGATGAAGACGTAAGTAGCAACACCATTTCGGCATTCGCATTGCTCACTCCACCAAATCGCATACATAAAAAACACCTTTGCTGCTTTTGGCATAATAATACATATGTACAGACATATATTTAGATATCTAGTTGTGTATGTAGCTATATTTATTTATAATTTGCCCCAGCAGGACATATGTGAATTGGAGCATCTGCGCAAGCTATTCATCGGCGGCCTGGCACCCTACACCACCGAGGAGGGCCTCAAAGTGTTCTATTCACAGTGGGGCAAAGTGGTCGATGTTGTTGTGATGCGAGATGCCGCCACAAAGCGCTCACGTGGCTTCGGCTTTATCACATATACAAAGTCCGCGATGGTAGATACTGCGCAAGAGAACCGGCCCCATATCATCGACGGCAAGTATGTAGAATGGGCTTAAAGCCCTTTATAGTCTTAAATGCATTAATTACATGCAAGTAAACAATTTTATCTAGAACTGTGGAGGCAAAACGCGCGTTGCCACGTCCGGAGCGCGAGACGCGCGAGACAAACATTTCGGTTAAGAAGCTGTTCGTTGGCGGCCTCAAGGACAATCATGACGAGGATTGCCTTCGCGAGTATTTCCTGCAATTCGGCAATGTGGTCTCCGTCAAATTGCTAACGGACAAGACAACCGGCAAGCGGCGGGGATTTGCCTTCATCGAGTTCGACGACTATGATGCCGTCGACAAGGCCATTCGTAAGTTGCAATTGTCAAATTGAATACTATTTGATCAATATAAACCTTGAAATTTCATCAACAACGACAACAGTTCAGCGGCAGCACTCAATTAAATACGTGCTCGTCGACGTCAAGAAGTCGATTTACAATCTGGAGAAGAAAGATCGTATGGCGCAGGGTGCTGCAGCGAATGGCAACAAGATGCAACTGCAGCAGCAGCAGCAGCAACCGCCGCCAAATTCGAATATGCCGCCAGCCGGCTACCGTCCCCCAGTGCCTCCGCCGCAGCAGATGCCACCGTATCAGCATCAGCAGCCGCCGCCGCCAATGTCGGCGCCGCCACCAAACTACAACTATTGGGGACCACCGCCGCCGATGCAGCCCTATTACCAGCAGCCGCCGCCGCCTCAAATGAATGCGTGGAACGCCTATCCACCGGCACAGAATGGCTGGAATGCACCGCCGCCACCACCGCCAGGCGGTCATCCGCAGTGGCATGCCAATCAATGGGGTGGTCCGCCGGCCGTGCAGCCGCCCACACCCGGCATGCCGCCAGGTGCACATCATCGCAACGGGCCACCGCCGCCTGCGGTTGGCAATTGGAATATGCCAGCGGCAGCACCACCAATACCCGGTGCAATGCCGCTAACACAGGGACCACCGCCCCATCAGCCGCCACCGCCACAGCAGCAGCAGCAGCCGGTGCCGCCAAACTTTGGCAGTGGCTATCAACAGAACTATGGCGGTGGCCCCACCAAGCACAGCAACATGAACGGCAATCGTATGAATCCCTACGCGGCTGCACCACCCAGCAGCTATCGTAAGTATTGCGATCTCTGATTTTCCAATAACATCAAATGAATCCTTTTCGCAAACAGATAATGCCCAGCCACCGGCGCCTGGCTATGCGCCGTATAATGCCGCCGCACCGCCGCCCAGTGGCAATGGCCCAGCGTCGGGACCCGTGCCCAAAAACGTATCCAATGGCTCGGTGGCAACGGGCGCCAGCGCCAACAGCAAATATCGCCGTTAATTGTTGGGGTAAGTAAAGCAAGCGAGAGAGTTTTCCGCTTCGATTTGTCATTGTTGTGGTACATTTCTATAAGCAAGGCAAAGTTTAAGGTACAAATTACAGACGGCTATTGTTTGGCTCCAATCTCTAAGTATGTCTGCAAAATGTCAAATTACTAATCATTTATACAATTCTCTTTAATTTAGATGCCTTTGTGTGTGTGTGCCCATAAAGTGCAGCACAAAAGCAAGTTACAGATACAGATACAGATAAATAGGCTTGTTATAAGCTAGGACACACACTCGCTTAGTAACTTAAAACAGGATACATATTAGCTGCGTTGGCTCTCCTTCTATAAGTCTTATATATATATAGATATATATAAAACTGAGCAAACGAGCAAACTAACTACAGTTTTTTAAAACTCTTTTAACGTAAGCTGTAATGTTATTTATTGAACGATTGATATACATCTATCTATCTATCTATCTATATATATAAATATATATGTATATGCATATGTTTGCATTTAAGCGACACTTTGCTTACAATAAGACACAAATATTTAAATGAAATCAACTTAAGATATTGTTGGCTACAACTGAAAGCGGTAGCCAGACGCGTTTCATTTCATTTAGCGATAACTTGCCATGCTTTATTTTCGAAACTTGCATATATTTTTTGTAAACTTAAATAGAAGTTATATTGAACTAGTGCTCTCTCTTACTCTCTCTCTCTCTCTCTCCCTCTCTCCATTATAATATATATATATATGTATAATTACTTATGCCTAAACTGTAACTCAGTCTACAATTAGCGCCTGTGCCTCGCTCACCAATTGCAAATCGTAAATTGTATTTTTCTAATCAAATTGTTAATCAATACAGCAACTAGCAAATGAAACACTCGTTTCGCCGAGCTTATCGAGCTAGTTTTTTACAGCTCTCGTGTGTAGTACATTAGTTATTAGACGCCTTAATACTCGTATATATATATATCCAAGATCAAGCAATGTTGGCTGTCGATCAATACACCAAACCAAGATAGCAAAACAAGACAAAAAAAACTGATACGTCCAGTAAAAAATATTGTTAAATCAAAACGGAAAGCAACGGTGAGCAACGCACAGCTGCGTTTATAGAATAAAAAGAAATCAAAACAAAAAGAAGAAGTTAATTACTATAGAAATATGTATAATTTTAAACGAGTTAATATCAAAATAATTGTCAATTTTTATAAACATCAATGTATATCAATATATATATATATATATATATATATATATACTTATGTATATGACTGTCTGATATACACTCTACTTATATATTTATGTTAACTTGTAAACGGTTTCCACTAACTGAAATCGGCATTCAGATATGTCGTACATATGTAGAACGAATCCTTATACATATTTTAGATCATACAAATTATACGGAAGACAAAACAAAAACATAATCTTAATAATAATAAATTGATATGGAGAGCTAATTTGATTTTGTTTGACAACAATGAATTTAATTGCAAAATTTTTGGAATTTTTGAACATTTTATTAATACATTTATTTGTTAAAAGAAAAAGAATAAGAAAAACGAAGAAAGAAAGTAGAAAAAAAAACAAACCACGACATGAACTTTAAGTTTAGCATTACTTGACTAATTAAATATATGTTGCTATTGTATATTTCGATATGTATTAATAAGCTTAAGTTTTGTAGCGCACGCCAAAGGCTTTGAATGATATCATCCATGCGACTCTTCTTAATTTCAAACTAAACTACGATAAGCGATAAAGATATGTATTTCATCATTATGTATGGGGTGCCCAAGAGAGCAGAGACCCAAAATTTGCCAGTTTAATTTAGCTCTACCAACATGCTTACATCTATTACATTATGACTTAACATATTATAAATTTATAAAAAGCAAATACAAAAACAAAAACAACAACAACAACAAAAAAATACATATTTATTTTTAAATAAATAAATCCTTAAAACCCACACTATGTATGTATCTAAATATTTTATTTGGGCTGCCCCCAATAGCTGCAATTTTAAGTAAGTCTCGTTTAACAACGGATCCAATCTAAGTAAAGTTAAAACCAACTACTTAAATTAACAGTTAGAATTTTAGTTAATCGTATTGCATATGCAGCTCTAAATACAACCGAATGCATTTCCGCTCTATAGTATTAAACACACACACACATATACATATATATATATATAAATATATATATATACATATATATATATGTATATGACAAGTCTGTTTTGAAGGTAAGTTAGTGGGTGAAATTTGAACAATTAACTTGCATATGTAAATATATTTATATATATATATATAAAGATATATATATATATATATATATATGTGTCTATAGTTTTCTTGGACTGCTTAAGTACCGCTTTTAATCTGTTTTTGATAATCCAGTATTTCTAAAAGTACCACATCACTATTTTTTTTCCAAAACCAATTAAAACTAATACCTCGAGCACTGCTGGATGCACAAACCGAGTCGACAAGCAGCATTCCAACCGTAAACCTGATCAAAACTCCTAGGTAAGTCCATATAAAATAGTATTGCTTCTGGTATTTGTTTATTTGCTTTAATAAAATCAAATCAAAGATGAGCAAAATCGAAATCTGTGTTGTTATTTTGGTATCGAACATGTTGCAAGTGAACAAGTTTGGCGACCCCCAATGTGTGGTTGGCTGCTTGTTGTCAGCGGCTCTGCTTCAGTTTGATGGCGATCCATAATCGCTGGTTAGCTCTCCGCCTGACCAAACAGTCTTACGTCTGCCGCCGACGTGATTGGACATTTAATACCTCCCAAGTGAACAGGAATTCCTCAGCTATATTGTAAGTATATTTCTAAACAGCTGCCACACAATTATTATGGAATATGCTCGTGTCAAAGTTTTGTACAAAAAAAAAACAAAAAAAACAAAAAAAAAATGCATTTTGCATTCTGCTTGGTCAGCTCCAAAGTGATATGCTCAAATTCAAGTTCAATAATCTCGAAACTCAAATCAATTGAACTCAATTCCTTTGCAGATTGCCAATTAATTTGGTTAAATTGCTTAAAATGTGGTTCGACAAACAGAATTTGATGTGCTGCAAATGTACTCGACAAGGTTAGCACTCTGGACACACTCAAAAGTGTCATCATCATCATCAGAGTGCAGTTCCGCAAATGCATTTAAATTGCTACACTCAAAAAGCGACAAATGTAAAAGACGCTGCTTGTATTTCGAGAGTTCGGCTATGGCCCTTACTGATCACACTGGTTTTTGCGCAGTGTAGCCTGTGAATACAATGCATTTTTTTTGGTGCAGGCTCTCGTGTCTCTCACATAAACATAGCAATCTCTCTGGCTATATGCGATGCATCACGTCATTCTGTGTCAGTTTTCTTTTTTTTATCGTTATAATTAAACTGCAGCAACAACAACTATTGCTTACACACACATACACACAGACATGCAGCATCAACTCGGAAAAATTCCTGGAAATTGTTGCACTGCCCAAGATATATGTGGATGTAAACACATGAATTGGATGTGCTTGTAGCATTGGCTGTGGTGCTCTGTGTGTGCCACATTCAAATAGTTGCGCACTCAAATTGTGGCGATTAAGCAAATCTCAAGACTACGCCAAGTTTCCCAAAACGGAAGTCCAGGCTACAGATAAGCACGGGTCAAACATATGCCAGATAAGTCTTGCGCTCCTCGCTGTGCCACTTCAGATGTGCATATGTATTTACTATATACATTCGTGAATCCATCAAATATATATTTTGCTAAGCACTTTGTGCTGATTAAATTCGTGTCGCCGCTCATAATTATTAGCCCACAATTGTCGCAATTTAAGGTCAAGCCTTAATCAGAATTGGGTTTTGTATAAAATACAGTTGTAGCACTTACATATATACAATTGCATGTGGCTGCTTTGTAAATAGAAATGATTTCAGAAATGCGAGTTTTATGCCAAAGCGACACACATAAACATTATTCAAATGCTTTGAACCGGAGAACATGTGTTCAACATGCTGTCAAAATCGTTTGAGGCCTTTCTGGTGTGGACCCGATTGTTTCGAAATGAGAACTTCCACAAAATTTTCGGTGTTCTAAATGTCTTTTAGCTACAATTATTTGTATACAGCATTTTTTGTGTACCCTGAGAGTATAGAATTTCGGAACTGATCCACGATAAATATGGAATATTAAATAAAAATTGCATTCGTAGATTTGTTTGCATTTGTCAAGTAGAAAAACCACATAAACATCTTTGGAATATGTATTTTTAAAAGAAAAAAGGTAATTTCTCTTAAAAATGTATTTAGTTTAAAAAATGGAAAACAAATCAATAAATAAGCCCATAGTACAACCAATCATAAACCGAAAACAAGAGTTTTTGAATTAACTCAAAAAAAAGTGAGATCATTTTGGAAAATAAAATCAACAAATAATTGTGTAAATAATCTTCTGCTAAGCATCGACAATGGTTTGTTTAAAATTGAACAGTTTCTAAATTTAAATGTTCGTTCAGATTGTGTATCAGTTCTGAACGAATCTCAGACTGAGTGTCAGCTCGGAACGAATCTCAGACTGAGTGTCAACTCTGAACGAATCTCAGTGTGTGTCTCATTTGTTGGTCCACCCCAGTGCCAATCTTCATGTGTAAAATTCTCAGCACCAACAATGTGTGTGCATTGTTTCCATTCGAATTCCGTCACTTCCTGGTGAACGCTCTTCTCGAATCGGTTGCACGTTCAACAATATCATGCACAGAAATGCGGCCACTTAAATTTGTCTGGGGTTTGTGTAAGTCACCCCAAAAAGGGGGTTGTTAACATTCAAGGCACAAACCGTTACAAGCCGAGTACAGTCTCGAAAACTGAAGAAATTTGCTTGGTTCGAAATGTGACAAAAACGTAAGAAAAAAAAGGAAAAATAAAAAACACAAATCGCCAGCTGCTTTGTGATGAAGGCTAAACTTAATCACTGAAGGCTTTGACCTCCCGCGCTCTCGAGCGAGATTAGAGAGTGGCTCACATGGATTTGAATTTGAATTTGTCTTTGTTTTTGGTTACTTTCAGTTGAGAACAGAACTCTTGACGAGATGCGTTCGATTTGGCTGCTGCTCTGCTTGGGGCTGCTGGCACTTTCGCAAGTGCACGCTGAGGAGGACATCGTTGATCTCTTGGACGACATAGCCGAGTTCGATGACAACGATGAGGAGTTCCTCCAGCTGCTCGAGGAGAAGAACAAGGTGTGCATCTTCATTTCGTTTAACATTTTATGCAGAATTCTTGCTGATGACACTCTTTCGCCAATGTAGAATAAGGATGTGGAGCGTGAGAATGAACTGGCCCAGAAGCTGGCGGAGGTGCAGCATAACCTACTGACCCCGGTCGTCGAGGTTGATCCCTGCGAGACCATGCATTGCGGTGCCGGTCGCATCTGTCAGCTCAACAAGCAGGACAAGCCCGAGTGCATCTGCATACCCGACTGTCCCGAGGAATCGGATACACGTCGTCGTGTGTGCACCAACAAGAACGAGACCTGGCCATCGGATTGTTCCGTCTACCAGCAGCGTTGCTGGTGCGACATCAAGGAGCCCGGCTGCCGTCATCCCGACAATGCCCATTTGCATATTGATTACTATGGCGAGTGCCACGAGTCTCGTGTCTGCGATGGTGAGGATCTGAAGGACTTCCCACGTCGCATGCGCGACTGGCTGTTCAACGTGATGCGCGATCTGGCCGAGCGCGATGAGCTCACCGAGCACTACATGCAAATGGAGCTGGAGGCTGAGACGAACAATTCGCGTCGCTGGTCCAATGCTGCCGTGTGGAAATGGTGCGATCTGGATGGCGACACCGATCGCTCCGTCTCCCGTCACGAGCTGTTCCCCATTCGTGCCCCGCTGGTCAGCTTGGAGCACTGCATTGCACCGTTCCTCGAGTCGTGCGACTCCAACAATGATCATCGCATCACATTGGTTGAGTGGGGCGCCTGTCTGGAACTCGATGCCGAGGACCTCAAGGAGCGTTGTGAGGATGTGCAGAACTCTGTGCCACAATTGCTGGGCTGAACAACAGATCCAGATCCGGATGCAGATGCAGCCAGTTATATATTTTAAGAATGTAATTTTACTACAATTTTGTGCGCAATCGTTTATTTCGAAAAACAGTAAATTGTCTAATAAATTTTCCAATAACAATTTTTGGGCATTTTATATTTATTTTATTTTTTTATTTAAAGTTTTTATTAAATTTATTTTGTGTAATTTACTTTGCTCTAAATTAAGTTTGCATTCGTTTTATCCTCATTCTCATTAACATTTTACTTGACAATTAAGTTTACATTTGTATGTGTAAGTGCATATATATGTGTATGTGTGTGTGTATGTGTTTGTGTGTTTGTTTGTGTTGATGTTTATGTTGCTTGGGGTTAGGGAGTAGGGCGGGGGAGATTGGATGTCTCTTGTATAGAATTTGTTGTTAATTAGAAATTGTGGCTTAGCAGCGCCTCAGCAGCAGCAACTCGCACAGAATTTGTTTTTATTACAACGCGTCGTCGTTTAGTATGTAATATAAATTTTTAAACATAAGATTTGTGTTCCGAAAATGGTCAAAAGGGAAATTAATTAATAAGCCTGCGACAGAATGACATTGCCCTTTCGCTGCGGATCCTGAACGGTGTCCTCTTTCTTGCCAATGAGGGACTTGTGTATATGAGGAATGACGCCGCCACCGGCAATGGTTGCTTTGATCAGGCTGTCCAGCTCCTCGTCTCCGCGAATGGCCAATTGCAAGTGACGCGGCGTAATACGTTTGACTTTCAGATCTTTCGATGCATTGCCTGCCAACTCGAGCACCTGTGCACCAGCCAAACAAAAACAAAAATTAATATTGAAAAAGTTTTTCATAAAAAATAATTGTATTGACAATCGGAATGTTAGCTAACAGGCAATGTAAGGAGTCTGTTAGCAAAACGGGCATGTAAACAAATGCAGTTCTTAACATTGCACACCGACAAAAATCAACAACAGTGAGTGCCGTTATATTTACAGAAAAACCCCACATAAAACGAATGGCGGGAAAAACTTACCTCAGCAGTTAAATATTCCAAAATGGCTGCAGAGTACACGGCGGCGGTGGCACCAACGCGTCCGTGCGATGTGGTGCGGCTCTTTAGATGCCGATGAATACGACCAACGGGAAACTGTTTGAGGCATAAGAATCGCATTAAAATAAAATCGGCAACTGTTGTTTATGTTTTGCTACCCCAGCAGCTCAAGCCACTCAATTAGCTCTCAGCACAACACAAACACTCGCAAGCATAATGCATGCATTTACGCATACATGCGTGCCATGCACGCAAACGCACCCTGTTTACGATGTGTGTATGTGTGCGTTTGTGTGTGAGCGGTAAAAAAAAGGCGCCAAAAATGTATTCGGTACAGACAACAACAGTAACTCACCTGAAGGCCCGCGCGCGCCGAGCGTGAAACCGCTTTCGCTTTGGCTTTTCCAGAGTCTTTGCCCGCTTTGCCACCAGCCTGCAGAAGAAGAGAATTGCGCACAGAATTAATAAAAACACAAATAAGAAACACATACAAGAAAACGAGACACACAAAATGGTGGCGGCAAAAACGACACTAGCACTGAAGTTCGAGGTTAAGCACGAACTTTTCATTTTTTTTTTTTTTCAATTTGCCGCCCCGAAACACAATAACAACACTGGTTAGAATTTCGCATATTCAAAAGCAGCGCGCACAATTGCAATTGACAAATGGTTCACTCTATGTGGTCAGGCAGAGCATTTCAGATTTCAGGTCGCTACGCGAGGCACGCGCAATAAACTACAGTATGTCAAAACTACTGGTGGCAATCAGCTTGCGCGCTGCGCCGCAGTCGTCGCCGCCGCCGCCACAGCGCTTGCCTTTGTTAAAAATTACCATTTTTATTTAATCGATATTTCCTTAGTAGTTAATTGTGTGCGAGGGTGTGGAAATGCACTGAGCACGCAATTTGTTTATATGCGTGGAATGATTAAAAAACAAATAAATCGAAACTGAGTAGTCTTTGGATTTTGGACGCGTCTACACTGTGGTATAATTTTAACACGAATGAGACGCCGTCAGAGTTGCCAGTCACTTGCTTCGGCCGACATTACTTATTTGATGTGCACGCTTGCAGTGAATGACAATTTCATGTTATCACCCATCTCTGCGAACCGATTGAACCGATAAGTCTTTTCGATAACTCTAGTTCGATTTATGATTGTTCGCGTTGTGCTCCTTATACCAAAACAATAAACGCTGGTAAATTAATATATTGTTAAGGAACGTTGAAGAACGTTAAATAGTTCACGCAATGAGTTCGGGTGCTGTTCGCACGCCTGTATCGCAAATAATCCACACCAGGGACGATCAAGATGTGGATGACGAGCCCAAGAAAAAGTCACGCGAGGATTGGCGCAAGGCCAAGGAGTTGGAAGAGGCCCGAAAAGCGGGTACTGCACCAGCCGCCGTTGACGAGGAGGGTCGCGACATAAATCCACACATACCGCAATACATTTCCAATGCGCCCTGGTACTATGGCTCTCAGGGGCCTACGCTGAAGCATCAGCGCCCACAGCACGAGGATGAGCGTGGCCAATTGGACAACAAGGCACCCAAGGGGCTGGACACCACGAAACTGGTGACCAAGTTTCGCAAGGGTGCCTGCGAGAATTGTGGTGCCATGACGCACAAGCGAAAGGATTGCCTGGAACGGCCACGCAAGGTGCAAGCCAAGTACGCCGAGTCGATTGTGGTGCATGATGAGCACATTGTGACGGATGCATCGATTAACTACGATGAGAAGCGGGATCGCTGGAGCTCCTACGATCCAGCCAATCATCGCGAAATCATCGAGGAATATGAAAAAGTGGAGGAGGCAAAGCGTCAGCTTAAAGCGGAAAAGTTGAAAAATGGTAAGCAATATATATCCTTGCTTCTGGCAGCCAATTTGTAACACAAATCTGCTCACAGATCCCGATGCTGAAATCTCGGATGAGGAGGGCAACGAGGACAAATACGTAGACGAGGTGGATATGCCGGGCACAAAAGTCGACTCTAAGCAGCGTATTACCGTTCGTAATTTGCGTATACGCGAAGATACCGCAAAATATTTACGCAATTTGGATCCCAATTCGGCTTACTATGATCCCAAGACGCGCTCCATGCGCGACAATCCCAATCCAGCGGTACCAGAGGAGGAGTAAGTCCAGCCAACTTGTAATTATTAAATTTAGAAATGTATTTAATTTGCATTTTATTTGCAGAGCGGAGTTTGCGGGTGAGAACTTTGTGCGTTTCTCTGGGGACACCACAGCGCAAGCCACGGCACAATTATTCGCATGGGAGGCGCATGGGAAGGGTGTCGATGTCCATTTGCTTGCCGAACCCACAAAGCTGGAACTGCTGCAGAAAGAGTATGAGCAGAAAAAGGAGCAGTTTAAGTCAAGTGTAAGTGAAAACAAATAGCTGCCCTCATCTTAAATCTATGCTAAAATCCACTCTTTCTTCCAGACCAAAACGGACATTGTGGAAAAGTATGGTGGCGATGAGCATTTGAAGGTGCCACCGAAATCCTTGCTGCTTGCACAGACCGAGGAGTATGTGGAGTACTCGCGTAGTGGCAAGGTGATCAAAGGCATCGAGAAGCCCAAGGCACGTAGTATTTATGAGGAGGACGTGTACATCAATAATCACACCACCATTTGGGGCAGCTTTTGGAATGCCGGACGCTGGGGCTACAAGTGCTGCAAGTCCTTCATCAAAAACTCATATTGTGTGGGCATGCAAGAGCCGGAAGGCTATGCGGAGCAACATCAGCAGCAGCAGCAGCCGCCTCTGGCAACATCTGTTGCTGCTCCAACTGCATCCGTTGTGGAGCCATTGGCAACAGTACAAGCGGCTGAAGATGATGTGAAACATGCATCTGGATCTGAGGTGGACTCTGCGCCTAGTTCAGCAGACTCGTCTGACGCTGAAGAGGAAGTGCAGCCGAGCAAAAAATCAAAGAAAAAGTCCAAAAAGCGGGAAAAGAAAAAGAAGGCCAAGGAGCAGCGCAAAAACAAAAAGAAACACAAAGAGGCCAAGGAGCCCAGGGAAAAGGAGACGTCCTTGGCTCGATCCAAGCAGCTGCCCGAAGAAACTGATGATCGTAAACGACCATACAACAGCATGTACGATGTCAAAGCACCCACCGAGGAGGAAATCGAGGAATGGAAGAAGAAACGCACGCGCACCGATGATCCAATGCTTCAATTCCTATGATCAAATAAATAGGATTAAGTGACGAAATAGAAATTATAATTGGACTTTCAACTATGACTTGACTTTGATATTATGATATATAATAATGATATTATCAACAGCAGATCTTTTAATGGAAATTCCCCACTGAATACCTTAAGCAACAATTTACAATTGTTTAAATATTATATTTGTTGTTTTTTGATTTTTTTTTCTAGTATTTTTTATTGTTCACACAATGGCATACTGCTCATAGAGCAGTTCGCGTATCTTGTAGTATTCCTCCGATATGCAGCCCTCCATGGCCACCTTGCCGGTGTCGACGCGCCGCAACGCGAGAGTTCCGTTGCAACACCATAGAACGCCGCCAGAGAATTCCGAGTTGATGCTGTTGCGCATGAGGACCTGCTTGAAGTCGGACAATTTGAGTTCGTTGATTAAGACCGAATTGTGCACGGGTATCTCGTCTTCGGCGAGCGTCTCCAAGGTGAGGGTTTTGCCCTCTTGGGCGGCCGCATCCTGTTCGACGGTGATTTCCGATTGATTGGGTGCATCGATTGCCTGCAGACGCATACCCAGTCGGCCATCGATCCAGGCCACCTCGGCGTCTTTGCCCTTTTGGAACTGCAGCTGTGAGACGAGACCCTCGGTGAGACGCACTTGATAAATGTGGATCTCCGTCGTCACATCGATTATTTCGCCCTTCTGGGGCGTAAAGACGCGGGCGCCCACATTCTGTTCGCAGTGCTTGGCCACCACCTGGGTGCCCTCGGCAGTGCCATGGACGACAATGACGCGACGCGGGCGCAGCTGGGATAGAATCTTAAGCATCGATTCGCCATCGGATCGCCCCTCGAAATCGATGCGCTGGATTTGTGCATGCACCTCGATTGTCTTGCGTTGACTAATCAGCTTGGTGGGCTTCTCCAGCAGTTGGACATCATTGTCCAAGTTGCCATTTGAATGAGGTTCGGTGTGGGGCTCCTCCTTTTTGACATTCTCCTTGTTCTGATCGTCCGTGGCCGTGTAATCATAGTTGGCGTCTACAATGCGATAGTCATCCAAATTGATAACCTCACCATAATCATCGTACTTGATCTTCTCCTCATGGAACGGAAACATGACGTGATGGCGTTTGTTTGACTTGAAGAAGCCGGAATGGTGGCGACCCTCCGCCCGGACAACAATATCATGTTTGCCCGTTATGACGCTCATTTCAATATCATCCTCGGACTCGGAGCTGCTCGACTCTTCCACTTCTGGCTTGACAATCAACGGATTTAACTTTTCTCCCTGTGTGCGCAAATATTCCTCCAGTTCGGCGCCTTCGAGCTCCACGCGACGACGCACATCCAACTCAAGTTGTCTACCCGGCACCGAATTCTCCACCAGCTCCATGCTCAGCGAACCCGGACCGGTGCGCGTTGTGAAAATGATACTGTTATTGGGATTACCTGCCCACTGCACGAACAGGTCACGTGTGAAGCCACTCTCCATGTCCGGTGTGCTGGCCAGCACCACCTTCGGACCGACAGGCAGCTTGTAGACATCGGCCAGGGTGTGGCACAGATTTATGTGCTTGAATTGGAAGGGATTGTTGCGTGCACCTTCGAAGGCTTTGGTCAGCTTGTCGCTCATCCATTCGATTTGTGATTTGGCAAACTCGATGACGTTGTAGCTGACGTTGTTCAAAAGTGCCAGCGAATAGGCCATTAAGCCCGATTCCTTGTTCTTCCACAGCTGGTCGAGCATGTAGGCCAGCTCCAGGACACGACCAGCCGTATCGACAGCGATGAGCACATTGCCATTGTTGCGCACCGTCTGTAGAATGTTGGTCATCAGCTTTTCATCGCGGGCACGTCGTCGTGCCTGTTGATATTGTGCATTGTAGGCGTCGGTGATCAGCAGCGATGGTCGTTGCAGTCTGTCCAATTCACAGCCACTGAGATGCCGTTCCTTCTTGTGATTGAAATCGATGGCATACACTATGTCTTCCTCGCCAACTTTAACGATCTTCCAAATGGTGCCGCCAATCATATGACCGGCGCTGAGCGGCGTTATGGAAATCCCGTAGCCTTTGCCCTTTAGCGACACCGTTTGATTGTACTTCAACTGTGTGATTTTATCAAAGGCTGTGTCCACATCGTCCAGTGAAAACAGATCGAAATCGTACATATTAAAATGTGACATGTACAAATCGTACATAAACATTTGGCCCATTTTGAAGACAGGTATTGTGGCGTAGATGGGACAATTGAGTCCCAACTTGCCAACGAGATACGGAAGTGCACCCAGATGATACGCATCTGGATGGGAGAGCAGCACGGCATCCAGTGTGTGCACTTGCCTAAAGTGAAATGCGTTAGTAAATTATTTTTCTTCAGTGTCGAGTTTCTGTCACCTTTTCAATTCCTTTATAAAATTTGGATCAAATTTCTCGTCCCAGCCACAGTCGAGCAGAATTCGCACATCGTCAATTTGTAGAATGTAGCAAGGCGGCGATTCATCCATGGCACCAGATATGGTGTGCAGTTTAATAATTGACGTCATTTTGCAATTATTGCTCTTAGCGTCCAAAAAATAAACTAATGCATTTGATATAAATAACAAATATTCGGAACTCAGCCGGTTTAGCTCGCTCGATAGTTAATACCGCATGTTCGATAGATATATCGATAATCGTATTTTAGAGTTTACTTTATTTTGGCGCAATTAGCGCAAATCAAGGCATAATTTAGCACTAAAAATGGCCGAATAATTTACATATAAATGGAAATTGACAACATTACCGGTTACAGTGGAACATCGAAAGCTAATCCAAAATAGTAGTTAGTGTTCAATCCTCCAATAGTTAGATAACCAAGGAGGATTCTTATCGAGAAGATATCTAAAGACGTGAACAGACACGCGATAAGAGTTCTCCGAACTGATAGGATAATCAGTCTAGACGCACTTGCAGCAGTAAATATGTACTTAGAAAATGTCCTAAGTAGGATAAAAATAATTTGTATATAGCTGTAAGATAATTTAGAAGTTTTCAATAAACACCTGCAGAAGCAATTCGATACTTAAATATTTTAAATTTGCTTTTGGAATCACCTCTCTGTTGTACTTGTGCCTCATTATTACACGGAGTTACAGTAATTTAATTAAATTTTGTAAATGTATATACAACTTAAAAGATACACAAACTCATTTATCATTTTTATAGCGAATAATTATTAATAATTCATCAAAGTCAAATTTACGCTTTGAGAAACGTTCACCCACTGATAAGTCTAATATGGCGTTTATTACGTTTAATAACACATTGATTGGCTATGTAAAACGTTTATTTGATAATTACAGTCAACCAAATTAAGATAGTTCTCGTGCATCACGAAAAGTCATGTCAATGTCGTTGAATTCCTCCAAATGACGGTGATTTGAGCGTTTCAACTGCATGCGACGATAAGCAGCCTGGGTGCGTTTTATGGGCCGCAGTGCAATAAAACAATAGAATATCAGAGTGACAACAATCACTCCGAGCAAAACCATCACAATGGCAACTGCGACATACTCTGTCTTTGCCGGCATGCGTTCGCGGCTGGCAGTCGCCGGCTCGCGAAGACAATACTCTGCCTGAGTGCTATTTATGATTTGCAGTGACCAGTTGGGATTTTGATGATATCCCTGCCAGCAGACGCAATTCAAGTCGGCGACAACCTTTGTGCATATGGAACGATACGGGCATTCTTCCTGCTTCGTGCAGTTCTTAACTGTAATCGGTTTGTATTTAATATTCATCTTCACAAAATTTGGTTATTACTGACGTTGCAGTGCTTGTTGTTCCTCGGCGTGCAAACCAATAAAATAACTGCAGATCACTAGGTAAACAGCACATTTGAATGCCTTGCACATTTCAGTTGATCAAATAGACATAGACGTTAGCTTTAACTGTTTTACGTTCGCACTGAGTAAGCTATAATTACTAAGTGCTTTTGAATATCTTATCGACCATTGTGTTATCAATTAAAATAAGTAAATTAGTGTGTACAAAGATATTCATATATTATCGAAAATATTTCTTGTTCAGTTGGTAAACGGATTTTTTTAATTGTTTTCTATTCTTTCTATTTATTGTTAAGTTCCAATGCTGCGAGTATTCAACTGAATTAAAATGCTTAAGTCGAAGAGATAACAGAATTATTTTTGAATTGTTTTTGCACAAACTTACGATCGATAACGTTAGGAAACAGCTGTGCTGAAAATACTAAGAGCTTTCAATCAGTTAAAAGCTGTTAACTTAATGTTGCTCACTTTGGCGAAATGTTAATGCAGTATTTTCTCAGTTGTTGCTTGGTGTCTCGAGAGTATCATGGTGGTTAGATGCTGTTAGATTCGAATTTATGTTACTGCCGTTAACATTATTACTGCATTATTTCGGCAAACTGTTAATACGGTATTTTTTAGTTGCTTTGTGATGGTTTTCGTCTGCAGTCCGTTTATCATATGAAAACAGATAAAAAGATATTATACAATTGGAGCAATGATTCATCACAAGTCAATAAACTGTAGGTGAATTATGTTAATACGGCTGTGCCAGCACAGTTTTCATATCTATGACTTGCTCATACTCAGTGGCGGTCTAACACTGCTCGTCTACATTCTACTGCCTCATCGATTTGCACTGCGTTATGACTACATCGACAGGGAGCACATTGAGGAGGCGTTGCAGCCGGCAACCATACCCAATATCTCAATGCCGCAAGCATTCGATTGCAGCTACAAGGAGGTGATTGCCGACAGCACCTTCGTTTATGATGTGTTCCATCGCGAGCGGATTCATCGGGGCGAGGAAATCCGACTGGGCGGTGAATACCAACCAGAGGATTGCAATGCCCGCTTCAGTACGGCTATCATTGTGCCGTATCGCGATAGACAGGAGCAGCTGGCCGCTTTTCTTAACTACATGCACAACTATCTGCGTCTGCAGCTAATCCATTATCGAATATTTGTCGTGGAGCAGAGCGATCGCAAACCCTTCAATCGGGCCATGCTCTTTAATATCGGCGCCAAGGTCGCTGAGTCATATGGCTATCCCTGCTTGATACTGCACGACGTGGATCTCATGCCACTCAACTCGGGCCAGATCTATGTGTGTTCAGCTCTGCCGCGGCACATGAGCTCGGCGCTGGACAGCTGGCGGTTCCATCTGCCGTATCGGACACTTTTCGGTGGCGTCGTGGCAATTAGCACCACACACTTCAAGATGATTAACGGCATGTCGAATCTATATCATGGCTGGGGTGGCGAGGACGATGATTTGTATGAGCGTCTGAAGATCGTTGGCATTGAGATCTGTCGCTTTGATCCCGCGTACAGTGAGTACACAATGCTGAAGCACAAACATGCAACACCCAATGAGAATCGCATGGCCCTGCTGCGCTCTGCTTCCCTGCGCATGCACTCCGACGGTCTCAACTCGTTAGTCTACAAGGAGGTGGAGCGCCGACTGCACAGCCTCTTCACGCACATCCTGGTCGAGACCTAGGTGCCAGCACAAAGTAATCGGCTTAAGCTTTGCCAAGCGCAACTTGTTACTTAGCTTTTAGGGCTTGTTTTACTCTAGAAAACTCTGTAAGTAAATTAATTTCTAATTGTATGTACTATGTACAAAGCACAATGTAAGCCAGAATGGAAAGTCCATTGTTATACTGTGCAGTAGTCACTAGGGGATTAAGACGGTTCTCTTCCAGTGTTCATATCAGTTTCCAAAGAATTTAAATACCTAAAAATTAAACGAGAGATAGAATTATGCTTTGTATTAAACTCAATTATTTAAATAGAATAAGTTTTTAGAATTAATACAAATAATTGGCACCAAATGAATTATTCGAATATTTTCTGCATATGTTAAGAAAGCAAACAAAATAAAAATCCGAATAGTTCTCATTATTTTTTGGTTCGCCAGTGACTACTGTTTGGTTGAGATTTTTGTAGATTCAAAGTGTGAAATTAGTCTAGCATTAAATTATAGCCTCAGCGAGAATAAATAAATTGAAGAAAAAAATGAACGTTGATCGTTTTAAATTGATTAAGTATATTTTTTTAACTAACGTGTGTACTTGGGAGATACACTAAGGAGCAAATTGCACAATACACAATATATATAATTAAAGGTTGGTTGACTGTTTGCCTAGACTAAGAATAAATTATACACATTCACTTTAGACAATTGATATTTTGTTGAACGATGCAACGAGCAAAACTTCAAACAGCTTAAAAAACTAACTCGCATGCATACAAACACATACACACAATTGCACAGACACTCATATATAATTTATATAGTAAGATATAGTTAATTTTTTGTTTTGTCTTTTAAAACATTGGCTATTTGGAGCACATGCTCGGTGAGCATGCAACGGGAATGATGTGTCTAGTTCAAGAAGTTAAGTATATCCTGTTGTGACAACATATTAAGATTCTTGCCATCCGTGGACTGGGTCAACTGCGTTTGCGGCAGCAGCGTGGTTGTGGAAGTGACAGTTGCGTTCCGATTCATTGGCTTCACCAGGCTCATACTCTGCTGCTGCATGCTGTTCATATTATTTACCGAATTGTAACTCGTCGGATAAATATAATTAACCGTGGGCTGCTGCACTGTGTACATATTGGCACCGTTGGCATTATTCGGCTTGTTGGCCACTTGGCCGACGGCACCCGCTGACCCAAACGGATCCAAATCATCCAGCGAAGAGAAGTTGTTGTTGCTGGCCTGCGGCGAGGCGAGCTGATGGTTCATGACCAGTGGATTTGCGCTATGCCAATTGGTGCTATTATTGCTGTTCGCATTAAACTGCATGCCCAGCGGGGGAGCAACTGCTGCTACTGGTTGAGCGCTTGGTGTAATCGATAGGTTGCTGAGATTGCTTTGCATCAGCGAGGAGAACATATCCGGCTTTGATGTTGCATCTGTCGTTGTATTGTGCGTTATTCTGTAATAATAAATTCTTGATTTAGTATTCATGGTATTTGGCACGGCAATGGGTGCTCTACTTAAGTTGCTCCCTGGTCTTGATGGGCGCCAGTGCTGTGGGTATTGTGGGCTTTGGCTTCACAGCAGTCGGAGGCTGTCCCACGCTGAAGCCCGAGAACATATCATCATCGCTTTTGTTGCCATTGCTGACACCATAACTGCCTGAAGGCGAAAGCGTTGCGTTGTCCATTTCATTGGCCAATATCTCGGAAGCGTCCTTGGGTCTAATGCGTAAAAATAGTCACGTTGGGTAAATGATTCTGTACTTGAAGTATTTTACTAGACTCCTTACTTATTGTCACGCTGTATGGTGGACAATTGCTGCAGCTTCTCGCGCTGCTCCTGCTCCACCCGACCTAGCATCTCCTTGATCAGCGAAACGATTGTATTGAACTGCGCTATGGTTAGTCCATTTTCAACGCTTAGTGGCACCAGGAACGGTATGCACTTGTGCGCCATTACATCCTTGGTGATGCCCAACTTGGTGTTTGTCATGGCAATTTTATAAATGCCTGCAAGGAAAAGGTTCGATCGTGAAATATGCACAAATATTATTTAATATTGATAAGCTAACCTATTATGGCCATAACAATTGCAGGCTCGCGACTTTGAATTTGCTGTAAAAAGGGTAGAATTTCATCTAGCACCAGCCACTTGTCCAGGTTCTCAAGCAGTTTGCCAATCGATATTAGACAGTTGACTTTAACGGAAACATTGTTGCTCAGCAGACAGAGTTTCTTAATACGCGGTATGACAGCATTCTTCATGGCATTGTAATCGATGAGAGTGGAGAAGGTAGGGAGCACGCCAAGGCATAGCTCCTGTATTTGAGGCATATCACACTCAAGTGAGCGATAGAGCAACGGAAGCACGCTCTGTTTTACTTCTTCGGCCGGCGTTAGTTTCAGCAGCAAATCCATTTTCTGCATGAAGATCAGCAGAATCTGTATGGGATCCGTTAACTTAAATATGGGCTTCAAGTGTGGCAGTATGTGATCGCAATATTCACGCTGGCTGCTCATTTCAGCAATCAGCAGCACATTGGGCAGCACAAATGGAATCATGGGCGAGTTGACGAACTCCTTAATCAGATACGGCAATATGGAGTGTAGATTCACACGATGCGGCAACGTTGGTATTATCTGTGGCAGACCCTTGTAGAATTTCGATTTCTGTAGATTATCCCATTGGTAAAGCGAGTCCAAATAGCTGAGTGTCTTGACACCCACGTCTTGAAAGTATGCAATCTGTTTCAGCTCATGCAACTTGGGTCGCATACTGGCGCTGGGATGCAAAAGGGCCTTCAGACTTTCAGTTAGCTCATTTGGAATGTTATTCATGGCTGGATATTTGCGCTGATTCAACTCGTTGGAGTAACGCCGAAATCCGCTGTAATCGCTGCCAAACATTTTTAGCGGCTTGCCCGAGTAAATTGTAAAGATGAGCACACCTAAAATGAAGTTAGTTTAGCTGATGGTCATTAATAACAAATGATGTGATGGGCGCTTACCCAGCGAGAAGAGGTCACTGTCCGGTGTGTTGACACTGTTCAAGGCCAGCTCTGGCGCTGTATATTCCAAACTGGGCTGGGCTAGCACATGCAGCGATGTGCTATACTCTCGACATGGCCAGTGGGCTGTGCCATTTGTCGCTGGTTGGTTGGCTATACAGAAATCAAAACCAAATAGTTTCCAGCTGCGGTTCTTGTTGATCACAATCGTTTCGGCGCTGATATTGCGGTGCACTATTTTCGCATCGTTGTGCAGAAATTGCAGGCCATCGAAGAGCTGCAGTAGTCCATGTCGTATTTCCACATCGTATAACTTTTTGTCCGAGCGTACCGAGTCTCCCACAACATTTGCGAGAGATGCAAAGACCGGCTCCGTGGCAAAGGCCAGCGAGTCGCGACTCTCCTCCAGCGGATGTTGCACGGTCAGCACATGTGGATGCCGTATTTTTGTCAGCTGCTGCACACCCCGCCGCAGCGTCTCCAGCATCGTCTCTCTGTCATCTTTCGACCAGCGTTCCAGTACCTTTTTCTCAAACACAAACACGGAGACTTCCTGCTTGGTGCTTTTCTTGTGGCCATTGTACACCTTCCACATGAGTCCTAAATGAGTTAATCATATTGTATTACAGGATTCGCATATGTCAGCAAACATTTTTTTTGCTCTTACCCACACCCGCCGTGCAAATTTGGTCCAGTACTTCGTACTCCCGTGTTACATTATTGCCAGGGAGCACACCTGAGAGCTGCGAGACTGTTTGCACTGCTGACGAATAGAATTTGTTAATCACGTCCATGCTGGCTGCTTTTAATAATTTAGTTCAGCAGCTTTGCAATGATCCCAAATATTTTTAGTCAAATTCTTTTTGTTTTAGTAATCAATAGAGTTGGTTTGGTTCAGAACTAGTTCCCGACTAATTTGTAACTGTTATCGACTGTTTATCCTGACTTATCGAACTACTGGAATCGAAAGTGAACTTGCTTATCGCGCGCTTTTTAAATATAATTATTATTTATTGTTTTTATTTCTCGATGAAGCAATGCAGTTTTGGTTGTAACGATCGAGTTTATAATGCGTAAAATAAAGTAAACATTTTCAACGGGTTTTGCTTTCATTAACATTTCCAGATGAGTTGAAAATCATCAGTGGAAGTTCATCAGTTTGGTGCTAATTGCTTTGTAGCCATTATTTACCCTTGATGCAAATGTATGATTATAATATTTCTTATATTATTTTATATCTAGAATGATTGAGTGCGTCAAACTCAATATTATAATCAAACTCACAACAAAACTACAAGATACGACCCGATAAACTTTTTTTTTTTTGCTAGTTTCTGCACGAAAAAAATTCATTTTAAAATAATTTGATTCATTAAATAGTATCGAGGATTAACATTAAGCAATAAATATTCAGATAGTGTACACTATTCAAGGCATGCTAAATTAGTTCTTTTTATACTTGCATTAACAAAATTATATAAAATTACCAATAATAAATTCAAAATTGTGGATTTACGTATTAGCTTAAGCAGACAACAATATTTCTGTCTCGAGAAAGAAGAGAATACGAAAAGAGGCTTAACACTGCTGAACAATTTTATTGTTTTTTTTTTATTTTTTATTGAAACGCAACTAATGTGTTCTAAAAATATAGCAACGAACATTTGTTGATCGATTAGCCTAAGCAATAGTGTTTTAAAACTCCAACAATAAAGTTCACTCGCTTTGAAATGGTACAAAACGTAAACTTTAAAATCCTTTGGAATTTCATCATTTTGACTAGTCTGCTGACGTTAAAATTGAATGTAATAAAAATACAAATACCAGCTGAAAAAATGTACTAATATTATTATTATTATTTTATTTTTTTGCAGAGTGGTGCTGTCTTTAAGTTGACCAATACGGTCTGTGAATCATTTAACAAATCCTGTGTGATAGTGACTCAATGCCGCTTGAGGGCCGTTCAACGGAACAAAACTACTCTAAATATTACTCTGAACATTTTGGATCCAGCTAAATACATTGATGTGCGAATGCAAATACTGAAAAAAGGAAATGGCTATAAGCCTTGGCTTTTTGATGTCGAACTTGATGCTTGTAAGTTTCTGCGAAAGAACAATAATCCAGCCGTGAGTATGATTTGGGCACTGTTTAAGGATTTCACCAATATTAATCATACATGCCCTCTTGAAGTGAGTATACGATCCTATGTAAGCAAAGTCTGTCATTCACCGTTCAATATTTTATAGGGCTATACAGTTTTGAAGGACTTTTATCCTAGACCCGAGAAGTTACTTAACCCGTTTCCCACTGGAGAATATTTATTAATTGCAACCTTTAAAGTGAATCATCGACGAGCTCTTTCTTTAAAGTTATACATAATATACGAAGAAGATTTCGTGTAAAATTAAATAACATTTTAATTGGACTTCAGATAACTTTTACATATTTTATTTAAATATTTTAAAATTTATTTTTGTATTTTGTATTAATTTTTTTCTTTTTTTATCTTATAATGCAGCGTGGCATTTAAAAAAGAAAACCTTTTAAAGTGTAACTGACAAAAAAAAAAAAAAAATATATATATATATATATTATATAAATATATATATTTCATCGCAAATGAGCGGCGTAATTTTGTCATTAAGATTAAAATGATAAACATTTGGAATTAAGTATTTTTTAAAATTGCATTTTAATTGCAGCTTCTAAAGCACATAGGAGATATTCGGTTATTAGCGCAAATCGAAGTAAAGCAAATATATTTGCATGCGATGCCGCATTTCTTTCTAAGTATTATTGGAAATTGCTGCTTAAGTTTGTAAGAGCAAATATTTAAATATTTTACTGCCAAATAGCAAATCAAATACTCAATTTGGTAGCAAATTTGAACAGTCAAGTAAACGCACACAGTCAGCCCACTTTTACTTCAAGTCAAATACTCTGACGTTATTTGAAAAATATTAAAGTAAACATTTTTTGACACGTCTTCTAACTATGCACATATAAATATTAGCTTTCATTTCCAGTTTGTGTCGTAAGGAAATATATTTATTTCTAATTAAATTTAAACTTAAATTTTTAATTTTCGAATGAATTTGAAATGAAAAAGTCTTGAATGATTTAAATTTGAAGTAATTTGCTTTTGGCATTTTGTCAAAATTGTTGTTGCCAAGAAGACTATGTTTTTACGTCAAAGCAAATACGCAGACAACATTTTAAAAATAGTAAAGTAAACAAGTTTCAACATAATTAATATGTTTTCAAACTATACATTTGATTATGCTATGTTTATTTAAATTATATGCTATGAGGAAATATATAAATATGAACAAATTATCTATATTAAATCTTAACTCAAAAACGAAATTTTAAAATGAAATCAAAAGAATAATTCGCGAAATAATTAACTTGGAATTTGTTTTAGGCATTTCGCTTTTTTTCCAAACAAATTTCAACAATGGCTTTAGTTCAAATACTAATATTTCGTTGAAGAGAACTCCGAACTTTGACGATCAGACAATTAGCAAGTATATCGGAATACAAATATAAACGTTTCTATATATTTACCTTTCATTTGATACATTGTAATTGTAAGCTAACCGCCTTGCGACCACTTGATTGTATTTGAAATGCATTTGTTTACCCGCTAAAATGAATAGTTTCGCGATATTTATACCTGCCCCCGGGGCTATGCAAAGCACACAACTCAACGTGTGTGTGGGTGCATATTGTATACATATGCATATATAAAGCTGCTCAATAAATAAAACGCAGGAATGCATTTAGAAAAATCGCATTTGGGACTTTATTGGTGAATGCATTCTCACACTCACTCGCATAGACAGACACAATCCGCCAGGAGATAGCATTTGGGAGCTTAGCCCGACTCTGTGCGACTGGTGAAAGATGGCGTTGTTACGAAATGCATTCAAGTTGTTTACGCGATTTGTAGCTGCGGCCAAATGCTGAACTCGCTCTGAATTTCAATGGATTTTTTTGTTTGTTTGTTTTTTTTTTCTGGCCAAGTGCTGGTAATTTTTGCGTTCTATCATGACAGGTATTTTTATATGGGGGGGAATTAATGTCGAACGCCGAACGGCTCATGTGTGTTGAGTCATAAAATAAATCAGGCAGATTGACACAAGCGTCGATGTTAAATCACGCCGATCAAATCGCATTTCGAGGGGTT
Source organism: Drosophila picticornis (assembly GCA_035043845.1). Lineage (NCBI taxonomy): Eukaryota > Metazoa > Arthropoda > Insecta > Diptera > Drosophilidae > Drosophila > Drosophila picticornis. The sequence continues at coordinate 9,786,176 of JAWNMR010000362.1, forward strand.
CTGCGCCATTGATCCATCCCCGATTGGCCCACGTTAATAATTATGCTGTGACAAGCAGACTGTAATCCATAAAAACGTATATGTATATTTCGTGCAAATCCGCAATGACAATTACTTCTGTGATATGTTGCTAATTTGTACTTTAACTTTTTATATGCTTCTCTATTTGTTTGTTTACGTTGAGTACGTTTCAGACGTCTGGGTTGGGCCAGGCTTGGTATGCCAAAAAAATCATGACTTGCCAAAATAGATAATGTTATTCATCATAATTGCAGGTAATAAATACCTGTTGTTGTGCGAGGCAATCTGGGTGGCAAAGCGATTGGCTAGTTGAATGCAGAGCACATATCGTGCTTCACGCTCTTATATTGAGAATACCACAGAAGTGAAGATTTTATATTTACCAAATAAATTTGAGCTCATTTATTTCGTATGAAATACTCAATTAAAATCAGAAAATTGCAAATTACTTTTTCAATTGGTTGTACGACTTAAAGTGCATCTTGTGGCTTTTTCTGTCTAGATACATTTATCATCTTTATCGCTCTTCTTTTATTGCATTTTCTAGAATCGTTGATGTATTTATGTGCTTTTTGATATATTTTTAGCAATCTCTTTGACAAAAATATATTCTGTAAATAGCTGTGGTGTTATTCGATTCCTAAAGATACAACACATCTTAAATTATTATTATAAGATTGGTTGGCTTAATTGATTAAACTTTAAATTGAATATTTAATTGTTGACCTAATAAGTAACAAAGGGTTCGGCCTGACTATCTTTTGAGTCTTATCTTTATCAGTCTCTTCTGCCTTAGTTATAAAAAAATAATAATAATAAATATACCAAAAAACGGAAATCACTTCTTGAAATTGTCTGGTTTCTGGATACGCATTTTTCCAAAGCCATTGGGCTGCTCGTATTTTCCCTTTTCTGTGGTTTACAATTAATATGGATTCAACAAGCGCACACATAACGTATGAGTGATTTTTGTTTCCTTTAAATTAGTATTGCCATAGCATACAATTTGTAAGCACACACAATATGATAATGTGTGTATATCATATAAACAGATTCAATGTACTTAAATTGGTGCTTCACAGACATCATTAAAATACAATAAAAAGCATAAGAATGCACAAATTGAATTAATGCGTCTTTTGTTTGTGAAGGAACACAAACATGTGTATTTTAGTTAATAGATTTGTGCCTTTTGTTGTGCGAAAAGATACAAAAGCACGATATGATTGCAAACGGCAAAAACAAACAAACAAACAAACACGCTGGCAATTACGTGATTGATTGCTGCGACGCGATTAAAGCTTTAAGAGCGATTCTACTGTGGAATATTCATTTGGCCGTCTGGAATAAAAAGGAAAATTACAGAACAGCTTAAATTTATGAGTGAACAACGACAAACGACGTCTCGGGCGCACAAAGCAGGCATACCAATTAGGATCAACTGACGGATGTGGACTGATCACTTGACGATGATTCAAACCGCTTGCAAAGGCTCCAAGTGGCATTCCCCCTTTAATGCTTAGTGTCCGGCCATGTGAACTTTAGACTCTTGTAAACAATAACAAAAATGCTAAGGCAAAAAAATCCTTTCATAAGCAAATTATAAATGAAAACATGCCTCAAGTCAATAAACAGCAAGTGAACTGTTGAATAAAAGCAACAGGTTGCTCAGGTAATTAATGAACATTTTCGACAGCGCCACTCAATTTGACTTTTTGCCTGTAACAGCGACGGCGACGCTGACGGCGAAGCTGACGGCGACGCTGACGTTAGCTACCCCAAAGCTTGGCTTTGCCGCCTACAATGCCGTCGTTGTTGTTGTTGTTTCTGTTGCTGTCGTCGCAGCCAGCGTCAAAAGTGATAGGCGAGCGCAGCAACCGCAGCAACCGCAGCAACCGCAACTGCGACTGAGGCAGCGGCGGCGTCTGTAGTCACGCTAAGCGTTCAGCGGCGTTCAGGCCCCTGTTTGGGCCGCTTGTCAGGTGTTGTCGTTTTTGCAAGCCGCACTCGGCCTGAGTCTGTTTTCGTCTGCCTGGCAGCGCGGTTCTGGAACGCGTTTAGTTTAGCTGGAGAGTAAGCTCGGTTTCTGTGGTTTAATCAGTTTTTTGGTGGTTTGCTTGGCGCGATATTTCGCGAAAAAGCAGGCAAGTCGTTTTTCCTGAAATATAAAAAATTGTTGTGAGCTTGGTTTCGGGAATTTGAATTTTGCCACTAGCCAGCCCAATTGTGCAACGTCGTCGTGCAGTTGCGTGAAAAGTGGAAAAAATTTCGAAAGTGCGCGGCGAACACAAGTTGGAAATATATAAATACATATATATAAAAATAATAAATACACACAATTCATCATAGTGTAAATCTTGATTTGTTTGGAAAACCAATTATTGCGCGGCAAGACTCACAGCTCGACATAGCCTTTAATTAGGAGACACCGTCTGCTACCATTGGACTCGTGAGTCAGAGTAAGCCACTTTCAAATATTTTTGTGATTCACGATCTTAAGTATTGGGGCAATACCCAAGTATCAGTTGCGATAAGAAAATATGTTTTCATATTTATCATTTATTATTTTCTTTTTTTGGGTCTATAATTTAAAATGAAATTTAAATATTTTGAACACTGTTTATGAAAATCTGAATGCTATGGAAAATGAGCTAATTTCCCAGTGAAAAATAAAGTTACTTTTTAAACGATTATTGCAAGAGGAATTTCAATTTTACTTTGGGAAATTTGAAACATTAATCATATGCCTAGTTGAGCAGTGCTTTTTGTAACGCAACAAAATTGTTTATGAATTTCACATAACGATGATAAAACATAACTTTAAAAAAATAGGCAGCTACAAAAATTTGAGTTTTAAAAATCAAGAAAATTTTAACTACGACGAAAAAGAATTGCGTTTTATTGTCAGTTGATGTTGTTTACTGAAATGCAATTCAAACAAGTCAATTAATATTGAATAAGTTAATTATGCACTTTTTTATATCTACTCTGTGCAATTGTGATTGCTAATTAATCAGTGAGATCAGTTATAAGTTTTTCTCCTTGGTATTTTTCCTTTGCTCAACACTTTTATGGTTTTTGTGTTTTGGGGTTTTCGCTCATTTTGACAAGGATTGCGAAAAAACAGTAAAAAATATTATTTACCAATTTTAAAAAGTGCACAACCCGCTGCCAAGATTTGGTAGTGCTTAGTCGAAATAGTCGTTTTCGTTTGCTAAGGCAAATCATTTATTCATTTGAAAGCTTGTAAAAACTTTGATTATTTTGGTCAGCACTTAATATGCTTAATGTTTTTATTTAAGTGCTTACTGCACACATAAATACAAAAATCAAGTTGTGGTGGCAAACAAATATTTAAACTATACGACATATCTATTGGCGACTGTAATAAAATTAAAATAAAACGCGTAGAGTAGAAGTAGAAGTTGAATTTGAAGTATTTGTGCAGTCGCCGTTCACTTGCCATTAATTCAAGCAAGCTAATGTTTAGCGCTGTCGCACGTGTAACTACTATCATCCAATATGTACAGATATATACATATATATATACATATATATATATACGCCGATGTATATCTATATGCCTGTATGCATGTGTGTGCAAAAATTTTGATTTTCAGCTAAGTAAAACCTTGAAAAAAAAAAACTTAATCGATGCAAATATTGAATCAAAGTCAAACAGCATTAAACTTGCCGAACTTTACCCAGTGTCTGAAAAAGTTTGTTTTTCCTTTGCATGAGGCGTAAAAACTGCATAAGCGACGACGCAGACATGCACACTGCCAGAGTGAGAGAGGTGATGTGTGTGAGAGAGAGAGAGAGACAGAGAGAGAGAGAGAGAGAGAGAGAGAGAGATGGAGTGACTGACAGACTAAGGCTGTGACTGGTGTGAGACGCCCAAAGTTTGGATGTTGGAGCCAAGGCTTTAGTCTAAGGTTTTATGAATGAGCGCAGCGTAGCGCAAATATTTGACAAATCCCGCGAATGCGTTGCTTACTTATGCTGTCGTCACGTCGAGATGCTTTCGATGGGTTTTGCCCGGCCAGTCATACTGATGAGCAGCTTGCAGGAAGCTGGCGCCTGAATTCTAATCTACGCCCGGGCACATACTGACACATGTACTGTGCATCTATTTACAGGCATTGGCATTGGCAAATAAAAAAGAAAAAAGAAAAAAATCACACACAAACACACACACACACACAAATTTGCATGGAATTTTATTGAGGTGTAATTTATATATTTCGCACCTTGTGCACCTTTTGCAGTTTTCAATTCGCTTGGCTCGTTTGTCGCTGCTGCGACTGCTGCTGCGACTGCTGCTGCTGCTGCTGTTGTTGTTTATGCAATATTTGCTAGCTGAGGTGTACACCAAAGGAAAGCGCACAATGCCCAGACTCGGCTTCAGATTCAGTTACAAAATACACACACACACACACACATACACATACACATTTGCACATACCCCAACGCTAACGAGTGCAAGCGGGTATCTGTATCTTATGGAAAGCTTACACACACACATAAGCAGACACACACACACACACACACACACTGCAGCAGTGAACTGAAATGCGCCAATTTGTATGCAAGTGGCGTTAATCGTGTAATCCGGCAGCAATGCGTTGCACACAGTTGGCAGCCAGCTAACCAAACGCAACACCAACAAAGTACAAGTCGAGGTCGCCGCCAAGCAGCTCCAGCCCCAGCTCGAGCTTTGGCTACAGCTCCAAAGATACGTGCGATGCGCAATTGTACGAAATTGATTTGTAATCGATAAATGTGTGCGAATATAACGCTAACGTTTAAATCAACTGGCAAACAGCATTCGACATTTTGGTTAGTCACATTAGCCACATTGGCTATTTGGGCGCTTTGCATGCCAAAGCCCAATATCAGATCCAAATGTATTCTTAGCAATTTAATTATGCTGGGTTTGGCCAAGTGCTTGTGCACTCAGCAGACCTGCAGGCCGACAGTTTGTGCTGAAAAAATTGAAAATTACAAAATTTAACACAAGGAAAACCACTTGAACCACAGAAGCCGTTGCAGTCATAGTTAAAGTTGCAGTTGTAGCCGTTGCAAGTAGCTGGCTGCCACCGACAAGGTCAACGTTTTATTTGGGGCCTCTGGTGGTCGCCATTGAATTCGAAACGAATTGTTGTTGATTCATACCAGAATGCCAGGTATTAATCTTATATATATACAAACACACACACACACACACACACAGACACATCGTGTTTTTCTTGTTGATTTTGCTGGCCAGCTTCTTGTTAGATGTAGTGTTTTTCTGTTGTTGTTGTTGCTTTGGCATTAACAAGTGTTTAATTGCAATAAATGCACCGGAATACCTTGACTATGTTTGTGTTGATGCCTATGGTTGAGCTTGAGCTTGAGCATGGGCATGAGCATGCCAATTGAGCAAACTGAATAGTATGCTTTTGGCCATAGCCACAAATTGCCAGCTATCTTTGTGGCCACTTGTTGGCCAAGGAGCCCACACTCACAATTATATTATTTATGCCTTTTGGCTGTGGCCAATGAAAGGTTAAATGCGTTACATTTATTCATGAGCGTTAAATTGCAAGCGTTCCAGTCAAAAATTTTCATTGTCAACTCTTTGGTTGACGTCGAGTGGCGTGTATCGTTCCGCATTTATCTGGTATTTAATAAGCCAACGACGAGCACTTACTGCCCATAATAGCTTCTTAATTATGCATTTGCCCATAAACATTTTGGCCAGCTACACAAAAAGTCAAAATGCCAGGCCAGGCAAATGGGCCATTATCACACAGCTTAGCCGGGCCTAGCATATCTTGTGGCTGCCTAATGCTGCTGGAGACCTTGACTAAACGTGTACATAAAACGAAGATTTACGGGTCATCAAATGTGTAGAGCAGTAAGCCAACGCTTACGTGCTGAACACGCAGACAAGGATTTGTGCTTGGCCAACAGACTACCACTATTCACATATATTTCAAGGTAAAATTTTAAACAAATATTGTAAAAATTATTTGATGAATGTGTCACTAAATGTTGATTGTTAACATTTGGACATGTTAGGTTTGTGGCTTTTTGTTTACTCACAAATCAATTAGAAGCCTTTTAGAAGAAATAAAAGTTGTATGGAATAGAAGTGTTAGCCATCAATTTTAATTAAATACAATTGTTTGTGCATACATGCATTAGGGCCAATAAACGTCTCGTTCCATTGTAAAGTGTACCCAGCTACAAAATACTTTGTGAAGTTTTTTCACTGCTCCATTCAAAATAATACAAAATTTAAAAACCTTATAAAACACTGTTTTCGTTCTGCAAGTTATTAAAATTTTAAATTTACTAATAATGGCTCGAAAAAATAGGCGATATATGTTTTAAAAAATATGCATGAGTCATGTTTGGAATGCAATCTAACCAGCAAAGCACAGATATGCACAATTTGTCGTGATGTACAGGTAAATACATAGGAATCCTGCTGAAGCAAAGCTTGGGTTCAACGCCTAAGAATAACAAAAGAGGAAACGTCTGCCTTAAACACGCAGCAGATTAGATACCCTTGCAAAACGGTGATAATGTTTTGACCAAATTTGAAAGTGCATGAGGAAAATCGATATTGAAATATTTTAAAAGGATAGCCAGAGGATAGATAATGGGTTGGGTACATCGAATCGGCTATTAATGCTGATCAATGGTTGGGCGACGTCTCCTTCAAAGTGTAACGAACTTCATGACTAAATTATAATACCTACAAAACATGAATAATGATGGAATGGAGGGGAAAAATACCAACATTTTAATGAGAAAAAAATAAAATCAAATTGTTGCGATGCTGCTACCTTTAATTAAATTAATAATTATGTATCTTAATGAGCGCATAATTGAATAATAAACAACGTGTAAACGCTCCCCTCACAGAATACCTATTTTTAAATATGTTCATGTATGTGGATTGTCGGAATGGTTGTTGTTTGTCGTTGTCGTTGTTGTTGTTGTTGTTGCTGTTGCTGATGCTTAATTTGTTAACCTTTTAACTTTAGTGCACTTTGGCAGAGAAATGCGCTGAACCCGCGCCGTACAATAAAAATGAGTTGGATCTCATTAAGTAATCACATGGAATATTTCCGCAGCCAATTAAACCTGAAAGCCGCAACGTCGGATGCAAAAACACCAGACAGACTGGCAGATAGATGGACAAGCGCGATGTTACAGATACCGATATCCATATGTGTGTACGCGTACCCGGGCACCGCAGCAATTACAGTTACAGATACAGATACAGATACAAGATACACTTGCATATGCAGTTACAAATACAATTAAATTCGATTCAGGAAGCATTTATGCTCACTTTGCATACAATTTATTTTTCATTATGTCGCCAACTTGGTCGTATTTTATTTCTTTTATTTACCTTACACAGCATCCGCATTGATGATTAAGTTTATTTGTTATCCCCAATAGTAGATTTATAATATTAGCATACTTTTATTTTAGCGGAAATTCGCATTGTTCTATGCAAATTTTTGGTGTGGATCGGCCAGCAAGTTATTGAGCCGGTTTTTGGCTGTGACTAAAGTTTGCCATTTAGCGCAGAAACTGAATACGGCCAACTTCCGCAAAAACAAAAGTTTTCCATTGCGGTGCACTATTTACGAGTGCAGTTGGAAAGATTGTACATAATTAGTGCCAACTCGCTGGCTTGGCAGTGTGGTCGATGGTGCGCCTGCTGGTTTGTTGCTGGTGGTTGCGTTAGATCATGCGGTTGCACCACAATAAATACCGCGACCAGACCATTTTCCAGGCGGTTTTCCTTTTTTCAATTTCAATCAAATTGCGAGCCAATTGCAGCCTCTACACTTGAACAGGTTTGACACAATTTTATAAGCCACGATAAGTGGCCAAAAACTTCGACAGCCAACTGGTCGCCTAGCTGCCTAACCACCTGTTCCGCTGTCCGATTGTACCACTGTCTGACTGTCCCACTGTCCGACTGTCCGGCTGTCCGACTGTCCTACTGATTGACAGGTTTTGCAGCTGATGACAAACCGTTCACGATTCGACGCGCCATGCAAACGCACTGAAGCGCCGCACAGACGTTTTATTAAGCAAGTACTGCCTGGCCAGCTGGACTGCTTACTTGAATCTATCTGCCTATTTGTATCTCATGGATACACATGTGCACGTTGTGTAGCATTTCACATTTGTGCGTTTTGGCTCACTACCATTTTGGTTTTTCTATTTTGTTTTTCGGTTTGTTTGCACAATTTATGTGCAACAGTCGCCAATGCTGTCGGTTCACAGTATTAACTATGTCCATAGGCCCCAGCCGCACCACGCACCTCGCACCTCTCCCCACGTGCCGCCAAGTGTCGCACGCACTGCCGTCCACTGTCGGCTGTCCATTGTCCACTGGCTAGCCAAAAACTTTGTATTTATTTCGAATTTCTAAGCCAAAAAGCTTGAGTGTGTGTAATGTTGTGTGAGAGTGTGGGTGTATGTATGTGTGTGTGTGTGTGTGTGTGTGTGTGCACATATTAGCCACAGTAACCACAGCCAAAACTATGTGAATGTTTATACATTGGTGGCAGTGATACTAACGAAAAGCCAACACCAAAAGGGCTCCCAACTTTCAGCTCGTAAATAAATCAAAGCAATGCCAAGCACAGTGGGCTCAAGTCATAAACATAGCACATAAATAAATAATAAAGTTGATTAAGCTGAGAGCAGCTGAAGCTTTTTCAGGCTTGCGTATTCTACTTAATTTGATTTTTATTAAGAATATATTAAACAGCTGTATGCCTTAAAAACCCTTTTTAACAATCGACTTTTTCCAGCATTTTTGTTCCATTTCGATCCCTTTGTTTCTCTACCTTTTCTCATGTACTCATTTACTTTCCCAGTACTTCTATCTGTCTTTCACTCGCTATAAATCTATCTTTGCCAATCTCTTTTTAAACGCTGTAAACTTCGTGCCAAATAAAACTCTCTCAATTGAGAATTGCGACAGCTTCTTAATCCTTTGTCATAGCTTTTTTTATTACAGTCTCCAACACCAATGACAAATAAAATAGCTTAGCCAACTTACCACTATGCTTTCCGCTGGGACTGTCTGTGTTTTAACCCACTGTGCATTGGCTGTCAGTTTTACCTCCTTTAGCTTTTTCTACATTTGCGTGCTGCTTTTGCGCTTTGGTAATTTGTTTTAAATATTTGTTTAAAATATCAAAACGCACGACAACACACGTACACATTTGTACGTGGTATCTAACAGATATATGTGAAAATAAAAGTTGTTTGTGTGGTGTCTAACTGGCTAGGAGTGGAGCCCAACCGGGGGGTTCTCACAAAAACAGAAAATAAAAAAGAAAATAAAAAAGAAATAGAAAAAGAAAAGAAAAACATACATTACCGAAAATAACTAACTTCCCACTAAGTCTCAAGTGCTTTACACATGTACACTTTTCAAATACAAAGCGTTGTCCAGAATGGGGCTTACCAAATTAATACGATTAGTATGTGTGCTCATAGGTCATTCTTAACGGTTCCGCAAACGTGCTATGATCGGGCTTTCCACAGATCTATGCACGACACAATATGAATGTATTTATGTATGTATGTATGTATGTATGTATGTATATTATTATGCACTACGCAGCTCTGTGATTTTGAAACGTGTGCGCGAGTTTTTCTTCCTGTGTTTTGGTTACCAATCGCGACCCAGTCCCAGTTTCGAAATCTTACATTTAACATTTTCGTCAACATACGTGATTTAATTTGTGGGCGACTTTCGAGGTTGCCCAGCAACTGAAATATTTAATAAATAATTGCTAAATAGCATATGGAAAATGTACAATGTAAAATGTATGTAGAAAACATATATTTTAGTTGTACTTTGTACTTTGCACTTTGTTCTTTGTAAGTGAGTAAAAATAACTGAAAATAGAATAGATTTTCCAAGTATATATAAAAAATATATATATTTTAATTAAATGTTGCATCCTAACTGATTTGAGAAACACCTCGCCTTGCATTGACAACATTTTGTTAATTGCTCAATGTTTATAATACGCGACTCATCCACATCTAGTAAAAAATCTGTGTTCAGGGGAATTGAGACTTTGCAGTAAGAATTATTTATATAATTTTTGGTTTGACATCACAAAAAGTATTAGCTCTTTATACATATATATGTGGTATATCCTAGTTGACGTGCACAACCGATTAGGTTTTTGCATATATCCAACAAAAGCTTTTGGCCAAATCTGAAAAATCAAAAAGAAAAACCACAAAACTATTATGGAAATGTAATTTCTGCGGCACACCGAATCCTAAATACTTTTGCTGTGCCATATTGTGAAACAATTTAAAATGCTTTCTCGTAAATGAATTTTGATGGTAAAAACGTTAACTCATCATATTTAATACTCTGCGACAACTGACACAGATTTACATTCATATGATTTGCATTTTTTCACAGAATGTCATAAGAAATATACACATATTTTTAATTGTTAACGATTGTTGCCTGGTGCTCATGTTAAGATTCTATACCAAAAAATGCATGGTCTTAAAATCTCTCACAGCCACAAACAATAATTATTTTAAGCTGCAATGCCTTAATAAGCCCAGTTTCGACCTTGGAAACCTGTTGTTTTTTTTGTCGGAGCTCATGAACAAATTCAATCCCGAACAATTGACTTGGGTTTCCAGATATTTCACAACCAAATCATTGTCAAAACTGAATCGGTTTTCAGAGTCTTAGCTTGGCTTGCATTCAAAATTCACGTAAAGTATTCTTTCCCAAAAAAATACATTCGTTTTCACATTTTCTGTATCAAAACTGAATCGATTTTAAAAATATTGGAATGACCTCTACGTTGACACTGCATTCAGATTTGAAAAGATACAATTTTATAATAACAAATCACAGTTTCGAGACTATATTGTTCACCTTAAAAGTTTGGTTTTTTTTTTATGTAAATTTATTAATTATGTTAAATATAAATATTCCTTGAAAACTCGTATATTATATATATATATATGTTCCGTATATGCCGACTTATTATTATGTGCATTGCAAATCGTATGAAAATTGTGCCATATGTGCTTTATGGCAGTGTATAGAAATGGAAACCGCGAGAGCGGATAACCCGCTGATCATATCACAATGCAAAGTGCTCTGGGCTGGAATTCGCGAAATGAAATGAAATCAAAAGAGAAATGATATAAAACAAAATGCATTACATATATAATCATAAAATCAAAGAGCGCTCAGCGCCATATAAGTGTCACAAGGGAGAAAAGCACAGGACGAAGAATAGAGCGCGTACACTCAAAAAAAAGTCGCCATTAATTTTAGCAAATCGGCCAATTTATTTGGTTTTTTTTCTTTCAAAATTTCATTCACATCACACTTTTTTTTTTTAATTTAGAAGAAACATGCTTAATACGCGGGGAGTTAATTTTTTTATGCACTTATAGAACACTTACATTGCTCATTTTATTTCTTAAACCTTAACAGTTTGAGATTTCACATATTCAAACATTTTAATTTGTTTATATCTTTATACATCCGCAGTTGAACACTCACAAAACAGTTGAGAGAGAAAATTTCGTTAATTTCACAAAGGATTTCTTTCTTTCTTTCTGTATTTTCTTTTATTAAAAAATAAATTTCGTATGTTCAGATTTATGTTCTGAGTGTATGCAGTCAAAGTATTTGATTTGGAATCCTGTTGAGCTGTATGAGGCATGAGGAAGTTTATTGCACGCACCACAACCACATGTTATATGGTATATGGTATATGGTGTCAGTGGCCACGTGAGGTGTTCGCAGCGCGGAATCGGTGAGCTGTGTGCTGTTTGTTGTTGGCTGATTGAACGTGAACGATAAACGATTCGGGGCTTAAAGAGTTGGGCAAATAGTAAGTAGCATAAATAGAAATACATGGTCAGAACAGTGCCCGAATATATATATGATTTGAGCAAACACTCGTTGTTATGTCAATACAAGATTAATGCTAATTGAAGTTCAAGTTGAGACTTGACTAACGAAAGTTTTTTGGCACGAACCTCAAGCGGAAGTGTTGTGTATGTGCGTGTGTGTGTGTGTGTGTGTTTGGGTGTGAAAAACCGGCGGCCATAAACATCATTGAACATTATTAAAGTTGTTGGCTTTACAAAAATCACAAGCCAAAAAGGAGCGGCGGACATCTGCACTGGTCCCTGAAGAGCAACGGGTAGGAGCAGTGGGGTGGATGGGTCTTTGCTGCTGCACTTCAATCGCATTTGCATACGATTGGATTGATTCATTCAATTTGCCTGGACCCTGTATTCAATTGGGATCGCTCGACGGGCAAGCAATTCAGCTCTTGTAGTATTTATTTTGCCCACAAAGTGTTTTGTATGTAAGTAATACACACATTTATGTTTGCATTCATGTGTGTGTGTGTGTGTGTGCGTGTGTGTGTGTGTGTGTGCGTGCATATGTGTATACAGTAGTCTGTGCGTTTATGCAACCAAACGCCCATATTGCACCCACCCAATTTTTCGCTCTCCAAAACGATTCTGTTTTTTGTTTTTCTGTTTTTCTACTTTCTTGCGTCGTTTTGTTTGTTTTTTCGTTTATTTTCTGTTTTTTTTTTTTGTTACAAGTGCAATCGATAAACGTGCGTGGGCGGTGCCTATCTTTGGGCGCATTGCAGTCAAAGGGAAGCAATATATACACACACACACACATGCACACACACACACACACATGCACACACACACACTGGCACTCTAACACTCTCATGTCTGTGAAGGATTACAGGCAAGACGAGCGTTTGGGGCATCGGGCAAATATGAAAGTATCGCAAAACGCTCCATGAAATCGATTTAATCATAATCCAGCTTTTACTATTTATTGTTTTGAGCTATAGTATAAATATGGGTATGCATTAATACAAGCACAAAATGTTATTCACATGCTTTTGTTGCCGCTATTGCTCCTGCTGCTCCTGCTGCTCCTGCTCCTGCTCCCGCTGATGCTGCTCCTGCTGGTCGCCCACTGGGCTGGCAACATAACTGTTTAACATGCCCTACGCTGTAGCATATTTATGGTTATAGTATGCATAACTGGAGGCAACCATAAAGTAATAATATGAAAGCGCCAAAGCACCACAAGCCCAAACCCAATTCCAGCTTCTACCAATGTTTCAATATACCATGTCTAGCTTCAGGCGACACAGTAGTGGGAGGGGCTGGCATAGTGGGCGTGGGCGTGGCATTTGTAGTTCTCACAAGTAATGCTTGAACAATCATTGATTTCGGTTCAACTTAGTTTTCTTATGCAAATACGCAAAGTATTTTCCATTTTTACTTCGTTCCATGCGCCTCTCTCTCTCTATGTGTGTGTGTGTGTGTGTGTGCGTGTGTGTGTGCGGGTGCGTATGCGTGTGTGCCTGTGTGTGTTAGGGTCTTGTTTGACTTAAAGCTACTGACAAGAGGATAAGCGAGTATTCGGAGATTACGAGTATTTTAGTATTTTAGTATTTATTAAAACAACAAAAAAATATGGATAAATTGGAAAAAATAATAAACAAATGACCGACTTTCAATTGATACCGATGTTGTTATTATGATTGTTGGTAACAATTGATATGGTCAAATGAAAGCGTTTGTGGGCCTAATAGTTTTTTGGTATTTATATGAAATTGGGCGGAAATGTCCTTCTATTTATAAATGCAATCAAAGAAAAACAAAAACAAAACAGCTGCGATTGTTGACCATTTGTTTGCAGTCGAAAAACATTCTAATTTAT